>JAJKFI010000007.1:24995259-25027563 GCA_029204185.1 Lerista edwardsae
GGTCTCCAAGCCCCCAACTCTGCTACTATTTACACAAATACACAACAAGAAAGGCTCTGGATGCTACCAGAACAAGGTCCTAGTCATGTTTGGAGATCATGTTTGTGACCCAGAATTGTTACACTACAGAATTGTTACAATTGTCACTTCCAGGTCGCTGATGGTGTTGTGTGTCAGCAGCACAGAACGCAATGGCCTGTCACTGCCCCATGCCCACTACCCCCATTTTTCTTTACTAGCCGCAGAAGCACACATTTTCTTTCTTAACAGAGGTATAATTTCTTGCTTAACTGAGGAATGTGACATGCAGGCAGGGAACAGGTGAACCAGCCATAAATAAGAATGATAAAGCGGATGGATCGCGCCAAATGTATATACTCACATTGTCAGTGAAAACTACACCAAGCTTCCATATATGGTATTTGGCATCAATTGAACTTAACCTGAAGGGAAGATAAAATAATCTGAAATCAATGTCAGCATTCATTATTTATTTAAAGCATGAGCACCTTTCTCTACAATTTATCAGCAAGTTCCACATTTTTCAGCATGCATGCGTTGAAATACAGTCAATCCTCATTATCCGCTAGGGGTAGGTTCCTAGAAACGTTTTACTGATAGTGAATGGACAGATAACGGACCATTGAGCCTAGGGGATCAATGGGGTTAGGTGCAAGAGGTACCATACCTCAGAATAATCCATTAGTGGCCCTTAGAAAGCCTCAGAAGTACAACAGGATGTGCCAAAAGACCTTGGAATGCTGCAGAGACCTTCCAGAGGCTGCAGGGATCTTCAGAATGGCATCTGTGACCAGCATGGACCCCTTAAACGTGGCTGGCGGATGCTTCTTCCATTTTAAATGGGGTCAGTGCTGGTTGCAGGTGCCATTCTGAAGGCCCCTGCAGCCTTTGGAAGGTCTCTGCATAGTGGATAACGAGGACAGAGGCGCAGATAACGAGGAAAGTAGCAATTCTGCCCCTCGCACAAAAGTGAATTCACAGTGAGCGAGTTCACATATAAAATTTATATTTGTATATTTTTAAGACCTTTGTGGAGATGTGTCGGGTGTATTTTGAGGAAATGGAGATGAGTACATATTACCACTGTGAAGATGAATTTCAAATGAATGTTAAAATTGTACATTTGAGTTATATTATGTCTAATGTGTGTTGCTTTATATCTCCCAACTGATGCTTTGTGCCAGGGAGTTGTACTGAAAAGAAAATGAAAGAAGTTCTATTTATGCTTTCTATGGTCTGACGTATTTAATCACACAACTGTATGACTGTTACTTGCAAGTATTTGGCATTGAAGTGCCCAAACCCCTTCAGATCCAATTGGCCACCAAGTTCTGTACACTGTCAGAGATGGTATACAGTAAGAGGCTTAGGGGGAAAGGCAGAGAGCTGGCCTGATACTGGCAACAATGCCTTTCCCCCTCAGCCTCTTCTGCGCTGGATCACAGGCCCACCTGACATTCCCCTCACAGCTCTCAGGGCAGCTTGTTGAATGTTAAAAGGAAATGTGCAGAGAAGATGTGTGAATGACACACACATCCTTTTTATTCCATTATGCTGTTACGCCTGAGGCAACAACTTGGGTGTGGATCTCCCCAGAGGTGAGATGTAGATGTGTAGCTGTCCATAGAGGAGAAGCACAGATTAGTTATTCCTTTAGGTCAGGGGTGTCAAACTCATTTCCCCTCAGGGGCCACATGAGATTCATGGCACCTGCTGATTGCAAGTGGAGTTCGAGGGCTGCCCCTCCCTGTCCTCTCTGAACGCATCCAGAGGGCATTCTGAGGGCCAGAGAGGCTGTGCATGGCCTCCCTGGCCCTCAGAATGGAATTATGAGGCCTCAGCAGCTCTTTAAAGAAAAAGAAAAAGAGAGGTGACGCTTGATAAGGACTTCTTATCAAGCCTGATAAGGACTTCTGAGGCCTGGTGAGACCTTAAAACATCACTTCTGGTTTGTTTGGAGATCTGCAGTCCCTTTCCTGTGACTGATCCTCAGCGGCGTCATGCAGCCGGAACGCTGAGCGGGAGCAACGGGTGAGCGGCAGCCCGCCCATTGCATTCTGGTCCGTTTCGCCGTCTTCCCCGCTTCCCCGCGGGGGCGGGGAAGACGGCGAAATGGAGCAGTACGCAACGGGCAGGCTGCCGCTCACCCGTTCCTCCCGCCCAGCGTTCCGGCTGCACGACGCCGCTGCTGATACTGTAACTAGGTATATAATCTGGTGAGTAAAAAATGTAGGGAAAAAGGGTCTGACACTGCTGTGATCGCCTCCAGCCCAGTGTTAGCCAATTGGACAAGAATCAGAGCGCCAATGGAGCAGCTCCAATGGCAGCAGAGGGTGGGACATAGCTGGGAGGAGCTCATCAGTTCACTGCCCCCTCTAACTTCGCTGCTCAGTGCAATACCTCTGGCCGCCTCATGCAATGGGCAGCCTGCCCAGGATGCAACTATCCCTGTCTAAGAGCAGGCAATCCTATGCTGTTGGTAGAAACTATATGTATACACCAGACTGGGGTGTCAGGGTTTTTCTTTGTTTATTTAAAGCATTTATACCCCACTTTTCCAAAAGCTCAAGGTGGCTTACCTATTTCTTACATATTTATATAAAAGCAATCGTAGTATAAATATGCACCCAATAACATCTATGCATCACAGACAACTGCCGGCTCTTTCTGCCAGTTTTCTTGTGCTGTTTTAAAACAGAAAACTGTTGGAACTGCTTAACTGCTGTGAATCACTTTAAGGACACAGGTACTGAAGCTGGAAAAGCAACTCAACATTTATAAACAAAGAATGAAAAGAAAGGGTTTTTTCCCTTAATCTTCTCAAGCTGTTTTGTCTCTTATCAGTTGCAGTTATACTCTATTCAGTTTAAAGGCCACGGCCTACCACGAAATGAGAGAGGCTTCCTCTAGTTCAGTGTGTTCCACCGGACTGAAATCAAGAGCGTTTTTGTCCAGTCCTAAGAGTTCCGCGATCCGCTCAGCTCCGTACAAATCGCCGTACTTGTTGATGACCTTCAAGGGGAAAGATGTGAGGTATCACCAGCTTCCATTTCACCAGCATTTGTCAGAATTTTTAAAATCTTTGCATTTCAGAGTTGATGCTTCTAGAACAATGACAGCTCAGACAGGGGGAAAAAGGCATTCAAAAACTGAAAAGCATAAAAAGCTATTATCTGAAAGTGTCTCTATAATTTAAGGTAATTTAAGATGGCTTTTTTTTCTCTCTTATAGTCGAATTAGCACCCCAGAAAAGACAATGGCTGCAAATAGGAACTGTACGTATGATAGATAGCAAAAAAGCTGCTGCAGCCTCGCCACGAAGTCAAAGTGTTCTAACCCATCCTCTGTAGAGATCACTGCTAGATTTTCCTAATGTGATTAGCCAGACAACATGCAATAGGGTGCCCTCATTTCTCTGATGACAACCAGGGTCAAAAGAAAGGTGGTACTGTGCAGAAGGCAGAAGGAGACACCAAAACTTGACAAGAAGATCACAAGTCTTCGGCTGGGAAGGATGCTGAAGTTTTGCCATCTCGTTGGGAGAAAAAAGAAAATGACCCAAAGCTTCGTACTGTACCTAATGCAGTTTGGTCTACAGTGGTAGGCAGCAAGTTTGCAAAGTGTAGGGGCCAGACCTGATAATAATGGTTTTGGATGTTGTAGCAGAGCTGAAGAGACACTTCTATAGAAGAGCTGTGTAGGCAAAACTTTTACCCAATCTGCTCTTCCACAGTGGACGGGTATAGGTATTCATAAGCAGGAAAGCTAAGGGAATTTTTTGGTGAATGGAGAACAGGACTGAGTTGTTAGGGCAGAAAAGACTGCTAGAAACCAGTCAAGGCTGTAGTGAGATAAACTGTGGGAACAAGAAACTTTCCCTAAGTGTGCAGTGCCTTCCAGAAGGGGACGTCTGCAAGGGACCGGTGAATCTCCATGGAATTTGGGGAGGTTGCTGTTTGGAGACAAACACTGTGGCCTGAGCTATCATCATGATCATCACATGACAGCTGTTCCCTGATGAGGACTAAGATGTGGGCTTAAGACGTGTTTAACCCTTTACCTCCATGCCATTTTCCTGATGAGTTCCATTGCCTCAGTGCCACTTGATATGAGTTCCAGGCCTTTGACGGAAACGGCAGCTTCGGCAATCAAACAGTATGGAGGTAAATTATGAAGCAACCTCTACCTCTGTGGAATAGGCTCAATACAGAGCACGGCTATTTTAAATGGAAAGTAACCCTCACACTAGATCTACATGTTTCACGTCATGTCTAGTTTGGCCCTAAGTTCATACAGAACATCAGCCCAAATCCAATTTCCAACATCAGCCCAAATCCTCGTTCTCTTTGTACAAGGGAACAGAGGGGGAAAAGGCGAGACTGTGAGCTGATCGTACACAGGTAGAATACATTGGTTGGGTCTGCCAGTCTTCTCTTCATTACAAGAACCGAGAAAGAAGCAATGCTGGTCTCTTGGGATTAAGCTAATGTTCCATGACAATGTTGTGACCTTTTGGACCTTACATCGTGATGCCTGCTTGCGCCTTCCACATATTGCAACAAGGATGCTCAACTGTTAGGGTTGGCACCGTCTTCAGGCAGGTGAAATGGCTGCTTTGAGTGGTGGAAGGTAACAAATTGGTGGAATGTAGACTGTTGCTACACCCATGCTAGACTGCTGGATCCACTGGCCTGCCACACAAGCTCTTGATCTGCCCACCAGCCATGCTACTGCCACAATACACAGGGCCAGCCTCAAGGGCCCAATGTGGGTCATTGTCATGAGGTGCCCACCATCATCACAGCTCCCAACTCACCATATAGCCATGGCAAGAAGAGCGTTTGCGGTGCTGTGTGAAAAGTGCAGCACCTGGAAATAGTTGGCAGTGACGTGATGATGTCACCACCAACTGCTTCTGCGAGGCCCATTTTGGGCTGTTTGGAGGCAGAGGCAGATGGGGTAGCTCAATCAGCAGCTGCTCCACTCGTTCCACTGTCTTACAGCCCACAGAGATCCTGACTGCAGCAGCAAGCGATCCATGCCCTGCACAAGTGCTGTGTCCCCCCCAAAGCATGGGGCCCAATGTGACAACATAGGCCACATTGGCTGAAGACCAGCCTTGACAATACTCTTCTCCCACAAGGAATCAGAAGTGAGTAGGAATTGGCCCAACCTATTTGAAAGACAGGGTTGGAAAGAGCATTTCAGGAGCGAGACGGGAAGAAGGGGAGGGGAATAAGATAAGATTCAAGGCTAAGAAGGCAGCAACAGCAACCACCACCACCACACAAGGCCCACACACACAAAGTTTGTTGCTGCTGTCAAAACTCTGGCGTGGCTTCAGGTGCCAGTTTGGCTTGGGCTGTTTATCATACTCATTTTCAAAGTTGCTTTAAAATATTCTTTGGATAGATACAGTTATTTACCTCAATATCAACCTCGACACTTAAGGAACTTACCTTTCGTTTTACAAATTTATCCCAGTAATTGTTAGGAAAAGATCTGCATAAATACAGAAATGAAAGCCTTGGATTAATTAGGCATGATTCAGGGAAAAAAAAACACCAAACATTTATTATATTGCTATTTTATTGCAGCTCATACTAGGCAGCTGCCACCACTTGCTAATCTATGAGCAGAATTTGTCATTGCTGATAGAATTCTGAGGCATTGAAGAAAATGTAGCTTTAGGGCTGCCCCATCATCTGGAAATTGCCATGTAGTAAGCAATATTTTTTTCTTTTATCCGTTGTTACACAGTACTGTAAAATTATTCTCTATAGGATTAAATCAGTTTACAAATTCTCTACAGCTCCTGCCAGGTATGAGCTCAAATAAAGTCACTGTTTTCTGCAACCTACTCATTAACCTTTCAAAGCATTAATTTTGAGACACTTGAGTTTAAATTTTACTCCTATCACATGGGAAGTGGAGAAAATAGTTTTTTTCCAAGGAAACGTTGGAACTAAGATTCCTTCAAACTACTCTTTACCAGTTCAGTTTTCATTTTTTCCTGGACATGGTACTGACATTTTAGTACAGTAATTTCACTTCCTTTTAAGAAATACTGCATCATTTTAGACCAGCATTTCTCAATGTTTGTCCTCCATCATACCACTTCACAGAATCCATTAAGCAAAAGCAAGAATCCCGCACCATCTTGTTGAGTCTGCTAGAGACACCGCCCCTGTTTGTAGGTCTTGATGTAGACATGCCTTCCAAGGCAACCCAGGTTGTTTCTGTTTCAACAAATATCAGATCTAAACCATAATTACAGAAGGGCTCATCCATCTCCATCACATCCATCACATTTCCATCCCTCTTTTTACCGACTGTTTGCTGGTTTTAATAAATTTAGAAAATGTAATCAAGCCATAGAAAAGACATAGAAAGATGGACAGAGCTCTAAAGAAAGATCTTCACAAATATATTATCTATCCGCACTTTCAACCAACACACAGCTAGACCAGTGGTTCTCAAACTTTAAACATTGGGACCCACTTTTTAGAATGGCACTCGTGTCAGGATCCACCAGAAGTGATGTCATGACTGGAAGTGACATCATGAAGCAGGAAGTGCCCTCATTGTGATGTAATAAAATGACACTCCTGGAGAATGCAAACTGGCATTCTTGGACTGCAGCAACTGCACAACCAAGAAACATCCCTGACAGAAAGCAAGAGGAGGACAAAATATGATGTAAAAGCACTGAACTAAAAACAAAATATTTAAAAAGCTTCACTTGAAAATACACAATAAAAATTTTAAAAAAGTAAATTCAAACTGTTAACACTCAGAAAAGGCGTATAGAAAGAGTCAGGTCTGCATCTTCCCTGATGGCTGCTCCCAGCTTTCCGTGACCCACCTGACATCAGGCTGCAACCCAACAAGTGGGTCCCGATCCACAGTTTGAGAAACACTGGGCTTGACCATCAAGGTTCCAATTACTCAAGTTTCAAGGTAAAAACTGCACTGCAAGGTGTGTTACTTACGGTGTGTTAATGACCAGTCGGTCCCATTGTCCTTTAATGTCATCTTCAGAGGGTTGCTCAGTAATGTACAGACCATCAAATTCCAATTTCCTTGCAATATCCTTTTCCCGCTTGAACACAACCAAGGGAACCTTTTGAAAAACATTATTTTTTTAAAAAAAATGTTTCAATTATTTGGAACCTCCAATTTTCTCTTCTGTCATTTACAGCGAACAAATTGCTAATATGAGAACAAAGTACCTATTTCTGGCCATCATCTGCTTAATGACATCACTTCCTGCCCACAGCAGGAACCATGAAAGCTATTCAACCTACTGTACTGGGGTGGCCAAACTTTCAACTTTAGGGCTCCTGGACCTTTAACAATTGTGTAAAATAGGGGATTTCAGCAGGTGCAGCTTGTTATCCCACAGATGAGAAGCTGCACCTGCTAAAATTCCTTCCTGTGCACAATTGTTAAAGGTCCAGGAGCCCTAAAGTTGAAAGGTTAGCCACCCCACGTGGTATACAAAACAAGTTTAACACTCCTGTCGTAAGGTGGTGAACAGTAGTTTTGGTATTTACTTTTGGAAGCAATCCTGAAGTTCCAGCTGGTCATGTGTGGCAAAAGTTACAAAACTTCTGAGAATGAGAATATTTAATTATTATGTGGACAATGTGTATGATGGTAAACAGTAGCATATTCAAGAATGGGAGAACTGCATGGGTTACATTAAACTGGGTAACAGATTTTTACTTCCATATCTTTATGAAAGCTCCAGGTCTGTGTGTTTTGTAATATAAGGGGTGATGGCAGGAGCAGACCTTGAATTTCTATGTCTGCTTTCACTACACATACAATCTTTAATATGAACTTTATGTACATAAAATACCTTTGCAAGCAACACTTAGAGCACAATCCTAACCTAGAGTTAGGCCAGCACAGTTTGGCTGGCACAAGGGACACCATGAAGTATGTTTGGACCACTCTCAGAGTCAGAGGCCAGCATACAGACCCGTGCCATTCTCCCTGACTCCGAGAGTGGTCCAAAGACACTTTACAGTGGCCCTTGTGTTGGCCAAACTTTGCTGGCCTAATTTGTGCCATCCTAGCTCCAGTTTAGGATTGCGCTGTTAGGCATTTATATTCTTAGCCTACAGGACAGAAATGTAATGGTCCAATCCTATCCAGCTTTCCAGCACTGATGCAGCCGTGCCAAGAGGGAATACACTGCATCCTGGGATGGGACAATCACAGGGATCTCCTAAAAATAATGTTTGTTCCCTTAACTTGGGACTACCTTGTGGCTGCATCAGTGCTAGAAAGCTGGATAGGATTGGGCTCTGAACTTTTCCCCATGTCCCATCTCATCTAAACCCCATACGCCTAGGTCAGTGATGGCGAACCTTTTGGGCTTGGTGTCAAAACTTTGGAAAATGCTTAACTTAACTCTGTGTCAACCCCCCTCCCAAACAAAAGAGAAACAATTCTTTATGTTAAGAACATAAGAACATAAGAAGAGCCCTGCTGGATCAGGCCAAAGGCCCATCTAGTCCAGCTTCCTGTATCTCACAGCGGCCCACCAGGTGCCCCAGGGAGGCATGAAACAAGATGCTGGCATCCTGTTGACACTCCCTTGCACCTGGTACCAGTAGCCCACCACCTTTGTAAGGAGGTTGCACAATCCATCATTGCCTATAGCCCACGATGGACCTTTCCTCCAGAAATCTGTCCAATCCCCTCTTAAAGGCATCAAGACCAGATGCCATCATCACCTCCTGTGGCAAGGAATTCCACAGATTAACTACCCGGTGGGTAAAAAAGTACTTCCTTTTATCTGTTTTAACTCTCCCAACCCTCAGCTTTAGTGGATGCCCCCTGGTTCTGGTGTTTTGAGAGAGGGAAAAGAACATCCCTCTATCGACTTTATCCCTTCCATGCATAATTTTGTATGTCTCAATCATGTCCCCCCTCAGGCGCCTTTTTTCTAGACTGAAGAGCCCCAAACGCTGCAGTCTTTCTTCATAAGGGAGGTAATGTAATCCGTAATCATTACCAGCCCCGTAATCATTTTTGTCGCTCTCTTCTGCACCTTTTCCAAATCCACTATGTCCTTTTTGAGATGCGGCGACCAGAACTGGACACAATATTCCAGGTGTGGCCTTACCATCGATTTGTACAATGGCATGATAATATTGGCTGTTTTATTCTCAACCCCTTTTTTAATGACCCCAAGCATGGAATTGGCCTTCTTAATTGCTGACGCACACTGGGTCGATACCTTCATTGAATTGTCCACCAGCACCCCGAGATCTCTCTCCTGAGCTGTCACAGACAGCTCAGAACCCATTAGCCTATAGGTAAAGTTTTGGTTTTTTGCCCCAACGTGCATCACTTTACATTTGTCTATGTTGAAACGCATCTGCCATTTGGCTGCCCATTCCCCCAACTTGGAGAGATCCTTCTGGAGCTCTTCACAATCATTTCTGGTTTTTACCACCCGGAAAAGTTTTGTGTCATCCGCAAACTTGGCCACCTCGCTGCTTATCCCTGTCTCCAGGTCATTTATGAATAAGTTGAAAAGCACGGGCCCCAAGACAGATCCCTGGGGCACTCCGCTTTTCACCTCTCTCCATTCTGAAAATTGCCCATTGACCCCCACTCTCTGTTTCCTGGCCCTCAACCAATTCTGGATCCATAAGAGGACCTGCCCTCTTATTCCCTGACTGTGAAGTTTCTTCAGCAGTCTTTGGTGGGGGACCGTGTCAAATGCCTTCTGAAAATCCAGGTATATGATATCCACAGGTTCACCCACATCCACGTGCCTGTTGACCTTTTCAAAGAATTCCAAAAGGTTTGTGAGACAAGACTTACCCTTACAGAAGCCATGCTGACTTTCCTTTAGCAGTACTTGTTCCTCTACGTGTTTTAGGATTTTATCTTTGATGAGGCTTTCCACCATCTTACCCGGAACAGACGTTAGGCTGACAGGCCTGTAGTTTCCAGGGTCCCCCCTTCTCCCTTTTTTAAAGATTGGCGTGACATTGGCTATCCTCCAATCCTCTGGTACCGTGGCCGTTTGAAGGGACAAGTTGCATACTCTAGTTAAGAGGTCAGCAACTTCGTTCTTTAGTTCCTTAATTACTCTTGGGTGTATACCATCTGGGCCTGGTGACTTATTTATATATAGTTTATCAATTTGATCTAAAACATCTTCTTTATTAACCAGTATCTGATTTAATTCCTTCGTTAGGAAGGGCTGTTCGGGCTGTGGTATCTGCCCAAGTTCTTCTGCTGTGAAGACGGACGCAAAGAATTCATTTAATTTCTCTGCAATCTCCAAGTCCCCTTTTATCTCCTCTTTCCCTCCCTCACCATCCAGCAGGCCAACCGCCTCTCTGGCAGGTTTCCTGCTTCTAACATATTTGAAGAAGCTTTTATTATTCCCTTTAATGTTGCTAGCCATGCATTCCTCAAATGCTTTCTTGGCCTCCCGTATCACCTTCTTACTTGTCTTTTGCCAGAGTTTATGTTGTTTTTTATTCTTCTCACTGGGGCAAGACTTCCATTTACGGATAGAAGCTTCCTTGCTCTTTACAGCTTCTCTAACTTTGTTTGTCAGCCATGCAGGCACCCTCCTGGACCTTGTCGAACCCTTCTTTCTTTGCGGTATACACTTCCGCTGGGCCTCTACTACTGTTATTTTAAACAGCCTCCACGCAGCCTGGAGGGATTGGACTCTTTTTACCTTCCCTTTCAACTTCTGTCTAACTAGTCTCCTCATCTGAGGGAAATCTGCCCTTTGAAAGTCAAGGGTTCTTGTGTCAGATTTGCTCTGCACTCTTTCCTGGACATGCATGGCAAAAGCAATCGCAGCATGGTCACTGTTCCCCAATGGCTCAGTAACACTTACATCCCTAACTAGGTCCCGAGTACCACACAATATTAAATCCAGAGTCGCCTGTCCTCTGGTCGGCTCCATGACTAGCTGCTCTAAGGCACAGTCATTCAACACATCAAGGAATCCGGTCTCTCTTTCTTGACCAGAGCAGCAGTTGACCCAGTCAATATGAGGATAATTGAAGTCCCCCATGATTACAATCCTGCCTCTCTTGGTCACTGCCCTGATTTGTTTCCTCATTTCAAGGTCACCTTCAAGTTTTTGATCGGGAGGATGATAGCACACCCCCACTATTACATTGCTCTTACGGCCTGGTAGTTTAACCCATAGTGACTCCATGGTGGAGTCCGGCCCACCTTCAGTTTCTACTCTGCTGGATTCTATCCCTTCTTTGATATAGATGGCCACCCCTCCGCCAACACGCCCTTCCCTGTCCCTCCTATAGAGTTTATAGCCTGGGATTACAGTATCCCACTGGTTCTCTGCATTCCACCAGGTTTCCGTTATGCCTACTATATCAATCTTTTCCCTAGCCACCAAACATTCCAATTCCCCCATCTTTGCTTGGAGACTTCGAGCATTCGCATAATAACACCTATATACGGGGTTCTCTAAAGAGGGACTGTTTTTTGATCCCTTTTCCCCTCCTCTCCTTTTACTGGACAAACTGTCACTTACACTCAGCTTAGAAGTTCTATTTCCTACTCCTCCATTACTCTTTGGTACTCCTCCACCCTCCTCTTCCCGTAGGGATGAGGAGTTCCGAACCGGACGCCGCTCGGCTCCTGTCGGCTTTCCCCCAGGGATCAGTTTAAAAGCTGCTCTGCCACCTTTTTAATATTAAGCGCCAGCAGCCTGGTTCCATTTTGGTTCAAGTGAAGCCCGTCCCTCTTGTACAGGCCTGGCTTGTCCCAGAATGTCCCCCAGTGCCTAACGAATCTAAACCCTTCGTCCCGACACCACCGTCTCATCCACGCATTGAGACCCCTGATCTCCGCCTGCTTAGCTGGCCCTGCACGTGGAACGGGTAGCACTTCTGAGAACGCTACCTTGGGGGTCCTGGCCTTCAGCGTCCTGCCTAGCAACCTAAATTTGGCTTCCAGGACCTCCCGGCTACATTTCCCCACATCATTGGTGCCAACATGCACCACGACCGCTACCTCCTCCCCAGCACTCCTAACCAGCCTATCTAGATGAGACTATAATGAATATAAATATAAATGAATATAAATGTTCATTTATATTAAAAAAATATACAGTCCAATCATGTGTGATGCTATGTATTGTATAAAGAAACATCAAATAATTGAAAAAAATAAAAAAATAAGTAAAATAAACTCAATTTTGGTCAGGTATTGCTGAGCACTGGTGTGTCACCCCAAACGTTGTGGTGTGTCACCTTTGACACGCGTGTCATAGGTTCGCCATGACTGGCCTAGGTTGTACGTTGAACTGGCCCAAAGATTAGAGCATATTCCTCCATTAAGCACAGGGACATTTCTGAGAATTATAGACAGGATATAGAAAGGCAAGCACAATGCTGCAATTTGGGGTAAAAATGAGATGACTCACCTTCAAACAATAGTATCCAACAACACACACGAATGAGATAACCGTGTGGACAACAGCCAGAGCTCTCAGTGTTGGCGCCATGTAGCCCGTACTTTCTTGTAATACAAAGAACACCACTCCCTCTTCATCCTCCTCCTCCTCCAAAGACTGCCATAAATCAGACTCTTCCTCCAGCTCTTCAAGTGGCTCTTCTGTCACCTGACATGAGCACAAACGCACAGATTGTGTGAACACTGGATTGTGTGCATTGTATGCATACATGAATTTTTTTTAAAAAAGAAAGCATTCCTTCTGACATTTGAAAGGCCTTTTGTCTTTTTTACAGATTTGCTGAAGAATGAGAGGAAGGCTATCCTACCAATATAAAATAGCAAACTCGAAGCAATAACTATACTGCACTCCTCCTTTTTGAAGCGGAGAAGCAATTTGGGCTCCAGCCCTCATAAGCCACAGTCGTACTCTTCGTGTACGTACTCTACAGGAGTCCCTGATGCAAATGAAGCTTACTTTTCTGCCCCTGGGCCTGTTCATTGCACCACAGATCACCCCAACATGCATGTTGGCCTGCTGTGCAGCAGACCTCAGAAGCAGCACAGCTCTGTTCACTCAAGGGAAGAATTGCGGCATGCGCCGGATCCAGCCTTTGGGGCAGGGTTTGATGCCCGCTGGCCTAGGATAATCAGGCTGAATGTGCTTTGGACTCAGCTGTTAGATTTCTTTTGGGTCTCCTACATCTCTAACTTCAGCATTTCACCATGGTTAAAGTGTGTGTCAATTAACACAAGTATTCATCCTGCAAATGTGGCGAATGCAGGCTAAACCCTGCAAAATAGATGCTTGAATGGTAATAGGAGCTAAGAAACTATGCCTTAGATCAGAACATCTGTCTTGCAAATCTCACCTAGGCCATAAACCCACTAACAGTGAAATCCTAAGCTGTCTGGCACCCAGCGGAGCAGCGGTACCAAAATGGCTACTGCCGCATCCTATGGGCAGCAGCCGTCAGGGTTTCCATGGGGGAAGGGGAGATCTACTCGAGTCTCCATTGGCTATCTTCTTGGCAGAGCAGGCGGAGCCTGGAGCAGGCCCAGGTGGGGCTGCCCTGCTGAAAGCGAGGCATAGGATTTGGTGGTGGTGGCCACCGCTGGTCCCACCTCTTATGAGGGCCTAATTCTCCCCTCCCCCATACATTTCTACCACCTCCTTGCCTCTCACCACAAATTCACTTACTGGTTATCAGAAGTGCTGGAGCACTGGGGGACCTTCCATTCAGCACTGAGGCGGGGCATTAATTAGCGTCGGCCCAGTGCCAGCACTCCCTCTTCCCGCAGTGTCGCAAAAGTACTTTATGGCACATCCACAACACTTTTAGCCAGCACCACCCATGTTCAGGTTTTCAGGACTGGGCCCGAGGTAGCCTTAGGTAAGCCATGAATTCAGCCTCCACCATCCATGTGAAATAACACTGCAAATGGGGTCACAACAACGGCGGCATTCAGCTGGTACGCTGGGCAGGACTTACCTTTGAGCGGCAGTCCGCCCGTTGCGTAACGGCGCGTTCCGCCGCATTCCTGCCTGCCAGGGCGGGCGGGAAAGCAGCGGAACGTGTCGTTACGCAACGGGCGGACTGCTGCTCAAAGGTAAGTCCCGCCAGTGGTGTCATCCAAATGATTTAGAAACCGGTACTCACTTTTGATTGGCACTTGTCCAAATGCCAAACAAATAATGATTTAGGCCAGCTCAACTTCTAGAAACCGGTACTCGCGTAGTGGTGCGTAGTGGGTGCATGACATCACTGAGTCCCGCCCAGCGTACCGGCTGAATGCCGCCACTGGGTCACAATACTGACGTAACTCACAGTGTTGTCGTAAGATTATAATAAAAGATATGAGGTACTTTAGCAGCCCTTAAAGCTATTTATTATGACAATGCAGAAGAACCAGAAGACAAATGAAAAGTGAAATTAATTTGTTATTTTCATTGCTGTAAATGAATACATTTTTTTTCTCATCCTTCCAACTTAATTGGGTTAAGAACTCATTGTTTTTACATGGCAGCATTCTGCTGAGTTAGTTCACTCTTCAAATGTCACTCTGAAAATGAACACGTCCTATCAACACATCTTAATGAAAATAAACAGCCTGATCCTATGCATGTTTTACTACTTAATGTTAAAATTAATTATGTTAATGCTTTGTTTTGATTTTTTTTTACTTATTGTTGTGATACATTTTACATTTATTATGGAGCTTTGTAAGCTACCTTGGGCATTTGCTTCAGCATGGGATAGTTGGGATATAAATTTTACAAATCTAAATCAATAAATGTCTACTCAGAAGTACAGTCAATGGGGCTTACTCTCAGGTAAGTGTGGATAAGATAGCAGCCAGTTACATTACCTTGTAGAAGAGTAGAATAAAATTGATGGCAAATGCAACAAACAGTGCAAGAAACCTTAAATTGTAGAAATTTCTGGCCAAATAGTGCTGAAAATGCAAAGAAAGTTATCAGTTCCTATAGCCAGAATCAAATGTAAAGAGAAAAGCAAACTATTCAAACTATGCAGCCAGTTGCTAATATTATAACATCAATTGTATTCACCGCAACAAATAAAAATCCGGGCAAGTTTTAAGCCAAAAATCATAGAATTTGCTATGAGCAGTGGATAAGTCAAGGGTAAAAACTTAGAGGATAGTATGGAATTCTTTGAAGATTTCTTACCAGTAACTCTGAGGCAGCAACAGAAATCCAACCAAAAAAATAGAGCCATTTCACTTTCTTCTGAGGCAGCACAGAAATGAAACTATTCTCCAAACAAGAAGGGAGATGAAGGTGCTTATGGGAGTTCTAGGCTTTGTGAGGAATAGCAGCAGTCCTCATAATGACTACAATTCCCATAAGCAACTTCAACTCTCTGCCTGTTTGGAGACGAAGGACAATGGCTACCGTTTTTTTACTTACTGTCCATTCATGCCCAAGAACAATTACTGGTAAGTAAAATTGCTCCCTTTTCCCCTCTACCTTTTGCTTTTTGCTTCTTAGCTCAGACCCACCTCGCCAGCTGCTGTTAGAAGCTTCATTAACCATACTGACCTGTGTATAAGTCGACCCATGTTTTCAGAGTCAATTTTCAGGCATAATTTTTAGACCTATGCATTATATAAGGTAATTTCAAACTATATTTTGCATATAAAAGTTCTGCCTTATAAAACTCATGATTGTAAAAGTCCCAGTATACTTGAAATAAGCTAACACTGTTATTTTTTTAATCAATACCAATAATCAGTAGATAAAAAAGGAAGAGTAACTACGTACCAGCATTTTTGTCTGATACACCTCCAGGACTTTAAAAAAGTTAGCCATAACAGCATCAGGTTTCTCTATTTTTTGCCCGTGCCTTCGTTTCCTTTGTTTGGGTTCTTCGACTTCCAAATGTTCAGAATATAGTTCATCTTTTATTTTATCTTGTTTCTCACCGTCCTCCATGCTGCAGGAAATGATATCAACAGCAGGATTTAATGTCTACATTGTCCAATATTAAGATATAGAAAGTCTGACAACTCAAAAAACTAAGATTAATTTTAAAATAAGAATTTGATGAAAACTGCAACTTACTTAATGCAATCTCAGTTTAGTAAAAAGTAAAACTTGTAAGGACTAACAGGAAAAGAACTCATGAAAAGAGTTCATTCGCTAGGTGAAAAAAATCACCACCACCACAGTATTTATATACTGCCTTTCTTGTGTCATCAGATAATGGATATTAGTGCACAGGTACTTGGTGCTAAAACATCTTGTGATGAAAAGTCCTGATTTTCTTCTATTATTTTTCACATTTTTGGATGTTACTAATTCCCCACCACCACCACAAGCTTCTGTGATGCCAGCATGTGGAAAGGACTGCTGAAACATTCAGACACTGTAGCTATTATCTCAATTATCTTCTGCTGTTGTCTATTGTTGAGCATCATCTTCTTTCTCAATTGAGAGCACAATCCTAAACTGGAGTTAGGCAGGCATAAGTTAAGCCAGCAAAGTTTGGCCAGCACAAGGACCACCATAAAGCGTGTTAGGAATACTCTCAGTCAGGAAGGATGGCTCACGTCTGTGTGCTGGTCTCTCTGACTCCGAGAGTGGTCCAAACATACTTTACAGTTTAAGACTGCGCCCTGAGTGGTATACAAAACACCTGGCTTTGTCAGCTCAATGGACCATGAAATCCACCTGATTTCCAAGAGTGGGAAGTGAACCCACCAATATCCAATCACACAGGTAAAAGGTGAGTTATAACAGGCAAGTTGCTTACAACAGAGTTAAAAGCAACTGGTTATATCAAAGCAAGATCCTATACCCCAATTTGCTCATTTGCTGAGGTCCAACATTGGAAGCACCAGATGCCTCATGGGGTCTTAGTGGGAGTAAACATGGTAGGAAAAATAGGATCAGAGTTTTGGGTTTGTTCTGCTCTTGAACCTCCTTCTCATCCTTTGCCTCCAACCCATTTCTCCATTTCTTAATTGTTCAGTGCCTTCCTTTGATCCCTTACATTTTGTCCTCCAATCTTTCAATAAGCTTCTTGTATTTTTCTTTTCACTGTTCTACTTGCCTAGCCTAAGTTCATATGGGAGGGAGTGCATTGTCAAGTCTCTCAGACAGTCATGTTTCAGTATTGATTAGTTTTATAGGGATCCTCTGAGTAAGAGGGGACTTGGACATTGGCATTATTCATATTCTTTAGGGATGAAGCCTCTGCTCCAGATGTTTAACTTAGCCAGGAGCTTAGGAGACAGTAATGTCTAGCAATGTCCACCAGTTTTCCCTGCCTGAACTCCTGTACCATTAATACCAATTGTGTGGCATATGGCGGGGCCAGCTCTACAATTTCAAAGGCAACAAATTTAAACAGATGAATAATAAGAGTCCAATCCTAAACTTGAGTTAGGCTGCCATAAGCTAAGCCAGCAAAGGACCACTGTCGGAGTCAGGGAGGATGGCTCAAGTCTGCATGGTGTCCTCTCTGACTTCGAGAGTAGTCCAAACAAACTTTACAATGGCCTATGTGCTGGCGAAACTTTGCTGGCTTAGTTTATGGCAGCCTAATTCAGTTTAGGATGCAATCCTAACCTGGAGTTAGGCCAGCAGTTTGGCCTGCACAAGGGCCACCCTAAAACACATTTGGACCACTCTTGAAGTCAGGAAAGGTGGTGCACCTCCGGGTGCCTACCTCTCTTACTCTGAGAGTGGTCTCCCCACTTGAATGGGTGACAAGCCAGCACAGTCAAGTTAGGCACTTTCTGAATTTCTGACACATCAAGCCTAAAGATTCGCCACCACTGTTCTAGCGCATAAATAAGTTTTTTTTTAAAGGAAGCTGTGTGCCACTTCAGATCTTTGAGCAAGGTATTTCAGACCTCAGGAAGAAACCTATGACGTTCTAGGACTGCTACACATACTTATACGTTCAAATTGATTTTGTGTTTGACAACTCACAGCCCAATCCATGTCTTCTCAGAAGTAAGTCCCATTATAGTCAATGGGGCTTACTCCCTAGTAAGTGTGGATAGGATTGCAGCCTAAGTCATTTAGGTATGTGCAAAAAATCAATAACACAAAAGCCCAAAATACCATTCAACGTACAGCAAAATTTACTTACTCAGCCTTCTCTGATTCTGTTCTTGCTTCTGATTCATCATCCTTTGCAGTGTCAAGTGCCTAAAAATGTTGCATATGCAAGGAAATTAATTTTACTTACTATATTGGCTTATATCCAAAAGAATAAGTGCCCTGGAAATCATTAAGACATCATAGCTATATAGGATTGCAGCTTTTATCAAGACTAAATTTATTCCGATACAATCCATTTAATTTCAAAAATAAAAAATAATTACAAATATAGCTACTAACTGAATACTTGTAATAACTGTAGGGTACATATTTGCCATGAACCAAACCAAACCCATGTTTCAACCTTTGATTGGCTTTTGGCTTCAGTCCAATTGTCCGTGCATGCAGCTACCACAATGCAGTGTCAATAGCCCTTCCACACAGCTGACTGGCTTAACGAGATTGGAATGCAACTCTTTGGGCCAAATTAGATATTTGGGACAATTAAGTGTTAAGTCACTTGCTTACTCTGGTTGCCTTTAAAGTGGATATAGGGGAGCCCCCCCCCCTTTATCCCAAAAAGCGCATGGAACAAACGGAGCAAATCCTTCTTTCCATTATCGCACGGCAGTCTGCTTTAAGTGGTTTTCACCATGCCTGAATTATTTTTAAACTGGAGCTGGGAGGGGAAAAACTACTTAAAAGCAGGGCGCATGGCTGAAAAAGGGGGCAGGTTTCACTCCTCTTCTTGTGCACTCCATTTGTTCTATGCAGTAGAGACCAGGCCAGCTTTCTAAGTGAATGGTGCAAGAGTATTCTAGCAATAGAAAAACATGCCTACATTTCCCACAGGAAACTGACTACATTAATTCATTGTGTATCACTATTTCTCTCATTTTTTGACAGTTGCTAGCAATACATTGGAAAGGATGTTTGTTTATTTATTTGTCTAGCCATGCCTTTCCAACTGACTGGAAAGACTTTTAAAGTCACTTTCAAAATATTGGATTGCAAATGCACGCAATTAAACGTTACATTAACAGCCCAGTCCTGGAGAGCTTTACAATTGCAAGGTTGCCGACCTACCCTTCCAGCCAGTCTCCTGTAGTTTTGCAAACCCTCTTGCAAACCTGCCATGGCACAGCCACCCTTTTGGGAGGAGACGGTTGGCAACTCTGCCTGTGTGTTTCAGGGGCTAATAGGTCACTGATACAGTTAGAGAAAAAGGTTGACCAGAACCCACCTGTGCCATCTCTGTGTTAGCAGAAAGGCAATCGCCACAGAGCTCCCTGCCCCAGCCAGCCCTTGGGAAAACTATGTGGGAGGAGGAGCTTGCAGGGCTTAAGGCCCCCAACACCTAGGGCCCCAAAGCAGGGGCGGACCTAGTCAAAATGGCACCCGGGGCACCCAATAGAAGTGCACCCCCATGGGAGCCTAGGTCTACCCACCAGAAGCAGCCCCAGGTAGACCATTAGAAATGACCACGGGAAGACCTGGGCTCCC
Source organism: Lerista edwardsae (assembly GCA_029204185.1). Classification (NCBI taxonomy): domain Eukaryota; kingdom Metazoa; phylum Chordata; class Lepidosauria; order Squamata; family Scincidae; genus Lerista; species Lerista edwardsae. The sequence continues at coordinate 25,014,833 of JAJKFI010000007.1, forward strand.
CTCGAGGGAGCCCAGGTCTACTTGCGGCTGGTCCCAATGGGTAGACCTGGGCTCCGGAGCCGAGGTCTACCCACGCAATGTTGTGGGGGCCACTGGCGCCCCCCCAGACGGCCCCCAGACGGCGCCCAGGGCTTGTGCCCCCCTGTCCCATAGATCCGCCACTGCCCCAAAGGGGGGGCTCCGCAAGTGCCGTGAATCCCTTGTTCTCAGCTGACAAGATGCCAGGCAAGAAGGGGCAGGGGCACCGGTAGGGGCACCTATGCATGGTCAAGCAGCCAAACTCCCAAGACACTGCTGGTGGGTGGGCGTGGGCATGGGCACCAGCCTAGATGCCTTGCGGGCAGGACCAATATCCAGCATCTGCCCCTGCAGGCACGGAGCCTACAGGGCCGTTGGTTCTTCTGTATCTTTCTCCGATATCTTTCTTTGCCAATCTCCTGTTCCCGCCAACTCTAACCCTCCCCGGCAGCCTCATCGAGCTTTATTAACCTCCTCAGTGCAAAATAAATCCTTACTAATAATATTTATATATTGCTTCTCAATAAAAACGTTCATAAAGTGGTTTACCGGGTAAAAACGTGGAAAGAAAGCAATCTGTCATTATCCTGGGACAAAAAGATGCATAATTGCTGAATAATAGCTTTTAAATTAGAGTTCAGCGATGGCATTTAGACCAGCTTGATGGACCAATCTATCACAATTCTGTCACAAGCATCAAGTCATGTACAAGACGTTCATGACTGCCTCGCAATTTTCATATTAAGCCAGACAAGCAGATTCAGGGCCCGATCCTAAGTAGCCCAGCGCCAGCAGTAAGCCCTTACTGCCAACACTGGTATCATAAAAGTGCCATATAATAAGGCACTTCTGCTGGCGGGAAGGGCTTACCACCAGGGTCGGCCCAGTGCCAGGAGGACCCATTGCAGAGCTGGCAGGCAGTAAGTGGCACCACCAATGGCAGTGAGCTCCTTTGGGGTAGGCAAGGAGGGCATGGGGACAGCGGAACGGGGCAGGGAAGGTGAAGTGGGGGTGGGACTGGCAGTGGCATCTGTCGCCAGATCCTATACTCCATGTCGGGCCCTGCAGCCTGGCAAAATAGCCGGCGCAGACTTGAGGAGGCCCACTGGCGGCCCAGTGTCTTAACCCGGAGGACGAGGATAACCACCCCTTTTCCCGAGGTGCCTCCTACAGCTGCCACAGCACCTGTAGGAAGCAGCAGTAGCTCTTTTGCTACCGCTGAGCCCATGAGGGTCAGGCTGTTTAGGATTGGTCCGTCACTAACTAAAACAGTAATATGTTTAAAAGTACAGTTTTTGTTTTATCTACCTGTGCTTTTTTCTTCTTGGGAGCAGCACTTTCCACAGACGGAGGAGTTTCTGATCCAATCAAATCAGCAATATCCCCCAGGCCAACATCAAGACCATGTTTTGATCCACTTTCTTTCTTCGTATGAATGCCAAAAATATCTGACAAGATGTCAGTTTCTCCCTTTTCATTTTTTACGAACTGCACAATTTCGGCAGTGATGCCACGTTCCGTCACTTCAACTTTCTCCGCCTCAAGGACATCGTCGTGGATTCCAAATTGCGTTGGGTCAGGCATGTCACCTAGGATTTTGGTAACTCGGATATTTTTGGCTCCTTCCACTAGACCACCCCCAAACACAGTACTCCAAAGAATCTGAAAAATACCCCACACTATGCTGAGGATCATCTGGAAGAACCCAACAAATAGCATCCAGAAAAAGGAAAAAGACACTTTTATCAGCTCTTTTACAGTCATCTTTCTGACTTTTCTGTACTGTTTCCTTAAGTTTTTTAACCTAATCAGCTTAAAAATCGTGGAAGCATTTTTCTTTAGTGCAACACAGGCCATTGCAAAAGCTGACGCGGACTCCAGCAGATTGTCTTCAATTGCATCTTCTCCGACTTCCCTCACATAGAAAGGCTCGTCTGTGTCATCCTCAGGCCTGTCAACTGGGTCTGATTCAGAGATCTGAGATGCCAACTGCATTTCAAAAATTGTGTCCTCACAAAAGTTGACAAAAAGCTCCATTTTTTCTTGTTCCCCGCCTTCGTTTACAACGTCAAAAATAAATTGCCGTTTTGATTCTTTCACTTGGGGTTTTTCCCACTGCGTCCTGCTGGATTCGCTGATTTCAAAATAAACTCGTTCTATCTTCTTGGCGCCCCCCATTATTTCAATGCGCCCCAGATAAGGTTCAAAATAGTTAAGGACACTTTCTGCGGGGTCTAATAAAGTTTGAAGTCGTGAATCATTTGGCATATGCTCCGAAAGGTTCGTCAAGAGTACTGCCACGTTAAATCCAATATCTTTGGCTGGCTCGTGAAATCTTTCAACAAAATCAACATAGTTAAACATGTCATTTTCATCAGCTTCTGCACAGGACAGCAGGAATTCAATCTCGGACTGTGTATATTGCTTCTGACCTTCCATGGCTTTCTGGAATTCCTTCTTTGAGATGATGCCTTTATTTTCTGGGTCATACTCTTTGAAGGCTTCGGAGCTGGTGAGATCTTTCAGTTTCAGAAACATATCAAAGAACTTCAAGATCATTTCCACATTGCTGGATGATTCGACCAGTGTGTCCACCATCTGTTTCCCAATTGTGCCGTTTACAACGTTACCTATATTTACAAATTTAAAAATTGTCACTTGATTTAGTTATAAATATACTGAAGACATGCTTATTCTATACTTACTTTTTAGAAACAGCAAGAATTTGACTTCAGACATAATTTACTCATCTTGCTCAACAATGTTATAGTCTTAATTTAAACTCAGTTAAGACAATTATTATTATTGTGGCTGGCTTTACATAAAATTACACACTTAAAATGATGGTGATATTTATGTTCCAGAGCAATGGAAGCCAAAATGTAAAAAACAGGTTCAACCTTCAAGTAGTGACAAGAGCATCACCACCATATCCTTCAGAAGATCCAGTAGCTCCTTCAGTAGTTCAATCTGACTGGAATCCTGGAGTGCAATGAGAATAACCTTTTTTACAAAGAAGAAAGAAGGAAGTCGCAATCCAGCACAGCTTGTGTGTGACTAGCTATGTGCCGGAGATCCATTGGTAAGAAGAAACTCAAGACAATACCAGAGGTGGATCTACAGGGAGAGCAAGTGTCATATAAATCCCTTCTCTCCCTTGCTGCTGTAGCCAGTAAGCAACGCCAAGATGTTGCTGTTCCCTGTGAGGATTGGCTAAAATGGTGCAGGAGAGGAGTGATTTCCACTGCAAGGTAAGCCTTCTTGCAAAACTTAGAGCTTTGCCCTCCCTTAGATCTGCCTCTGGACAATACCATAGAATGAACATATACCGATCACGATTCACTGTTTTTAATGTAGAACTTCTCTGATGTCATAAGTAGCACATTAGCCCTAGTAAACAGAAAATGCTGTTGACACAGGAATAAATATTTACAATAATATGAAGGACTTTAGAAAAAAAACACCTGATTGATAGTTTGCATATTTATTCAGAAGTAAATCCCACTCAGCTCAATAGGAGCGACTCTGAAGAAAGTGTGCAAAGGACTGCACCCTTAAATTTAGAGCACAGTCCTAACCTGGAGTTAGGCTGGCACAGTTAGACCAGCAAAGTTTGGCTGGCACAAAGGCCACTGTGAAGTATGTTTGGACCACTTTCAGAGTCAGTGAGGCCAGCACATGGACGTGCGCCACCCTCCCCGACTCCGAGAATGGTCCAAACACGCTTCACAGTGGCCCTTGTGCCGGCCAAACTTTGCTGGCCTAACTGTGCCAGCCTAACTCCAGGTTAGGATTGAGCCCTTAGTGACAGGGTCCTAGACATCCAGCTGTTCTGCAGAGGACCACCTAATCCACGGATCTGCGCATGTAACAGCAGGAAATGCACCAGTCTCTGCCCAATCCATCCACCACTGCCTTGCCTTTTCCCTGTTCTGCCTAACACCTGCCATGTTCCACAGCCTCCCATCCCTCTGCCCGCCTTGTTCTACCGCCTGCACTGGGCTTATCCGCTCTGGCAGGCCTCCCCTCACCCAATAGCCTGCAAAGGAAGGCTTCAGCCTTCCCAGCAGCTTGAGTTGCTGCAAAGCACTTCATGGCTGCATTTGCAGCAGTCTGCACCAGCGAAACATGTGTTCTGCCAGCACTAGTTTTAGATAAGATTGGGCCACTTAGACTGTAAACTTATACATACTGCACTTTCCTAGGAGTAAATACCATTGAACATTATGGCATTTACTTCTGAGTAGAAATGTACGTATATTCTGAGATGCATGCTGTTAAGGTAACACAACAAATTGTATATCTAACACAAATAGATGATTGCTTACATGTATTGTTTTCGTTCTATGATCTCAATGCATATATCATTGCACTTGATGTTTATAGTCTATATTCAGCAAAGTCATATAATAAAATTTACCTGTGAAAGTTTCATTTGCATGTTAGCGAAAACATGAAGGAAGCCAACAACTGCATCCCATAATCTACTGTGAGCCAGACTCTGCTGGTTTCCTATGCAAGGACCCTAAACGTAAGGAAAATGCTGTTAATTTCAGCTTCACACATCTATTCAAGTAACATAACATGTTCATTGTGCATACACCTGCAGTAATGAAGAACTACTTTTTAAAGTGTATCGTACAATAGATATATTCTAAACCCAAAACACTATTAGCACATTTTGCATCCAAGGAATTTTGCATTAATGAAGCAAATGAGGAAGGGAAATGAAAGGCTGAATGAATGGAAGACTGGAAGGTTGCAAAGATAAGGAGCACTATGAACAAATCAGATTATAAAAGTCATGCAGAAAGGAAAACACGTTAGTGGAATACATGAATAGGAAGACCATACAGCATTCCAACCTTCTGCAATCTAAGATGAATACTATGTCTAATGGTAAGGGCTGATCACTCAAGGGTAGCTGTTTTTCACTACAAACTCATAATCAGAAACCATCCCTAGGCCTCATGGGTGGGTTTTTTCTTCACCCATCAGCAGCGGCGGCATTCAGCCGGTACGCTGGGCGGGACTTACCTTTGACCGGCAGTCTGCCCGTAGCGGAACGGCGCGTTCTGCTGCTTTCCCGCCCGCCCCGGTGGGCGGGAAAGCAGCGGAACGCGCCGTTACACTACGGGCGGACTGCCGGTCAAAGGTAAGTCCCGCCCAGCATACCGGCTGAATGCCGCCGCTGCCCATCAGGCATACTTCTAAACTGTGTTCCTGCAGGGAATTTGTGACAAAAAGGAGCTTGGTCAATTGGATTCCATTTTGAGGTCCCAAGATTTGAAGTGCCTATTGCTTGAACTGTGTGTGTGGGGAGGGAGGGCTTTGCTGTACTTCTCCCAAATAAACTGTCATTTGGGCCTAGACTTCCCTAAATCATGTTTTTCGTTCCCCTGTGAGAAGTGACATCATGTATTGTATTGACATAAGGGATACTTAATTATGGTGTCCCTGTAATCCCAGGTTTTAATAGCTGGATACAGAGTTATCCATGTTTGAGGTACCCTCAGATTAACTGTAATAATCCAATAAGATTATTTTTTAAACGATAAGAGTAGTAGAACTGGCTCACAGTCCAGTCTGATCTCCTGCCATGCCACATATGCAGCTGAGCCAACGGAGGCTGCACTGCATGCTATAGGGTTGGTGACCAGAGGGCAAACTGGAAGGAAGTAGAAAAAGTTCTTAATTACCTCCAAGGAGGCAGTGATGTCATCCGAGCGCGCCAACTACCGGAACGCTCGGATGATTGACAGCCCTCCACCCCTATGGCGGAGGGCTGCCACACACCCCCAAGCGTCACTGCGCTGGAATCGCTCCATTTTAGAGTGATTCCGGACGCAAGGGAGGGCGGGCAGGCCCAGCAGCAGCTCGCCCGTCCTCCGAAGCAGCGGTGTGGCCCGGGAGCTCCACGGAACTAGCGGAATGGAGTACCGGGCCGTTCCACCTGAATGACACCTCTGAAAGGCGGCCTTCTTGCTGCCCATGACTCTCCTTGGACCCACGACAGCTATGGAGCAGGTGAAAGTCTGAGGAGAGCCAGGGGGCGTTCTGGTGCAGGGTTATGGCAAGAGCATACTGCTGTCAGATCCACCCCACCTCGCTGACACGCCCTGTAGTTCCTCCCCCAAACACTCTGATCCGACCCCCTGCCCTTAGTCTGCCCCTACTAACAATGTTCTGACACTGGCAAAGCATCCAGTGGTGTCTGGTACATGCACAGAAACTCTGGCCCTTTCAACCAGTGACTCCATCATGTGCAACAGTGGGATACATTTCTGCTGTGGCTGGGCCTTTTGCATCAGTGGACTGCAAGACTCAGAAGAGACTCAGAAGTTCTCTTCTGGAAAGCTCTCATGAGTGGTCTTATGTCCAGGATTTGAGGGAGATGGGCTGTGGGACTGGTTGGATGTTCTCTAGGATGGATGAGGGTATTAGGGGAATTGAGTGACTTAGGGTGCAATCTTAACCAACTTTCCAGCACCAGGGTAAGGGCAATGCAGCTCTGAGATAAGAGAACAAACATGGGCACAGCAATCCAAGCTGCCCGTTGGGCCAACACGTGTCCGCTGAATTGGCCCAGACCTGCTGCAAAACTGCCGCAAGACATGTTCACACCAGTGCAGGTGGCACAGGGCAGGCACAGGCAGCAGCAGCAGCAGCAGCAGCAGCAGCCCAGGTGCGCGGACCACGAAGGCTGGTAAGCCACCCTTGCACTGGCTGATTTCGGCCAGTGCAGGGACTTTTCAGGGCAGAGGGAAGGCGGGAACGAGGGCAGAACGAGGCAAAGGGAGGGTGTCCTGCAGGCAGGGCAGCCCTGGAAAGAGGAAGGAGCCACTATCCCCTTGCCCAGTGGTGAGTTCCAGTGCAAGCCTAACTGGTGTTAGGATGCAGCACAGGCCTGCCAGTTAGGATTGTGCCCTCACTTACCTTGAAGAGGACTCCAAGACTACCCCCTGCAACTGCAGGATGCAGCGCATGCCTCATTGGCACCGCTAATGTGTGTGCTGGAAAGCTGGTTAGGGTTGCACTCTTCACTGCTTTGAAGTAGAATGAATTCTCCTATATTTGTTTGGAACGGGGCCTCCAAACGACAGCCTGCAGGCCAGATCGGGCATCTGGGGAAAGCCTTCCCCATCCTGAGTGGCACGGATCGTTCCATTGTGCAGCCACTCTATTTTCCACTGGATTGGCTGACAGGGGCGCTCTGGGCATTTGTGCCTGGGAATCCCAGAAGGCTGTGCAGCAGGATACTGGTCGTAGACGCAAATGCCTAGAGTGTCCTTGCCAGCTGGAAAATGGAGCAACAGTGTGACACAACGATGCATGCCACTCGGGGCGGGGAAGGCTTTCCCCACACACAGTGGTCCGCAGGTTGGAGACCGCTGGCTTGGAACAATTATTAATGTGACAAGCTTGAGTCCTTGCAGGACTACAGCACTGACAGAAAATTGTCAACTAATTAAGAGTTATTGTGGAGGCCTGTGGGAGGAGTAAAATGTATAAATGGACATGGAGTGCTCAGGAGAGGGAACCCGAAGTCATTGGGAACTTCAGAGAGATTTCTGAGTTACTGCATTTACATTTGGGGGGAGGGGCCCCCTGGTCCACAGCGCGCCAGGTCTCCCTGTCCTCCACTAGCTTCCGGAGTTCGCCCAATTTCATGTTCATTGTTTCGGTGACACTATCTAACCATCTCATCTTCTGCCACCACTTCTCCTTTTGCCTTCAAGCTTTCCCAGCATGAGGGTCTTTTCTACAGAGTCCTCTCTTCTCAGGAGGTGGCCAAAGTATTGGAGCTTCAGCTTCAGGATTTGTCCTTCCAGGGAGCAATCAGGCTTGACTTCCTGGAGGATTGACCGATTGGATCTCCTTGCAGTCCAGGGGACTCTCAAGAGTCTTCTCCAACGCCATAATTCAAAAGCATCTATTCTTCGGTGCTCCACCTTCTTTATGGTCTGTGTCTCACATCCATACGTTGCTACTGGGAAAACCATAGCTTTAACTATGCAAACCTTTGTTGGTAGGGTGATGTCTCGGCTTTTTATTAATAGGGTTACCAGATGCAAACTGGGACAGAGTGCTTATGCCTTTAACTATTGTATAGAAGAGGGAATTTGGGCATCGGCAGCTCATCATGGAAAGGTTTCAACAGCTGCACCTGCCAAAATTCCTGGCTCTATACAGTGGTTAAAGGTTTAGGCACTCTATCCCAGTTTGCATCTGGCAACCCTAAACAGTCACAACAAAGCAAATTATCTGCAATGGAGTATTTGTCTGCAAATATCAGCCCCCTTTCAATGTAAATACAGCTAGTATTGATCATTAAATGGGTTTGAAAACAGACCTAATGCTGACCTTCTGTTGTCTTCAGAATGCATCTTTTCCACATCTACTTACATAGAGCATACACACAGTATACAATGGAGGGAAAAAATGTGCTACCTGGATATATTCAGTCAGTGAATTAAAAATCTGCTTGGTCACTGCCAATGCTTTGGAGAAGTTACGTTGTCCAGATTCATCAATCACATCTTTCCCGGAATAGTACCAATAGAAGTCACTTATTGATTCCTAAGAATAAACAATAGATCTGCTTTTTCTCTATATTTTTGTATAAGTCAAACACTATCACGCAAGGAAGCTTTAGAGAGTGGATGGTATTTTTTTCTCCATGTAATACTTCTAAATGTTTTTTTAAAAAAATATATATTTTATAGTTATAATTGTCACTGAACACCCACAAGAATTAGGGCACAGTCCTAACCAACTTTTCAGCACCAGGATAAGGGCAATGCAGCTCTGAACAACAATTCCCTTATCTTGAGGAGGACTTTGTGATTACTACTTCAGTGCAGAATGCAGAACAGGCCCCATTGGCACAGTGCTGGAAAGTTGGTTAGGATTACACCCTCAGTCAATAAATAAATAAATACTCAGATTTCATAAAGACTATGCATCAGCAAGAAAAATAAATTATATTATCTCAACTATTATACAGATATTATCTCAGCGATTATAAAACTATTATAAAACTACAGGGTGGGGCAAAAAAATGCTGCACATTCTAGACAACCACAAAGCACCAGAACAAATGACAATGTTGGTCAAGTGTTGGAGAAGGTTCTCGAGGGTATGACTTTCCTTATCTACTTTGAAGTTCAGACCTCACCATAAGTGATGCATTTCTATAGGGAATGTTAAAAGAAAGATGTTTTACAGTAACTCCACGAGCTCTAGAAGAGCTTTGCACACACATTGAGGGCGCAATCCTAACCTGGAGTTAGGCCAGCACAGTTTGGCTGGCACAAGGGCCACCGTAAACCATGTTTGGACCACTCTCAGAGTCAGGGGGAGATGGTACACTTCTGTGTGCTGGCCTCTCTGACTCCACGAGTGGTCCAAACATACTTTATGGTGGCCCTTGTGCCAGCCAAACTGAGCTGGCCTAACTCCAGGTTAGGATTGTGCTCTGTATCAGTGGTCAATGGTGTACCACCAGAACAGTGTTCTAATATGGTTACCCACATAATCGAACGCATGGAACATGTGCTTCGCAATGAAGGAAGACATGCAGAATGTGCAATCATACGATAAAGAGCCCTGACTGGGATAGTAATGTGCAAAAATGACATGAGCATTTCGGTTACATTTCCACCAAGATTGCTCAAAGAAGCAATGCTCAACCACTTTAGTCAGGATGTCATGACTCGCACTCAAAAGGTGTATGATCTCCATGACCCTTCTGTATTCGGATTCAAGTTGCCTCTCACTGAAAAAATTACTGTATGTTAGGTGTATATTACTGTCATGCTAAGCCAAAGAAGAAATAACAACATCTAGCATCAGACTTCCCAAAGTAGTTGGGAAATAATAAAAATTTATCTCCATCTTACCTGAAGACGCAAGAGATAATCCACGGTGCTAATTATAATATTCACTGTTGTAGTATTTCCCATCTGAGTGCGCAGGTAGTTCTGAAAATCTAAAATGTAAAATAATTTTGGTGCTAAATGAATAATACATATAATTCATAAATATTTTCATGTTTGAAGTCATATAGAAAATGAAAATGAAAAGCATGACTTGTCCAACCTTTTCAAAGCAGTTACCTTTATAACTGCAGCTGACAAATACCACGACAGTAGCATGCTTAATACTGTACATGAAAAGAACTGAAATAGTTCTCTAAGCAAAGGCTATCAAAAAGTAGAATTTGTGAACGCTCGGGTGCATTTTGTTTATTATATATGTGCATTATAAAGTCACAATTCAATTTTTAGATAGAAAAACCTACATGTTAAAGCGTTCTTGAGAATTCTGAGGAAGCATTTCACTTGAGACACAGTTGAATGAATTCTCTTCTGAAATTATTCAGTTAATTAACCTGAACATTTAATCTAAATAGAAGAGGCATTGTTTTGTTGCTTCCCTCCAACAAAGGCTTTTGATGAAACTGGAAATTTACTGCAGTCTACTTACCATTGTTATGACCTTCACACAGCAGTTGCAAAAATCTAAACAGATCTTTAGTAAACTCATCATTCTGTAGTACTTTCTCACCTTGAAAATATACAGTACAATGAATTACACAACCATCAGTCATTTTTCAAAACATGCAGAACGTACATTGTCTTCCAACAGCATCCTTCAAACTAAGTGATTTTAATAAAAAAGCGAATACTGTAAGCTGATTTACAGTAATTTTTAAAAGAAATGTATCGAGAGAATGATAAAAACAAACTATGAAACAAAAAAAGCAAAGCCAAAATATTTAGCACTCCAAAGCATTCATGATCAAAACTACAGGACTCAAGATCTAATAGGTAAATGGTTAGTCATTAATCAAACCATGCCTTAAATATGAAAGACACTTCTTTAATTAAGCATCAGATTGTATCTCCAAGCTCAACACGCAACCGGCTGCAGACCATGAAACTAAACCTAAAGGATGTCTGGAAAGATGCAATTAAAGAAGATTTCTTTCTGTATTTGCAACACACAATAGCATCAAAAGCTGTAAACCCAAACGTACCACGCTCACGTACGATGACTGTGGATCAAAGAAAAATAATAAGAATACAGGATAAGCAAGTTATACGTTACATGGTATTTTTTTGCTTAAATGTTTCTCTTGAAACTATAAAAAAGCATAATAATTAAATACTAAATTATTTTAAGGAGGCTATCAATCAAGAAAACCATGGCCTCTTAAGACCTGACCATTGTGGCATTACGGGGAGAAAGAAGAAATTTAATCCTTGTGTGAAGTGTTAGGTGCAAATTGCATTGATTACACTTACGTGTTCCTTCTTCAGTAACCATTCCAAGGCCTTCTGCTTTATTTTGTCTCTCAAAGGCATTCAGGTCGAGAACACTTGTAACGACAACAACAAAATCAATTCAGAAAGATGGCTTTATTTACCAGCGTAGAAACCCTGAACTGCTGCCATATGCGTACATTAAGCTTTCAAATAGTTAAACCGTTAAACAGTTAAACAAAACAGTTTGAAGGCTGATTCCACCAAAGTGAGTGGTCAGGGTCTCAATGAAGATCTGTAAAGAGTCAAGGCTCCCTCTAATGAACCTAATCCTGCTTTTCTTTCCACCAATATCAGTTAATGCTGTATGTGAATGTGGGGGTAGGGGATGAAAAAGAACGAAACCACTTTCAGAACACATAATTCTTCCTTCTCTACCTCAAACCATCATTAGGATTGACCTCTTTTCATTTTTAATGTATATTGTAAAACTAACAAGTACTAACACATTTCTGGAGTATTACTAACGTATTACTAAGTACTAAAATATGTATGTATTTTTAACTGGTTGTTGGCCACCTTGAGTGCCGTTTGGAGAGAAAGGCAGAGTACAAATCAAATCAGTCAATCAAATAATATCAAGGTGTAGAATAAAACTGAAAACTAAGATAAACAATTTTTTTTTCCTGAAAGACAAAAGAAAGTATTGTTCACATTGCTGCTTTAATGGCTGTGGAAAAAAAAAACTTGGGCATTGCGCATTCTTCTTGCTGTTGAGGCACACCTCCTCCAGATCGGACGTTCCAATTTTAGTATATGTGCTGCCAATGTGAGCATGACTGGATCAGAGGCGGAGGAAGGGTATAGCCCGGGGTGGCATGAGCCATGGGTGCCAGGCAGTGGCGGGGCAGCAGGGCACCATTGTGCGGAGTCTGCGGACAAACCTGCGCGCTGTGTGGCCCACCCGCCCTGCCTTGCGTCCATTGCGTTCCAAAATGGAGCTATTCAGGGCACAGGAAGGCATGGCTGGGTGACGCACTGGGGTGGGGCGACGTGCTGGGGGCGCAGTTTTGTCGCCCTGCCATGGGCGCACTCAGGTCTAAAATACATTCCTTACATCTTCTGCCTTGATTTCAAGTTTAAAGCTACGCTTAATTAAAAAAGCAGCAGCAGAAGCAGAAGCACTTTTTCTACATTTCTGATCTGAAGAAATGATCCTTTTTCTCCATTTCTGATCCACACGATAAAAGCAGCCTCTTCCAAGCCTGGGGAGAGAGAGAGATCGCCAACTGCAATCTGAACGTGTGTGTGTGTGGGGGGGGAGAGAGATCCAATCCAATCTGAATGTGTGTGTGTGTGTGTGTGTGAGAGAGAGAGTGAGTGAGTGAGTGAGTGAGAGAGAGAGAGAGAGAGAGAGAGAGAGAGAGAGAGAGAGAGAGAGAGAGA
>JAJKFI010000007.1:25031279-25093528 GCA_029204185.1 Lerista edwardsae
CTGCAGCGGGCGGGCTTTCACCATTACGCAACGGAACGCAGCGAGCGTGCTGCCAATCACCCAGAAGACCCGCCCAGCGTTCCAGTAAGATGACACTACTGATTGTAACCAAAAATTTGGAACAGGAAACAACTTACATCAACTACTGACAGCACAATTCTAAGCATGTTTACTCGAGAGTGCAATCTTGAAAATAGATGGTGCTGGCACAGCGGTCCCTCCACCAGTGGAGGGTGTCGCAAGTGTGCCGTAAGGCATGCCATTCACAATATCTCACTATCATTCGAATTCAGTGGTAAGGTGTTTTTTAGAGTTGTTGCCACTCAGTAGGCATTCTCTGACCCAGACACAGTTTTTGGCAACCTTACTTGGCTGAAACTTCATTTCCCTGTCTTCACTCAGAGGAAATACTTTATCTGATTATAACATTACTGTCAGGCTGCCAATCGATATGTGATAGTAGGCAAGGGCTCAGTCAAGTCCATTGTGGATAAGATGCCCATAAGAATTGCAATGAAGTATAAGTGAGCTCTGTCTTTTCCCTTCCTGCCATGGATGCACACAGACATGAGCATGAGGGGCTACAACACACCGTGATGTGGAATAGGCAGCCTGTGCATGCTTCTGGAACCCCTGCCCACTCGTCCCTTCTCTGGCCAATCAAGGAATGCAAGATCTAAGCACACGTTTCTTGTAATACTGGAGAAGTACGGGTGGGATGGGGTTATGGGAGGTGCGCACAGACTAGGCATGCCATGGGGGCAGAATATTGGGATTCCTCCACAGATGGGTGCTACACACATGGTGAACTAGATGGGCAGCGCAATCCCGCACTGCCTGTAGCAGCGAAGCAACATAGATGTGTCGACGCTATGCTCCAATGCAGGGGCACCGAGGGGCACCCACGTATTGGCACTAAGGCAACAAAACCAGCAGTCCCATTGTACCCGCACCACACCTCACCTGTGCCAGCTGAAGCCAGCTGGTGCAAGGGAGGCACCATGTTGGCGCAAGGGGGGGAGTTGGCCCCTGCCAACTGGGTGGGCATAACTGGGTGGGCTGTTATAACTGGGAGGCCAGGCAGGCGGACTTCGGATTCAGCCTTATGGCAGAATCCTAAGTCCGTTTGGGAGGCCTGTTTAGCAGGTGCAGATCCAAGGAGTGCATTAGCGAGGCTGGCACCTACCCTACAGTAAGGGCACGAATGTGCCCTTGCGCTGGGGAGGCTCCAGCCTCGCCTGTACTGGCCCAGATATGGCGCAGGCCCATCGGCCTTGCCATTCCAGTGCAATATGGGATTGCACTCTGAGTTCGAAAGTAATGATCTCAAGACAAGTGAAATTTCATTTATTAGTGATAACAAAACGGAAGACGGAGAGAAGTACAAATTTCTTGAGATTTTTACGACTCCTATGTGGCCCTTAAAACAGGCTGTGTGGAATTAGAATCAACCTATCCAATAACCCAAAGCCCAAAACTAGATTACGTTTTCTAAGAGATAAAGGGCCCAATCCTATCCAATTTTCCAGAGCTGATGTAGCCACAATCTAGCACTGAGTTAAAGAAACAAATATTCCCTTGTTTTGTGGAGGCCTCCATGATTGCCTGGCCCACTGGCACGGCTGCATCAGTCCTGGAAAGTTGGATAGGATTGGGCCCAAAGTAGCTAAAATGTCAAGGATAAAGAGTACCACAAGAATCGTAGTGAGTTGGATGCAATTGTTCTAGGATAAACGTTGGAATTAGATACTCACCTTTGCCATCATTGCTGAATATGCAGTATATAACGGGTCATTTTCCAGTTGGCTGTGGGAAAGAGAAGCATTATTCGAACTATTTCTGAAGTGGACTTAAAAAGTCAACAGTTGTTATAGTATCAATGAACTGCACTTTCATTTAACATCAAAGCTGAGAGACTTTAATCTTCCTGCAAATCATGATACTAGCCACAAGCCTATAAGGCTAGGCGTTGTCGGATTATTTGTTCAAACATTTTTACCATGTGCATTCACAGCTAAATAATACATCTGTCTGCTTCACAAGAGAGGAATTTATTTTTCCTCTGTGGCACTCCACAATCAGCACACACAATCAGCAAGAGGTTTCAGCCATGTCGTTGGTGCAGATGATGATCTATGATCGTATCAGGTACTAAATCTATTTCCTACAACAACCAAAAAGTGTGGATTAAATATAAATGTTCCCTCATTGTGCTGTTAAGAGGATTATGAGAAGGCTGCAGTCACACTATATATCTTAAAATTTCAACATCTCTTTTCTTTTTACTTTTTAATCTTCATGAAGATTAATGCCACATAAAAGTGACGCAGTAAAACCTATGCTTACTGAGCTTATCTTCCCTTAAGATCGGGAGCGGGGGGATGGTTATAATGAATGTTCACTTTGTCATTGCCAGATCACAGCACACACTCTGGTGCTAACTACTCACACATGCCACAAGGCTTGATTGACTTGGTTTTCAAAACAGGAAAAGCTGGTTCCCTCTCTCACAACACCAGAACCAGGGGACATCCGCTAAAACTGTGTTGGGAGAGTTAAAACAGATAAAAGGAAATACTTTTTTACCCAGTGGGTAATTAATCTGTGGAACTCTTTGCCACAGGAGGCGGTGATAGCATCTGGCCTAGATGCCTTTAAAAGGGGATTGGACAGATTTCTGGAAGAAAAGTCCATCGTGGGCTATAGGCCTTGATGTATTGTGCAACCTCCTTTCATTAGTAGCAGACTACTTCAGAGTACCGGGTGCAAGGCAGTGGCAACAGGATGCAAGCATCTTGTTGTCTCGTGCCTCCCTGGGGCACCTGGAGGGACACTGTGAGTCACAGGAAGCTGGACTAGATGGGCCTTTGGCCTGATCCAGCGGGGCTCTTCTTATGTTCTTATGGTTTGGGAGGAGTGGTCCAGCAGTGGTTTGTTTTGAGGAGAGCAAGGCTTTTAAAAGTAGCGGAACTGCAGAGCGGAATGAGCTTTCTATCCATACTAAAATGAGTTTTCTATCGCTCTGAATATAATCCAATTACCTTCTTTCTGTGAGAGCATTCCGACTGAAATGAAGAATGATCTGATGAAGAGGATCAGGATGTTTTTCAGTCTCTTCTTCCTCGTCCTCACCTTTTTTGGGGGGTGTCTGTGCAAGAATTATATTGGAATACCCTATAAGCAAGTCATTATGAGCAGTAACTGAAAAGACACAAAATGTAGTCCAAAGAACATTTTAAATTTTAATATTAGATTCAAAATATATGCCTGACAGCTTGCAACACACGGAACATATCAGTATCGATATCGCCTAATTCAATATTTGCATTAAACTGCAGTATTCGTAGAAGGATAATCGACTGTAAAGATAATTATAAAGAGAAACTGTTGTTACTATTTTTCATAGGTACCTCCCTGAGAAAAGTATTCCGAAAGCCTTTTGCTGGTCACCAACCTTGAGTTACAAGACCTCCATCTTCTCATGTAAACCGGTACATTAAAAAATGTTTTGGAAGCATATAATTAAAACAAGGAACAAGCAAAGTTGAATTCTAAATTAGAAAATAATTTTAACTTACTAGATTGATTATTCTGGAATCTGTTTGTTATTCTGGAGTCTGATTTGTTCTGTCCAGCACATCCAGACACTGCTAGGGCCCTTATATGTGTTGCTCTCCAGAAACCTAAATGTTTGCTGTGGCCTTTTCACATGGATTGGGCCCTCTTTGTCAACTCTATAAGTTTATTTGGGATTGATGGTAGCCCTGCTGTCAAGCAGGTGGTCCTGTTCCTACTGCAATAATCTCCAAAGCCCCAAATGCTTTCTGTTTTTAATGGGAAACAAATTTCTTACAAACTTGCATTACTCTAGATAAATTGTATTTTGTTCCTAGGATTCAGATGAACAAGACCCCTCACCTCTCAACGCCCCAAAGCAGAGTTTTATGTACAGGTACAGGGTTTATGTACCATCCACAGTGTCTCTTGCACAGAAATACACAATAATATAATCTCAATAATTTCTCAACAAATAAGTAATGAATTGGGGTGCAATCCTAAACAGCGTTGGATTGGCAAGGCCGGCTGGCCAGTGCCAAATCCAACACTGCTTTGGGGAGGCTGGAGCCTCCCAATGGCAAGGGCACGTTCGAGGAGACAGCGCGGCCCGAATCAGAGCCATACGACCTCCTGGACAGGCTCTGGATTTGGCCTTATGGCCGAATCCAGAACCCGCCCTCTCCCCGCCCACAATTTCCCTACCCCCGCCAATCCCTTTCTGGAACGGGATGGAGCCTCCCTCGTGCTGACCAGCTTTGGTTGGCGCAAGGGAGACTCCCCGTTGGTGCTCTCAAGCCGACACTATCTGTAGCATAGACACTATCTCAGCTCTCTGGCCTGAGAGCTTCAGCGCCTACATGGGGATGCCGCTCAGCGCCCCTATGTCGGTGCTAATGATGCTGAGTCAGCGCTAATGACATTGCATCAACCCAACGACGTTGCGTCGATGCTACAGGGCAGCCAGGATTGTAACATTGGTCAAATACTGTTTACAGCCCGCTTGTAATAATTGAGCCAATTTTTCTACAACTGAAGCAAATAAGAGGCATAAACACTCTTTGGACAAACTCATGCCCATGGACACTATCTGTAGTTAAGAACCTAAGAAGAGCCCCACTGGATCAGGCCAAGGGCCCACTGTATTCCTGCTGCCTGTATCTCACAGTGGCCACCAGATGCCTCAGAGAGCGCACGCAGCAAAAAGATACTTGTATCTCACTGCCACTCCCCTGCCTCAGTGTCAACAAGAATCTGCCAGCAAGCCAAGTGGCTACGGCCAACATGCTCCCCATGACAGCATTTGCAAACACTCCCCACAAAGAAAGAATATCCATGCAATCTAAAACACTGGGTTCCAATGTTCCAGATCATGTGGATATTCTCTCCCTCAGCATTTGCCTTCAGACAGTGCATCAGCAACAGGAGCAGAACTTCCTGGCAAGCTCTTGATGGATGGGGTCCACAGCGATCGTTTTGAGGGGTTACCAGGGCAAATTACTCTTCATCACAAAATCTCAGAAAATAACATCCTTTACAATTCTCTCTTTCACAATTTGACAACATTATGACCTACAGGCAAATATGATTATATTTGGGCTGAATTTATAATTTTAAATAATCTACGTTAGTGACAGTTGAAACGCCACAGCATTTATGCATATGCATTTTAAGAGGAAAGAAGAGAGTCTAACAGGTTAGTAAGCTGCTGTTTTCCCATTATGATGGGTTAGCATAGTTTCACACCGGCTATCAGATACTGTCAACGGATAAATCTATCACTCGGTTTCTCTCCACAAATGGACAGAGACTTTGGGCACAATCCTAACCTGGAGTTAGGCCATCACAGTGAGGCCAGCAAAGTTTGGTCGGCCCAAAGGACAGCGTAAAGCCATCACACACAGACGTGAGCCATCCCCCCTGACTCCGAGAGTGGTCCGAACGTGCTTTACGGTGTCCCTTGTGCCAGCCAAATTTTGCTGGCCTAACTGTGCTGGCCTGACTCTAGGTTAGGATTGCGTCCGTGTAATAGAGAGTTCTATTGATGGACAATTGTGGGGAGCTCTACAGAGAGACTGAGGGACCAATCCTATTCAACTTTACAGCATGGATGCCACTGGGCCAACAGAGTATGTGCTGCATTCTGCGGTGGTGGGACATTCACTGAGATCTTCACAAAGAAAGGAAGCATTCATTCCCATAACTAGGGGCTGCATCAGTGTTAGAAGGCTGGATAGGATTGTGCCCTAAATAATCATCAAATGATCAAATCATCATCTGAGACATGCTAAATCACTCCTTAGCATGTCACAGAAGAAGAAAGCTCTTTAAACTACTTGGAAGTGAAGAAACCCATTGCCTATTAAAGGAAAACTGACCTTCCTAATCAAAACTCAATGCTATACAAATCAAGGTGCAAATAAACAAAATCTTCAAATTCTAGTATATAAGAGAACAGCTCTGCTGCTGAACACTGTCATACATATTTATACTTCATTAAAATACCATTCCGTTGGAGCATTAATGAAAAGGCAAAATTAACTTGCATAGAAGCTTATAACGTTAGCATAAAAGGGGAGGGTGCAATAACCAAAATTCAAAACACAAAGCAGCATTCATTTTGTTAAGCTTTCAAACAAATTTTAATTAAAACACAGGCATTGCCAAACTCAATGTGCATACTATATGTAACTGCATTCGAATGTACAGCTTAGATATTATTTTTTCTGATCACAACAGGTGAACAGTTGATGCGGTAATCCTGATACAGAAAAGCTACACACATTACATTGATTAATGGGGGCATGTTTAAAACTGAGCCCAGTTATATCCGTACTTACAGCCAGATCCTGAACTAGTTTCTCCTCAAAGGAATATTCCTCTGTTTCTATCCAAAATTTCTGATAACCATGGAGGAACAGGTTAATAGAACGGTGCCTGAGACGGGGGTGGAAAGGGAGAGCAAGAGGGATAAACGGAATATTGTATAAAAGCTCAGGTGGTTAATGATGAGTAAGCATATGCATTTTGCACAATTTTGTTCCTCTGATTGGTCAGTAAATACTCAAAATGAAACCTTTAATTTGGTGGTGTTTGATAGACATTTACATACGTAGATAGAGCTTGATTGTTTTTGTTATTTGGCACAATACCACTGAGTAGTGAAACAAATCCTTTGTATCATCATGTTCTACTGCGGGCCATTCCACACACAGGATACGATCCAAAATGCTCCAGCAGCACAAACTGGCTGGCCATAAGGAGAAAAGCTTCACAGAAGCAGAGGGCTCCTTCAATACTAGCCATTGTAAAGGATTTCCTATGCGGTCCTTAGGAGAGCTTGATAGCAGGAACAGGATCCAGAGGGATACTCATTTTGCCTGTCTAGACTTTATAAAGCAGGGCTGGCCTTAGGGTGATTCGGCCAAATCGGGCCCTGCACTTTGGAGGGGCCCCACACCACTTCCATGCCAAAGAGGGACAGCAGTGAATCTGAGCTCCTAACCGCCGGCAAAAGTGAGTTTTGGGCTTAGCTACATGGCGCAGGGGCTGGGAGAGGATGACAGGGAGGTGGAAAGGTGTGTTTTGGGGTGGGGGAGCATGGAATGGGGCATGGATTGGGCCCAGGAGGGGGGGCAGGATTGGCAGAGGCCTCCTCTGCCATGTCCTATTCTCCCTCCCAGGTAGGTAGCCTTACATAGGGCCGCTTGGACCTCTGCCAGCTATACAGTTCACAGAGATCCAACTATCCGCATAGGGCAGGCTGGGGGGGTGGGGGGTGACTTGGGATAAGGAGGAATATCCCCTTATCCCAAGGAGATCTCCAACTACCTCCTAACTTGCGCTGGATACAGCGAAGACCATGTGGCCTGGATGAACCAGAGAAGATTAGGACTCGGCTGTCATGTCAAGTAAATGTTCATGTCAAGAACTTTATTGGGAAAAAAGTATACATTACAGCATTATCTGTGGATTCAACATCTGCAGATTTGAAAATCCGTGGATGCCCTACCCCCCATTGAGGAGGGCCCACCTGGACCCACCAAACCCGACCATTGCTGAGCTCTGGTCAGGTCTGGATGGTTTTCTGAGGCCAACAGAGGTTGAACTCAAGCCTGCAGCCCCTGAATGCCTTATAAAGGGCAGAAAGAAGCCACTTCCGATTTTCACAGAAAACCAGAAGCGACATTTTTTTGGACCCTAATTGGCATTCTGAGGCCTGCTGAGGCCAAAGGCAATTGCAAGTGGCCTCTGTGGGCCTCAGAAAAGCC
The DNA here is from genome assembly GCA_029204185.1 of Lerista edwardsae. Classification (NCBI taxonomy): domain Eukaryota; kingdom Metazoa; phylum Chordata; class Lepidosauria; order Squamata; family Scincidae; genus Lerista; species Lerista edwardsae. The sequence continues at coordinate 25,039,106 of JAJKFI010000007.1, forward strand.
TCCGGTAGCACAACTTCGATGGGTTTCGAAAGTTGGGGGATTGTCAACATCTATGGGTTTGAATACCCATGGATTTCAGTACCTGTGAGGGTTCTGGGAACAGAATGAAATAATCTACTGATGGATAACTCCAGGGATAACGCAAGCCTACTAATTTCCTACACTGTCCTTAGGACAGCTTGATAGCCGGAATAGAATCGGGAGGGATCCTCATTTTCTGAGAGTGAGAAATACATATTTCTAGCTATTCTTCCCAAATTTGAATGTATATAGAAACTTCCAAAAGGACCACCAACAACAACAAATACTATTTAAACATCACTGCTATTCCAAAACAAAAATATCAATTGTGCGTTTTTCATTGTTGCTGAAAACAATTGCTATTATCCCATTCATTTCTTGTGTTTATTGCAAAAATTTGTGCTCTTTTCACACCCACCTTTGAAGACTGACCAATCAGAATCCCTTGTGAAATTGTACAAACTCATTGTATGATCTCAGATTAGGGCTGGGAAACGAGTGAGTGAGTGCATAAGGAAGAGGCTCTTCTTTACATTACCGTTAATTTCAGTACGAGCCTGTCATATTGAGTTTTTTCATGTACGTTTTCCAGCCATACTTGTTGGAAGGTGCTCAGGAAGAAATTGTTAATTTTGTGTCTGAAGAAAAGCATATAGGTTTTAACTAACGATAGATACACAATTTAATTACAATAAAGCAATAAACACAAAAGATGTTTCTAATTTTGGAGACTCAACACTTCATTGTGCCCAGGTGCATATTTTTATATAGACATGATAGAAATGTAAATTTAAAAGTCCCCTTCAATTGAAATATTTATCCATCCAGTTCTAGGAAAATATTGTGCATGTGTGTGCACATGCTCCTATTCATATCATTGTAAAAAAAGCTAAAGGTTTCCCCGCGACCAAATGGTCTAGTCATGACCGACTGTAGGGGGCGGTGCTCATCTCCGTTTCAAAGCCGGAGAGCCGGCGTTTGTTCTAGGACAAGCTTCCGTGGTCATGTGGCTGGCATGACTATATGCCGTAGCGCACTGAACGCCGTTACATTCTCACCAAAGTGGTACCTATTTATCTACTTGCATTTTTAGGTGATTTCGAACTGCTAAGTTGGCAGGAGCTGGGACAAGCAACGGGAGCTCACTCTGTCGCATGGTCTCGAACTGCTAACCTTCTGGTTAGAAAGCCCAACAGCAGCGGTTTAACCCACAGCGCCACCACATCCCTATTCATATTATTTTTAATACTGGCCTTGGGTCTTCAAAGCAGTATCAGATTCATAAGCAATAATCTTCTATTGTCATTAAGAGAGAAAAACTGAATCCTGAACCTGGTTATATTTACTTAAAATAAATAGGTTCTGTAAAAGAAGTGCCTTGCATACACAGAAAGGCCGCTTTGCTTATGCAAGGTCACATTTCATAGAATCATAGAGCTGGAAGAGACCTACAAGGTCATCTAGTCCACCCCCTTGCCTGTAGCAGAAATTCTTCCTAGAGCATCTCCAGCAGGTGCCTGTCAAGCCTCTGCTTGAAGGTCTCCAGTAAGGGAGAATGAAGGTCTTCAGTTTGCCCCTATACTCTAGATTAACTCCACATGCCTTATCCAAGATTGACTTGGAGGGTTCCGCAACAGAGCAGTTTTAAAGACTCAGAAGGCTTCACTGTAAAGTTGTGCACATATATTTTGGATACAACCCAAAATGTTTAAAACATGTAATTGAGGGCCCTATCCTAATGTCAGTGGAATGCATGTTCCGCCAGCACAAATGTGACACTGCCGGAGTGCACAGGTTTATCTATTGTTTTTTTGGATTGGCACAATCAGGAACAATCAGGAACAAAAAATGTATTTTCAAACCTTGAGCACATTAACTCAGAAGTAAATCTCCACTGTATTCAACAAGGCTTGGGAAGTGCTAGGCTTACTATCATCAGTAAGTAAATATCAGCACACATTCTACCTACATTATGGAAACTATTGTGAAATTCTCACTAATGTAGAAAGGTTGAAATAGGAAATATGCAAAAATATCTAGACCAGTATAGAACAATCATCAGAGGGTTGCAGTAAACATTAAGAATCTTTAAGGGGTGTGTGTGTGTGCGTGCGCGCGCGCATGTGTGTGCGCACGCACGCGCACACACACACACACACACACACACACACACACGTATGTATGCATGTTTGTGTGCGTGCGTGTACCATTTTCTGGCTTCTATTTTGATGAATTGCACAATTTTGAATTCCTAGTTATCTCTAAGAGCACAATCCTAACCTGGAGTTAGGCCGGCACAGTTAGGCCAGCAAAGTTTGGCCGGCCCAAGGGACACCATAAAGTATGTTTGGACCACTCTCAGAATCACAGAGGCCAGCCCACAGACATGCGCCATCTTCCCTGACTCTGAGAGTGGTCCAAATGTGCTTTACGGTGGTCCTCGTGCCAGCCAAACATTGCTGGCATAACACATTGAGAACTGAGGTTGTGGGAGAATGAGTTGCACTGCATTTTGTGGCAAACCATTGAGATTACTTGCAATACAGTCTCCAACAATCTCTGGAAAGAACATTGGGTACACCAATTCACTTCCTAAGTGCATCTCAGAAAAGAGTATATGTGGGATGGAATCAGTGGTGTTATTCAGGCGGAACGGCCCGGTATGCCGTTCCGCCAGTTCGGCGGATGGGCCCCGGCTGCACCGCCTCTCCGGAGGACGGGCGAGCTGCTGCTGGGCCCGCCCTCCCTCCCTTGCGTCCAGAATCGCTCTAAAATGGAGCGATTCCGGCGCAGTGAGGCTTGGGGGGCGTGGCAGCCCTCTGCTATAGGGGCGGAGGGCTGTCAATCATCCAAGCGTTCCGGTAGTTGGCGCGCTCGGATGACATCACTGGGAATGGTCCCACAAAATACCACTGAATCTTTCCCTTCCTCTTCTGCTGTTCCCCGGCTGGCCCTTGGTTGGAAATGTGAAGTGCAAGATATACAGATAATGGTGTGTCATTGCCTTAAATTAAAGGCCTGAACTTATTTCCCAGAGAAGTCTGGGTGTACACCAGTAGTGGACCTGCTCCTCTCCATAGCTGCATACACCAACTAGCTCCCCTGCCTGCAATGTGCCGCTCTGGGAAGAAGTGAATCTTTTTCATACACAACACAGTTGAACACACAGCTGTTTGGCTGGAAAGGAGAGGAGAAATGAATATTTCACAGAGGTCATGGATCAGGTAAAAACCAATGAACGCATGTATAGTATATACAAATGTAAAAGCTGAAAGCTACATTTACATACATAAGAAGAGCCCTGCTGGACCAGGCCAAGGGCCCATCTAGTCCAGCTTCCTGTATCTCACAGCAGCCCCACCAGGTGCCCCAGGGAGGCACAAGACAACAAGATGCTTGCATCCTGTTGCCACTCCCTTGCACCCAGTACTCTGAAATAGCCTACTACTAATGTAAGGAGGTTGCACAATCCATCATGGCCTATAGCCCACAATGGACTTTTCTTCCAGAAATCTGTCCAATCCCCTCTTAAAGGCATCTAGGCCAGATGTCATCACCACCTCCTGTGGCAAAGAGTTGCACAGATTAACTACCCGCTGGGTAAAAAAGTATTTCCTTTTATCTGTTTTAATTCTCCCAACCTTCAGTTTTAGCGGATGTCCCCTGGTTCTGGTGTTTTGAGAGAGGGAAAAGAACATCCCTCTATCACCTCAGACAGTCAGCCTACACATCCCCATACTGTGAGAGTAAGGACTTGGAAACCTTAACCAGAAAAAGAGTATATGTCATCACACTGAAAATGAAATTTTCACTTCATTCTCTTTGATATTTAAAATATTAAGATCATGATTCATTTTTATATGAAAAAGTAGAAATGAATGGGCTAATTTGCTCTCTGTATGGGAAACACACACCTATCTTCCATAGCCCTCAATGACCAGTACGTTGTGGTGCATGTGCCTCTAGCCAAGAACCAATGGGGGACAGAAGGGGACGGATGGCTCATCCTTTAACAGTTTGAATGTAGCTAGAAGCTGCCCTGAAGTCTGAATTAATCTGAGCATGAAACAAAGTTTAAAAAAAAAAAAACAAGCTTCCTTTACAGTACATGGAAAGTTTTGGTAAGCCCAGCACCTAAACAAACAAGTGATGAAGTTGCAGAGACATATAGGAACATATGGAACATATGAAGAGCCCTGCTGGATTAGGCCAAGGGCCCATCTGATCCAGCTTCCTGTATCTCATAGAGACCCACCAGATGCCTCAGGGAGCATACAAGACAACCAGATAATACTTGTATCTCACTGCCACTCCCCTGCCATCTGGCATTCTGAGGTAAATTCTGAGGGAAACACACTGGTGGCCAGTCAAGATTCTCCACAGCATTTCTCTTTGACAGCCACCAGAACCAGAGGCTCCTCTTCAGACATGCACTCTTAGGAAGGGGCTCCACTGGATTAGGCCAAGGCCCATCTAGTCCAGCTTCCTGTATCTCACCAGATGCTTCACGGAGGGCACAAGACAACCAGATACTTGCATCTTGCTGCCACTTCCCTGCATCTGACCTTCTGAGGTAGCCTATTTACCCTCACCCCGCTATGAAGGCAAAAGACTGCACTTGAGTTTAATTTGGACCACCCTATTAACAGACTAAACACACCATCCCGTCCTCACCAGTTTGAGGTAGGCAAAAATAAACTGCCATCCACAGCCAATTCAGATGACAGCAAAAATTCCTACTTGGCCCACATAAAAAGCGACCAATTAAAGGGCAAAATCCTAAACAACTTTCCAGCACTGACATAGCTGTGTCAATAGGGCATGAGCTGCATCCTCGGAGCCATCCTGCATAATCACGGAGGCTCCCTCAAGATAAGGGGATATTTGTTCCCATATCTCAGACCTGCATTCCCCTTACCCTGCTGTGGGAAGGTTGGTTAGGATTGCACCCTCAGACTGTACATACCCATGATGGATTGTAACCTGTGGTGGAGTTTTCCTCCATAACTTCGTACAATCCCCTTCATGAGGCATCCAGGGCAGATGCCATCACCACATCCTGCAGCAAGGAGTTCCATAGACTATGTGCAGACTATGCAGAGATGCATGAAGTGGACAGTTAGTTCTACATACTTTTGTGCAAATAATATGCAGTTTCTTTTTTTCTTATTCTTCAGGTCATCATGGGTGCAACCTACTTACATTTGAAATGCAAGGATTAAAAGAATCCAAAATTACAAATCATTTGATAATCCTTAGATTTAGGCAAGCAGATTGCTTTAAGAGATGGACTGAAGTTTCTACTGTTTCACAGGAAGCCTGTTAGCGTAAATGTGCCCCCTACTGTTCAGCTGCTGGGTTCTCATGCCGAAAGACAAGCAACATACCTTGGCAGATTATACAACGGTGCCATCCTGAAACACGCAACGACCGCTCTTTTACGTTGTTTTGACAAAAGCTTGTGCCAAACAGCTTTCTTTGACCTTAATGGCTGCTCAACCTATGCAAAAACCCCATTATGAATTAGTACTTTGATTTTCGCTGAATTTGAGTTTGCTGATCAGTAAGAGCTAGGATGGTAGTGAAGAAAGCATTACTTGATATTATTAATGTATTTATTTCTCAAACTTGATACCATGTAGGTGACAATTACATCAATGGATTCTTACAATATCACACACACACACAAAAGAAATATAAAAACCCACATAATTTTTTTAAAAAGACAGGCAATGCAATTCTAAACTGCACAGTGCCCAGAGGAACAGTGGCACCAAAGTAGTTTCCTTACCTTGAGTAAAACCCTAGCCCCCACATTTAACATTTTAAAACATTTAACATGTTAAAAGTGGCATTATAAAGCCCTCAGAGCACAGTTCCGCTCACATTGGGAGGGTGATTGCCCTGACCCATTGATGTGTTTGTCTGCGGGTTTCAACATCTGCTAGGGTCCCAGAAATGGAACCCCTGTGGATGACAAGATACTATGCATATGTCTGAAGTTTGTAAAAGAACATTATTGCTATATTCAAAAAGTTGGCATGATTGAGTCTCTAACTAAATGTTTAATATGCAAGTACTTAATGATTACTTTGCCTCTTTGTAAAGTAATGTTACTAACTGCACATGGTGTTTTATTCTGTGATTTGTGTGACAGTAGTCACATAGATTGAAATAACTATATAAAGACAAACAGAAACGTCACCTGTCAAAGTTACTGTGTAATAACATTTATAAATTATATCACACAATAGCTTGGGTGGAATTTTAGCAGAATTTCCTACATATGTACCGCAATCCAACAGAACCAGGATTAAAACGCATTCCAGAATACGCATACAGCTTTTAACATCAGTTCTAAATATTAATATTAGAGAACCTTGGTCAAAATTTGATAAAACTATCTAAAAATATGCAATCTAACAATACGCCAGTGGCATTATTCACCCGGTACGTTGGGCGGGACTTACCTTTGAGCGGCAGTCCACCTGTTGTGTCACGTCGCATTCTGCCGCGTTCCCGCCTGCCAGGGCGGGCGGGAACGCGGCGGAACACGGCGTGACGCAACGGGCGGACTGCCGCTCAAAGGTAAGTCCCGCCCAGTGTACCGGGTGAATAACGCCACTGCAATACGCACACCATTTTCTACTTTTAAAACATGGTATGGTATAAGTGTGTTATCGCTTTTACCTGTTCCAGATGGTAGACAGCAGCTGAGATCCTTTGCACACGTTCCACAGTTTTCTCAGGATCAAGAGACTCATCAGTTTTCAAGATATCTTTGTAAAGATTCAGCTGCCATTTCACAGCTGGATCATCTGACTACAAACCAACACAGTTGATCTTGTATTAGAAACGTTTAGAAATTTATTATGGATTTTATTCAAATAAAAACGTTAGAAAATAAGACAGAAGATGTTCTGCTCAAATTTAAATATTTTAAAACATGCTTTCAGCCGACAGCCCTTTTGACCATTACCTTCTCCTGCAGATGCAAGTTATTACGTAAATGTTCTTTAACTTCTTCTTCTGTGTCTTTCTGTGAACAAATACGAGGCTCTGTTAATTTGTGCCATAATAAAAATCTGAACTAACGTGTCAAAAAATTGCAAGTAAACAAACTTTACTTGCGAGGACAGACCACAACCATTTCAAGAGTTCATAAGAATTCATTTGGTGACTGAGGGCACAATCATGAACTTGTGCAGGAGTAGGCAGGCTGGCTTCATCGGTCTCTGACTTATCCAGGGGTGCACTTGTACAGCAAACACCAAGACATAACAAAATATGTACAGTATCTGATAAAATGTCCTTTGACCTATACAAACATAGTAAAGGTAAAGGTTTCCCCACGACCGAATGGTGTAGTCGTGACCGACTGTAGGGGGTGGTGCTCATCTCCGTTTCAAAGCCTGTAGAGCCGGCGTTTTGTCCAAGGACAAGCTTCCGTGGTCATGTGGCCAGCATGACTCTACGCCGTAGCGCACGGAACGCCGTTACCTCCCCCCCCCGAAGTGGTCCCTATTTATCTACTTGCATTAGGTGCTTTCGAACTGCTAGGTTGGCAGGAGCTGGGACAAGCAACAGGAGCTCACTCCGTCGTGCAGTCTTGAACTCCCAACCTTCCGGTCGGAAAGCCCAGCAGCAGCGGTTTAACCCACTGCGCCACCACGTCCCTCAAACAAACATACTGTATGCCACAATAAATCTGTACGCCTTCAAGATGAAACAGAACACTTTTATTTTTGGCTGTTTATGCAAGTTTTGACTGCTTTTATTGTTTTGCTTTAAATATTGATTACCCAAGAAAGAGAAAGGCAGGATTTAAGGTTTTCAGCCCAATCCTAACTTGTGCTGGAACAGGGAGGCTGGCTGGCCTGCCCTGTATCCAGTGCAGGGTTAGAACTGGAAGCCATGCAACTTGGAGTAAGGGGAATTAATTTCCCTTACCCCATGCTGCACAGCAGCTGCCCCAATAGAACTACTCGGCTCTAATCAATCAATCAATCAATCAACCACTAGTATTTATATACCGCTTTTCAACACAAAGTTCACAAAGCGGTTTACAGGCAAATAATAACATTAAAGTTAAATGGCTCCCTGTCCCAAAAGGGCTCACAATCTAGAAGAATGGAAAACACCCCCAGCAACAGCCACAAGAAAGACACTGTGCTGGGGTGAAGAGGGACAATTGCTCTCCCCCTGCTAAATATAAGAGGACACCACTTGAAAAAGTGCCTCTTGCCCAGTTAGCAGGGGTTAAGCTAACTCTAAGCTAGTAAAATCTCTAGTGCAGATCCGAGGGCACTGTGTACATAAGAACATATGTACCTTGAGTGCCTTCGGGCAATAGGCGGGGTATAAATTCAATAAATAATAAATAATAATAAGAAGAGCCCTGCTGGATCAGGCCAAAGGCCCATCTAGTCCAGCTTCCTGTATCTCACAGCAGCCCAACAGGTGCCCCAGGGAGGCATGAGACACCAAGATGCTTGCATCCTGTTGCTCACTGTGCAAGGCTGAGGCCAGTGGTTTGAGTCTGGACTATGCTGGCCGGTCCAGGCTACCCCCTCCCCAAGCTGGTCCATCCATGGGTCTGCTCTCTGCCTGCCTGATCCCATCCCAATCTGCCCTTGCTCCACCCTTCCTCCACCCTTCCTCCACCCTCCCCAGCCCCCTGTGCTGGCCTCCCTCAGCTGGCCTTACCTGAGTGGTGCAGGTCTGGGAACCTGTGCTAGGAAGCCAGCGCATATCCATGCACTTGCACCCCCAACTCCTGAGTCATTGCAAACATGCCTTACAGCACGTTTGCAACACTCCTGGGCTGGCACAAGAGACTTGTGCTGGCCAAAAGGCACCTGGCCAAAAAGCACACTTCCAAAAATATTATTGAGATATATTCTGGGCATACAAGGGGGAGGACAGCACCTGGTCCCATAATACTCCTATATAATGACGCCCCTTAGTCAGTGATGTCATGCAGGGGGAACGCGGGGGAACTCAGTTCCACTAGTTAAAATTAGGGCTGACTCCGCCCACTTCACTCTCCCTCCTCCCCCCTCCCAATTCCCCTGCAAAGAGCTTTTCTTCTTGGTTGGCCGGCACTCAGAGGGTTAAAGGGAGCGACTCTGGATTCCTAGGGGGGCGAAGGCAGTGATGTCATTCAGGGGGAACGGACCAGAACGGGCGTTCCGGATCCTAACAAGGTGCCCTGGGTTCTGGGTTCCTGACAAGCGCCAATCAAAAGTGAGTTCCTGTTCCTAAATCATTTGAATGACACCACTGCCCCTAGTACAAGTTCACAGAAATGGTACAGCCACCAGTATTTAAATTCTGAATCATCAGTTTTTAAGAACATGAATGAACTGCTAACTTACACAGCTGTATCTGGACTTGGCAAGAGAAATCAGTTCTTGATCTCCAGGAGTACACATATTCAGTCCAATGGGAAGCATTTTTTTAAGCGCAGCTACAATCAGAGAAGTTTGTATTGAATATAAATCCCCTCGACGCTTTGATTTCTTTCGTTCTTGATCGTGACCTCCAGACTGGAAGTGGAAGATACACAGGAAATGCATTTTGTAGTTACTTCACTCATTCATACCAATACAGTTTTCCTATTTTTTTTTTTTGGAACATGTCTACATATTTCTGTTAAACATGCTATATTGTGAATGTACAACAGAAGTGAGCCAAGGAATTACTGAGGTAAATATGTGAGTAGTTTTAAAAGTATTGTTTGTTAGCTAAACACAGAAGATCTAAAAGCACATATTTGTAATTTCCAGAATCAGCACATCTCCAGGAACACGTACAGACACATACAAGTCACATCTGAAATGGAGACAAAGTTATGACAGTAAACTTGGTATTTGTTAGGAGACAAGTCAGTGTTTCCAGTGTCTGAGTCTTATAGGCATGTATGAAATGTATCTGCATTGCTGCTTCTTGAAAAGTCTGATATCTGCAAAATAGGAATTCAACACAATCATACAGTTATGAGTCTGTGTAGTGGAATACGAGTCTGTTATAGCTTTGCGGTTCATAAAGGTATCAGACTATACTGTCAGCAGCTTCAGCCACCCAAAGTATCATGAACCCTAGGAAAGAGACAGTAAACGGGTTGCACATCAACAGCACATCTACCCTAAACTGTCCAATATAGACAACATACAGTTTTATTTAAAATCAAACTTTTATTTAAGGCAGCAAATCAAAGCTCTGAGCAACAGTATTGTTTATCATACGATGGACAAACGTATGCAAAGCAGCCACAACAATTTCTCCTGCCTGAATTCCATGCATGGAACAGACACCCACTGGCCCTAGTGAGAAGGTATCACATACATGAATTCAGGATTGGGCTTATTGCATATAATGGCAACAAGCAGCAGATGCTGGCTATCAACCGTCCACATCTTTGACTGGTACACATGAAATTTGGAGGCCCAGAGCAAGTATTGCATGCTGTACAAGCTTGGTACACTGGTACAGTAAGAAGCATTAATACTGCTCATTTGCCAACAATTACCCCATAATTTCTAGTCTAAGAAGGATTGAAAAATTCTAATACTGGGCACACATGTGGTAATTGTTGCAAAATTCTCCTGTGGATCCAAACTACCAAAGCATCTAGCCAGTGATGTCATTCAAATGATTTAGGAACAGGAACTCACTTTTGAGTTCAAATTCAAATGTTGAAAAAACACACCAAAAAACCCGGAAGATGCCAAGGAGCCCGTTAGGATCCGGAACGCCCGTTCTGGTCCGTTCCCCCTGAATGACATCACTGCATCTAGCCCTTCCTACATGCTTGGCAGTTTAAAGAGAATGAAAATAAGATGTGGCGGTTTTCTGAAAGGACTACTTTGCCCCAAAGCTTTGTTTCTGGATATGCCTTAGAAAAAGTTCTCTACGGTAGCAATGAGTTAATGGCTCTGTACTTCATAATGACATTAATTTGTACTCTACTTTGATAGCAGACAAACAAATGCCACAATGTATCACGGAGACCCAGTGGCGTCACTAGTCTCTGAATCAGGGGAGGTAACTGGTGTGGTAAGGGAGGAAAGTCAGGGCTAGTTTTGCTTTCTTGCTACTATCCCCATAAAGGATTCCGGATATTCATTTCAGTTGGAGTGGGCAGGTAAGTTAAACTTGAGTACAGAAACATAAAAATACATGTTGAAAATGTGAAGAGATGCTCCATTCTGACTCTGCCACCAAATGTCAGCATTTGCAAATTGCCACGCAGGCACCGTCTATAGTCAAATGTGAAACCAGAGCTACGCAGAACAATATACTGTGCTGAGGACAATAATGGCGTATTACTTGAGTATGTCTGCTCGCAGTGCCGGGCCTTGCAGGGGTCCCAGGGTACAAGGGGTCCCAGGAGCTGGAGCAGCAGCTGAGCCGCCACCACTTGCCTGCCCGCTCAAGCCGCCGCAGTCACAAAGGCGAGCGGCACTGGGCCCGCTCCTGCGCTCAGAGCATTCCAAAATGGAGCGCGGCTTGGTGGGGGTGAGGAGCCAGCGCTGGGAGTGGTGATCGTCAACCCGACTGGGGTGTAGCCTCAGCTGGGTCCGCCACTATCTGCTCGTTTTTATTAAATACAAGCTAGAGGTTTGAAGGCGGGACAGGAGACTGAAGGTTCTGGTCCTTTCAGACCTCCCGTCCCCACCCCTACTACCCAAACAGAGAGGCAGCCTAGTGCACTCACTATAGCATCAATGGGCTACATTTAATGGGAGGGAGATGAAGGAAGATGGATAATTATTCTTCCCCAGTCATCTCATTCACTATGAGACTCTAGCTCTGAAAAAGCGAAGAACACTTTTTCCAGCACAGAAGTTGCATTGTACGAGATGCAGGTATCTAGTTGCCCTGTGTGCTCCCTGAGGCATCTGGTGGGCCGCTGCGAGATGCAAGAAGCGGGACTAGATGGGCCTTTGGCCTGATCGAGTGGGGCTGTTCCTATGTTTTTATCTTCATTCTCTGACTTGGGAACGAATCCTTTTCTGTCTCTGGTTCCCTGCTCCTGTTTTGTGGGACTGGTGAGGAAAACATCAGAAACAATTTGTGCCTCCTTGTGCAGCATCTGGAAAGACACTGCCCCTTCTCCCCACCCTTACAGTCTTGCCAATGTGGGAAATTATATTGCTATAAATAACAGCGCTTTAAATGTTAGCAACGTTAGGTGTTTCAACGCTTCCCAGCAGACCTTCTAATATAAAGTGCAGGATTCAATCACTTATATAGGACTACTGCCAACAGGAACTTGCCATGAGTTTATTCCAACAGAAATCAGAAATTCAAAGCAAAATTCAAGAAGCATTCCTGGAATTATGCCATTAAGAACTGCTAAAACAAGCATAACATAAGGCCCGATACCATCCCATTTCCCAGCGCCGATGCAGGCACAAGGTGAGGGAACAAAAGCTCCCTTACCTTGAGGAGGCTTCCCTGACCCCTCCCCCCGCGCAGGATGGGGCACATATCAGTTCCATTGGCCTTGGGAAGTTGGATTGAATTGGGCCCTTCGGGTATATTTGCACCACAGAGTGCTGCAGTTGTGATGAGAAACAGGAAGTCGCTAATCATGCTACAAAAATCTCTTATGGCAGAAGCTCCCAATCTGTGCTATGCAACCCGTTGGGGTGCTGTCAGGCACTTGTTGGGCTGTTGTGGGTCGCCTACTGTAGGAGGCTTGGTGCAGAGGGCAAAACTGGAGCACGCAAATAATATGCAATGCGAAAAACCCTCCCACCCTCCTCTTCCTGAGGTTTAGAGGTTTGCATTAGGCCTCAGAACCAGGAAGTGAATGGTGTTGATGTCACCACGTGACGTGTTTTACATCATCATCACTCACTTCCTGGTTCCAAGGGAGTCACAGCCCCAGCAAGTTTGGGAATCTCTGCCTTACGGGTACTCTGTGTAGGGAGGCAATAATCCATAGTCTCTGGCAATATTGGAGGGCCGAGGTTATTACATAGCTTGCATTTCCCTGAGGTAGAATAGTGGTGTGCAGATGACAGCCTGGCTTACTGTGTGGCCAACAGCCACAGCTCTTGCGTAGTTAGTGGTAATCTCTTTCTTACTACCCTCTCATGCAGCACTCTATAGCATGGATTGTAGAAGAAAAACTGTACCTTTAAAATGAAGGGCAGCAGTGGTGCAGCGCAATCTAACACTGCTCTGGTAGATGCTGGAGGACAGATTGTGTGTATGTCATAATTTTGGTATGTTGTGAAATGCAACTGATGTTAAAGAGAGCTATGCATTTGTTGCCAGAGACAGATAGAGATATAGACTTGCAAAATAAGTTACAGCATGATGGGCTGGCCTTTTAACCTTTTTTTTTTTTTTTTGGCCTATTTTTAAAATATTTTTTTGCCTTTTTTTTTGTCTATATGTGTACTAATGATAGCACCTACAGTGTTATTTCAAGATTGGGAATTTTAAATGGGGGCACAATCCTAACCTGGAGTTAGGCCGGCACAGTTAGGCCAGCAAAGTTTGGCCAGCACAAGGGACACTGTAAAGCACATTTGGACCACTCTCTGAGTCAAGGAGGATGGTGCACGTCTGTGTGCTGGCCTCTCGGATTCTGAGAGTGGTCCAAACATACCTGTGTCCCTTGTGCCGGCCAAACTTTGCTGGCCTAACTTCAGGTTAGGATTGCGCCCTGGTTTTTTTTGCAAAATATTTTCATCTGCTCCAAAATATTTTTATTTGACTATGGTGTTGGATGTGGGAAGTGAAAGCTGAGATGAAAGATGAAATAATTGGTTGAAAATATTATACAAATAGGCAACATTAAAGTGACAAGCACAGTCCTCTATTATTATTTGTTTACTTCAAACACTAAACAGTCTATGAGCGTGTTGATGAGTCACGTTTTCAATAATAAGATACCAGGTTTTTTTTTTCATTATTATAATTTATATATAATGAGTATGGTAACAGAGGCAGAATAGAGACCTTGTTAAACTAATTTCCCCCATGAAATTGGTACCCAGGTCTGTATGGAAGAAGAATGCAGGAATGTAAAAACAGATGTTCTGGTAAAAAATCTGCCTAACTTTCCAACAGGATTTATACTGGGCAGAACATGTACCTTCCCTTTGTGACGCCACTGCTGTGATCAATGGAAAGAATGCTGAGAGCCTGGTCATCTCTAAAACTAAAACATAAAGACACATCATGCACTTTGACCTGTACCTTTACTTGCATGGCCTGTATGAAAGAAAAAATACAAGGGAAGAAAGTAAGTAAAGCTGATGACAAGATGGAAATTTTTTACAAGTAAAAACAGTACTGTATCTTCTTTCTCGGTAAAGCAACCAAAATATTCCACATACACAATAAAGTATTATCATGTAGCCCACCCATATAATTACGTGTTTCCTTAGCAAATGAAGAATTGGATTAGTTCTTTTAAAAGTTCCTGTTACAACTTAGCACCATTTCTCAAAATTAAGAAATACACTAAATACTCCTCACATATTCCACGTACTTAAAAACTACTACTTTGTTCAGCTGAGCATAAAGAAGCCTCCTTCAGCATAAAACAACAGAATTACACTTGCCATTTGTCATCTTATGTTAATATTAATGTTTAATAATGTTAAGCATTACTTGAACTTAAAACTAATGAATGTTTAACAATATACACTTACCAATTTTTTTTAAAGCCTTGTATCTGTCAACAAATAATGCAGGAAATGCAACAAAACAATTGCTTTTGTTTTGATGTGAGAAAATAATGTCACAGAAAAATGCTTTGTAGTTAACAGAACACTTGATCCTGCAGTTATTTCTGGGTATGGGAGGGGGAGCTAATGATAGAAAATCAACAGGGAAGCAGTAATTAGCTCCTCCTATTGCCACAGCCACCCTGTATTATATTGTATGCCATTGCTGAGTCCCCTTGTAGCATCAGCTGGGGGGGGGGGCTCTGAAGCTTTGTGGGAGGGAGAAGGTGCCTTTCACAGGTGTGCATTGTGCCAGTGCAACACTCTGGATGCATATACGTATATCTACATAATGTTAGATCTCTTTTTCTCCCACTCTCTCATATACACACAAACACTATTTAGCCCAGAAGTCACATTTTGGATCAAGGACGTTTCTGATTCTGATAACTTGATAAACAGGAAAGCATTGCGGCTACAGTTTGATTAAGAATGCATCTGAGATCCATTCTACAGTATCAGTTGCTGCAAGAGTTACAATGCTACAATAGTTACATGTTAATGTATGTGGAACTGACTGCTAGCAGCGTATGAGACATTAGCTGAAACCACAATGTGGAGTGTAATTTGCTTAATCCATGATATTGGAGCATATGGACAGTTACTAGTATTTATAATTATAATTTATAATTAGCACATAATTTATATTCATATCATTTTATTTTAATGCAAAAAGTAATCCATTATGAATTTGTCAGAGCAAATTATGTAATTTGCTCATTCCTGCTTTAGTTTTTGCATACAACAACGGATAAAACAGATGAGCAGCCCTATCCTGAGCTGCCCGGCTACCAGAGAAGCAGTGGAACAAAAATGGCCATCACTGCATCCTGTGGGAGCAGTGGTGTCATTCAGATGATTTAGGAACAGGAACTCACTTTTGATTGGCACTTGTCGGGAACCCGAAACCAGCCACGGAGCCCGTTAGGATTCTGGTCCGTTCCCCCTGAATGACATCACTGCCTTCGCCACCCTAGGAATCCGGAGTCGCTCCCTTTAACCCTCTGAGTGCCGGATAACCAAGAAGAAAAGCTCTTTGCAGAGGAATTGGGAGGGGGGAGGAGGGAGAGTGAAGTGGGCGGAGTCAGCCCTAATTTTAACTAGTGGAACTGAGTTCCCCCGCGTTCCCCCTGCATGACATCACTGTGTGGGATCCACGGCAACCGCAAGTGTTTCCTTGGGGGAAGTGGACATGTGTGCCCTTCCCCACCCCAGGGAAAATTTGGTTCCCCGTAATGGGGCTACTCAAGTCTCCACCGGCTATTTTGCCAGCGGAGACTGGAATAGCTTCATGTCAGGTGTCCAAGCCTGATATGGGAGTTCAGGATGCAGTGGCAAGAACCACCTCCAATCCCAACCCGCTCCTGGGGCTGCTCCCCTACTCCTTCCGCCCAATTCTGCCATCCCCACAGCCTCCCTTACCCTAAAAGCCGCTCCACCAGCCTGCACTCTCAGTTACTGTGGATGATGGAATGGCAGCTGCTCCTTGGTGCTGAGGCTCTGTGCCACGGGCACAGTCACAGCGCCAGTGTTGGGTCCTTAGGCTGTGCAGCATACATGCTTTTTGGAATGTTCATGACACTGGAGCCAGAGGAAACAGCTTACTGTCAGCTTCAGGATTGGGCCCTGACCTGTTATGAATTTTGAGGACACTGAGGATTTAGGCAGCCTGTTGTCTTGTGTGCTCCCTGAGGCATCTGGTGGGCCACTGTGAGATACAGGAAGCTGGACTAGTTGGGCCTTTGCCCTACTTCAATGGGGCTCTTTTTATGTTCTTATGTTCTGCAATCTATGGCATGAACAATCAAACCATTCAAAAAAGTTTCTTGGGTTTCAATATGTAAATTCTTAAAGGTTTTAACTATCAACACAGTGAGAGCGCAATCCTAAAGTGGAGTTAGGCTGGCATAAGCTAAACCAGCAAAGTTTGGCCCGCACAAGGGCCACCATAAAGCGTTTGGACTACTCTCGGAGCCAGGGAGGATGGTGCACGCCTGTGTGCTGGCCAATCTGTCTCCGAGAGTGGTCCAAACATACCTTACAGTGTCCCTTGTGCTGGCCAAACTTTGCTGGCTTAGTTTATGCCGGCTTAACTCAGTTTAGGATTGCGCCCTGAGTAAAAAATAAATCCCATTGGACTCAGAAGATCTTACTTTTGTGTAATCATGCATTGAATCAATCTGAAAATGTCATATTTGCCTTAAGTTCCAATCTTATGCACACATACTCCTAAGCTCCTATTTACTTAATTACAAATTGAAGTCACTGGACTGCATAAGGGAAAGATACTCATTTGAACTTTAAACACAATTTGGTCCATGATTCAAAAACCAAGTACAAAAGTCTTGAAATGAATGAAAAAAAAATAGATCACATTTTTTTCTTATATGCTCCAGAAAAAAAATCTAATTTAAAAATGACAGTATATTTTTTTAACAGAGGTACATTCAATCAGTCCTGTAGAATATTTGGTTAAGCTAACATTAAATATCCTTAAAACCTCGCATGAATGTAAAGCTCATGAGCGGTTTGTTTGATTTTGATAACCGGCACAATAATGCAAACATACGGATTCCATAAGGACATTCCTTGCATGAGCAAAAGGTGTATTACTTGAATATTACCCATAGCTGCATCTAGTATATATGGCTGTACATGCTGTTCTGGAGTAGGACTACAATTGCCAGAAAAAGCAAATTACTACTTGATCATTTAAGCAGGTGGAACAGAGAGAGACTGACAATCCTAAGCTGACGGTGCCAAAATGGACACTGCTGCTTCTTGCGTGAGCGATGGCAGCCACCGGAATCTCCTTGAGAGAAGGGAACTTTCATCCTCTTCCCCAAAGGAAAGCCGCGGACCCCGCAATGGGGTTACTCCAGTCTCTGCCTGCTAGTTTGTAGCCCAACACGGGGGGGGGGGCTTTACCCATCCCCCCCCGCTCAGTTCCACCTTCCTCCCGCCCTCCAAACCCACACTGCTGGTCTGCAGTGACATTTCCACAGTTCAGTGATGCGGTGTTGGCGCTACAGCATTGAGGCTCAGCCCCACTGGGGCTGGCCCGGCACCAGCGCTCCCTCCTCACTGGGGTGCCGGAATCATGCTTTACGGCACGTTTTCGACACCTGGAGCCGACACCTGAGCAGCAGCGCTGGTGCTATGAGCCCGCCGGATTCAGCTCGCAGTTCAGGCTGCCCTTACACTCGCGCTACGTGTGCAGCTACCACCTGATCACCTGTAGACCAGTGCTTGCACAGGCGTTGCACCCAGGCTCACGGTCTTAACACCCCCTGAATCTGTTGCTGCCACTTCACTGCAGCACACTCAGGGCAAAGTAGGAAGCATAGGGCCTCTGGTTTTATTTAACAGCCCAATCCTGAACAGCAGGGCTGCATCCTAAACCCAGGAGGAGGCAACGGCAGCGCAGGGCAAGGGGAGTTTTTCCCCTTACACCCAGGTAAGTTCCAGCC
Organism: Lerista edwardsae; assembly: GCA_029204185.1. NCBI lineage: Eukaryota > Metazoa > Chordata > Lepidosauria > Squamata > Scincidae > Lerista > Lerista edwardsae. The sequence goes on from JAJKFI010000007.1 coordinate 25,057,350, forward strand.
AGCCCTATGGAAGCTGGATTCTACAAATCAATATACACAGCACACTTTTTCTATGTTTCTCTGGAACAGAGATATACACAAGGTTTTGCAGTCTAGCTGTCCAAGAAATGCTCCACATCAGTCACTTCCATATACATTAGACCTGAGTGTGGAACTGCATGTAAAATTCAGCTTCATTTGAAATGTCAAGCTGAAGCCCAGGTTCCCTTGACTTAGACTGAAGACGGTGAGTCACTCTTAGGGTGTAATCCTAACCAACTATCCAGCACTGGCATAGCCGTATCAATGGGGCAGGTGCTGCATCCTGCAGTGGAGTAGGAGTCACGGAGGCCTTCTCAAGGTAAGGGAATGTTTGTTTCCTTACCTCAGAGCTGCATTGCCCTTACCCCGGTGCTGGAAAGTTGGTTAGGACTGCACTTTTAAGTACCTATGAAACCAAAACATGATTGTATGTTGAAAAAAATAGCCTTTACATGATAAATGTTTGGAACAATAATATGTCTTGTTCAGAGCGTGAATTAAGAAAACTAAGGTATAAACTAAGACATAATCACATTGGCATGTTTCCTGCATGAACACACCTACACAAAGTTTAAAAATAACAGATTAATGCGGTGGAGTTGTTTTTCAGTAACCCGTTGAAGGGTTCACATAAATCTGTTATTTCCGTACAGTAACCCATCTTTCTCAGACTAAATGTTCACTAACTTACCATTCCCCTCCGAGCAATCTGCTGCCATATTATCAGAAAAGAAAAATTAAATAAAAAAACTTGCTCATCTTTAAATAATTTCAGATTAGCAGAGGTCAATAAAATGGCATTGCATTATTTGAAATGACATTACGTTGTATCAGCTTTTAAGAGGGAACAAGACACATCTGTTCTTAACACACTATTCACCTGCTACATCGAATAGCAAAGCTGATATGCCAGACAATAACACAATATAGGTCTTTTCTTACACTTGCATGCAAGTTTTATTATGTTTTAATTGCCCAGCTAATCATCTTTAGCCAATGAACACACAGCAGAATTTTGATGAAAGGAAAGCAGAACTTCAGACTGCAGGTGGGGAATCCCGGTTACATTAAAAAATAACTCCTTGTATATAGAAAACCAGTACTGTAGACAAAAGGTTACATTCTAAATTAGCCTTCCTCTCTGAAGGCTCATCTCTCTACTAGGTTTCTATTTACAGGAAGGCTTCCCCCCCTAATTTTTTTGGGGGGGCTGGGGCTTTCAAAACAGTATACCACACCCACGTATGAAAATTCTCTCATCCATTCACCTTATTCTGTTGCATATGTAGACCCAGTGCAATCCTATGCATGCCTCCTCAGAAGTAAGTCCAACTGAGTGCAAAGGGATTCACTCCTGTGTAAGTGTGTATAGGACTGCAGCTTCAAATGCTTAACATCTGCTGAATTTGTGGCAGATTGGAGGCCTACATCCTTATTTGTGATTCTTCTTTCTCCTGCTGATGTTCTGGCACCATTTCACTGTGGAAAGTAGAAGGCAACCCAATAGAAGAACCTGAAAAATTTGGACTAGGAGGACTGTCAAAATCCAAGAAGATCAGCGGCGGCGGTATTCAGCCGGTACGCTGGGCGGGACTTACCTTTGACCAGCAGTCCGCCCGTTGCGTAATGGCGCGTTCCACCGCCGGGGCGGGCGGGAAAGCGGCGGAACGCGCCATTACGCAACGGGCGGACTGCCGGTCAAAGGTAAGTCCCGCCCAGCTTACCGGCTGAATGCCGCCGCTGAAGAAGATTCTTCCAAAGCAAACTAAAGAGTCAGTCTGGACAGCTATCCCTTTTTTAAAGTTACATCCTGACTGCTTTCTAAACTGAAAGGCCACTGTAAGGAAAAAGTAGATGTGCAGGGAGATAAATGCGCGCCCTGAAACAACCTGCAAATTATTCAGCAAAAGTTTCAGAGTTCAAGGGGGGAGTCCATGGTGTGGCAATTATGCTATGTCCTGATTCTGAGACTGCAGTATCAGTTTGACATGGCGCAGTTCCTAGGCAATGCTGCTGCAGCTTGACTTGACATATTTCGTTCCTCCGTCTGAGACAGAAAGAGGTTTGGACAGCTCAGCCAAGACAGGAATCTAGACCGGCCAGCCATCTCTTTCCAGTGAGCTTAGAGCTGCTTTGAGGTTGGGAGAAGCAATCATACGCAACCACACTGAGACTTCTCTGTCGGGCAGTTCTTCGGATTTTTGTTTTGTTTAATGTAAGAGAAGTCTGGATCACAAATAAGCCAGAGCAGGGCAAAGTGATGAGATAAAAAATTGAATTCAGCTTGCCTGAAAACAGGTCTGGGTCTACAAGCAGCCAGCAGTATTACAAAGAGGTTGGTTAGATAATGTAATATATCAGTGGTTCCCAAACTGTGGGTCAGGACCCACCAGTGGGTCGCAACCTGGTTTTTGGTGAGTTGTGAAACTGACAAGCTGAGAGCTGACAAGGAAAATGTATTGAGCTTTATGGAAAGTGAAACTGAGCCACAGGTGTGTGTTTACTCATGAGCAGGCATTTGCCTTATTGAAGGCCTGGCAAAAGGAACTGCAAAGCCACCAGAATCTGATGAACAAGGAGCTCAACGAAAGCTCAGGAAGGTGACCTCCCCCCCAGCGGTGTTATACTGCCAGAACGCTGGGCGGGACATCCGGGTGATCGACAGCGCACCTGTCGCGTTCCACAGCGTTACGCCATTTGCGTAACGTACGCAAGCGGCGTAATTGGTTACGCAAACGGCGTAACGCTCCAGAACGTGATGGGCGGGCTGTCGATCACCCGGATGTCCCGCCCAGCGTTCCGGCAGCATAACACTGCTGCTCCCCCCCCCCAAACCAGAGGAAAAAGGATAAAAACAGAGGCTTGAGCTGCTGGTAAAGTAAAACTATTTTTTTAGTCTCATAAAGCTAAGTGGGTCCTGGGAGAGCAGCAAATTTCAAACTTTTTCATCTCATGGGACCCGGACAAGTCACTAAAATTGTCAAGGCACATTTTTTTTTTTAAATAATTGACACGACACACCATGCTGCTGGTGGGGGAATCACATCCCACAATGGCCCTATTAAACACTGACATTCCCCCAAATTCCCACAGCACAGTGTGCCACGGCACATTAGTTGGTTGAAAATTGCTGTGATAGAGTGTCATTTTAAGAAGTGGATCCCAGTGCCAAAAAGTTTGGGAACCACTGTACTAAATTCCATTAAAAAGTACAAATCATAACATCCTTGTCCGTTTCCTAGCTGACACCATCATGAAGAAGAATGTGGTGGGCAAAAGATGGTTCCAAATCAAGCCTTACAGAATTCTTTTGAAATTCCGTCTCTTTCTGGTTAGGAGCCAGGAGCCAGGAATACCCCCTTCCCAAACACACACACAGTGAAACAGTGCTTAACGTAAAAGAGAATGACAACTAAGTTGTTAATGGCTCCAAAGACCTCCAATACCAATGGACAGAAATACCAACACGTTCACTGGGACACTATTGCTGGATTAAGATTTTTCAGGATTGTAAAACTCTGCAGTTATATCCCACCAAAGTTTATATATTGGACATGAATTTCTATTTCTATTCATTATTGTATGCTCCAATGGCACACACCCTTATTCGTTGCTGTGCATCATAAAATGGGTATCTGAAACTTTCCCCTAAAAGTAAATCCATAAAAAATACAATACTGAATTACAATACTATCTGACACGTACAAGATTTAAAAGGAAAGATTACAGGAAACAGGCTTTACAGCTGAAAGCAAACTTATGAAATAACTATGTTTTAAATATTCATTTAGCAGAGAACAAGAGACACTAGCTGCTTACAATTTAAATTTTTATAGTGCTATATCTGTAAAAACACCTTTAATAATAACTTCCAGCAAGTCAACATGCTGAGCTCAGACATTTCTCAGCTGTTTGTCAAACGTGATATATACAATGGTTATCTTTACGATCAAAAAGTTCAGAACAGCTGAAAATAGCCCTCAAACGTGGAGGAATAATTCAGCAATTATTTATATGTCTGTATTACAAATGGTCATGCATAATATATAACAGTAAACACACACACACACACACACACAGAGGAAAAGCTGCATTATGTGGCACTTGAAAAGCCCTTGGTTTAAAAATGATGGCAGGCAGAGATGCCAGTTAAGAAACTTCCCCAACCCCTTCTAACCCCCTTACCTTACTGGGCTCCCCCTATGTTGCCACTCTGCCCTCAACCTCCCTCCCTGGGGGGGGGGAGGTGCTAAGTTTTGCAAGGAGCCTTACCTTGTTGTTTAAACCACTCATCTCTCTCACCATTGTAGCCGGTCCTCACGGCGAAAGCAACTCCTCTGGTTCGCTTACTGGCTATGATAGCGAGGGAGTGGTCCGGTTTACATGGCAAGGTAAGGTGCCTTGCAAAACTTAGCGCCCTGCCCCCATCTAGGGACGCTACTGCCCTCAACTAGGGTGTTCCAGGAAAAGACGTTCCTGCACCATGTACTGTGGTCATTCTTCCACAGAGAAGGAATTATTTCCATGCCCAGAGTGCTCTGGTAGAGGACGGAGCGGCAGTGCCATGAGAGCCCTGTAGGCGGGTAAAAGCAGGAATTATATATATAATTACATATATAATTAGACCCAATGAATCCACAACCTTATATGTGCAGACAGTGGCGTACTTAGGTCATTTTGCAACCGGGGCCCATACATTTTTGACACCCCCCAACAAAATGGCACCTGGGGCACTGCACCCCTGCCCCATAGGTAGCTATTCTACTCTGTGCAGAGCCATCCTATTTTATTCTATGAAATTCTCCACACACACAAACCATTCCTCTGCTGAGAAAACAGAAGATGGAAGTCTCTGTGTGTTTAGTCCTATAGAACAGGAATTGCTTTAAATAAACAAATCTTATGTGACAATGTGCATATGCATATCCAGATACCTATGCATAAAACTGTCTATTGCACATTTTTAGTTCTTGAATAGTTATAGCAATCAACAGTTCAGCTCCTATTACTAGGCAGAATGCGTTGGTCTGCCATGGGTAGAAGGTTTTGGTGTTTTATTAAAGGGCAGGAAACTATCGATTGTTTTGTTTACCACGTTCTGCCTTAGGCAATGGCTGTTTCTGGCAGTCAAAGTCCTTCTATTTTGTTCTGTAGTTTAAATATTGATAACATGCTGACAGGAAATATTCTTCATATACTTTTACCAGTGTAACCTTCACTTGTCGAGAGACTTGTGTTAGCACTGAGATCTTATAGCTGGACAAGTATGAAGTAATGTACAGAGATATTAGCGTATATGTTTTGCCACATGAGATACATGGCAAGTCAACCTTAAAGACTCAACTACATTAAATATGTGACTAGTTTGTGTGTGTGTGTGTGTGTGTGTGTGTGTGTGTGTGTGTGTGTGTGTTGAAAGATGAAAAAGTAATACTATTATAGTTATTCAAAGAAGTGTAGTATATTCACGCAAATAAGACATTACAAATATTGTTCTTTTAAAATATTAGGACATTTTTGAATGTGCACTTTCAAATACATGGTTTCGAGAATGATGAAACTGATTATAGTAAAAGCTTCACCAGCTTATACCTGGTGAGCTGACATAATTCTGATGTAATGGATAGGTATGCTTCCTACAACAGAATTTGATCACCTCTTCCAATGTCAGTCAATACAAGCTGATAATGGTTTTTTTTTAAGCTTATTAATGATGAATTTTACATACAATTTTAGTAAGATACCACAATAGAAAAATTAATATATCAGATATGAAAACTGATGATGGAAAGCAATAAGAGTTAGCATAGTTTAGGGCATCCCTTATCAGGAATTTTGAAATCCAAAGTAGTCCGGAAAAAATGCTGCTTTTTGGAGTGCTGACATGATGCCACAAGTGGAAAATTCTACACCTGAACTCATGTGATGGGTTGTCCAAAATGCACAAAATTATTTTTAAAAATTACACAAAATTCCCTTCAGGCTATGTGTGTAAGGTGCACATGAAATATAAATGAATTTTGTGTTTAGAGCTGGGTTCCATCCCCAAGTTAACTCATTAGAATTCTAAAACATGGGAAAATCCAATATCCAAAATGCTCTGGTTTCCAAGCTCTTTGGATAATGGATGCCCAACTTGTAGTTGGACTATTGGACTAGGTAGACACAGGTTCATATCCTGAATCAGTCACAAAGGCTGTTCAGTGATATTGGGCTTATCTGTAAGCCCTTTCTATCTCAGAGGGTTGGAATACTGGAATGGGGAAGAAGCTCCATGTATTATGACACCTGAGTTCCTTGGAGGAACAATGGGATATATAGGTGGGACCACATTATCCGCATGCTCGACATCCTTGGATTTGAGAATCTGTGATTGCCAACTCACAATCCCACAGTGGAGCTCACATGTTCCCCACCCCCAAATGCAACCAAAACTATTATATGCTATGGTCACATCTGGAGGGTATTCTGAGGGTTGGGAAAACTGTGCACAATCCTACCTCCCTGTCCTTCAGAATGCCTTCTGAAGGCCAAAAACATTCACTATCAGTTTTTGCCTGAAAATCAAAGGCATGTACATTGTAGAACAATTAAAAGCATTCTCAACTGAATGCATACTCTGAAATTCAATAGTACATATAGGAATGTCCTGGGAATATCAGATCAAATTGACAGATCTACCCCAACTAGCAAACAAAATGTAACATTCCAGATACCTAGAAATATTCAACAACACCCCCCCCCCCCCACAGAGACATACAAGAGAAAGCCTTGTGCGCGCACAATCATTGTTCTTGGTTTTCTGGTTTTCCAGGATTGTAAAAAGTTTATTGTATCATTCTCCATAAAGGGAAAAATAAATTCCCTTCAAGAGACAATGGTTTCAAGTCTCCTCAATAACCTCTTCCCCAGCATCATAACATCAATCTTCTAGCCTATCTCGTTCTTTCATAAGGAGAATCTCATTCTTTCATAATTTCACAAATAGGTAATGTATTGCTGCTGTCAAAATATTCCCATATATTACCTCCACCCCCTTTTTTTGGGGGGGGGGCATGGTTGCAGTGCTATAACCATGAATCAGAAAACTATAAACTATGGTCACTAGAACTGGCTTCCATTAAGAAGCAACTACTGTACTTGAAAATATATCCACAATGAGATGAGGTTTGTTACGGTTACTAACAGTTAAAGATACAGATAATTAAACATAGTATACATTGACACATCTGAATACTTTTTGACTTACTTTTGACATCTTACTTTTACTGTCTCCTGTCAAAAATGCCAAATTGTTGATTTCATTTTGAATCACAAAGTTTTGTTCTTCTCTCTTGAAATTCTGAAAACAATATCACATTAAAATGTTGACTGTGCAGTTTATAAATGGACAGAGGATTTCATTCATTTTTGCAAAAAATGTCTGTTATGAACATAAAATTTGAAACCGTAGCTTACATGTGATTTACACCAGAGGATGAAGACTTCAGCAACCATTCGGAAAAGTTCATCAGAATCTGCATCTGGTTTTTTAAGCCAGTTTGATCTAAACAAAAAACCAAAATATGTTTATTAGACTAACATATTAATATGTTCTATACTGATCATCACCATTCCTGCTACCTCTCTCTTCACCTCTTTCTTCTGTACTGTATTTTGATTGGCACAATGGCTGATTGGGTACAGGAAACCGCAATCCACTACAGTTTCAGATGTATTGTACACACATCAATGTGGGTGAAATGCTCTTTACCCCACTTACTGATGAGATGCTAGCATTTATTCCTTATTTATACTGCTTTTGTAATTTGCTGTGGTTATTTTTTTTTAACTGATGTTTTAATTGTTTGTTGAAAAACTGCCTTGGGCACCTCAGGGTAAAAATATTTTAAATAAACTAACCACATAATCGTATGCATCCTATCCTCCTCAAACAAGTCCCATTGAATGAAATGAAACTTACACCCAGGTGAATATAGAATTGCAGCCTATAAGAAATACTTTAGTAACAATAGCATAATTCTACGCTTGTGAGCGCAGAACTAACCTAAGCCCAATCCTAAACAGTGTCGGCATAGCAAGGCCGGTGCAGCAGGGCTGCATCCTACACCAGTAGGAGGCAGCAGCAGCAGTGATGTCATTCAAGGGGAACGGACCAGAACGGGCGTTCCGGATCCTAACGGGCTCCGTGGCTGGTTCTGGGTTCCCGACAAGTGCCAATCAAAAGTGAGTTCCTGTTCCTAAATCATTTGAATGACACCACTGAGCAGCAGTAAAGTCCAGTGCAAGAGGAGGTTTTCCCCTTGCACCCAGGTAAGCCCCATCCAGCCCTATGAGGCTGCTCAAACCTGTGCCTGCTGATTTGCAGGTGAACGTGCGCAGCAGCGGCCCAAATTCAGACCACTCTGGCTGGGGATGGAGCTTAGGATTTGGCGCAATGGCTGTCGCCGCCCACGGCACCGCCCCATTATGCCCCGGCACGCCTCTGGCACACCCTCTGCGATGTCCTGTGCTGACCGAGCACCAGCAGCGCTTGACTGGTGCACAACCGGAGCAGCTGATGGGTGCTGTGGTGGCCAAGGGCTGGCACTGCTGCTTGTGCCAGTCCCACGCCCAACTCACTGGCACAGAGGCGCCTGACGGCACGATTGCGACAACAAGGACCGGCGCAAGATCACAGCGTCGGCACAACACTGGTATCGGATTGCACTCTAAGTTTCAAGTTTTTCTTGGGGCTTAATGCCGAATACCTGTGTCTGGAACGTGGAGCTACTATGCTCATATACAGATATCTACATAATAAGCAAGTGCATTTATGTTCATAAAAATTCACAGACATAGGAATAGGAATAACCATCCAAAGTGGCCCAGCTGGAATTGCTCTGTAGCAATGGCATCTGAAGATCTGTGAAGAGGTTGCACAATGAACAGTTTGAAACAAGGCTAATAGAGTTTTGTGGCCACCTTAAAGTCTAACTACATTTATTTTGGTATGAATTTTGATAGTCTAGAGCCCACTATGACAGACACCTGATGCTATCTAAGAAGTTGCTGATTCTAGGATTATATATCTCTTCCCTAAAAAGGCTTAAGAAATGTTTACCTTTACATATCTGAGTATGCTCATTTATATTTGCCAAGGGGCTGGAGCTTTCAAGGTCAGGCAACAATTTTATGCTTTCATAAGAACTGCTGATTTTTTTTCTATTAGACATTCATAAGGGTTTCACAACACTGAAATATTCTGAACTGTAAAATTGAACAGATAAACTGCATTGAACGGCTGCAAGCCTTATATTGAATTAAATTGCTTTTTGAGAGGTGTCCTCTATATAACCTTCTTTATCCTTTTCATGCTAAATTATTATTTTTATACACTACAGTATTACACAGAATTTAAGCAGATTTTAAAGCAATCGTTCACACGTTCCCCTAACTAACCTATATTTAGTGAAGCCTATGGTCATGTTCTTTTTCTCCTATTCCTTATTGATTTTTTTTTTCAAGAAAGCACTGCATTCTTCCTTGTGTCAGGTGTCAAAGCAATCAAAGTTTCCACTTGCTGGCATTAGTTAAAGCTGTTTGCTGATCCATGAAGTGACCTTGACTTGCCTGGCATTATTTGCTTTGCTTAGTAGTCCAACAATTAGGTGGCAATTCTCTGAGCTACAATCACAGCGCAATCCACACGCCACCTTGGGCCAACAAGTGGCTTGCGTCGGCCCAACACTGTCGCACATGTGTCGAAGCCAGCAGGCGCAAGGGAGGCTCCGTGTCCAGATGGACGCCGGATTGGTGGGGGGGAGGTAGGTTGTGAGCGGGATGTGGGCGGGCTTGGGAACCGACCATAAGGCCGAATCCTAAGCCTGATTGGGAGGCTGCGCGGTCTCCTCGGATCTGCGCTTGCTGTTTAGCAGACGCAGATCCAAAGAGCGCATTGGCGAGCTGGGAACTCCCCTACAGTAAGGGTCCGAACGTGCCCTTGCTGTGTGGAGGCTCCAGCCTCCTCAAGCAGCGCTAGGATTTGGCACGGGCCGGCTGGCCTTGCAAATCCAGCGCTTAGATTGCGCCCACAGTTCAGGATTGCACCCTCACTTGAATTCCAGTTTTTCCATCCCTATATTGGTACACCAGTATTTCACATATGCAAGCTATATGTATGAGCAATACTGTGCTAACAAATAATAATAATTTTTTTTATTTAGAGAAAAAAATTCTTAATTTGCAAGACATATTTTATGTTATATTATTTTCTTAATTTCTCATTTTCTGGATCTGTTCTTGATAGTTTCATTTTGCTGTAATGGAAGAAAGGGTGACTGAATCTCCATGTTATTATAGCATATAATTTTATATGCCTCCAGGCAAAAAGGCGGGGTAAAAATCAAATAAATAATAATAATAATAATATCTACAGAAATACAATATTTGTGCTGATACAGTTAGAAAAGGACTGAGAAAGAAGACATTTATCCTGATCAGTGAAAGAGTGGTCTAGGTTAGGTAAACATATTTTTAATATAAAGAGAGATGATCCTGAAGATTCCCAGTAGCCAATGCCACTTTCTTCAGAGGCTCTGACATCTCAGAGCTTCAAAGAACCTGCCTTAGCGCAGCAGTTGAGAGTGACAGGCTTATATCACAATCCTATACACGCTTTCCAAAAGTCCCACTGTGTTCTTAGGGAAACATGTGTAGGACTGCAGCCTTAATAAATAACCAACATTCAACAAGTAAATATTTTAATAACAGTTATTGTTATTGTTATTGGTGATTGTTCATGGGTCTCATGTTGTACTTCAGAGTAAGGTTCTTAAAACATCTTCTGTGATTATGGGTTCACGATAAATCAATTTAATGTATTTTAGTTACAGATTCTCCTACCTGTTGTTGTCTACGTAGCGGATCAACATGGGATAAAAAGCATACAGATCTCGGCAAAGAACTGCAAATTCATCTAGAATGAGGAGTTCTGCTTCTTGGGTATCAGTTTTACTGTCTGCTTTCAGCTGCTCCTCCTCCATCACTATCTTTATGGCCTTCTTCTTGAGCTTTTCCAGTGTTGGAATAAAATGACTTTTCAACAAATCCGGCCTGGCTTTGCTAATGATTGGTTGAGCATACACTACATACAAAATACATATATAGATAAAAATATATTCGTAACACATTTGTTCATTTCACTGCAAAAATTATACTACCAAATCAGTTTATTCTAATTTTAGGATTGTAAATGCATTCAACATAGGTGATTCTTCATTGATTCTTCATCAATCATCCTGAATTCTTCATTGCATGGAACATATAGGAACCAATATTCCTACGTATTTCATTAAGGGTGAGCCCCTTATTTCATTAAGATGAATATTTCATTAAGATGAGCCCCAGTGGATTAGGCCAAGGCCCACCTAGTGCAGCTTCCTGTATCTCACAGTGGCCCACCAGATGCCTTGGGGAGCACACAAAACAACAGGTGCCTGCATTCTGTGGCCACTCCCTTGCACCAGGCACTCTGAGGTAAATTGTGAGGGAAACACACTGGTGGCCAGTCAAAATTCTCCACAGCATTTCTCTTGGACAGCCACCAGAACCAGAGGCTCCTTTTCAGACATGTACTTATAGGAACAGCCCCACTGGATTAGGCCAAGGCCCATCTAGCCCAGCTTCCTGTATCTCACAATGAGCCACCAGATGCCTCAGGGAGCACACAAGACAACAAGATACTTGCATCTCGCTGCCACTCCCCTGCATCTGTCTACGTGCCGGCCTCTCTGACTTTGAGAGTGGTTCAAACAAACTTTGTGGCGCGTTTCTGACACTCCTGAGCCAGCACAAGTTCCCTGTGCTGGCTTAACTCAAGGTAAGGATTGCTCCCTCACAGAATTTTCAAAGTTTGGTGAAGGTCAATATATGAATGGTGACAGTGCAAGATGAATTTTTGGCATGTCCAAAAATGTGTTTCCCCATTTATCTGCAGTATGAATTCTGTCAGATGCAGTAAGATGATAGCCAACGTTTTCCAGTGTATAGTTGAATTTTTAAACATTCACACAATAGGTTTTAGATTATCAACAATCTCTAACGGTGAAATCCTAAAGCATACTGTGTCACAAAAGGTGGTGTTGCGAAAGTGCAATAAAGCAGTTTCTCGCCAGCACTTCTGGCGCAGAGCTGTCCACCTCAGGATTGCACCCTCAAGGCACAATCCTATGCAGCGCCGAAATGGTGAGGCCAACTTGGCAGCACCTTATCTGACGATGCATAGGAGAGGCTGGAGCCCCCCGGAGCGTTTGCTCTCTTACCGTAGGGGAGGTTCCAGCCTCCCCTATATGCTCCTCGGATCTGCGCCCGCTAAAGAGCCCGAATCGGGGCCTCCCAGCCTCATGGTCGGACTTTGGAGGTGGCTGTATGGCCACCTCCCAAGCCCACCCACATCCTGCCCAAGTCCGCCCCCTCCTTCACTCCAATCCCCATGCCGCCTCGGCACGGAGCCTCCCTCACGGTGACCGGCTTCGGTTGGTGCAAGAGAGGCTCAGCGCAGGTGCAGCAGGGCCAGTGCTGCCTGCAGCACCGGTCCTGTTGCTCGAGTGCTGACGCGGGGGTGCAGATTGGTGCCCCCGCGTCAGCGCTCTACCCCTTGTGTCGACGCTATGATGTAGTGTCGACCCAAGAGGCGCAATAGGATTGCGCTGCCCGTTGCAGTTCTCATAAGTTTCTCCAACCATTAAAACGTAAGTAAGTGTTTATGTTTTACTCCAGACCACTACTGATAGTAAGAAGCGTTTTCTAAATAATAATAAAAAGACTCAGCACAAAAGATTCCGCACTGGACGTCTTTTCTCATTTTAACCACACATATCTAGATCCGAATATCTGAATATCCAGATTCCATTCAATTATCCTTTCTTGGCATGCTAGATAAGAACATTTTGGGGTCAAAATACACCAAAATAGAAGCACATATTTCTATTAATTTCTGTGGCAGTTTTTAGCTCTCTCTTTCTCTTTTGGGGTATGTGTTTTCTTTTTTTAAGCACACTGTTTGGGAAGAAGACTGGGCAGACACAATTGTTTTCAGGGAAATCATGGCAGTCACTTTTTTCCATTGTTCTCTGATGTTCAAACTTTCTTTGCAAAGATACACATACACCGTTAGATTTCATTTTGTGAACTAATTTCAAAAACGGCTTGCAGTCTATTCCTGTTTACTCAGAAGTAAGTCCCAGTGGGTTCAACATTTACTTTACACCAAGTAGATTTGTGCAAGACTGCAGCCTATGCGTAAATCTGACTGTGTGGGCAAAATCTGACGCTGGAAGATATATCAGGGACGAGATTCAGTTCTTAGAAAATTACAACGTTCACCAAAAGGTACCTGCTATTCTCTTCATCCAGGACGCTTCATCTATTCCAAGGTTATTGTTGATGATTTTCAGAATGTTTCCAAGTATGATGCTGAGATGCTCAGAGGTCACCTTTGTGCAGCAGGGCCCAGCACTTTCAGGAATATTTTCCGGACCTTTTTCCCACCAGTATGATAAATAATTACACAGCATGGGTAGGATCACCTCAATTACATGGGGCATCTCAGTGTATCTGGCTCCAGACTCTGCCAAGCTGTTTATTTCTTTCATTAAGCCATCCAAATGTGGAATTTCTGGACACATTTCTTCTACCCTTTCAGGCATACCTAGAACTTATAGGAAATAAGGAATTTTGTACGGTGTACTGTGTAAAAGTCTTTTTGAATGAATGAATGAATGAATGAATGAATGAATGAATGAATGAATGAATGAGATACAATTTAGTTAATGTTATTTCTTCCTCTGACACAAAGGGGCAGGCTTTTCTCGATCTAGCAAGAAGCAGATTCTCTGAAATTGCAAGCATGATGCATCAGTTCCCTCTACTGTTCAACAGCAACAGATTTTTCATTTATATGCTCTATACAGAGCTGTTGTCATAAACACAGATGATCTAGGAAACTTGCAGTGTAGCACTGCAGCCTGACACTATAGGCTGCTGCTCCAACCGTACACCCCCCTCTGGTGTACACACACACACACACACACACGCACACACGCACACACACACACCCCTCTGTGTTTAATTAGCTTTGAAAGATAGTCCCTCTGTAAAGGGAACCAAATGGGGAAAAGAAGGAATTTTCAGCAAGGAGACGGATGCAAATGGAAATACGGTAGTTTGTGAGACTAACTACAAGCCTCATTCCCTGTTATTTTCACACTGCACACTTGTAAATCAACTTTCTTCCAGGAACAATTTTCAGCAGAACATTTCACTCTAACATGATAAAGTATATCAGCACAAATAAAAATGCAGAGTAGCAGAAAATTTAGAGGCAATTTGTCTTTGTGGATTTTTTTTAACGCAAAGAATGTTATTGTTTCTTGAAGTACTTACTAGCTCTCTCTCTGGCAGTTTTTGTGTTGAAGACAGAGAGTAGATTGTAAAGATTGAGAGATGGTTCAAGAAAGGCTACTGGAATTGCTGCTGCAAGGGAAGCTAAACACTCACCAAGAGCTGGACGTTGCCTACAAATAACAGAATTAAAGCACAGTTAATACATAAAACTCCACTATCTACAAAACAGTCATCTGTGGGTTTCTCAAGTCAACTGCACTACCTTATTTCTACCCTTCCTCATTGGCTCTGGCCTGGGAACAATCATGCAGCTTTTGTGGGTTCTTGGGCACCAGAGTCCCAATGGGGAGATTTCTTGTTACCATTTAGCCGAAGAAGATTTAGCCGAGAGGGTTAATGCCTCCGTTTGCCCGAAGATAACACCTGAAGATCTCAAGGTCGTGAGCTCAGGACTGCCGGAAGTCTCTGTGAGCAGCAGACCTTGGAAACTGCGGCTGATTAGAAGTTGAGTTTCAGCTGCCTCGTGGGAGGAGGAGTGTGCTGAAATCAGCTGCATCTCTGGTGGCAGCAGGGAAGCCTCATCAGCCAGCAGACGACAGACGGGTGGCTAAAGAAAGAAGGCTAAATCCAGAAAGAAAGATCTGTAGGAGTGTTGTTCTTGGAAGATAGAACATTCTGTAAATTGTAAAAACCTTCGGGTTTGTGAGAAAGTCTGCCTATGTAAACCGCCTTGAGTTCAATCATTAGAGAAATCTAGTGATATTAAGAAAGGCGGTATATAAATAAATGTATTATTATTATTATTATTATTATTATTATTATTATTAGTAGTAGTAGTAGTAGTAGTAGTAGTAGTAGTAGTAGTATTTACCCAATGAGGGATCTCTCTCTTCATCTATCACTTGCCTAACCCTCCCAATAACAGCTCCAGTTTCTCCAGCGGCTACTGCTCTGCCTACCCTTGTCTTCCTCATCACTGTCACAGGAACTGGCAACAGTACTTGAAGGTTCTAGCAAATACTGAAGCAAGCGATGTCTATGAGCAAGTGATCCACCTGCATTCTGCCCAGTAGACTGGGCTCTTACATGCCGGTCAAGGATGGCAACCAGGATTCCTTATCTTATCTTAGCCCCAGATTCCTTATCTCCCCTCTACACTGGCTGGTGCTGCTGCCAGACTATAATACTATTGCTGTATATAATACTACTGTTGATTTCCCTGTTGTATAATACTAAAGTAATACCACTTTAACTGTTGACAGGCAGGCTGGCATTTTTTACACTCTATTTTTAATTATGGGATCCACGGGGCTTGTTGTTTAAATTTTTAACTGTTTTTAATATTGTTGTTAATATGTTTTTATTGTATACATTGTGATTTGTATTCTTTTTTAATGTTGTAAGCTGCCTTGTGTGCCCTCGGGCAGAAAGGCAGGATAAATATTGAATAAATAAATAAATAAATAAATAATACTGCCCTTCCTCCTGACAAATTCTCTGTTCTACTGTTCTCGCTTGCAGGTGAAATAAATTTTTCGGAGGGAAGAGACGCTGTTAAGCCCTAAGATAAGATCCAAAGGTTGCCAGTTCGAGAACACCGGAAATCCATGAGCAGCGAGACCTTGAGAACGTGACTGATAAGCTCTGAGCTGAGCTGACTCCAGCTGCCTGAGAGAGAGGAGTTGTGCTGGGCCAGCTGTTTCTTTGGTGAGAGCAAAAGAAGCTGCCAGTCAGCCATTTATCAGCCAGCGGGAGGCAACCGTGCGGCCAGCAAGGAAAGACCAGGCTGTGAAAGTTCTATCTGAATGTAGCCATTCTTGAAAGATTAGAACTTCATTGTTATTTGTAAAAACCCTGTGGGGTTTAGAAAAAAGCCTGCCTATGTGAAGCGCCTTGAATTAAAGTCAAAGGAGCAATCCAATGACCAAGAAAGGCTATTCTCTTGCCCAGGCAGGTAGCCAAGGCTGAGCCTTACACTTGCTCCTCTCCCTACACCGCTCCTTCAGCCTTCCTCTATGATTTTCTAGTCTGTTGCTGCCATCTTCGTTCCCACATTCTGCTGTTCAGTCTACTCCTAAACAAAATGGCAGGGGTTCTAGTTAGTGGTAGGACTGCCCCTGGCAGATTCCCAGCCTTACTGATGCCAGCACCGTCCGTTATTCAAGGGTCATGTAAACCTCCCATATAAAGGAGCAAGCTGGAATGCTCTTTGCCACAGGGACATCACTTCTGTAGGCCCTGACATATGGACAAAAAATTAAAAGAGTGTTGCAGCGCCAATGTTATGTGGCAATGCTTTTCACAGACCATGGCCCTTAAGTCCAAAAAACTTTAACCGTTCTATTTCCTTGGTTTCTGCTGACTGCTACGGACCTTGAGTCTCTGTTAAAATTATTGTATTTTACTGCTTCATTACTGATTCATTTTTGTTCACTGTTTGTTTTATTGTGAATATTGTGTTTTATTGTCTATATTTAATGTGTACTGTTTACGTTATTTTAACTGTTTTAAATTACTTGTTAAACAAAGCAGAACGCAAATGTCTAAAAATGAACAAGCAAAATAAAACATTTGGCCCTACAACATATTACTGTACTTAGGACTCATTCTTAACTTTCTAAATCAGCAGTTCCCAAAGTCCTACTCGGACATTGGGACTGCTGTACTTTGCTTCAGGGGCAGGCACTGGGGCTAGGGAAGGTGTCCCAACTCCCGACAGAGCAGCAGTAATCGTGCCACCACAGGCACCCAGGGACTTTTAAACATACCTAGGTGGTCATGGAAGCCTCTGCAGTGTTGGGGAGGTCTGCAGCCCCCTCCACAGGTCTCCCTGAAGCTAATAAAAGCCCCGTTTTGCACTCAACAGCGCACCTTTGGTTTTCACATGAAAACCAAGAGTGCGCTTTTGAGAGCAAAATGGGGCATTTACTAGCTTCAGGGAGACCCACACAGGGGGCAGCGGGTCTCCCCAACACTACAGAGGGCCCTCCCGGCCACTCAGGTATGTTTAAAAGTCCCTGGGGGCACGCTGCACCACAACTGCTGAGGCACCATCGGGCCACTCAAAACTGGGCCACACCCCTTAAAGGGGGAATGGCCCAGTTTTGCTTCCCAATGGTGGTCGCGACCCACACTTTGGGAAGTGCTGTTCTAAATCATTCTGGCTGCTGGTCATGATGGCTACATACAGTACTATCTCCACATTCAAATGAATCTTGTCTAAATGCATGCTCCTAATGACATCTGGCTGGCTATATGTGAAAAAAGGATTTTGGATTAGATAGACTTTTGGTCTAATCCAGCAAGCTCTATAAGAATTATTTTTCTTAGTAATGCCATTCTTTTGTAGATACCTTTCAACATAGATGTTCTTTCCTGTTCCAAGAGAGTACAAGCTGCAAAGGATTCTATAACATGAAATTTGGACATCACCCACTGAAAAAGAAAACATAAAACATGGTTATGTGTTCAACCAATATAACTTTACTGTTTTAGATTCCATGCAATCTGCTCAAATGATGGCCAACTGCTGTCCTAATGTTAATTAACACCATTACATTTCACTTTCTTTTCACTGTTATCCCCATCTTTCCGAATGTAACAATATTCTAAAAATACATTGAATCAGTATCCCAATTAAATAAGTTCTATATTATAAGGCCAATTTTCATAAATACCATATTGTCATTTTAAATGCAATCCAGAAGGATTCTGGATAACTTGATACCTCTGAATAAAGTCTATTCAGAGGGTTTTAGATCACAGATGCTGTTCTCTGTATCTCCTAAGTCAGTGATGGCGAACCTATGACATGCACGTCAAAGGAGACACTCCACAATGTTTGGGGTGACACACCAGCGTTCACCAACACCTGACAAAAACTGAGTTTGTTTTACTCATTTTTCATTTGTGTAATTATTTGATGTATCTTTATATAATACATAGCACAACACATGATTGGACTGTATTTTTTGTTTATATAAATGAATATAAAGAATTTTCTTTTTTGTTTGGGGGGGGGGGGGTTGGCACACCAGCAGAGTCAAGTTAAGCGTCAAGTTAAGCAAGTTAAGTTTTGACACACTGAGCCAAAAAGGTTAGCCATCACTGTCCTACGTCCTCAGTTGGTACAGGAAAAGACCACTGTGTTCTTTGTGGATTTTTCAACCTTTTTTCTGTGTCTTCACCAATGGACATTCCAACCCAGCGCATCTCTATGTTGGGACCATCTCTTAAATTTTTGCCCATTATGCGTCTGGTTAGCCACCAGGACCCATATCAGGGCCAAGTGTGACAACTGTATTTTCTCAGTAAATGAAAACATATTCTGAAAAATTAGATTGGAGATCTAGCCGTGCACAGAAAGCTGTTTTTCATATGTGAATTAAAAAAAAAATAACCACAAGAGGCCCGGATCCATAACATTAAGGTTGCAATTCTATACACTTTTCTTGGAATAAGATTCACAGTACACAATGAGACCTGCTTCTGAATAGCTTTGCATAGGATTGTACTGCAAATATGGCTTTGCTAGATAATTTATTTCTATGCAACTTCCCTGGAATAAATGCATCGAAGAAATAGGAAGACACAGGTTGCATGGTGCAGTTGGAGGTGTGTGATGGGATGGAAGTCAGCAAGAACAACCATAATGACTTAGCATCCAATTCAGAAGCCCTTATTGCCGTGCGTAAAAGGTAAAGGTTTCCCCATGACCGAATGGACTAGTCGTGACCCTAGTCTAGTAGGGGGCGGTGCTCATCTCTGTTTCAAAGCCTGTAGAGCAGGCGTTTTGTCCGAGGACAAGCTTCCGTGGTCATGTGGCCGGCACGACTCTACGCCGTAGCGCACGGAACGCCGTTCCCTTCCCACCAAAGTGGTCCCTATTTATCTACTCACATTTTTAGGTGCTTTTGAACTGCTAGGTTGGCAGGAGCTGGGACAAGCAACGGGAGCTCACTCCGTCGCGCAGTCTTGAACTCCCAACCTTCCTGTCGGAAAGTCCAGCAGCAGCAGTTTAACCTACTGCGCCACCACGTCCCTTTTATTTTATTGCCGTGTGTACCACCTGGTAAACATGTCGCGATCATGATGTAAACCACTGCTTGAGCTAATTTGCGCCTGGCATCAGCACCCAGTGGGAGGCTGGCCAGCATTCCAGCAGCACCGGCCAATGGTAAGGAGATTCAGGGAGGGGAGGGTCAGGCCTGCGAGGTGGGCAGGGATGGCAGCAGCTTCTGCCACCACATCCTGAACCTCCTCTGGAGCCAAGGCAATATGGGCGCACAGATGAGGAGACCCATTGCTGCTGGCTGGGGTTTCCCCAGGGGAAGGGAGGAAATGCTCCCTTTGCCTGAGACCTACGGAGGTACCCCAGCTGGGCCAGTATCCAGCGATCACCATTTCTGTGCCACTGGAGCCTCGGGTACGTCAGGTTAGTTGGCTCAGGTTGAGCCCAGATCTGGGATACTTCTTGCTCTGGGTACAAGAGACTTGGCATGAGGCCTGTCTTCAGATGCACCTGTGTGCATCGGCCTCAGAGCAACAATCAGCTAGCAGATGTGGAAACTGCCTACATGCAACTCTACACATCTCAAGGCTGTGCGTTGGAAGAATCTGATTGGGCCCACAGTAGTACTTAAAAGCTGGGCAGCTGACCCCCAGTGTGGGTTGAGGTAGGAGACAGGGTGACACGCTGCCGAAATTAAATAACATCCATTAAGATCTATCTGCTGCAAATTCTATCTGACTGTGCACTGGAATTCTGACCGTGGACTGTGTATCCTGACTAATCTGCCTGACTCCTGAAGAAACCCTAATACAAACTCTCTACCTGGTAAATGCTGTGTGTTTGTGTCTCTTTACCTCTACGCTGGAATGCCAAATCTTCCACAGCCCTGTCTTGCTTCCTCTGTTTAGACAGCCGGGCTCTGCTAAGCTACGGGGTCCCGGCAACTGGGGAGTCTCCCTAAAGGGGAGTTAGTTACTGGCAGAGGCGTCATGCAGCCGGAAAGCTGGGCGGGAGGAACGGGTGAGCAGCCCGCCCGTAGCGTACCGCTCCGTTTTGCCGTCTTCCCCGCCCCCTTGGCGGGCTGCCGCTCACCCGTTCCTCCCGCCCAGCGTTCCGGCTGCATGACGACGCTGGTTACTGGGGAAACTTCTCAATTATTCCTGTTATTCCTGCTGGCCCCAGGATTGGACTAGCCATGAGAACAGGTATATGCTACTCCAGGACCATGTCGTGCATCAGAGCCAATATCAATGTAACTGTGTTTTATTGCTTTATATAAGCCACCTTGTGAATATTTCTGAACAAAAAGGGGGCTAGAAAATGAATAATAATAAAATAATGCTAGAATAAATAAAATGTCAGATTTTGTGGTGGCTTGTGGCCCATCAGAGTAAATCAGAGAGAACAAACTAAAACGTTCATTTCTAAAAGTGTGCACAATTTTATAGCTGAAATAATTTTACAAAATCAATGCCAAAAAAAAATGAGAAGACTTACAAAGCAAATCAGTGCCAAAATGATGTTGAGCTACATGTTCAAAAATTGATGTTAAAATAGGCAACAAGGCCACTGTCGTATAGTTGATATTCTGTGAGACACCCTTAATCTGTGTTCTGGAATGAGTGAATTTTCCAAGTTTAAGATTTTCTGAAGTCTTCTCCAAGTCTTCAGCTGCATTTTCAAAGAAGGCATGCAATCCTGCTTTGACTAGCTCCGAACCTGATTTCATGACGGTTCTACAAGATAGATAGGTACAATTTTTTTAACATAAAAATGAAACTAACTCTGAAATCAAACGGCAAGCTACTCATTCATCAATGGTCGCTAGGAAAGAAATCTAGTTAATAAACAAACCTAGTTAATAATTAACCACATACAGATGCATAATTACAACGGAAAGAAAATATTCTTCAGATTCTCAAATTGTGCCCACATTAAAACGTAGACTGAATATCTATAAATCAACTTTGAAAATTTGTATACTAAACCCCTTACATCCAGTAGGGTTAATAACAGGCAATACATTTTTTAAATAATTAGGAGACTACACCACAATTCTCAAACTCTCTTGTAGAGTGTGAGCCACTCTGTTTGCTGGGGGCGGGGTGGTGGTGGTTGGTGGCTCTGCGAACTCCAGGATTGTGCTGCTGGCGGGACTGCCAAACCCCCCCCCCCCCGCCACATCCCCTGGAAGGCTAAGAATAGAGCACACAAATAAAATTGGTTGACATACCTTGTATCTAGTGTTTGAGCTAAAATGTGTAGGCAGCTAACCATTGTAGTGGCATCACTACCTTAAAAAAAAAAGAAAATAAAATGTGTAAATGCTCTTTGAAAGACCAACACTTTGAAGTTATAAGAAATTATTTTTAAAACTCATATGCTTTCAAATATATTTATCCCGGGAGAGTCCCACTCTGCCAATGACATCTGAGTTTTCGTTTTCTTCTTTTTCTCCTTATTCCATCTAATAATGAGGTACAGGTACAGCAGGTGAAACGTGTCGTTGAATCTTTTGTATATCCTCGCCCACAATTGATTTCTTGTAACAAACCTTTCCCGAAGTTTGTTACAAGGACCAGATGCGGAGAAGATATTGCCACTTCCATGACAAGGCTACGTTTTCTCCAGATCAGTGTTGGAGCCAGGTTGCAGGCAGCACTGGGGAAAAGCCTTGCACTGGTTCCCATGAACAGCCCCCAGTTAATGGCACACTGGGGGCCATTGCCACTGGTTTAGGAGTCTGCCTGGCTACAGGGATCATCTGAAAGGTGTGGACCAGTGGTGGGATTCAGCCAGTTCTCACCTATTCTGCAGAACCGGTTGCTAATTTTAGGTTGGGAGAGGGAAGAAAGGCAGGCTTGAAGGACATAGAACCAGTTGTTAATTTATTTGAATCCCACCACTGGTGTGGACCCTTGGTCCACATGCCTGTCCTGGACAATTTTTAACACCATTGCTTAAGAACATAAGAACATAAGAAGAGCCCCACTGAATCAGGTCAAAGGACCATCTAGTCCAGCTTCCTGCGTCTCGCAGCGGCCCACCAGATGACTCAGGGAGCACACAAGACAACGAGATATGTGCATCTCGTTGCCACTCCCCTGCATCTGGCACTCCGAGGTAGCCTAACTCTAAAGTAAG
This sequence comes from Lerista edwardsae, assembly GCA_029204185.1. NCBI lineage: Eukaryota > Metazoa > Chordata > Lepidosauria > Squamata > Scincidae > Lerista > Lerista edwardsae. The sequence continues at coordinate 25,079,911 of JAJKFI010000007.1, forward strand.
GAGGTTGCACTAACCGTCATGGTCTGTATCCTGCGATGGACTTTTCCTCCAGAAATCTGTCCAGTCCCCTTTTAAAAGCATCTAGGCCAGATGCCATCACCACCTCCTGTGGCAAGGGGTTCCACAGATTAATTACCCGCTGGGTAAAAAAGTATTTCCTTTCTCCACTCTCCCAACACTCAAGTTCAAGGTTCATCCCTAAGGCACCTATCCCCGTAAACCCCGTCTCTCATCTGCAACCTCCAGACATAGACCCCTGTCCCTGTGTCCTCAAGACTTGGTGCACTGAGTGATGATAAAATAAGGGTCACTCATAAAACTGCTATTTCAATCACTTTTGAGCTATGTGAAATGAATAATCTTCTGGTAAGGTGGTAGCCATAGCAAACAAATTCACATAATGGGTTTCATTAACTGCTGGACTGTTACGACATCAAAAAGCTTGGAGTTTTGTCAGGGCTTATGGGATGTTGCAATGACCTTGCAGGGTAGGGCTTGTGAGCCAAATTTGTAGATATCTCTTGGAGGGCAGGTTGTTTTTTTCATTTAAAAAACCCCCATGTATTTCTGACCAAGTGTTATTCACACAAATGACATATGAAATATTTGCCAATGGGATTGGTGAAAGATTTTGCAATGTCAAGGGAAAAACAGAAGCATACACATGGAGTAAATAGGAGCAGCAAGTTTGGGGATTCTTCATCTTTGAAAATATCCTGCTTGGCATAACTAACACTTCAGCATTGTCTTACAAATTCCACAGATCCCAGGCAGCCCTTGTACAGCTGAAAACATTTAAACGGAGTTGCAGTTTTAACTTCATCAAAAACTTTCATAACTTACCAAAAAGTGAAATCCTATGTCTAACAAGAGCAGCAAGTTTGCAGAAAAGGCTAAAGCGGAAAAGGAATTCAAAACGGCAGGAAAAAGACATAGGGATTAAAGATTTGTCGGATCATAAGTTAAAAACAATAGCAAGGAACAAAAGTGAGAATAAAAGGCGTGAAGCAAAGATACAAAGTGCAGTACTTTGAATTAAACGAGAAGTGATAGGAACAGGGCTTCAGAATAAAGTCTCTCACTTGAAAGGGATGCCATCCGTCACTTCCAACAGATGGGCTGCCCAATCCAGAGAGTGCAGTGGTACCCAGGGCTCTACTGCTGCATCTCGCGGCAATCAGGCAGCCGTGGGAGGCTCTGCGGGGAAAGGGGAGGTTTGTCCCCTTTCCCTGCTGTAAGGGTGCAGGCAGTGGTGTCATTCAAATGATTTAGGAACAGGAACTCACTTTTGAGTTCAAATTCAAACGTTGAAAACAAACAAACAAACAAAAAAAACCTGGAAGCAGCCACGGAGCCCGTTAGGATCCGGAACGCCCGTTCTGGTCCGTTCCCCCTGAATGACATCACTGGGTGCAGGGCAGGTGAGTGGGCTACTTGCTCCTTTACCGGCTGTTTAGCTGGTGCAGAAATGAGGGCGTCCCTGTAAGGTCACACGGCCTTACACGGAGGTTGGGAACCAGCGGCGAGAGTGGCCGCCGGTCCCATCCCCCGCTACACCCCTCCCCCTGCCCCAGAATGCCCCCCCACCCTGAAAGGCTGCACCGCTGGCAAGCGGCAGACTCCCCACTCGCTGGTGAGTGGTGCTTTCCATGGCCAGTGACACCACTGGCATTGGGGGTGCTTTACAGTGCCTTGTGTGACACCAGTGTGAGCGGTACACTTGTACCTGAAGAACACTCGCACTGAAGGGCTCTGGATTGGCTCCATAGTTATATACAAGCAACTACTCATACAAAAATACAAAAGCATTTTATTTTGAAAACACACAATTCAGTTTTATGTCAGTGCCATCCAACATGGTATGAATACATTGGCTAGAATTGTACAGGTGCGCATAAAACATTTTTAAAGGTCAGCTTCATTAGACAGTACGTTACACAAATTCATTAAATTTACAACCTCTTAATTTATCTCCTCCCGCTAACATACCTTGCTACCATTTCCTTTTCTTTGTTTGACGCATATCCACTGCTGCTGAGTGGCTTAGTTGGGGAAGAGAGGAAGTACAGGCAGTGATTGGTAAAGTACTGGTCGACTAGTGGTAACAGAACCTAAGAAATGTAAATAAAAATAATCACACACAGTACAGAGGTTCACTAGCAGATGTGCTCAAGAGTGTTGCTATTGCTGCTGGAAATGGGCAAGGAAAGGCTTGCCAAGGGTGGGCCTGGTATGGGTGTCAGAACTGTCTGTGGGTGCATCCAGTGGTGTCATTCAAATGATTTAGGAACAGGAACTCACTTTTGATTGGCACTTGTCGGGAACCCGGAATCAGCCACGGAGCCCGTTAGGATCCGGAACGCCCGTTCTGGTCTGTTCCCCCTGAATGACATCACTGGGTGCATCCTAACCTGGAGTTAGGCCGGCACAGTCAGGCCAGTAAAGTTGGCCGGCACAAGCTCCACCGTAAAACGTATTTGGACCACTCTTGGAGTCAGGGAGGCTGGTGCACGTCTGTGTGCTGGCCTCTTTGGCTCCGAGGGTAGTCCACACGCACTTTACGGTGCCCCTTGTGCCAGCTAAACTTTGCTGGCCTAACTGTGCCGGCCTGACTCCAGGTTAGGATTGTGCTCTTGAGAGTTGATGTTCTGTATCAACTGTATTGATGAGTTGATGTAAAGTATTACATTAAAAGCATTATTTGGCCCAGTTTTTTAAAAACAGAACGCAAACAAAATAGCAGCTAAGGGGGAACCAGGATCATCAGGCTCTGGGATCTGCCCTGACATGCTACTGTTTTATCAAGGCTATAAGAACATAAGAAGAGCCCCACTGGATCAGGCCAAGGCCCATCTAGTCCAGCTTCCTGTATCTAACAGCAGCCCCACCAGGTGCCCCAGGGAGGCACGAGACAACAAGATGCTTGCATCCTGCCGCCACTCCCTTAAACCTGGTACTCTGAAGGTTCTCCACATATTGTTCCATTCAAGTTCTCTTTCAGTCCATTCCCTGCTCTGCACCTTTCATTCAGCCTCCTTGCCTGGGCAGCCTATATCTTATTTTTTTCAACACCATGAGAGTTGTATCGGCTTATCCAAACAAAACACCATGTAAAAACAGGTTACTAATTTTTAATGTGGATTTCAGCCGATACTTCTGTGAAGTTTGGATAAGCCAGTACTACACCTAAATAAGGCAGCAGCCATTGGTAAAAGCACTTGTGCGTGCAGGATCACTGGATACCATTAAGCAGAGCTGGAGTTGAGTCTGTGTTGTGTTGCATGTTCGGTTCCACGTGTAGTACTGGCTTATCCAAACTTCACAGAAGTATCGGCTTATCCAAACAAAACACCATGTAAAAATAGGTTATTAATTTTTAATGTGGATTTCAGCACTCAAGATGTGAGTGCTTCAGACAGGTGAAGTTAATCGTGTGCTTCCAAAAACAGTGTATATCCAACTTTAATCCCTTTGCCTTGGATTTCATCACAGAAGATAGAAACATAATGTTCAGAAATGCACCTTCAAGCAGTAATTTGGAAAGTTGAATTTGCACTTATTTCATTACCCTCTTCCTAAAGTGAGAATTAGATTGTAGCCAAGGCGTAGCCAGAGCCATTGCAGGCTCTGACAGCTCTTGGGGTAGGCCAACCGAGTGTCACAGTGCCCCTAGCACCATTGCCCTGCACCACCCCGCCACACCCCCAGCACTCAGAACAGCTCTGTTTAGGAGGGATTCCAAACACAAGGCAGGGCAGGAGAATGGCAGCCCTGACACCTCTCCACAAAAAGCACTCTGGGCCAGGGATGAACGGAGCCCTGAGTGCGCCCATGGCAGGGCGACGAAACTACGCCCCCAGCACGTGCCTCACCCCCGTGCGTCACCCAGCCACACCTCCCTTCACCCGGAATAGCTCCATTTTGGAGCGGAACGGACGCCAGGGAGGGCGGGTGGACCAGACACTGCTCGGGTTACTCTGCGGACTCCACACAATGGCGCCCCGCTGCTGCCGGCGCCCATGGTTCACACCACCCTGGGCTACACCCTCCCTCCGCCTCTGCCCTGGGCAGCCACCATGTGTCTCCCACAAACTGTCCGCCTCTGGGCTTAGCTCTCATACTAACACGGACTACATTCCTGTGCTACTGTGGGCGCAATCCTAACTTGCGCTGGAACAGGCAGACTGATTGGCCTGCGCTGTATGCAGCACAAGGTGGGATTGGGCTGGGGCATAACTTGGACTAAGGGGATTTTACTCCCCTTTCCCCAGGTCATGCACCAGCCAGGCCTACTCGGATCTGCACCTGCAAAGCCGTGGGCGTGAATCTGAGCAGCCTGTGCAACACTGGTCAGACCAAGGTCAGATGGAGGTTAAGAACATAAGAAGAGCTCCGCTGGATCAGGCCAAAGGCCCATCTAGTCCAGCTTCCTGTATCTCACAGCAGCCCCACCAGGTGCCCCAGGGAGGCATGAGACAACAAGATGCTTGGATCCTGTTGCCACTCCATTGCACCCAGTACTCTGAAGTAGCCTACTACTAATGTAAGGAGGTTGCACAACCCATCATGGCCTATAGCCCACGATGGACCTTTCTTCCAGAAATCCATCCAATCCCCTCTTAAAGGCATCTAGACCATCACCACCTCCTGTGGCAAAGAGTTCCACAGATTAACTACCCGCTGGGTAAAAAAGTACTTCCTTTTATCTGTTTTAACTCTCCCAACCCTCAGTTTTAGCGGATGCCCCCTGGTTCTGGTGTTTTGAGAGAGGGAAAAGAACATCCCTCTATCGACTCTATCCCTTCTGTGCATAATTTTAGGATCCGGCATAGGGTTAGGATCTGGCATGTGCTGCCATGCTGGAAGCAGGTGGAACCCACCTGCTTCCAGGCCTGATCCATCTCCCAGTCTGCCCTCCCAGCAGCCTCTAGGCCAGCACAAACCAGCCTTCTCCGAGAGCAGGTCCGGCAGTGTTAGGCCAGTGCACATCCTTGGACTGGCCTCACCTGCTCCTGAGTCGCCAAGAATGCGCTTTATGGCATATCTGCGACATTCGGGAGCTGGCACAAGGGTCATATGCCAGCTCAGAGCCATGTCAGGATGGTGCTGCCCAGGAGTTAATAGATGCTTTTTGAATTCGACACTCACTTTGGCAAAAAATTTAATTTCTTGGTCATGTGGAGATTTTTCAGTTTTTCCACTGGTGACAATGGCTTCTGCAAAGAAACAATGCAAAGGTAAGTAACACTAGGTAAGCATATTCAGTCATTCACAAGCTTTTGCAATATTCGAACCAACTCAGAATTGCATCACCCACTAACGCGTGCTCTCGAGGAGTGGGAGAGGCAACCCTGTACCATCTCCTCAAATATGGTATATGCCTTATCCAGTAGTGTCATTCATTAACCAGGAGACGGAACGCGAGGCGGGACTTACCGCCTGATTGGTTGCTCGGTTCTGACGCGTCGCTGCCTTGCCGAGCACCGCGCGGGCACCCCTGGCCTCGGAGGGGGTGCCTGCTTGCCTGGGTGGTGCGCTGGGTGCTCAGGAGAGCCGCGGAGGGGCGCGCCACCCGGAAGGAGTCCCCGCGGCGGAACGGCAGGCGGCGACGCGTCACGGGCTCCCTGTCAATCAAGGGGTAAGTCCCGCCTCGCATTCCGTCTCCTGGTTAATGAATGACACTACTGGCCTTATCCTAATAAGGGCACAATCCTAACCTGGAATGAGGCCGGCACAGTTAGGCCAGCAAAGTTTGGCGGGCACAAGGGAGACCATAAAGTTTGGACCACTCTTGGAATCAGAGGCCAGCACACAGGTGCGCCACATTCCCTGACTTTGAGAGTGGCCCAAACGTGCTTTACAGTAGCCCTTGTGCCAGCCAAACTTTGCTAGGCTACCTCTGCCGGCCAGCTGGTAATCTTGGCTACTGCAAATGGCAAGGATGAGTGAGAACACAATCCTAAACTGGAGTTAGGCCAGCATAAACTAAGCCAGCAAAGTTTGGCCAGCACAAGGGCCACCGTAAAGCATGTTTGGACTACTCTCGGAGTCAGGGAGGATGCAGCATGTCTGTGTGCTGGCCTCTCTGACTCCAAGAGTGGTCCAAACATACTTTACAGTGGCCCTTGTGCTGTCCAAACATTGCTGGTTTAGCTTATGCCGGCCGAACTCAGTTTAGGATTGCACCCTTAAATGTCCAGTTCCTATATCTGAAGAGTTTTCCTGAGAATTAAAATCTTAAAACATTTAAAACTTATTTTTGTGTACGTAATGGGTACTTTCTCAAAGAACATAACTGTACTGTATGTATCTGTCTGGAGTGGCTTTATTCTACTTTGTACTTTAGGAGGAAGGGGTATACAGTTTATTGGCAATGCTCAGTGAGGAAGTAGGAAAGATCAGCTAAAGTCCCCTATGAATTTATTTTTGTTGGTTTATTTTTTTTTCAGGTTTTTAAGTTCAAGGCAGTTATAAGAAACACTGAATCAGGCAGGGGAAGTGGTGCTGGAGAATTTTGTAAACTGTCTTCCTCTGCACCAGTTGTGGAATGGGGGGGGCAGGGAACCACTGTGAAGGAAGGAAAATTGAACACTTCCTCCATTATCAGTTTCTTTACTTGGTTTGCATTTCTCTAGAACTGCTTAAAAAAATCCTAAAAAACTTGAGAACTTGATCATGGCATATCTACTTTGGCTCTGAAAGTAGTAAGAGGTACACGTTTTTTAAAGGTACTGGCCAGATAACTCTGCCACATTTGCTTGCACAAAATGCTGTTATAACGCCTTGATTTGTACTGAAGGTTTTCACCATAATAGCATCATAGCCATGAACAGAGGAGTCTTCCGTGTATTTAGTCGCAATATGGCTGTATTTATGTATTTGATAGCACACCATTTTTACTGTATTTTTGTACGGGGGGAAAATATTGTTACTGTACAGAAACCTGTGTTCCCTGACAAGCCTTTGTATTTATTTTGTATTAATTTACAAAATTAAATTAATTTTATTAATTTACATGAATTTACATGAATTTTATTAATTTACATGAACTAAAGTGTGGAGCATGACATGTGGCCATAAATGTGTACAGGGTGTGGATGTGTGCCTGGAGAGCATGACCCAGATCTTGAGACTGGATTGATGGCAGGAGGCCGCAGATTCCACAGCCTACAGGAAGGTCACACTTCTGCCACATATGTAGCACTCCCCACCCCAATCAGGCTAGCTTGGAGGCTATATATAGTGCTATATTAACTAGCAACGTCTTCCACACAGACACGGCTAATATACTATAATCACCGCTCACAAGTAAGTTCTATTCAGCAAAGGTCCTTGGCAGCTTCAAATGAAAATAATTGCTTAGTCAACATGTTTTACGACTTCCATTACTTCTGCCTGGGGATTACTGAGTATAATTGCTTCTTGAACAATCTCTTTAACTGTTCCATATTTCAGCGGACAGAAGTCTTATCTACTTTTTGACTCTGATTTCTTTTGCTTTTTAATCATACTATTACGCTGAAGATGAAGCAAAATTGGTAATGAAAGACATCGCTCCAAGAACAGAAATTGACCTGCGGCAATTCACAGAGAGGAAAGGGAAAGGGCAATTGCTGAGATCAACTGAAGTGATAAATAGGCTGAACTTAAGATGGAGAAGGGTTTAATTTAAGGGCGGGATCTTTGAAAAGTTTTAATTGCACTTTGTCTGTAACAGATAGGCTGTAACTGCAATTATATTTTCTACCACCATCGCCCCAACCACAAATCAGATCTGAATAAAACAAAAAGGGAATGCAAAAACCACAGGAAGGCAATATGGATGCTCTATACAAACTGAGCAAACAAAGGATGTTAATTCCAGAGAAAAAGGCTAGTGGAGAAGCATCCGTTATATTTTCTGGTGTGAGAAAATTTCTCTATTTCTGCATTTCTATTCATGCACTAAAGTCCATGACATGTTTCTGATGTGGGAAGACCTTCTGCACATTTCCATCTAACCTTGGCTTAGACTAGTAGATCAGAGAACCCCACTCCAACTGGTCCATTAACTGAGTCATTTCCAGGGATGTGCTCTATTAACTGAGGTAGAGTCATGAGCCAACGTCTCCACGACTCAACTTGTAAGTCACAACACGTGCTGTTGCAACTCAACTTGCAGAAATTCTTGAGTCGTTTTTGCTCAAGTCATTTTGAGAAACAAATCAAGTCCTTGAACAAACCAACAAACCAACAAACCAACAAAACAACAAACCCCACCTCTCCTCAACCCGCTCAGTCCCACCTCCTGGAACCACCAACCCTCCTCCCACCATGTCCACTGCTGCAGTTGGTGTGAAGGACAGCTTCTGGATCACCCGTGAGGCCTTTTGGGGTGACACAGAAGTGGCAGAAAAACGGTAATCAGGCAAACACAAAGCGAGTCAGGACTTGAGTCAAAGCCTCCTCCACATATCCCAACCCCTTCTTGGTCCAGTTCCACACCCCTCATTCTGCCCTGCCTGTTATGCCCCCCACCTCTGTTCTGCTCTGTGCCGCTCAGCAAAGTTCTACTCTGTCAGAAGACTTTTCTTTTGGCAGAGTGCTGGTGGGAAGGGCAGGCCTTCCTGTGCAACACTGCTTGCTCCAGAGTAGTCACAAACATGCTTCAGGGTACATTTGTGACATTCTAGGCCAGGGGGCTCCAAACTCCAGCCTGTGAGCCAGATCTGGTGCCATCCTGATCCTTCCCCAGTGTGAGCAGCATGCTGAGGAAGCCACGGAAGGCCCCGACTACAGCTCCCAGGAGTCTTAGTGGCCTCCCGCTTCCTGCTGCCCCAACAAGCTGCGTGCCTTGTGGCTGCACAGAGGTGCACCTCTGCACAGAGGTGGCTGGCAGCAAAGACCCCTGGAAGCTGTAGGAGCTTCCCCGATAGAACTCAAAGTGCTGTTGGCGCTAAGGATGATTTTCCCTGCTGCCAGCAATAGCAGCGGCAGTGCCAAAGATTAGGATTGTGTTGACATGTTCATAAAGCTCACTTCCCACTGAAGTATTACAAGTCAACAAGGTTCATATTCTAAACCAAAGAACCGCAAACTTTGTTAACATCATTTTTGAGCTAGATAAGCAGAGATGCAAAACACGGCTTTGAAAAATGCCTGCGAAGTGATTTCATTAGATCTCCTCCACGGCTCAGAAATCTATCAGCCACTACTGAGGAGCAGAAGCAGAGCAACAACATGAGTTTTCAGTCTTGTTACACACAATAAAGGCTGGATCTGCATGTTTAGACGAATTAAGGATCAAAACTCTGTGCAATTCTTTATGAGGAACTGTGGTTCTGATGGTTTTGTAAACTGCCTAGAAGGCCACAGGCCAAAAAGCAGAAAAGTAATAACAGTAAACAACAGTAATAGAATTAGTGCAAAAACGTTTGCTGCCTTTATTTTTAGTAGCCTCAAAATTTCAGGAACACTTACCTAAATGTGAAATAAATTCTTGAGCAGAATCAACATACTTTAGAATCTTCTTCAGAAATTTATAGGCAAATCTCTTTTCCATGGACGAAGCATCCAATTCCATGTCATGTAAGCCTCTAGTTAGAAAAGGATTGAATGCAGCATGCTTACTATACATTCTTGATTTTAGTTCAAGCCAATAATTCATATGCTACATGCAAAAACTAATCATTTTCATTATTGTTTGAGGAGGGATATTTTTACAGGAAATTTTTTTTCCATTAATCGAATCCTCACTTCTAGGGCCAGGTGTACTAGAAATGAGCTACAAGTGTGTATGGACAACATTCTACAGGTAGGTAGAGAGAAAAAGGTCATTGACTGGGGCAGACATTGCTATAAATGTTTTGGCCGTCAGTTCTCAAATTATCTTTCTCCCAATGAAAAAACCAAAAGTATCAAGTGTAGAACTTTTATTTTTGTGATGTACTTGAACACCATAAAGGTAAAGGTAAAGGTTTCCCCATGACCGAATGGTCTAGTCGTGACCGACTGTAGGGGGCGGTGCTCATCTCCGTTTCAAAGCCTGTAGAGCCGGCGTTTTTGTCCGATCATGTGGCCAGCATGACTCTACGCCGTAGCGCACGGAATGCCGTTCCCTTCCCACCAAAGTGGTCCCTATTTATCTACTTGCATTTTTTAAGTGCTTTCGAACTGCTAGGTTGGCAGGAGCTGGGACAAGCAACGGGAGCTCACTCCGTCACGCAGTCTCGAACTCCCAACCTTGCGGTCGAAAGCCCAGCAACAGCGGATTAACTTGCTGCGCCACCTTGAACACCATACATTATTTTAAATCACAGATTGGCCTAAGATTTAAGGTCTCCTTCAATGGCAGAGTGTGGCATGTTTTCCCCCAAAACTGGAAACAGCTTTAGTTAGCAGATAATGACTTTGTAAGCAAGCTGCAGAGAAGATCAGAGGGGGCTGCAAGCCTCCAGGACTCTGCAGGAGTCCAGCGATTCCCCCAGGTAAGTCAAAAAGACCCTAGGCAGCAATAGCACTGTGATCTCTGCCATCAGAGCAGGGCCACTCCACTTAAGTGTGCAATTCTAACCTGGAGTTAGGCTGGCACAGTTAGGCCAGCAAAGTTTGGCCTGCACAAGGGACACTGTAAAGTGTGTTTGGACCACTCTCGGAGCCAGAGAGGCCAGCACACAGACATGTGCCACCCTCCCTGACTCTGAGAGTGGTCCAAATGCACTTTAAGGTGGCCCTTGTGCCAGCCAAACTGTGCTGACCTAACTGTGCCGGCCCAACTCCAGGGTGGGATTGCGCTCTAAGGTGGGAATGCCCTGCTTCCGGTTCCCCTGGTGGTTCACAACCCACCAGTTTGGGAAACAATGCCTTATGCTATTTTCAGGAACTAAACTTTTTAAAAAGTCGAACATCAAAATGAGGCAAATAAGCATTTTCAATAACTCCAAATTACTATTATTATTGTAAAGCAACACACACACACCCTAAAGCCAAAAAAGTCATTTATACAATCAATCAAACAGTATTTATATACCGCTTTTCAACTAAAAGTTCACAAAGTGGTTTACAAGCAAAAAAAAAGGTAAATGACTCCCCCAAAGGGCTCACAATCTAAAAAAAAAAATGCAGAACACCACCAGCAACAGCCATGGGAAAAAATACTGCACAGGAGTGAAGAGGGACAGTTACTCTCCCCCTGCTAAATATAAAAGGAACACCGCTTGAAAAAGTGCCTCTTGCCCAGTTAGCAGGGGTTACAATCAGTGGTGGGATTCAAATAAATTAACAACTGGTTCTATGACATCATAGCCGGAGGGGAAAAAAAAAACCCGAAGCCAGCCGAGGTAAGCGAGTGGGCGGGGCCCGGCCATTTAACAACTGGTTCTATAGAACCTGGGCGAACCCCCTGAATCCCACCACTGGTTACAATGCTGTACAGCTTACCTAGATATAGTGATGCCGTTTACTAGAAGAAATTTGAACAGTTCTTGGGCTTTCTCCCTGTCCCGAGACTTTTCTTTGGCTGTCAGTGTGTCATACGGTACCAATAAAGGGTGACCACCTCCACCTGTGTTAAGGGAGCAAATTGTTACCATTTACTGCCATCGCAACTGTTTCACAAAGTTAACAGACAATTAACAAATTGTTACAATGTTTCCTATCAGATCCCACCAGTAGTGCTATCCAGCCAGTACACTGGGCGGGACTTACGTTTGATTGGCAGTCCGCCCGTTGTGTCACTCCGCGTTCCGCCACTTTCCCACCCGCCATGGCGGGCGGGAAAGCGGCGGAACGTGGCGTGACGCAACGGGCGGACTGCCAATCAAACGTAAGTCCCGCCCAGCGTACCAGCTGGATAGCACTACTGGATTCCACCACCATTACCTGAATTGCAGTTTTTGCACAAAGCATTCCACACTTACCTTTACTTTCCAATTCAATTTTCTTCTTTTTAGCCCAAATGTTATGATAGTTTTCTGCCACTACCTCAACCATTCCCTGTATCGCCAACCAAACAGAGAAAGGATATCCCAAAGTCAAAAGGAAACAAAGTTATTAGAATACCGCAGAAACATATAGCATTTCTAACGCATTATTTATCATAAATCTTTAGTATAAGTAGCTGTTGCCATGATGTTAAAAGGGGACTACAGAATATTAAACAGAACAATTTTTTTTTTAATGAAAACACTGATAATAGTATGTGCAGAATGTCAAAATACTGGGTACCCTAAAACAATTAGTAATTCATGGAGTAGCAACATTGCTACTAGAAGCCTGCAACCAAACAAGGGGCTGGTGAGTTCAAAGTCATATGTAAAAGCCAGACCTTCCCACCTAAAATTATTTTTTGACCTTTACAACACCTTGCTAGTTGACAAGTAATAAAACTACAGAAACAGGCACAATCCTTCTGTCATAGCATCCCTGTCCCACACTTTCAAATTCTCCGACTACTTGTCCACTGCCCACTCCTTTCCTGCCAATATTACGGTGCAGCAATCCTTTGGCTATTTCCGGGTGCTACATGTACTTTACTCTTGTACCCATTCGCCTTGATTCCTTCTTTCTTCAGTAGCATGTCTCTACCATCTATTGTTTCCGCAGCTCATTCTTTGGGCTGGTGCAGGTCCCTTGCACTGGCCCAGGAGTGTCATCCTTGAGGGGCAGGAGGTTTAGTCGAGAGGGTTAAAGCCTCCATTTGCCTGAAGATAAGATCCTAAGGTCGCCAGTTCAGGATCACCGGAAGTCTCCGTGAGCGGCAGACCTTGTAAACTGTGACTAATTAGAGCTGAACTACAGCTGCCTCTGAGAGGGGAGTGTGCTGGGCCAGCCACTTCTTTGGTGTGAGCAGAGAAGCCGCTTATCAGCCAGCAGGAAGGCAAATTGTGTGGCCAGAAAGAAGACTAGACCACGAAAGTACCATCTGTATGTTGTATGTTCTTGAAAGATAGAACTTCCTTGTAATTTGTAAAAACCTTTGTGTTTATGAATAAAGCTTGCCTATGTAAATCGCCTTGAGTTATAGTCAGAGGAGCAATCTAATGACCTAAGAAAGGCGGTATATAAATACGATGATGATGATGATGATGATGATGATGATGATGATTACGTGCTTTATGGCACGTTTGCAAAAGCTCAGCCGATGCAAGAGGCTTGCGTTAGCTGAAGGGGCGGTAGGAGCTCTGTTTTGAAAAAGCTCTGAATAAGACTAGTTAAATTTGAAGTGTAAGGGGCATTTGATATAAAAACAAAGTTATGCAGAAAATATGGGCCTGAAGAAGGAATAATTGAATGGTTACAAAAGCTGCCTTCTCACGTTACACCCGTGGTAGGGAAACGGTGCCATGGCAGGGTAACAGAAGCCAGCGACAAGTGGAAGCGGTACTTATTGCCACATGCAAGTGGCTTATTCTCATGCCAGAGTCGCTGTTCTAGAAACTGGAGCAACGCTGATGTCAGGAGAGACCACAAAATGCGTTACTTCCATGGGGCGAAGCCAGTAGTGTCAGCGTACCGGTACACTGGGTGGGTCTTCTGGGTGATCGGCAGCGTGCTCGCTGCGTTCCGTTGCGTAATGGCGAAAGCCCGCCCGCTGCAGCTGCCTCGTGGGAGCTGCCTCGTGGGAGCTGCAGCGGGCGGG
>JAJKFI010000007.1:25093928-25113048 GCA_029204185.1 Lerista edwardsae
CCCGCCCGCTGCAGCTCCCACGAGGCAGCTCCCACGAGGCAGCTGCAGCGGGCGGGCTTTCGCCATTACGCAACGGAACGCAGCGAGCGCGCTGCCGATCACCCAGAAGACCCGCCCAGCGTACCGGTACGCTGACACTACTGGGCGAAGCGCTTCTTATGATGAGTGAGCACAAGATGGCGGATTGCTGCAGCAGCTCCCGGTTCACCCTTCTAACACAACCCCTGTTCCCACACCTGTGTTGACTGCTCTTGATTTATTGTCTTTTTGAAATCAGGTTCCTCCGACTGCTTTAATACAAACCTGATATTCTCTGGAGAGCACAACATTCGAAAGGTCAAGCGGTGCTGGGCTGCATCCGTTTCCCTGTGGTAGAAAAGGAAGAATTATTGGCTAAAAGTAATATTAGCCCATTTGAAAGATCACTCTTTGAGGGATGCTTGAAATTAAATTATCCGTTTCTTTTTGTTTTCCTAAGTCTTTTCTTTAACCAGATGTTCTTACTCATTTCTTAATAATTTTAGGTAGTGATTTTAGCATCAGAACTTCCATCAGCATAACACTGTCCAGAAACATAGGGGCAGCTTGCCTGGACTCCCCCTCCATAGGTTGTAGGATTTTGCTAACTAGGAGATCTTCCAATCTGATTCTAGGTGGGAATCTGAGAAAATGCAAGATTATGAGATTGGATTGTTGGAGTATGATTAGATCTAATGATGACGATACTCAGTAAAGCCCTTTAAACTGAAATGAAACAGAAACAGATGAGTTCATATTTTTCTAGGTTTTAAAAACAGTTCTGCCTTACTTGGCTGGATAATGATATGCTGCGTAGCTTTTCATTTTCACGTTGTTGCACCATCGATTCTCCTTCTTTAGTCCTTTCTAGACTCCATCCCATTGCTATCATGGTTTTAAGAGATTCTCTGGCAGGCCATCGGTAAATTTCTTTTTCCTTCGAAAACAAAACGTTCATAAACATTTTCAAATGTTTCAAAAAAAAAAAAAAACCCAAAAAAGATGAAAGGGACCTATTGTTGCCAAGATTTCTATTTCTATGGTAACTCAAGAGATGCTTGAGCAGTGCTAGGTAAGGCCTTTTCAGGTATGGAACACAAGTAGTCTGGAATAGTCTGTTCATGGAAATTCACCAGGCAGCAAGTGATGTCAGTTCAGCACTACATGAACTTTTCCCACTGAGGCTTTTAAGATCCAGTTTTTTGCATTATTTTTATCTTTCTGGAATATTTTAATCTTTTTGCTTCTCTCAGTGTTCTATGTGATTGATAATTACAGGTTGGTCCTTGGCATCTGCAGGGGCTCCATTCCCCAAACCCCCACGGACGCCAAAAAACCACAGATAATGAAAACTGTAGTCCAACCTATTTTCTGAGGCTCGATTTGAGTCTTGAGGCACAGTCCTAACCAACTTTCCGGCACTGGCACAGCAGTGCCAATCAGGGCCGGCTTTAAGCCAATGTGACCAATGTCGTCACATCGGGCCCCGCACTTCAGGGGCCCCCACACTAGCAGGGTGAGCATATTGCCTGTGGCTGCAGCTGGGATCTCTATGGGCTGTAAGTCAGTAGGGTGAGCACAGCAGCTTTACCTTGGTCTCTCCCACCTGCCTCTGCCTCTGAACAGCCCAAAATGGGCCACCTGGAAGCAGTTGGCGGTGATGTTATAATATCTCCACCATATAATTCCACATGCCATGCTTTGCACGTGGCACGAACAGAGCTCTTTTTGGTGGGTTGGGGGCCCCACAGGAATGCCCCACATTGGGCCCCACACAGCTAGAGCCAGCCCTGGTGCCAATGGAGCATGTGCTGCATCCTGCAGTGGAGTAGCAGTCACGGAGGCCTCCTCAAGGTAAGGGAGTGTTTGTTCCCTTACCTCAGAGCTGCATTGCCCTTATCCCAGTGCTGGAAAGTTGGTTGGGATTGCACCCTTAGTGTCTGGGAGAATATCAATCTGTTTCACCACTTCAGAGAGCTCAAACTGGAAAGAGTTGACAATTTTACAATCATCCTCCAACCATTGACTCAGAATAAGGAGGGGCTCCGTGTGTTAATACGAAAATAATGAATAGCAAAGAATATATTACAGAAATGAAACCTGAGGTAAAAGTCTGTGAATTATTCTATGAGCGACTGAGGGCACAATCCTAACCAACTTTCCAGCACTGATATAACTGTGCCAATGGGGTATGTGCTGCATCTTGCAGTTTGGGGGCAGTCACGGAGGCCTTCTCAAGGTAAAGGAATGTTTGTTCCCTCACCTCAGAGCTGCATTGCCTTTACCCGGGTGCTGGAAAGTTGGTTAGGATTGCGCTCTGAGAATAAGTCTGTGAATTATTCTGAGAAAGAGAAGACTTTCTCACAATGTGGCTTCAATGGTGATAAAAACGAACTGAGGGATTGAGTGTTGTTCTTGTTGCTGAGCACCATGCCTCAGGTTTCTCTTGGGATTTCCCTCACCCAAGAGCAGGAGCAAAACTCCGATAAAGCTTTGGATATTTCTGAGGTCAGTCCTGTGCATGCACAGAACTTCAGCATGTGCTTCTACCTAGAGACAACAAAGAACTTGCTAATACATCGAAAAAAACTTGTTAAGCTTTTCTTCATTACCTTTTCAGTTAGTGTTTTAAAAGGCCTTATTAAAGGATGCATCTTCATATTTTCATCAAGTGTGACAGCGTACTTCCATCCACTATTACTCTGAAAACAGACACAATTCACAAAATACACAATTAGTCTGCGGAACTGAATACTGCCTTGCAATGCTATAGGACAGTGGTGGCGAACCTATGACACGCGTGTCAAAGCTGACACACAACAATGTTTGGGGTGACACACCCACATTCACAAATGCCTGTCAAAAACTGAGTTTGTTTTACTCCTTTTTCATTTTTGTAATTATTTGATGTTGCTTTATTATAATACATAACACCACACGTGATTAGACTGTATTTTTTGTCTAAATAAAGGAATATAGTTTCTCTTTTGTTTAGGAGGGGGGTTGACACACCAGCAGAGTCAAGCTAAGCATTTTCCTAAGTTTTGACACACCGAGCCCAAAAGCTATAAGAGGTAACACAATATGCCCCAAAGAAACCTTTCAATAGAGATGATTATTTTCCAAAGAAAATTTGTATTTTAAAAACCTTCACTTCTAATGGCCAAGCGATGTCAAAGGCATCACCATGTAGTTAGAGGCTTGGGTACATTTATGAGGAACATGTTTTTATGTCCCTCAAACATAAGATATTTATGAGGAACACTTATGAGGAACATTTTTTTTTTTACTATTTTCCCTTAAGTTGGGACACCTCTGGTCCCCCAGAAGCTTCTGCAATTGTTTAACTACCTAAAAGATGTTCAAACATGCTCTTAAAGCAATCTCTGTCCTTCACTTGAAAACACGATTCCCAGACAGTCATGTGCAGATGTTGATTTTGTTCCTTCTTGTCAGTAGTCATCAAGCCTCTGACAGAGCTTGGCCTGCACCGAACTGCTGGGCAACTAAGGGCGCAATCCTAACCTGGAGTTAGGCTGGCACAGTTAGGCCAGCAAAGTTTGGCTGACACAAGGGACACTAACATATATTTGGACCACTCTTGGAGTAAGAAAGGCCAGCACACGGAAGTGTGCCATCCTCCTTGGATCTGAGAATGGTCCAAACACGGTTTACGGTGGCCACAGCTACGCTGGCCTAACTGTGCTGGCCTAACTCCAGGTTAGGATTGTGCCCTAAACCTATCTGTTTAGGTAAAGTTTGGGATAGAGTGGATTCTACTCCTCTAATCAGATAACCTGATGATACCTAAGTTACCTAAGTTTCAGCACAGGGAAACTGTGTTGCATACAGAACACCCACATGCTTTCCAGTACGTGCCAGAATTCCAGGGGTAAATGGGCAGAAGGTTTAGTCGAGAGGGTTAAAGCCTCCGTTTGCCCGAAGATAAGATCTGAAGGTCGCCAGTTCGACAACACCGGAAGTCTCCCTGAACAGCAGACCTTGAGAAGTGTGACTGATAAGAGCTGTCTCCAGCTGCCTGTGAGAGAGGAATTGTGCTGGGCCAGCTGTTCCTTTGGTGGGAGCAGAGAAGCCGTTTATCAGCCAGCAGGAAGACAAGCACGTGTCCAGAAAGGACTAAACCACAAAAGTTCCATCTGTATGTTGTTTGTAGTGCTTGAAAGACAGTGCTTCTCCGTAATTTATAAAAAAAAACCTTGTGGGTTTAGAGATAAAGTCTGCCCATGTAAACCACCTTGAATTAAAGCTGGAGGAGCAATCTAATGGCCAAAGAAAGGCAGTATATAAATATTTGCATTATTTTTATTATTAAATACATTCAGAGAAATAATGTTTTTTTTGTTCCCTCCCCCCCCAAAGCCGGGGGGGGGGGGGTTGTGTGCCCTGCTCTTCAGTATTGCCCTGGCTCCCTGGGCTGTGTGTTATTAGTTATTGTACCCAAACTGATCAAGCTATTTCTTTGTGTCCATCCAGATGAACTCAGACATTTTCCATGAGCTTCTTCGTTGTACTTTTCTCTACACTTTCTCCATCTGATTTAATTATTTTTCTTTTGGATTTTTAAGGAACTAGTTATAGTTGACTAATTGCCTGCCTAGTCTGTGTTCATAATTTACTATGTGAGTGGTCATGTCTGATTGCTCATGAGCACTATCCTAAGAAACCCTGTGGAGAGATGGTTTTTCCCAGTCCGGCTCCTTCTGCCTAGTCTCCGTGGCTTGGGATGACAGCAGTGGACAATACTACCAGTCCCCACACCCATTCGACAACTAGGGTAACAAGGGGAAGAGCAGAAAAGGGTCTGAGAGTGTTAACCATTAACACTACTCCCCTCCTCCTGCGGCCTTCTCTGGTTATCTTCCCCAAAAGTCCCCAATCTGAGATGAGGGCCTGCACACCTACTACACGTAAATAAACTCAACCCCCTAACTACTACTAAATGTATTGACACATTTAAGGCACAATCCTAACCCAGCTTTCCATCACTGATGTAGCTGTGCCAATGGGGCATGTTCAGTGGCGTCATCCAGGCGGAACGGCCCAGTATGCCGTTCTGCCAGTTCGGCGGACGGACCCGGGCCACACCGCCTCTCCGGAGGACGGGCGAGCTGTTTCTGGGCCCGCCTGCCCTCCCTGGTGTCTCAAATCGCTCTGAAATGGAGCGATTCGGGCGCTGTGAAGCACAGGGGGGCATGGCAGCCCTCCACCATAGGGGCAGAGGGCTGTCAATCATCCGGGCGTTCCAGTTCCTAGCGCGCCCGGATGACATCACTGGGCATGTTGTGCATTCTGCAGTGAAATAGTAGTCATGGAGGCCTCCTCAGGGTAAAGGAATGTTTGTTCTCTTACCTCAGAGCTGCATTGCCCTTACCCCAGTACTGGAAAGTAGGTTAGGATTGCGCCCTCAATGTCACAAGTAGTTTGGCTCTGAGAATGATTAAAAGTTACTACAAATGAAGCCTAAATGAATGGATGTAAGGAGAAAATTTTTGACAGCATTCAGAAGCATAGAAAATTCGCAGCCTTATCCTGATGAGGAGAAATAATGTCTGAAACACACTACCAAACTGTGCTGCTCCGGTATAATAGCCAAGGTTGCTGAAAGGCAAATTTGTCATGGAGATAAATTTGACAGATTGCCAACATTCAACTCTCATTGGTCTTAAGCTGTCCTTTTCTGACAACTGTCAGGTTTATAATAATCCATACCTTGTCAAAGGCCCATTTCTCATGAGTATGTTCTGCGTACTTGTTGACAATATACTCCAACTTTTCAGGAAGGGTAAAACTGGAAGCACAAAGGAGCACTGTCATCTACATAGAATTTGCTCCAACAGGGCTTATGAATACATTGACGAGAGGTGAGATACGTGTTCTAAATTAATATATGCATAAGACACTATGGTTTTTTTTTTGTTCATTATGTTTCTTTTTACAGGTATTAAAGCAAAACCAACCATATCACTACAATGATACATCTGGATGGGAGTTCCTACAACCCCATGTTGCAGTAAATACTCTATTCTGGAGCTTAGCATTGTCCTGGTGACTGTTGATACAGGTTCTCATATTTACCTGTGAAGGATTGAAGCACAGAGGTAGAGATACTCACACCTAAATCTTTACTATTTTCCTTTGAAACTCATTTGTTACAATGGCACCTTTGGGCTTAAGCAGCTGCTATAGTGGTGGGCATTAGTGGGAAAATGGCACAGAAGTAAAGAATTAAGTAAGAATAAAAGAAGAGCCCCACTGGATCAGGCCAAGGCTCATCCAGTCCAGCTTCCTGTATCTCACAATGGCCCACCAAATGCCTCAGGAAGAGCACAAGACAACAGGCTGCCTGCATCTCATTGCCACTCCCTTGCACATGGCATTCTGAGGTAAATTCTGAGGGAAACATAGTGGTGGCCAGTCAAGATTTTCCACAGCTTTTCTCTTTGACAGTCACCAGAACCAGATGCTCCCCTTCTGACATGTACTCATAGGAACATAGGAACAGCTCCACTGGATCAGGCCAAGGCCCAGCTAGTCCAGCTTCCTGTATCTCACAGTGGCCCACCGGATACCTCAGGGAGCACATGAGACAACAAGATGCCTGCATCCTGTTGCCACCCCCTGTACTTGGCATTCTGAAGTCGCTTACTACTAACGTTGCACAACTCAACATGGTCTACAGCCCACAATGGACTTTCCTCCAGAAATCTGGCCAGCCCCCTTTTAAAGGCACCTAGGCCAGATGCCATCACCACTTCCTGTGGGAAGGAGTTCCACTGATTAATTACCCACTAGGTAAAGAAGTATTTCCTTTTATCTGCTCTTATTCTCCCAACACTCAGGGTGCAGTTAACTGAGTAAACAGTTAGTGCAGTTACAGTTAACTCAGTAAACTGAGTTAGGCTGGCATAAACTAAGCCAGCAAAGTTTGGCCAGCACAAGGGACACCGTAAAAGTATGTTTGGGCTACTCTTGGAGTCAGAGAGGCCAGCACACAGAGGTGAGTCATCCTCCCTGACTCTGAGAGTCATCCAAACACACTTTATGGTGGCCCTTGTGCTGGCCAAACTTTGCTGGTTTAGATTATGCCAGCCCAACTCCAGTTTAGGATTGCGCTCTCAATTTTAGTGGAAGTACCTCCTATCTTCCTGCTGTAGCCTTGATCTGGACAATGGGCTTGTGAGGATGTGGCTTAGGAGTAGAGTTTAAACCCCTGACTACACAGCAACCTGTTTATGTCACATATAGTTTGGTCTTTAAGTGTTCATATGATGCATATATTTCTACACAATTTATATAGCACTATAACAGACATCAAGGCCTCTAACAGTTGAAGACAGACTGTCGGATTAATTTATAAGAGTAGGATTGTTTTGACTCACTTCACTGTGTTGATCGGTTTGGGATCAAAGTTTCCTTCAGCATCTACCGAAGTCTGCTTTTCTAAAGTGGAGATAATTCGAGTGTCTAAATAGTCTGGTGGCAAAGCCCCAGCTATAGCACTTAAACAAGGCAAGACCATTCGGAAGAGCTCTGGATCATACTTCTGCAGGAGAGATAGGAACTGGTTGGAAAATCCAATAGAAAAAACATGCAGAATGTTAGTTCAGGCCACACAGCCATATGGAAGCAGCATTAGTCGATAGCATTAAATGAAGAAAAAAAAAAAGCCAATCATTAAAATGCATGCATCGAGCAAAAAATCAAGCCAGCATATCATAAACCATCCTTTTTGTCAGAAAGCAATTCTTAAAGGCTCTGTTCACAGTGTTTACATAATTTGCACATAAGAACAAGCTTTATAACTATAGTTGGCCTGAAAGGGAGCACATCTTTCATGAAGACTTAAAGCAGCATTTTGGCATTTGTTTTTGCAGTAGGTTTAAAAAGGTCCAATTGAGAGCGCAATCCTAAATTGGAGTTAGGCCGGCATAAACTAAGCCAGCAAGGTTTGGGCAGCACAAGGGCCACCATAAAGCGTGTTTGGACTACTCTCGGAGTCAGGGAGGATGGCTCACATCTGTGTACTGGCCTTTCTGACTCCGAGAGTGGTCCAAATATATTTTACAGTGTCCCTTGTGCTGGCCAAACTTTGTTGGCTGAATTTATTCCGGTCTAACTCAGTTTAGGATTGCGCCCCTAGTCAGCACTTCAAGCTTTGCCTTCACTGTAAATCACATTTCTAATCCCATACAGTAGTGTTTCTCAAACAGTGGGTTGGGACCCACTTGGTGGGTTGCAACCTGATATCAGGTGGGTCATGAAAAACTGGAAGAAGCCATCTTGGAAACTGCAGATCTTATTCTTGCTACATTCCTTTTGTGAGTGTTAACAGATTGAATTTTCAAGGGAGGGTTTTTTTTAAATGTTTTTTGTTGAGTGCTTTTACATAATATTTTGACCTAATCTTGCTTTCTGTCAGGGATGTTTCATGGTTGTGCAACTGCGGTCCAAGAATGCCATATTGCACAATATCACAATGATGGCACTTCCTGCTTGATGATGTCACTTCTCATTATGACATCACTTCTGGTGACTGTCATGAGGGTCATTCTGAAGTGGGTCCTGGTCTAAAAAGTGTGCCATCCTCCCTGATGCCAAGAGTGGTCCAAATGCACTTTACAGTGGCCGTTGTGCCGGCCAAACTTTGCTGGCCTAATTGTGCCGGCCTAACTCCAGGTTAGGATTGTGCTCATAGACCTTTACATTGGCTAAATCTGGAAAGATTTTTTTAAAGTATAAATCAACTTATCTCTCAGTGTGAGAAACTTGTCCCCATTCTAAATTTCCTACTATGTCAATGTGTCCCTGAAGATTCTCTGAATAGAGCCCTTAGTCATTAAAGCAGGATATTTGTTTAACCTAGATGTGTTCATCCTCAGTCTTTCCAAAATTAAGTGGAAGCAGAACAAGCCATTTCAAACAAGCCATTTGTGCAGTGTATGTTAGCAAAGAAATGCTTTGAGGAGCTTCTTGCAAACCTTTATCTGCATTACTATTTTTTACCTTATGAGAGAGGGAATCAAATATTCCCCAGAAAAGTTTTTCTGTTAGATGCAGTTCTTCTTCAGCTGCAATTCCATAACTCCCCCACCCTGAAGGCAAGCAATAGTATTTCCAGCACTGCTCATAGTGATTTGTTAAAAGCTATGAATGGCAGAAAAAAAAGAGAATACATTAAAAGAAAACTACTTTAACACACTATTTCCTATAAAAATAAAATATAGCAAAATTTATTTCATCAAGTTACTCCAATGCAACATTTTATTGTTTAGAATGTTAAGACATTTTGTTGGGGGGGTTGTTTGTTTATTTATTATATTAATATCCTACTCTATCACATGAGTTCAGAACAGTTTATAGCCATTTGTCTAGATCAGTGGTTCCCAAACATTTTAGAATTGGGACCCACCTAAAAAAAGGCCACTTTACAAGCCAATCAGAACCCAATCCTATCCAACTTTCCAACACTGATGCAGCTGTGTGATTCTCATGTTTCTGGGCATTGTCACCCCCTCCTCTGCAGCTTTTCCATTAAAACTTGCAGGAAGCTGTGAGACAGAAGGCAAGACATGCAAATTTGATTCAAGACAGGAGGCAGGAAATGCCAGTTCGACTCCCTGCAGCCAAACTGGTTCAACTAGTTTCAAAGGGATGGGACAGAGTGACTTGATAGCTAGCACTCCTCCAATCAGAGACAGATGACCTCATTCCACCAGTAAGACTGATGTCAGTCCATCAGAAAGATGCATGTCCAAACAGGGGAGAGAAGGGGGCAGGAAGGGAGTGAGTGTGCTAACCACTAGATACTACTGCCCTGGATCAGCATGTGAATGCTGAAAGCCCCTCTCTTAACATCTGCTTTAAGCATGTTTGAAGTCGACTTTCTAATAGGTGTAAAAGTCAGGCCAAGACAGAGTTAAGTAAATAAAATCTAGCTATTCTTTAATTAACTGTACAGTGTGTTGCTTCTAGTTCACCTCTCGTAAAATATCTCCCTGTAATTACTACTGTACATTGTAATTCTGCTACCTGTAGTCATATTATGATATATTTAAAGTGACATTATTTGTTTCAGACCTTTATTCTGCAGTCTGTTTTAAAAAGAAATTATTGTCATTTCCTAGTTCTGCAATCTTCACAGTGATTAGGCTACAAACAGAGGACTGTAGATCACATTGTCTTGAGTAGGCTCTGGTTTACTGTTCAAAAATCCTTTTATCTCCAGGATGAATACTCTCACTTTTTAATATCGCAGCTCCTATTGTTTTATAATGCGATGGCAAGGTCTGTACATAATTATGCTTAAAAAAAACTTCCTAGGCTATTGATGTTGGTCGTCCACTAATTTGAAAAGAATATAAGAGAAGATTTGATCAATGGAGTAGGAGAGCAATAGCTTCATTTTCTTTTTTTTTTAAGGAAAAGGAAAGGAAGTCCTCTTATTGTTGAAATATTCTGTCATTATTATTAAAGGACATATTTACCTTAAGTGGCATTTTGCAGTACTCATTCAGTAAGGGTACATCAAAAACGAGCCGCCGCAATAGCTGCTGTAGCATCGAAGGCCGTAAATGACTGTAATTGAAAATGAAGTTCATAATTAATCTGCATATATTTTCATGATGCTGTAAAGCAATTACAGAAATGATTGGAATGCAAGACATTCGGTATGTGTTCTGTAAAACAGATTACCTAAAAGGAAAACAGGAGAGTGATTAGCGGGGGTGGGTGTTTTTTTTGTTAACCACTGCTTAAAAACACAAAACATTGCTTTTATTCTAATAAAAATACAAAACACTGTATTTTGGCATTTAAGGAATTTCCCAGAAATTAAAATAGACTACTTTTCCAATTAGAAATAATACTGTGGCTGCATCTGCTGACACTATGTCACCTGTATCATCTACCTAGGACACTTTTAAAGCATTTAAAATTAATAAAAATGAGTACTTGGAATGAGAACGTAGAATAAAAACGCATAATACAGCAATTCACTATTTTGGAAGAAATTTGGAAAAAAATATCACCAAAAAACCCACAGCCCCTAGTGATTAGGATTTACTCAGACATGTAGAAGGGAAACATTGCCCAGGTGTAACCCCACATACACACATGATGTGACACCAGCTTACTGGTATAAATCAAGGACCAAATCGTATGCATACATTCCTGGGAGTAAGCCCCATTGAATGCAATGGCACTAACTTCTGAGTAGACATGCATAGGCTTGAGCTGTAATTTATTTGGACAGCAATTGTTAAATGCAGCAGGTTCCACCTATTTTATGAGCACTCTCCGCTGTGGTCCTCCTGTCTTGGAGGAGACAATTGCATGCTTGAGCCCCCCCTTCAGACCCAGCCCCCTGGCCTCAAATCCAGGATTGTCTGGCGGTTCTCCCAGCTTCCCTACCACCACCCCCTGTGAGCAGAGACGAAACTGCGCCCCCTGCATGTTGCCCCGCCCCCGTGCGTCGCCCCGCCACGTCTCCCTGCACCCGGGATAGCTCCATTTTGGAGCAAAACGGACACCAGGGAGGGAGGGCCAAACAGCGCGGGTTAGCGCCCCGCCACTGCTGGTGCCCATGGCTCGCGCCACCCCGAGCTTCACCCACACTCCACCTCTGTGTGCTGTACCAGCTCCAGTCATTGATGGCACAAGAATCTGAGAAGCTTGTCCAGGTGGCTAGACACAGGGCAATTTGAAACTTAATTTGTTATGCAGTAGAACTTGTGCCTGCATCAATTTGTCAGAATGAAGCACCCAGATATGAAAGGCCTTAGAGGAAAGGAGATATAGTTGGTTTTGTTCCTCGAATCCCCAAAGATGCTGAAAACAGCGGATAATTGAAACCACAGGTAGGGGCCGGTATCCATGCCCCAGAGGTTGTCCAAGGCCTCACAAGGTTTCAGAAGGCCCCAGAATGTATTTCTTGTTTTTGCAAAAACTGGAAGTGTGTTTCTAAGGCCATCTGAGGGGCTTCAGAGAGACTGCACACGGACTTGACACGGCATGCACCCCAGTTGCCATACTGGGACTGGGAAGCACTCCAGTTGCTGGGGCTCTGGAACAGAGGGCCCAGCTTTGTCAGCAGAGGAAGTGGCGCCCTAAGGAGTCACAGACACAAAACACTGCCAAGATAAGAGTGCATTCAAGTTCTCCATAGTCAGATCCAAGCCAAGGTCAAATACCAGAGTATCAGTCAGATAGCAGGATGCAGCAGACAGATCTTGTACACAGCAAATGCTAACACAGTCGGACAGCATTTCCCCCTCCCTCCATATAACCCACATTGATATGGGGCACTGCCCTTCCTTATGTACCTCTTGCGTTCCACACCACCAATCAGAGCCCTGACTGGGGTCGCCATAGAGAACGTGCTGTCTCCTCACCTCTCCACAACTGCTCTCATCACTGCTCAGAGGCCAGCACACAGGTGCAACTAATGGCTGGCCTCATGCCAAGGCTGTTGTTCCCAGAGCCAAAAGAGTATCTTGTACCAGGCCTGACAGGACTCTCCAAGCTTCAGAAGGCCCCAGAAGACCCCTGGAAGATCTTAGAAATGCACTTCTGTTTTTTTTTCTTCTTCTTCAAAAAAAAAAACAATTTTGAAAACTGCGATTTGGTCAAAAGAAGCTTTATTTTTGGTTTTTACTTTTTTGGCCATAACTTTTGATAGAATAGAGATATTACACTCCATTTTTAAAAAACTGAATTCCAGGTGGATTCTGCATCCAACAGTGCACAGCATGATCATATTACTCTGTAAACTCGCGATTTTCGGAATTTGGAGTTCAGTGGTGACACCCCCCGAAGATGGCACCTGGGGTGCTGCGCCCCCCCACCCCATAGGTAGCTACACCACTGCCTGTATGCGGTCGTTCTTCTGTGCTACATAATGTGGTTCTTCTATTCTTCTGTGCTTCTCATAATGACCCTTAATTGGCATGCCCTCTCTGAAGAGTTCAGCCTGAACTCACCCCAGGAATGCCAGCCAGGGACCAAAATGGAGTTAGGTCAAGCTGCACACGTGTAGGGGAAAGGGGAACATTCATAACAGTGGTGAGCAACATCATTTTGAGGAAGTATGGAAAGATAACCCCGGCTAACTGGGCAAGAGGCACTTTTCCAAGTGGTGTTCCTCTTATATTTAGCAGAGGGAGAATAATTGTCCCTCTTCACCCCAGCACAGTGTCGTTTCTAGTGGCTATTTCTGGTGATGTTCCGCATTTTATTTTATTTTTTAGAATGTGAGCCCTTTTGGGACAGGGAGCCATTTAACTTTAATTTTTTTTTCCTGTAAACTACTTTGTTAACTTTTTGTTGAAAAGCGGTATATAAGCTTTTATAAGCGGTATATAAGTTAGGGCAGAAGATTTAGTTGAGAGGGTTAATGCCTCCATTTGCCTAAAGATAAAGAGTTGAAGATCTGAAGGTCGCCAGTTCGGGACTACTGGAAGTCCCTGTGAGCGGCAGACCTTGTAAACTGCGGCTGATTAAAAGCTGAGCTGTCTTCGGCTGCCTTGTGAGAGGGGGAGTGTGCTGGGTCAGCTGCTTCTCTGGTGGGAGTAGAGAAGCCGCTTATCAGCCAGCAGAAGACAAACGTGTGGCTAGAAAGAAGACTAAATCCAGAAAGATCCATCTGTTTGTGTTGTTGTTCTTGTAAGATAGAACATTCTGTAAAATTGTAAAAACCTTCGGGTTTATGAATAAAGTCTGCCCATGTACACCGCCTTGAGTTACAGTCATTAGAGTAATCTGATGACCTAAGAAAGGCAGTATATAAATACGAGTATTATTATTTTATTATTATAAAGACTGACTGACTGACTGACTGACTGACTGGTTTGGAATCTGGCTTCCTTTCCAAACAAAACAAAACACAACAGATTTCCTTTGAAACAAAACAGAATAGTTCACTTTCTTTTTAAAGAAAGATTCCAAACAAATGTCAGGTGAAAAAGGCAGAATAAGGAAGAATGTTACTCCTCAAATCAAATGCAGACATAGGGATTTAAGCCTCTAAATTAATACAGGTAAGCGGGAAGCATAAAGCATAAGAAGAGGCCTGTTGGATCAAGGCCACAAGCTCATCTATTCCAACATCCTGTTTCTGACCAGATGCCTCGGGGTACCCGAAGCAGAAGAAAAGCCATACCCCTCTTCCACTATGGTTCCCCTGCAACTGGATCCAGAGGCATACTGCTTCTGAATCTAAAGGTGGCATGTAGTCATCCTGTCTAGTAGCTCTTGATACATATGAATTTGGCTATCAGAAGCAAACTCTAACACCTCATCCCCCAAAGAAGTAATTCTGTACTGATATAATGTGATGCTTTCAATTAAGAATCAAAATAAATGAAATGAAATGAAAAAATACATTGCTTAAAGCCATTGTATGGTACACTCTGTACTGTATACAAATAAATGACTACACAGACAGGGGTTTGGTACAAAGCAGAATAGGCTACTTACTGACAGATAGCGAGCAAGCATTCTTCAATAGTGTCTCTTTGTGCTTTTGTAAGGGACCGTCCTTTGGACAGGCGATAAATAGTATGAAGCGTGGAATCAATCAGAGAGACATAATGCTCAGTTCCCGAAAAGAGAGAGGCGCACCTTGTCAGCAATGGAAACACAGCTGTGCAAATATATCTATTCAGCGCAAGAGCGGTCTCCGTGGTACTCAAAGAAACCTGCATGAAGGAAAAGTGCAGCACTTAAGTATACTCCATGCAAACACACACAATCTTTAGAGAAACCTTTCAAGATTATCACTGTCTGATGAAGATATTGTCTACTTCCATGTTAAAGGCTTTAAGCCTTTAATTGGAAGCTGGGACACTTGCCCACCAAGTCAAATGCAGCCCACTAGCTGTGGGCTGGAAGTCTTGGCCAGTCTGCCTAAGGATGGAAAAACAGGGAGTTTTAAGCATCTGTCAGGTCGTAGCAGATGCCTGCAGTGTTAAGCTTGGTCAGCGGCGTCATGCTGCCGGTACGCTGGGTGGGAGGAACGGGTAAGCGCGCGGGGGCGGGGAAGACAGTGAAACGGAGCGGTACGCAAGGGGGGGGCTGCCGCTCCCCCGTTCCCCCCGCCCAGCTTACCAGCAGCATCACGCCACTGGGCTTGGTGAATCACACTGCAAAAACCACATTATTGAAATTTTAAAAATCTGCACATTTAATCGATCTCTTTCTATTCTGTGTAACAAAATGTTTATGCCCCTACACAAACAGAAATAGGCCCCAGAGCAGGTGCCACAGTGGGGCTTGTCGAGCAGGGTACAGACTTGGAGGTCCAGACCAACTCCATGGAAACTCCAAACTTGGAGTTTCCATGGAAACTCTCACCTGAGATGGTTCCATCCTGATGGGAGCTGCTACAGCAAGTCACAACACAGAACGAGTATGAGAAATTATAGAAATCCATGATATAGATTTTTTATTTTTATTAGTTAAGTAAAATTTAAAAACTAATAAAAATGACTTGGTAGGAAGAAAACTAAGCATAAGGAGGATATATTGCTACTTTCTTGCTGTGCTTTACAAAGTATATTATGTATGACTTAGAATTGTTAGCTTTATTAAATATTTTAAAAACTAATAAAAAAAGAGAAATTATACAAACCCACAGTGACAGATTCTTGTCTCTATAGGTCACTCACAGTAATCTCACACTAGTTCTATAGCCATGGATTTGAGACCTAGGAGAAACCCCTATGGCCAATGGGAAGTACAAGAAGAGGAAGAAATGTGACACGAAACTCACTTTTTCCAGCTCCTCCCTGAGTCTTTCTACTAGGTCCAGCGGTGTCATGCTGCCGGAATGCTGGGTGGGAGGAACAGGTGAGCGGCAGCCCACCCGTTGCGTACCACTCCGTTTCGCCGTCTTCCCCGCCCCCGCGGGGAGCAATACACAACGGGCAATACACAACAGGCAAAACGGAGCAATACACAACGGGCAGGCTGCCGCTCACCCGTTCCTCCTGCCCAGCGTTCCGGCAGCATGACGCCGCTGACTAGGTCCTTGCAATAACACTTCCTATTGCCATGAATGAATTATTCTCCAAGGTTTCCACGAACCTTGGAGAAAAGCCCACGGGCCAGTAGAAATGACAAGAGAAGGGAGAAACACTGCACAACTCTCAGTTCCCAAAGGAGAAAGCCTACCAGGCAGTGGGGAGGAGGAGACGTTGTTACCATGGGACAAAATCCAGACAAGACAGAGGTTCTCCTGGTTAGCTTCAGGGTACTTCTAGAGCTGGTCTTACTCCTGGACACTCAAAGTTGGTCCTTGATCGAAAACCAGAAGTAACTTCTGATCAGGAAGTAACTTCTGATAAGGGCTTTTTACAGAAGTGGGGAGGCACACAGAGTGTCTGTGAGCCCCCTGTCCCCTGCAGAAGGCCAGCACTGCCCCCCAGGTAAGTAAAAAAAACCCTTGGTAGCGCCAGCACTGTGATCACTGCAGCACAATCGATACCATCTCTTGCAGGCCACTCCCCAACCCATTTCCTACCAATGATGTAGTGGAAACTGCATTTCTAAAAATGTTGTTCTAATGCAGCATTGGTAGAAAATGGGATTTATAAGGGGAAATGCCCTGCTTCGAGGTCTCCTGGTAGGTCGCAATCTACCAATTTGAGAACCACTGACATAGAGTACAATATATCGCTAATTTCCTACCCTACGTGCAGTAGTGTCAGCTTACCAGTACGCTGGGCGGGTCTTCTGGGTGATCGGCAGCGTGCTCGCTGCGTTCCGTTGCGCAGCGGGCGGGCTTTCGCCATTACGCAACGGAACGCAGCGAGCACGCTGCCGATCACCCAGAAGACCCGCCCAGCGTACTGGTAAGCTGACACTACTGCCTACGTGTCCGACTGGTATCAATGAACGTCTCAATTTGTTCACTACCCCAAGGATGGCTACAGAATGCAATTACTTACTGTGTCTAGAGAAGCACATGCTCTAAAATCT
Organism: Lerista edwardsae; assembly: GCA_029204185.1. Classification (NCBI taxonomy): domain Eukaryota; kingdom Metazoa; phylum Chordata; class Lepidosauria; order Squamata; family Scincidae; genus Lerista; species Lerista edwardsae. The sequence continues at coordinate 25,110,942 of JAJKFI010000007.1, forward strand.
GGCAAAAATCCAACTTCTAAGAGGTGCAGAAGAAAACTTTGGTCCTTTATACCATAGACACGATCTAGAAATAGCACCATAGGCGCCTTATGGTCAGGGCAGAAACTTGCGGACATGTCTGGCTCAGTGCTTGTTCCATCTGAAAAAGAAAAATCCAATTATTCACATACAATTTAATTTTAGCTTTATATGGTTTCTGTTCAGAAACTGAAGGCTTGGGTTTATGAGTAATCATTAAAGATCATCATTATTCAAACCCATTATTCACACTCGATGCTTCTGAACTCGTAGGAGCAAAGGGTCTACAGAAGCCAATGGAATTATCCAAGAAAGAATCCAGGAATTCTCCAATTCTATTAGCTTTTATGGTCACATTGTAAAAGCTTGTAAGATAATGAAGACATCTGAATTACTTGGAAGAAAACTAGCACTTGATACAGTATTTTAAAAAACAAGTTGGGGGAACCAAAAAATAAATTACTGGGAAGTCTCCTTCCTTCCTGAAAATAAGGCTTCCTCCTCCAGCGGAGCCACAGAGCCCTAATTATTGAGGTCTGGGGCTAGATGAGCAGCCGGCTTCTAATCAAGCCGTACAACTGAGTAGCAGGAGTGTGATGGAAGGAGGATTTTTACTACTTCTACTCTATAACATACAAGAGAGTTTTCTGGTACGGAGGCTTGAGATCAGGGGACATAAGAACATAAGAAGAGCTCCACTGGATCAAGCCAAAGGCCCACCTAGTCCAGCTTCCTGTATCTCACAGTGGCCCACCAGATGCCTCAGGGAGCACACAAGACAACAGGCTGCCTGCATCCTGCAGCCTCTCCCTTGTACCTGGCATTCTGAGGTAAATTCTGAGGGAAACACACTGGTGGTTAGTCCAGATTCCCCACAGCATTTCTCTTTGACAGCCACCAGAACCAGATGCTCCTCTTCAGATGTTACTCATAGGAAAATAGGAACAGCCCCATGGGATCAGGCCACAGGCCCATCTAGTCCAGCTTTCTGTATCTCACAGTGGGCCACCAAATGCCTCAGGAACCACACAAGACAATAAGATATCTCAATCCTGTGGCCACTCCCCTGCATCTGGCATTCCGAGGTAGCTTAATTCTAAAGTAAGGCGGTTACACCACCCATCACGGCCTGTAGCCTGTGATAGTCTTTTCCTCCAGAAATCTGTCCAATCCCCTTTTAAAGGCACTGTCACGATACCCGGGAGCCTGGCGCTTCCAGACTGCCCCCAGGGATCGTGGTATGATGTCCCCTCCTGTCCACCAGCAACCTCCAGTGGCCCAGGAGGCATTATCTTAGCTCAACCAGTAGTGTAGCCCAGCGGCAAGACTGGATTCAGCTAACCCCCGCTCCCAGCACACGCGGCACACCATGGAGTAAAATATAATGATTTATTAACACTACAGGTTACAGCATAGAGGCTTAAGAAGGCCTTTCAAACAGGCAAAAGCATGGCATAACCAGTGATGTCATGCAGGGCGTACGCAGGGGTACGCGAGTACCGGTTTCTAGGATTACAGCTGGCCCCGCCCATTCGCCCGCCCACTCGTCGACTCCGCCCTTTGCAACGTTTGAATTTCCTGCATGTTTGAGTTGCCTGCATGTTCTCAGAGCCAGGCAGGCAGGCAGGCAGCGAGCGGAGCCTTTCCTTTCCTTGCCACTGAAAAATGAGTTGCTCTGGGGTTTTCACATGATGCCAGGCCTCCTTAACATGTTCTGGGGGTGCTGTGGAATACTGTTGCAACTGTTGGGTCAGTTTAAAATCATCTGAGGCCTCAAAAAGGGCTTTTTTCATGTCACTTCCTGCCACGACATCACTTCTGGCTTATGACGTCACTTCCGGTGGGCGGGTCCCGACACGTGCCAATCAAAAGTGAGTACCTGTTCTTAAATCATTTAGATGACACCACTGGGCATAACTACATAATGCTTAATGCAAAATAAGAAAACATCTATCTCCTAGTCTAAGTACATTCTGCCTATCACTCACCCAGCAGAGGACAGAACCAGGTGTGATGAGGGCAAGATGGTCTCTCCCTCCCAACTCCAGAGTCTGAGTCTTTGTTCTCACTTCCCCCCCCCCCCCCCCCC
>JAJKFI010000007.1:25113148-25135464 GCA_029204185.1 Lerista edwardsae
TTCCCCCCCCCCCCCCGCGCTTTCCCAACCCCCTTGTCAGCCAGAAGCAAAACAGCTCCTTGAGAGTTTTTCTGCTAGAGGCCTCTCTATCTCGCTCCCAGCCGGTTGAGCCAGACAAAAACAGCCTCCAGGAGAAAACATTCTCACCACCAGGGTCCGGGGGGGGGGGGGGAAGATGCAGGCACGGGCCTCAAAATGGAGCTGAGCCGGGCCTGTTTCCCTGCTATTCACGACAGGCACCTAGGTCAGATGCCATCAACACCTCCTGTAGCAAGGAGTTCCAGAGATTAATTACCTGCTGGGTAAAAAAAAGTATTTCCTTTTATCTATTCTAATTCTCCTAACATTCAATTTTATTGGATGTCCCCTGGTTATGGTGTTGTGAGAGAGGGAAAAGAATATCCCTCTATCCACTCTATCCATCCCATACATAATTTTGTACATCTCAATCATGTCTCAGGCACCTTTTTTCTAGACTGAAGAGCCCCAAGAAGAGGGTGTGTTTTTTTTCTTTAAACTGATGCACAGATCCTAAGACAATATAGAATTATTAATATGACAAAATATATAGAAGGCAATTACTCTGTTCCATACCATCAATTTTTTATGGGTCCACAACTGCTGATCAGAATCACAGAATCAGGTTAGCTAGGGTTAGATTAAAAAAAAACCCTTCCTAATTAAAAAAAAAATTATTCAAAGGCTCCAAATAACAACTGCATGCAAGAATAAAAAATTTTGTTAAATGCACACAAAATTTCAAATTTCTTAACAAAAAATTTCTTAACAAATTAAAGGCAACCCTAACCAATTTTCCAGCACCGGAGTAAGGGCAATGCAGCTCTGAGGGCAAAGCTCCTTGAGGAGGCCTCAGTGCAGAGGCGGATCTACAGGGAAGGCAAAGCTCTAAGTGTTGCAAGAAGCCTTACCCTGTCATGTAAATCCCTCGTCTCCCTTGCTGCTGTAGCCAGTAAGCAACGCCAAGATGTTGCTTTTCCCTGTGAGGATTGGCTAAAACGGTGCAGGGGAGGAGTGATTTCTACTGCAAGGTAAGGCTTCTTGCAACACTTAGAGCTTTGCCCTCCCTTAGATCTGCCTCTGCCTCTGTGACAGGATGCAGCACATGCCCCATTGGCACAGCTATGCCAGTGCTGGAAAGTTGATTAGAACTGTGCACTGAAGAGTTTAAAATTTAATTTCAGAAAGCCAGGTTACATAAAGGCCTAATCTAACATCTTAAATTACTTAAATTAAGAATTAATTTTGTCTGAAGCAAACTCTTTGAAAATACCTTCAAGAGAACAGACATCGTTACCTTTATTTACCGTTGGCAGTTTCAGCGGTATGCTTATAATCCCAACCAAATCTTCTGTCGGCACCAAAGAGCGCAGGATGGATCGAATTCTAATGGCTTCACCTTTTCCTGTTTGGATAAGCTGTTAAAATATGATCTCATTTTTATACAATGATCAACTAGTAGAATTTCAAGCAAGAATTTCAAGTATTCAAAAGTTCCATCTTTTAAATACGGTTGAATAAACTGCAAACAAGACTCAAACGTTGGCAAGTATAAACACATAAAGTTAATTCAAAAACACATTTCATGTGACTCTCTACTGTCTCTACACAAAGAAGGAAGCCACTTACATGCATTTCTGGCGCACAACGCCCAAGCAAATCTATAAGAGCTGAGTAGAACGACATAATTGCGTTGCCCATGTGCACGATCTCTTCCTCATCTTCTTCGAGACTGTAACAAGCAAGCAACCAGCATTAATAGTTCGTAAGATCTTTCAAAGACTTCAAAGTGATGTGGAAGCTGGCTGCATAATTTTGAAAAATTGCCATCATTTCTGCAGTGTAGGGATTAATTTGGCTACTTTGTCTTCTGTACATTTCAGAACAGCCTCCTAGTGTGAATTCAATAGAAAGCTGGCATAAAGGCAAGGCATTGAATCGACACTTACTCTTTTTCTTTATTTAGAGCTTTTACCAAAATAAATAGAACACTCCACCTTGAAATTCCTGCTGACCTTTCCTGCAGCAGTGTCTATACTGGCTATACACAAGTAATGGAACACACATTTGCAGGAAAAAAGGGGGGGATAAAGCATTAGTGGTCAACTAGTCCATCCCCCTGCTCAGTGTAATGTACCATTACTGCTGAACTGATATCTTCATGATATTATTTGGTCCGAGTTGGTATTTATTGGCAATAATTAATACTAGTGTTCTATGAAATGTTGTTCTATTCATGGAGGGAGTTTCTGATGAAGAAGCACTGGTCTAGGTGCTACTCTGTGTTGGGATATTGAAGGAAGTCCCTGGAAATTTACAGGCCTGAATGGGGAAAGGCCTAACACTAGGCCGACTCAGGGGGTAAAGTGCTGAGTCATTCAGGCCTAGCAGACCAGCAGTAAAGTGCTGAGTCATTCTGACTCAGCTTCAGCCTGAGGATGCGATCATCTGATCTCTGATTGGATGCTGGGGACTATTTAATCAAGACCAGAAACAGCTGTGGTTAGTTGCTGGAGATGTAAGTGTTGCTGTTGGAGGAACTTTGCTGTACCTGTTACCTGTTTGCTGTTCTTTGCTGCAAGAAGCCTTCTTCTGAGAATACAGAAGTTCTTGCTACCCTAATCTCTGTTGTCTGAGTGATTCCTTGCCGGAGCTCTGCGACCTTGAAGCCTTTCCAAGCCTCACAGCTGTAAGCTGCTTCTATGCTACCATCACTCTGTATAGCAACTGAAAATACGCCAATAATCATAAGAAGAGCCCCAGTGGATCAGACCAAAGGCCCATCTTGTCCAGCTTCCTATATCTCACAGTGGCCCACCTGATGCCTCAGGGAGCACATTAGATAACAGGCTGCCTGCATTCTGTTGCAACTCCCTTGCACCTGGCAGTCTGAGGTAAATTCTGAGGGAAACACACTGGTGGCCAGTCAAGATTCTCCACAGCATTTCTCTTTGACAGCCACCAGAACCAGATGCTCCTCTTCAGACATGTACTCATAGGAACAGCCCCAATGGATCATGACAAGGCCCATCTAGTCTAGCTTCCTGTATCTCACAATGGCCCACAAGATGCCTCAGGGGAGTACGCAAGACAACAAGAAGATACTTGCATCTCACTGCCACTCCCCTGCATCTGGCATTCTGAGGTAGCTTACTTCTAAAGCATAGAGATTGCACTACCCATCATGGCCTGTAGCCTGGATCAAGTCAGTCATTTAAACAGTATATTGCAAAATGATGGAAAAGATTGTGGATGTTTACTCACAGTTCTCTCTTATAACCCTGGGAAGGAAGATCGAGAGCTGGGTTCTCAGATATCTTGATTGCTCCTTGCATAGCAGCCAACAGGCCATTTCCCCCTTCTCCTCTTAGAGCTGGGCCAAAACATTCTGGGCGCCGAATAAGAAGCTTTACAACCACACTAGCATTTTCCTCTACACTTTCACCTACAAAGTTGAATAATAAAATCAAGCAAAGCTGTGTGAATGCTACAAATTAGTTTTTTAACACCAAAATTCTGCACACTGAGGGACCAGTCCTGAGGCCCTTATCGCCAGCAGTACGTGCTTACACCGGCTCTAAGTGTTACGAACTAAAGCACAATTGTAGCAGTGCATGAGGAGGAAGTGCCAGTTCTGAGGCAAATCAGTCACTACTGGGCCTCAGCACCAAGTGGGAGGCTCCAACTGGTGGTAAGTCTATTTGGGACAAAGGGGGGAATTGCGGGGAGGATAGACCCCAGGAATGGGAGATGGCAGCAGAGTCCGCCTGAACCCTCTTCCTAGCTGGGTAGCCCAACATGGGCCTCCTCAACGATGCAACCTTTCAAACATGGGTGCAGAGCAGAGGAAACCCATTGCTGCCCGCTGTGGTCTTCCCAAGGAGAACTCCTGCAGTATTCCGGTGCCCACAGATGCAGTGGTAGCTATTTTGGCCCCACTGGAGCTGTGGGCACTGGGCAGTTCAGGATTGGGCTGCCCATGAATTTTGTTAGCTCTGACACAGTTGCAGATATTGTTGTTCAGTCGCTAAGACGTGTCCGACTCTTCGTGACCCCCTGGACCACAGCACGCCAGGTGTCCCTATCCTCCACTAGCTTCCGGAGTTCGCCCAATTTCATGTTCATCGCTTCGGTGACACTGTCTAACCATCTCATCCTCTGCCACCCCTTTCTCCTTTTGCCTTCGATCTTTCCCAGCATGAGGGTCTTTTCTAAAGAGTCCTCTCTTCTCATGAAGTGGCCAAAGTATTGGAGCTTCAGCTTTAGGATTTGTCCTTCCAGGGAGCAATCAGGCTTGACTTCTGTAGGATTGACTGATTGGATCTCCTTGCAGTCCAGGGGACTCTCAAGAGTCTTCTCCAACACCATAATTCAAAATCATCTATTCTTCAGCGCTCTACCTTTCTTATGGTCCAGCTCTCACATCCATACATTGCTACTGGGAAAACCATCGCTTTGACTATGCGAACCTTTGTTGGCAGGGTGATGTCTCGGCTTTTGATTCAGTTGTCTAGGTTCGCCATAGCTTTCTTCCCAAGAAGTAAACGTCTTTTAATTTCATGGCTACAGTCACCATCTGTGGTGATCTTGGAGCCCAGGAAAATAAACTCTGTCACTGCTTCCATTTCTTCCATTTCTATTTGCCAGGAAGTGATGGGAGTGGTTGCCATGATCTTAGTTTTATTGATGTTGAGCTTCAAGCCAATTTTGGCACTTTCGTCTTTCACCCTCATCAGAAGGTTCTTTAAGTCTTCCTCACTTTCTGCCGTTAGAGTGGTATCACCTGGCTACATTAGAGTGGTATTTCATGGCTACAGTCACCAGATGCTTTTCTTCTGATTTCATGATGCTGTTTCTCTGAAACAGGACTTGGTGGGAAGATCGTGTGGAGGACGCAGGAATGGACAATTGAGAACAAGAAATGAGATGGAACCTGTGCCATTTAAACCTGGAGAGTCGTCTACAGACTTCAACAACCAGACGCATTATCCAGTCCAGATCTGTGAATTACCACACATGTCCAAGTTTTTGTATGGATAGTGATAGAAACATATCATTATTAAAAACAGCTTGAGTGGCCATCCTGGAGGCTGTGCCCAATGATTTGCTATGCGGAGGCAGCAACTCATACGCCTCAGTCCTTGAATGCATTTTGCTGCTCTCGACACCAATATTTAAACTTACCATTGACAAAAACAGCAAATCTTAAGAACGATAGGTAGCGTTCACCCTCTATTGGATTCCAACCAATGTCAGGATATCCTGTTGCTAAAAGCATTGGGCAGCTCTGAAGTCCGCAACCCGCCAAATAGGTTACAACCTGTGCAATAGAAAGACTGATATCATTACTAGTGAAGTGTAAGTTGCAAGGAATCAGCGGTACATAGTTGGGAGATATAAGTTACATAGATAGTTAAGAAAAACCTAGAGCAGTGACGTTGAACCTTTTGGGCTTGGCGTGTCAAAACTTCGGAAAATGCTTAACTTGAGTCTGCTGGTGTGTCAACCCCTGCTCCCAAACAAAAGAGAAAATTCTTTATAATCATTTATTTAAAGAAGAAATAGAGTCCAATCATGTGCCCAACCCTCCCCTTTCCTTTATGTATTACATAAAGAAACTTCAAATAATTACAAAAATGAAAAATGAGTTAAATAAACTCAGTTTTTTCAAGTGTTGATGAACGCTGGTGTGTCACCCCAAATGTTGTGGTGTGCCCCCTTGGACACGCGTGTCATAGGTTCGCCATCACCGACCTAGAGCAACTACATGATCCTAGATTTCCCAAGGAATCTCTGAGGCTGCCACCACCCCTTCATCAGCCAATCAGAGGGCAGAGCACAGCAGCCAGGCCCCTATGGAAGCCATTGACTGCCAGCATATATCCAGCTAGACCGGCAGTCTACAAACCATGGATTGCTGTGACCAGATCTGTATCTAGGGCACAGCCTGAGGAGCACCCGTTCTGGGTGCTGCGCTAAATGGAGGTGCAGGATTGGCCCCAGGCTCTGCCCCAGTTGCGGAGGTGAATGTCTTTGCACAACAAGCAGCACGAAGACAGTCATCTTCAGGCTCTTCCCAGAGGAAGGGGGGGGGCTGGTCACTTTGTGAGCGCCCCCTCCTCCAGGGAAACGGAAGAAACTGCAGGCGCAATCCTAACCTGGAGTTAGGCCGGCACAGTTAGGCCAGCAAAGTTAGGCCAGCACAAGGGCCACAAAAAAGTGGACCCTCTCGGAGTCAGGGAGGATGGCGCAGGTCTGTGTGCTGGCCTCTTTGACACTGAGAGTGGTCCAAACATAATTGACAGTGTCCCTTGTGCTGGCCAAACTTTGCTGGCCTAACTGTGCCAGCCTAACTCCAGGTTAGGATTGCGCCCTGCTTTTGCGCTTGTGTGTATGTGCACGCACGCAGACATTTGCTAGGTGCTCCCTAGAAATGGAATTCAAAGATTGTTCCCCCAAACCTATACATTCATTATAGGTATGCAGCAGGCTTAACTGGAGAGCAAGGTGTGCAGTTAGGCGCTTCAAGGCAAGACAAAAGGCTGAACTGTGATCTACAGCAACCACTACACAAAATCAGAAAATGTGGCATTTTAATTTGAGGGATATGAAAATTACCTCATACCACTGGTTAGCATTCTAGCTAATGATCTTCTTCTGCAAACCGGGCAAGTGTGCTTGAAAAGTTTCTTTTTTGAAATGTTTTAAAAACTTTTTACAACCCACGAAAAATCAGCTCGTGACCCACTGGTGGGTCCTAACCAACAGCTTGAGAAAAGACTGCTCAAAAGCTTCACAATTTCATTGCTAACATGCATCTGTTATGACATACAGAGAGGCTTTTAAATTAGAATGTCTAATTTTACACGTTTTTTGAGTTTCCTGAAAATTTCAATATTTGAAGAATATATTTACTATTTTCTATATTTTAAAGCCATCTTTTTTTAAATAGGCAATTTATCATAAACATAATATTTCTTCATATCTTGAATATATCATAATCACAAACAAATTAGATAAACTGGCACAATTTCTGCACTATTCGTACTATTTTTTCCAAGTATAAATATACCTAGTGGTGCCTAAGCTCCATTATGGCAAGAATGCATAAAAGAAAAACAGAAAAAACAGAGGAAAAATTCAAACAATGTGTAATACCTTTTCCAGGTCTGGTTCCTCCAATGCAAGTGCAAGCTCATTATTGTCCATTACAGAGGCAGCCGCTACATCTAGCGGAGTGGAACCCCGCATAGAAGGGGAGGCTGGGAGGGGGAAAATCCACAATGCACATTAATTAAAATAAGGAGCTTGCAATTATGCTCCTTATACAGTAGAGGGCAGCAGCTGTATTGGAGTTCAAATGAAACTCAAACTTATTCCTGTGCTCTGCTTTCTATGGTTCTCCAGGTCAGCAAAATATACGGCTCAGCATATGGAGACCATCCCTAAGCCTTTACGTATTTGACTTATTATCACGTTATAATGTTTTTGAATTTGTCTTGGAGCTGCACCATACTGCATTTTTAAAACTTCAATACAATAATATATGCCAGGCAAAAAGCATACCCAGCATTGCCAATTGTGTAAATGGCACATGTATACTTCAATTTCATGCAATAAACATGCAGGTAGGGCCTTATTTATTTCCAATCAATTAATTCATATTTAATTTGGAGAAATCTAGATATAAAAAAGACACACACACAAACACACACACTTCACAAACGACAACAATCCATCCAGCATTGCTGAGCCGGCACACATCTGTTTCCTTATGAATTGCCATAAATGTGCTTTATAGCACGTTCACAACACTTGGGAGCCAGTACAAGGGACCCCTTTGATACAGATGCACCAAAATGGCCCACACTACATCCTGTGGGGTGGCAGTCTCTTACCCTGGGTAAGCGTTTGTAGTGTGAATGGGTCTACTTTGACCTGAGACAGTGAAATCACTGGCATAGGTCTGTGTGGACCTGTGCCATGGGATTAGGTTCAGTGTTTGGATTTGGCAGCTGCCATTGCCGTCAAACCTTCCCCCTTCCCGTACCGAATCCACCCTTATCGCTGCCCTGTTCCATGCTCTCCCCCTCCTCCAACTCCCCTGACACCAGTGGCGTCATTCACCCGGTACGCTGGGCGGGACTTACCTTTGAGCGGCAGTCCGCCCGTTGCATCACGCCACGTTCTGCCGCTTTCCCGCCCGCCGGAAAAAGTTGCAGCAGAACGTTAAAGTTAAAGTTGCAGCGGAACGTGGCGTGACGCAACGGGCGGACTGCCGCACAAAGGTAAGTCCCGCCCAGCGTACCGGGTGAATGACACCACCGCCTGACACCCTACCTGGGGCAGAAGGGTCTGCAGTGATTCTCCAGCATGCAGAACATACCTGCTGGATCAGGCCAAAGGTCTATCTAGTCCAGCTTCCTCTATCTCACAGCGGCCCACCATATGCCTCAGGGAGCACACAAGACAACAGGCTGCCCACATTCTGTTGCCACTCCCTTGCACCTGGCAGTCTGAGGTAAACACACTGGTGCCTAGTCAAGATTCTCCACAGCATTTCTCTTCCACAGCCACCAGAACTAGATGCTCCTCTTCAGACATGTACTCATAGGAACAGCCCCACTGGATCAGACCAAGGCCCATCTAGCCCAGCTTCCTGTATCTCACAGTGGCCCACCAGATGCCCCAGGAAGCACAAAGGACAACAGGCTGCTGCATTCTGTGGCCACTCCCTTGCACCTGGCATTCTGAGGTAAATTATGAAGGAAACACACTGGTAGAGTCAAGATTCTGAGGTAAACACACTGAGGGAAACATACTGGTGGAGTCAAGATTCTCCACAGCATTTCTTTGACAGTCACCAGAATCAGAAGCTCCTCTTCAGACAGGTACTAATAGGAAAATAGGAACAGCCCCACTGTATCAGGGCATAGGGCCATCTAGTCCAGCTTCCTGCATCTCACAGTGGCCCACCAGATGCCTCAGTAAGGATACAAGACATCAAGATACTTGTATCTTGCTGCCACTGCCCTGCATCTGGCATGACAGAGAGCACCTACTTAGAACCAGGAGGTTGAATTTACTCATCATGACTTATAACCTGTCATGAAATTTTCCTCCATAATTCTGTTTAATTCCCTTTTAAAGGCAAAATGCATGCAGGGGGAGGCACTAGTCTTTCCACTGGCCTTCCAGTAATCTGCAGCTCTGTGAACTGCCAGAAGGGTTTTTACAACTGCTGTAAGGCAGTTAACGCTAGCAGAACACTCACTTCGCCAGCATTACAGCCCAATATGATTAGGTTCTAATGGTAAATCCTACAAAAAAAAATAGAATATAAAACTTAAACTTCAATTCAAGGTCATGCCGGGACTGAGTATAAAATAATAAACTAGACTTGAGAAAAGGAAAATGTAGGTAAACTGTTGAAATTATTTGGCATACCTAGCCCCACACTGCTATTTTCCAGTAAGTAGCTTAGATGCTCAAACATGGCCTTTTGGTTTTGGCGACTGATTCGACAAAAATAACAAAGGAACCGGCAACAACTTGCCACCATTTTGGGAAAAGCAATCTGTAAGAGAAAAACATTGACAAAAATAAGTAGCATTCATTTCTGCTCAAGTTCCTTATGAACAAATACATGAATAAAATAATGGAGACTGACCCATTGCATATTCAGAGTTTCTTTCCCTATAACAATGACGCAATGAGGAAATTTGTTCAAGAACTTTGGGTTTGAGAAAATGCATTTTTGTTCAGCGGCGTCATGCAGCCGGAACGCTGGACGGGAGGAACGGGTGAGCGGCAGCCCACCCGTTGCGTTCCGGTCCGTTTCACCGTCTTCTAAGACTGTTTTTTTCTTCTAAGACCGCTGTTTTTGTTCCATTTCAAGACATGTACACCTGATATTGTGTCACAAGAAAAAAATAACTTTGTTTTCTTCACAGTCCTAATATGACACACAACCGAATCCTATGCTGTGCTGGAGCAGGCCGGCCAGTGGGCCTGCAATGTATCCAGTGCAGCATTGAAGCATGTGGGAGTCTCACAGGCACAAGGGCACGTTCATGCCCTTACACCAGGGGAGGCTCCTGCCTCTCCAATGGCCTCCTTGGATCTGTGCCCCCAAAATCACAGGCGCAGGTCCGAGGAAGTCGCGTGACCCAAATCAGGGCCCACTGCCCGGGGATGAGGCCTTGGATCAGCGGTGTTATGCTGCCGGAACACTGGGCGGGACATCTGGGTGATCGACAGCCCGCCCGTCGCGTTCTGCAGCTTTACGCCGTTTGCGTAACATACGCAAGCGGCGTAATTGGTTAAGCAAACGGCGTAAAGCTGCAGAACGCGACGGGCGGGCTGTCGATCACCCGGATGTCCCGCCCAGCGTTCCGGCAGCATAACACCACTGCCTTGGATGCAGTCTAACGGCCACATCCCACCAAGCCCCCTCCCTGGGCCAGCATGCCTGTACGCCCGCCCACCGCCCACCACCCACCATAATACCTCCCGCCTGCCCTCCCTCTACCCAGAACTTCCTTTGCGCCAGCTGAGTTCGGCTGGCGCCAGGGAGGCTCCCCAACAGCGCCCCCACATCGGCACTAATGACATAGTGCTGACGCAACCACATTGTGTTTGGCGCTACGCCATCTATTGGATTGTGCCCACAATCGCTTGGGGGGAGCGCATAGAATTCCAAAAGTATAGCACCATATTTAGCATTTTGAATAGCATTATTATTTCTTTTAAAGGTTCTGAAAAATATTCATAGAAATATATTGAAATATATAATGAGAAGCTTACAGAAGTCTACAGAAACTAAAAGATGAGGCTTTCTATATCTAGGAGGCAAGAAGTCAATATGAATGAGACATTCAAATATTTATACATTCCTATGCATGCACTGAAGTTAGAGAAGGCTAAATCAGTATTTCTGTCTAACAGTAAAAGCATTAAAATGTTACATCTCAGCCAGTCGTACAAGAGAGGGCACACTTGGGTCAATACTCAAAACCATTAGCAATTTTCTTCTGCCATGTTAAAATATTTGTTACACATGCTTGTCAGCCTAAGTAAAGACTTACAGCTATTCAAGTGTCAAATAGCAGATTGGCTCAATGATCATTCAGCCTCCTGAAATATCAGCAGTAAAGTAACATCAGAATTCTGTGGCTTAAACATAAGTAAATTGCATGCCACTAAAACCGCTCCTGCTGGCACCATAAAACAATTTTATTTATCCAACTATTTCAACACAGTAACATAGGACTGCTACCCTAAACACTTTAATCAACCCTGCTGTACAACATAGTAACATTTCTAGCATTTGCTAAACACACCATCCCCTTTCACTTGTATTTTCTTCCAGCAGCAGATGGCATCAGTGGTGTCATTCAAATGATTTAGGAACAGGAACTCACTTTTGATTGGCACTTGTCGGGAACCCGGAACAAGCCACGGAGCCCGTTAGGATCCAGAATGCCCATTCTGGTCCGTTCCCCCTGAATGACATCACTGGGTGGCATGCATTGCAAACATTATAAGAATGCCACTTAAATTACCTGAGACTTGTCTCCTCCAAGTACATTTACCATGACTTCCATAACAGTCTCATGCATACCCAGGACTCTCATTAAATTAGGATGTTGATAAAAGACTTTGTTGTTCATTATCTCTCTAGAAAAAAAGAGAAAAAAAGAAAAGCAATAAAAAGACTCATTTTCTCTTTTGCAGAATCTGTGCCCTATCATGCAAGATTCTTGAGTCCATAATTCCAGAGGAATTGCAAAGGTACAAACATGAATATTCTATTATTACAACGTACACTACAAAGGGACGATGATGAGCCAACTAGCTTTTTCCCTTGCGCTCCAACTGAGCTCATGGTTCAATGGTAAGGCACATGCTTTGCATTTAGAACATGCTTTGCATGTCTCGGGTTCAAATCCACGTGATCCTGGGGAGCCAATTAGAGTGGACAGGTCTGAACACGGCAGAGTAACTCAAATCCAAGACAGATTTGCATTTGTGTATTGACACTATAGCATTTAAATAGGGGAAGCTTATTTACTAACTCTATTTGAACCAAAACAATTTGTGTGTTAACATTTCACAGTCCAGTATGCTACTGAGCTTAGACCACCACAACAGCGACAACACAAGAAGCATGGCTAATACTTCAGTACTGAATTTATATTTAAGATGAACATGACTTCATACCCAAGGCCATTGATCATAAGCAATTCTTCTTCTTTTCCCATTCTGACACTGAGAAGGGAGCGAATTTGACCCAGTGCAGCTAATAAGTTGATGGTGTCCTGCACAGAGACGGCACTAATTGTGTAGGATTTCTTCAGGGCCTGCAGCAGCTCACCAATGCTGTCATACTGCCTTCGAAGGAGGTTAAACATAATGCAAACTAATCCTGGGTCTTGAATTTGATCTTCTTGGGCCCATCGGACCATCGTTTGCGATATCAGCTCCTTCAACGTTGCTGACGTGGAAGGGAGAGAGAGAAAGAAAGAAAGAGAGGGAAGCAAAAGATTCCCAGATGAAAGGGCATTTCAAAGAATGGTTTGAATTCAGTCGCCTAAACACTCAGTTATCACCAATTCCCCCAAAGGACGCGCAAAAGAAAGTGGCCAAGATCCAACCTCTCTAAGCGTGAATGAAAACGCCTCCCACGTGTGCACTGTTTCCTTGTGCTGCGGGAATTCACCATCAACAAGGCTGGGTGTGTTGAATAGGGCCTGTCGTCCTGCATTCCACTTCCCATTCATCCTCACCACCAGCATTCTTTATGCCATAAGAACATAAGAAGAGCCCGGCTGGATCAGGCCAAAGGCCCATCTAGTCCAGCTTCCTGTATCTCACAGCAGCCCACCAGGTGCCCCAGGGAGGCATGAGACAACAAGATGCTTGCATCCTATTGCCACTCCCTTGCACCCAGTACTCTGAAGTAGCCTACTATTAAGGAGGTTACAACCCATCATTGCCTATAGCCCACAATGGACTTTTCTTCCAGAAATCCGTCCAATCCCCTCTTAAAGGCATCTAGACCAGATGGCCATCAGGCCATCAGGAAAATAGGACAGATAACTTGCTTCCTCACTCTTCCCTCATTTCCTCTCCATGTCACCCTCCCCTCCCTCTGAAAACCTCAGGCAGCCTCAACTCTCTCAGTCAGTCATTTCCACCCTTCTTCATTACATCCCACTGCACTGAAAATACGCTAATGCCATCTGTTTTTAAGGGTATGTTTTATCATGGTAAACATCAGTGGTGTCATTCAAATGATTTAGGAAGAGGAACTCACTTTTGAGTTCAAATTCAAATGTTGAAAAAAACAAAACACAAAAAAAAACCCGGAAGCAGCCACGGAGCCCGTTAGGATCCGGAATGCCTGTTCTGGTCCGTTCCCCCTGAATGACATAACTGGTAAACATGAATACTGAGATTGCGTTTAAACTTCAATAACTAACATTTTACTGCGAATGCTTATATGCTTGTATGCTTATAGTGACCCTATAAAGGAAGAACATTTTTCACTGGGGTAAGCATTTCAATAAGGTTAATGGGCTGTGTGGCAGGGGTGCAGAGACAGGGTTCCCCATATCCATGGTTTCCATGTCTGCAGGGGTCCCGGAATACATGGGGCACACCTGTACCTAAACATATATTTAATGGTACATACTAGTGATCTTGGCTGATTTGTATGCCATTTAAATTAGTAATTTTGCATTTTTATCTGCATTCTATTTAATAAAGCTATAATTTTTATAATAAATTTTTATAATAAAAATAATAAATTTTTATAATATATAATAATAAAATAATAATAATATATAATAATAATAAAATAAGATAATAAATATATAATATAATATAATATAATATACATTATATAATATAATATAATATAATATAATAATATAAAATAATAATAATAAAAAAATAAAAAATATAATAAAATTTATACACGGGAGGGATAGAGTCAATAGAAGGATGTTCTTTCCCTCTCTCACAATACCAGAACCAGGGGACATCCACTGAGATTGAGTGTTGGGAGTGTTGAAACAGATAAAAGGAAATACTTTTTTTACCCAGCGGGTCATTAAGCTATGGAACTCCTTGCCACAGGAGGTGGTGATGGCATCTGGCCTAGATGCCTTTAAAAGGGGATTGGACAGATTTCTGGAGGAAAAGTCCATCGTGGGCTATAGGCCATGATGGGTTGGGCAACCTCCTTACATGGGTTGGAGTCTACTGAACTCCCTTAGGCACCTGGTGGGCCACTGTGAGATACAGGAAGCTGGACTAGATGGGCTTTTGGCCTGATCCAGTGGGGCTCTTCTTATGTTCTTAAAGCTCTCCAGTGTTTAAAAATGTGCATGGTCTACTGAAAGAAAAGCAAAGAAAAAGATTTATCTTATCTCACGCCTAAGATAAATCTTACAAAACCAAGCTTTGGAATACATCATTAATGCCAACATTTTGATATTAACACAGGATTACAATGTACAAACAAAACTTCTCAGTGTCTCAATGTTACTTTTTCACTCAAGATTTTTTTTTTGAGTCAGGTTGCCAGATCTTTCCAATGAAATAATGATTATTTCAATGTAAGCAAAGTGAATTTCTTTTTTAGAAAAAACAAAAACCCAGTAGGCTCAGTTATAACAACAAAAAACGTGAAGTATCTTAGAAGAAATGTATTAGCTCAAGAACATTTCAAAGATTCATTAAGTAGTTAATATGACTGAACAATTATAAATGGTTACATTTACGAAACTGTTAACAACTATAAATGGCTCCATTTATTCAGTTTTAATGAGTTGATATATGTAATAAATCAAATTAGACCTCAAGCAGGGCAACATTCTGTAAATGATATTTTGTCTTCTCATTGCTACAACAATCTGATGAAAGAAACTGCACCTGTGCACCTTTTGTCTTTTTGGGTTGTATAAATATGTAGAAACACTTATCCTTTTACAATTTTAAGTAAGGCAAATGCATTTTTTCTTTACAAGTAACATTTTTAACATATAAATCATTTACATAGACAAGTGTAACGTGATGCACATCGGGGCAAAAAACAAAACTTCACCTATAGGCTTATGAGTTCTGAGTTGTCTGTGATAGCTCAGGAGAGAGATCTTGGGGTGTTGGTGGACAACTCGATGAAGGTGTCAACCCAGTGTGCGGCAGCAATTAAGAAGGCCAATTCCATGCTTGGGGTAATTAAAAATGGGTTGAGAATAAAACAGCCAATATTATCATGCCATTGTACAAATCAATGGTAAGGCCACATCTAGAATATTGCGTACAGTTCTGGTCACCACATCTCAAAAAGGACATAGTGGAGCTAGAAAAGGTGCAGAAGAGAGTGACAACAATGATTACAGGGCTGGGGCACCTCCCTTATGAAGAAAGACTGCAGCATTTGGGGCTCTTCAGTCTGAAAAGAAGGCGCCTGAGGGGGGACATGATTGAGACACACAAAATTATGCACGGAAGGGATAGAGTCGATAGAGGGATGTTCTTTTCCCTCTCTCAAAACACCGGAACCAGGGGGCGTCCGCTAAAACTGAGGGTTGGGAGAGTTGAAACAGATAAAAGGAAATACTTTTTTACCCAGCGGGTAATTAAGCTATGGAACTCCTTGCCATAGGAGGTGGTGATGGCATCTGGCCTAGATGCCTTTAAAAGGGGATTGGACAGATTTCTGGAGGAAAAGTCCATCGTGGGCTATATGCCATGATGAGTGGTGCAACCTCCTTACATTAATAGTAGGCTACTTCAGAATGCCAGGTGCAAGGGAGTGGCGACAGGATACAAGCATCTTGTTTTCTACTGAGCTCCCTTAGGCACCTGATACAGGAAGCCAGGGCCGGCTTTAAGCCAATGTGACCAATGTCATCACATCGGGTCCCGCGCTTTGGGGGGGCCCCGCACCAGTGCAGTGAGCATATTGCTTGCTGCTGCAGTCAGGATCTCTTAGGATTGTATGTAGGTCAATGAGGCAAGCAGAGCAGCTTTACCTTGGGCCCTCTCAGCTGCCCCAGCTTCTGAAAATGGGCCTCCTGGAAGCAATTGGCAGTGACATCATCCTGTCACCACTAACTATTTTCAGGTACCACATTTTGTGTATGGCACCACAAGTGCTCTTCTTGGTGAGTGGGGGGCCCTGTGGGGAGTGTGGGGCCCCCACAGGAATGCCCCGCATTGGGCCCCGCCCAGTGATGTCATTCAGGGGGAACGGACCAGAACAGGCGTTCCGGATCCTAACGGGCTCTGTGGCTGGTTCCGGGTTCCCGACAAGTGCCAATCAAAAATGAGTTCCTGTTCCTAAATCATTTGAATGACACCACTGGCCCCGCCACTCCTAGAGCCGGTCCTGTAGGAAGCTGGACTAGATGGGCCTTTGGCCTGATCCAGCAGAGCTATTCCTATGTTCTTATGTACAGCCCAAACCTATAGTCAGCCAGAAAGTAGCAAGCAGATGCGCTACAGAAGCTCTACTGAATGCTATGGAGACCATGATGTAATGGAGATGTCACCATGATGTAATGATGTCACCATGTTTACTTACCTACTCCACTGTGCCATGGTCCCCAACAGGTCTAGTCGAACCTGTGACATTTCTTTGGCTGGCCCAAATCCATGTGGGCCCAAGGGATTGAGTCAAGACTAGGTGGGGGGCAGAGGACAGCAGCACCACCAATATCCATCCCCTGCCCTCCCCCAGCATGCCCCTAGTTCAGTAGTGCTATCCAGCCAGTACGCTGGACGGGACTTACATTTGATCGGCAGTCCGCCCATTGTGTCACGCCGTGTTCCGCCGCTTTCCCGCCTGCCGGGGCGTGCTGCCAATCAAATGTAAGTCCCGCCCAGCGTACCGGCTGGATAGCACTACTGCCTGGTTAACACTGATCCCCATCCCTATCTGCCCCCACCCTAGCCACAGCCTACCCCTGCCACCACTTTACCGGCACTGTTAGTGGTTGGGTGTTCTGATGGCACATGGTTGCCAACGATGGTGGCCCTGTTATACACACCATTTCTGAAGTTGCAGAACCCACAGCCCAGGCCTTCTATTGACTGAAGGCAAGTTTAATCAGAAAAAGGCCCACACACCATCAATTTAATTGGTTAGGGTATTTAAAAGTGATATTTATAAAACTGAGGGAGATCCAAACGGGTACAATGGTAAAAGGAAATTAATCTTTAAATCAGAATGGATGGCAGGTCTAGTCTTAAATAGCATATGAAGATTGTACAAGCTAGCTATATCGAAGCCTGCTATTGTATACTTGGCTGGAATAACAAATAAATAGTTCAGAAACAACAAGACTGAAAACACCAGAAAAGTCATAAGATTTGGAAACAGAATTTGTATAAATAACAACACCCAAATGAGCAGGATATGTTCTATAGCTACAGAATATATTTGCTCTGAAACAGCAGCATCTTGGCAGCCATTTTAGGCACAGTTTGGAATACTAGACCAAAGTATCAAAAATAACAAAAAAGAATATATCAAAGCTGCAAAAATCAAATGATGGTAAAGAAATATTCTGGAGGAAACAGCATCTCTTACGAAGTTGTCATACTGTAGACCGGTGGTATCCAAACTTACCTGGCTCACGACTCCCCCATGGCCATTTCTTCCCAGCTCAGCCGGGTGCTGCCATCTTGGGTCTTGCAAAAAGATGGCGGTGCCCAAATCTCACTGGATTTCATGAGATCCAACATGGTGGTGCCCAGAAGAACAGGTAGGAGGAGCCACCAGGGACATCCCATGGCACTCCAGTGGGTGTGCCACCATGCCTTATGGCTTTGTGATGTACATTTTGAGAGCCTCTGCTGTATACAGCGGCGGACCTAGTCAAAATGGCACCCTTGGTGCCCAATAGAAGTGCGCCCCCAGGGGGCACGTGACATCATGTGCCCTCCCCCACAGGAGCCCAGGTCTACCCATTGGGACCAGCCGCCGGTAGACTTAGGCTCCCTAGAGGGAGCTCAGGTCTATCCATTAGAAACAACGGCAGAGCCCAGGTCTACCCATTGGGACCAGCTGCGGGTAGACCAGCACCCCGCAGGTCGGGAGAGCATCCATAGTACGGACCTTCCCCCACCCATTCAAAGCATCTTTCCAGTGCCAAGGCATCTCTAATCTTCATAACTTTTAAGGTCACGGTGAGCTCAGCCTTAGTTTTTTTTGTAGTTGGTTGTTTACGTTTGCTGACTTCAGTTTGAAATCCCTCTGTCTCCACTTTCAAAAATCTGAGTCAGTGTCTGAAAAAGCCACATGTGAGCAGAGACCATCATGCAATGCTTCCAATTTGCCTATATAACTGGGGGGGGCGGGCACATGCTAATCTCCCATGCAAATTGGAAGCATTGCATGATGGTCTCTGCTCACATGTGGCTTCCCTGTAGGGAGCCCAGGTCTACCCACGGGCTGGTCCCAATGGGTAGACCTGGGCTCCGGAGCCCAGGTCTACCTGCGTAATGTTGCAGGGGCCACTGGCACCCCCCAAGATGGCGCCCAGGGCTCATGCCCCCCTTAGCCCCCCCCTAGATCAGTGACTGGCTGTATATTGAGGCATTCTTTTTAAAATATAGTATGGCCTTCAAAATGAGAGACTCCCGGTAACTCTAAAGACAGGCTAGATTCCATCCCTAATCTACTCACCAAAATAGGTCTGTTGTAGTCTTTGATTCTAGAAGACATGTTTAAGAGTATTTCCCTTAGCAATTTTGATTTGGCCGTATCCAGTTAATGCTGTGAAAGTCATCTAAAATTTCACACTGCTTAAGATTACAGATGCATTTCCAGCAGCATTGTATGGTATTTTTATCGGCTTGCCATCTAAACATGTTTTGAATTTACTTTAAATAATTGAGTGGCTAAATCCCAGCTTGCTCGCAGTATTATCACAGCTCCAGTGGAGCTGCCCCAATGACAGCTGGAGAGTTTAAAGAACCACCAGTGATTCTCATCAATTTCTTATTTTCCATTTTTGTTTTCATTCATTATTATTCAGTTCATTAAGCATTGTATGGAATAAGGAATGCCATACTAATTGCCCCTAAGTGATTGATGACTGCCTGGAACAATTTCAGAAAGCGATCACGGGAAAAAGCGAAGAAAGTATTCAGTAGAGTTTCTATTACTGATGGTTTGAAAGATGACCCACATTTAACCAAACTGTACTGCAAATGAAAACCTAATTATATTACATTAAGCCCGCTCTTGTTGCCATTTCATGGACACTTCCCATGGTTTGAAAAATTTAAAAATTAAGAAGTTTCTGAAGCATAAATAAATCAGCAGGGTGTGTGTGTGTGTGTGTGTGTGTGCGCGTGCGTGCGTGCGTGCGTGCGTGCGTGCGTGCGTGCGTGCGTGTGTGCGTGTGTTTTAGGGCCCTGATCCAGGCTGCTGTGGGCTGCTCAGACTTGTACCTGCTATTTAGCAGGTGCAAGTGCAAGCAGCCCCATTGAGGCTAAGTGCATTCAGTGCTGTTAAATGCATTTGGACCACTCGCAGAGTCAGGGAAGATGGCACATGTCTGTGTGCCGGCCTCTCTAACCCCGAGAGTGGTCCAAACGTACTTTATAGCGTTCCTTGTGCCGGCCAAGCTTTGCTGGCCTAACTGTGCCAACCTAACTCCACGTTAGGATTGCGCCCTCAGTATCTATTTCCACCATGAGGGAACCAGCTTTGATAAAGTCCATAAGCTCAGAAAATATGACCTCCATCAACTTGAGATGAAAAACACGTTGCCCCATTGCTATTTGTGTTTTAAAGGCATGCGATACAATGCTTTTCACCTCCAGATACCTTTCGATGGTTTCATTGAAATAAAATTTATGTCCCACCTTTGAAGGCTCGCTTTTTCTGGTCTGAGCAACACAGGAACTTGGCTCCTTGATATACCTCACTAGCTAAACTTGAGCAAGTCACTTCCTCTTAATGCCCTTCCTACTCTCTAAGGGATGTGGTGGCGCAGCAAGTTAATCCGCTGTCACTGGGCTTTCTGATTGCAAGGTTGGGAGTTCAAGACTGCGCGACGGAGTGAGCTCCCATTGCTTGTCCCAGCTCCTGCCAACCTAGCAGTTCGAAAGCACCTAAATGCAAGTAGATAAATAGGGACCACTTCGGTGGGAAGGGAACGGCGTTCCGTGCACTACGGCGTAGAGTCATGCCGGCCATATGACCACGGAAGCTTGTCCTTGGACAAAACACCGGCTCTACAGGCTTAGAAACGGAGATGAGCACCACCCCCTACAGTCGGTCACGACTAGACCATACGGTCGTGGGGAAACCTTTACCTTTACTCTCTTCTCTTTAATGCTTGCATCTGTGCCTCTCCATTACGGGAATAATAGCAACATACCGTATTAGATGGTTGTAATGTTTAAAGGATAATGTATGTGAAGAGCTCTGACTAACTGAATGAACACAAACTGTTATGAAAGCAACATGAATGCAAACTACTATTACAGTGTTACTTATGCACCCTTTGTCCAGCCTTTGCTTGTATCTCACTTCTTTTATATTACCCAACATTGCCACTCCACTATTATAGGGCTGACTCAACGGGAAATAAGTCTTGTAGGAAATAATGGAATAGGACAGCACTAGAAGCACTGAACAACACGGCTATTGCCTCATTCTTTAGAAGTTGCTGTCATGTTCCCAGAACTCCCACCATTCCCCTTTTTATACTCTACTTTCACTTAAATGGTTTTGCTTCTGCCTCGTCAGCTCATCCTTTTATGTCTTGATTATTATTTTTTGCTCAACTCTGTGCCTCTAATCCTTTCACGATGCTCATCTCCTGATCTTGAAACAGAGACATACAACACTCCAGGGATAGCAACACTAAAACTTTTCTGTCTTCTGCCAGCCCATTACATTGTGCAGGCAATACAGAGCAGCAAAGAAGGAATAGAGGCCACATTTGTTTTATTTGGAAACAAAAATGACAGAATACAATGATCTACTCCAACTCTGCAGCATCAGATTAAAAAAAAAATCTACAAATAAGTCCTGGGGGGGGAGCAATTGCAGCAAGGGCAGCCACTGCAGTTTTATTTTCTGCAAAATATCTCTTTTTTCTAATGTTTTCCAACTGTGTGTGAATTAATGAATGTAACCAGCAGCCATGGATAAATGGGTGGGGCTGGTGAGCTCCAATGCATCATTCATGCTGAAACAGCTTTATTCTGGGTTGTTGGAATGGCTTACCACATTACACCAAAAAAGAAGTGAGTTATACGAAATTGCTTTATCGGAGCAGAAGCCATTCCGTCTCAGAGTGTCCCGAATATGTGTAAACCCAGAAGGCTTTTTGGACTGGGCCCTTAATCATACAGCTTAGCCTGATATGGTATTAAGCGATAAAAAAACAAGTGGGGGTACTTATGAAATTGGGATAAAAGGTGGCAAGGGAAAAAATTCAGTAGTTCACCCTGCAATGATGGTGATTGCAATTGGACCTCAAGGGGGGTTATGTGGTCATAACGAAGGCAAGGCAAACTACTAGACTTTAGCCAGTAGCGTCATGCAGCCGGAACGCTGGGAGGGACGAACGGGTGAGTGGCAGCCCGTCCGTAGCGTCACGAACAGAGCGTGACGCTACGGGCGGGCTGCCGCTCACCCGTTCGTCCCTCCCAGCATTCCCGCTGCATGACGCCGCTGACTTTAGCCCAGTTTTGCAGCCCCACCCCCAACTTGGTTTCTATGGCTAAATCCATGGGTGGGATTCAGCCAGTTCTCACCTATTCTGTAGAACCGGTTGCTAATTTTAGGTTGGGAGAGGGAAGAAAGGCAGTGGTCGCCCTAAAGGACATAGAACCGGTTGTTAATTTATTTGAATCCCACCACTGGCTAAACCTAACACCATATCAAATTAAGAAATGCAATGAAGTGCACATCTGTGTGCACCTTTAAATATATCTGCCAGCCAGATCCATAGAGCACATGCTTTGCATACACAAGGTCCAAGGTTTAATTCTAGGACTCTCCAAGTACAGCTGGGAAAGGCTCCTATCCAAAACACTGGAGAGCCACTGCTTGCCACTGTTGACCATGCTGAGCTAGATGGACAAATGGTCTCATTCTGTACAAGGCAACTTCCCAAGTTCTTATCTCAGGAGTTCCACCAAGAGCTGGAAGAAGACTGGGCCAAACTGTCCTACTGACCAAACCACAGAGGAGACAAAGACACAAGCAAATCTCTCTCTCTCTCTCTCTCTCTCTCTCTCTCTCTCTCTCTCTCTCT
>JAJKFI010000007.1:25158551-25169101 GCA_029204185.1 Lerista edwardsae
TTTGAGGCTTCCCACTGTGGCTGCTGAGCCACTCCTGGTTGTCCAACTCTGTTCAATTTCTTTCCTGACACTAAGGACACCTTGCTGTGACAAACAGCTGTCAGAACTGTGCTGCACAGGTTTCTGAGCTTGGGCATGGCACTTTGGCATGAAAAAAGCGCGATTTTGGGCCATTTTGAGGCTTCCATCATGGGAATGACCCAGTTCTGGATCTCCAAACTTGGTGAATTTTTTTCCAGTCCTGCAGCAGATCTAGCTCTGGGGAAATCTGCTGTCAGAACTGAAGTTGGACAGTTTCTGAGCTTGGGACTGGGACTTTTGCGTGATTTCGGCCCATTTTTTGGCTGCCATATTGGAAATGACCCAGTTCTGGTATGTGGACTTCGGGGACCTTCCTTTCCTGCCAATACACACACCTCACACTGTCTAAAACAGTCGAGAGACCTTTTGTACGCTTTTTCGAAAATTGAAACGCTAACCGCAACGGACGGTTATGGTAAATTGTGAGCCCTTTTGGGACAGGGAGCCATTTAACTTTATTATTGTTACTATTTGCCTGTAAACCGCTTTGTGAACTTCGTGTTGAAAAGCGGTATATAAGTACCTTGATTGATTGATTGATTGATTGATTGATTGATAATACTATAAACAATAAAATAAAGCTGAAGAAGGGCTTTTATGGATTGGCATTTATATGGCATATGAACTTCTGCAGTTGAATTCTGAAAATTGCAGATTTATTTAAAAAAAAAAAAGATACATGAATTACATCTGAGTGCAATCCTAACCTGGAGTTAGGCTGGCACAGTGAGGCCAGCAAAGTTTGGCTAGCACAAGGGCCACTATAAAGCACATTTTGACCACTCTTGGAGTCAGGGAGGATGGTGCACATCTGTGTGCTGGCTTCTCTGACTCCGAGAGTGGTCTAAACATATTTTATGGTATCCCTTGTGCCAGTCAAACTTTGCTGGCCTAACTGTGCCGGCCTAACTCCAGGTTCGGGTTGTGCTGTCACTTAGAAGAGCATGATGTAAAAACAGTCAGCTTCAGAATGTTCTTCTGTAACTTGATTGTTTTATTTAAAGTAAAAGGTAAAGGTTTCTCCATGACCCAATGGTCTAGTGGTGACCGACTGTAGGGGGTGGTGCTCATCTCCGTTTCTAAGCCGAAGAGTCGGTGTTTTGTCCTAGGACAAGCTTCCGTGGTCATGCGACCGGCTATATGTGGCTTGACTATACACCAAGGCGCACGGAACGCCATTACCTTCCCACCAAATTGGTACCTATTTATTTTTACATTCTTTCAAACGGCTAGGTTGGCAGGAGCTGAGACAAGCAACAGGAGCTCACTCCATCGCGTGGTCTCGAACTCCCAACCTTCCAATAAGAAAGCCCAGCAGCGCCACCATGTCCCATTTATTTAAAGTAGAAACAGGCTAAAGAAGAGAAATCCCAGCAGCATACAAATTTAAGAAGCAAGAGAGAGAATAACCTTCTGATACAAGATCTTCCAGGTTTCAGAAAATCTCCTAGTACTTTCAATTTCAGCTGAAGTCCATCATACTCAGCAAACCTGAAGATGAAAACCATTAGCTGAATAATCAAAGCTACCTAGCTACACTGTGCAGGGCAGCTACGAGATTCTGAGCAAAGATTTGCATCCAAATGACTTTAAATTATCTAACCTTTGATTCCAAATACTGCATATTACTATTAGAATATCATACCTAGGATCCATAAAAACTGCATTGGAGAATGAAGAAATTAAATTAGAAATCCCACAAATAAGAGCTGTTTTGAAACAACAATCTGAGCCTTAAATCTAACCTTTTTTGGAAACCATCAACAAGTTCCAAAGCAGTACAGTAGTTGAAGGAGGAGTGGAATTCAATTGGCATGCTCAAGCGGCAGTAAATCATATTCGCATTACTATTCTGTGTTCCAAATGTTTTATGGGTTACTTTCAAGCGTGGTGGGCTGTCGATGTTCCCATCAATTCTTGTTACCTGAAAACAAAGATTGTCCAAAATCTGATTGTTCCAAAATTTGTTTTTGAAACAAAACAAAAAGTAAAACGAAAAAGAAACTCCTTTAATAATCTAATGTAGTTTTGAAAGTGGCTTTACATTGGCCCTAAACAAAGGCAGGATGTGTGGCTCATGGGTAGGGGTGGGTTTTTTTGGTGGTATTTTTCCAAAATTTCTTGACTGAAATAGCAAATTGCATTGTAATGTGTTTTTATCCACATTTTTATTGCAAATGGTACAAACAGCGCAATAAACAAGGGTGAATGGCCCTACAAAGACAAGCAATTACTGGCACACACCCCAGCTCAGAATGACTTGCTCAAAAGTGCCTACGTTGCACTCTGGTTGCTGCTTGGAGCATCAAGAAACTGCTGTTTACTACTTCCACATTATATTAAAGTCTCCCCAGCATGCAATGTGAACTATGAACATGCAAGTTCATGCAAGTTGAAGCAAACTTCCTCCTGTTTCTGCCACTCCTCCTCCTGATCTCTTGCTGAAAACTATTTGTGGATTCCTTAAAACTGTGTCAAAAATAGTCAAAAGTGGTGTTCTTTTTGTGAAATTGATCTCCTGTAAACCGCTTTGTGAACTTTTGTGTTGAAAAGCGGTATATAAATACTATTGATTTATTGATTATTCTATGTTGATCACAAAAAAAACCCCCACCCCTACTCATAGGTAGCAATCGGTAATCAGATCTCCCTTCTAGGCAACCATTTTGAATCTGGTTCTGTCTCTCCCCCCCCCCCCAGCCACCATTTTGCACCTTGGCTCTGATTGATGGAAAAAATGAACCAGATCCCATAATCTGCCCATGCCTGATGTTGTGTGTTATCTTCCTATGCACTATTACCTCAATATAAGGATGGTTTGGGGGCACATTGACAAATGTTGGTAGACGTTTGCTAAACCACATAGCAACATCTCTGTTCATGTTGACAGCAAAAGGTTCAAATCCCTCTTGAAGACCACACATGGTATAATATTTGAAAGTGCTGGCATCTCTTCCGAAGTTCAATCGACCAATCTGAGACAGGCCCAGCGAGCATATAGGAACAAAACCTGAACAAATAAGAGATGATTATGCAGAAAAGTATGCATTGTCAATGATGACCATAAACTAATGGCATCCACACTTATACTGTGAGAATTAAAGGCATGAGTAATAAAAACAAGGTATTATTAACGGTAAATAATAAAGCAGTAATCAAACACTTTCTGTTTAAGAGGACCTTCTGAAAAAAAATTGGTTGCCTGGTATTCCCCCTTACAATTAATTACCAAATGTCAGTCAACAGTTACTGCGGGTCTAAAGAACAAACTACTGACAGCCTGCACCACAGGAAAGTTATCTTACAAAATATTTTATGAGGCTGATAACATAGCTCTGCCTGAAGGGTTCCATAAGAAGCACAGAGGGATATTAAAATCACTGACAAGAATATTAGACAGGAGCAGATTGGCTGGCTGGGAAGCAGAGATCTTGTTAAGTTTGCAACTGGTAGCGATACGGGGTAACAGGAAACTGAATGTGCCCAATGGAGATTTCATTCAGGTAGAGAATACGTTTTTGCTTTACTTATTAAATACTGAAAATATAAGCACTACTCTGAAAGCAGAATGCTCTGGAGGTAAGAACTAAAAGAGAAAAAAAAGGGCATGTAAGATTATAACAGATTAGTCAATCTATTTCCAACAGACGAGACAGGCGTATTCCTTAAATTGCTATTCAGAAGAGTTTGGCTTTGTTCAGAGTCACACGTATCTTTTTTAATTAAAAGAAAACTGAATAGAACAACAAATACAGTAACCTGAGGTTATGAAATCGAGGGTGCAATCATAACCTGGAGTTAGGCAAGCAAAGTTTGGCCGGCACAAAGGACACCGTAAAGGAGGTTTGGAGCACTCTCAGAGTCAGAGAGACCACCACACAGAGGTGCACCATCCTCCCTGACTCCAAGAGTGGTCCAAACGTTCTTTACAGTGGCCCTGGTGCCGGCCAAACGTGGCTGGCCTAACTCCAGGTTAGGATTGCATCCTCAATGTTGATGCATTAAATTAAGTAAAAGTACTTAATAATATTAGAGAAAACATTTTGCTGTGGAAAAGTTTATTAATGATGGGATTCCTTTTCTTCTGTATTGCCAGAATGTAGTGCCCCATAGAACACCATGCAGAAGATAATACATATATAAGAGCCCAATCCTATGCATGTTTATTAAGAAGTCAGCTCCACTGTGCTCAGTGGGGCCTACTCGCAGGTAGCAGGGCATAGAATTGCAGCCTAACATAATTTAGCATACAGCCCAATCCTGACAAAATCCCTTTGCAGTGTTGCAGTGGCACTGACTTGGACTATGTTGCATCCTGCAGGGGGTTTTCAGCTGTTTGGGGGGGTCTCCTATGTAATGGGTCAACTTGGACCAGCAATATCGCTGGTGCAAATTTGATTTGATCCATGCAGGAGGATCGGGTGTAGGAAAGGAGTTAGGATACGTAGCCGCCAAAGAACTTGCCCCCTGTTGGGCCCAATCCACCCACTCCAACCTCCAACTCTCCCCATTCCGTCTCCTGAAGCATTATTTTAATATCTCAAGAATTTGAAACCTATAATAGAACAGTGGTTCCCAAACTATGGGTTGGGACCCACCAGTGGGTTGCGAGGTGGATCACGAAGCACCTAGAGCACCCATAATTTCAGGTAAGTCACGAAGCACCTAGAGTAGTCATACTGAAAATATGGGAAGATGGGAGGCTGGAAAGGGAGAGAGCTGTATGTCAAGGTTTTGCTTGTGTCAAGTCTGTAAATAGGCATTTTTTTTTCTCTTTGCAATTGGAAAATGGCTGAGAAATAACCCAACTTACTGCTGCATTCCTGGGAAAGCAGCAGGCTCTGGCATCACGATGACTGCACATCTGGCCATGACATCACTTTTGGTGGGTCCCGGACAGATTGTTATTCTAAAAAGTGGGTCCCTGTGTTAAAACGTTTTGAGAACCACTGGAATATCTCACAATATCTCTGTAGTTAGAAATATTAGTCCAAACAAAGATTCCACATACCATTATCTATTTCAAAGTCAGCAAAAGCAAGTTCTGAGCCTTTATTGGTTATTAGCAACTCCCCGTTCAGGGTAAATATCATTGACTTGTCATCTAGATTAATCATACAGCCCACCACATCTCCCGGTTGCCAGTTTCGTCCAAAGAATCCACTACCCTGGTGCCAACGTTGACCCTGAAGAGGGGGGAAAAGAATAGTAATAAATGTGCGCAGCAAAACATGTTTGAAGTAGGGAGATTTCAAACAAGAAAAATACAGAAACTGGTCTTCCAAAGACAGTTACAAAATAAACTGCATCTAGCGATGGCCAATCAATGCAAAGCTTCACAAGAAGTCAGGTCTGCAAAATGAGTGGTGTAGTACAGCACATGTTTATGTAAGGTTGCTGCTGAGTGACAGCCAATCCTAACTAAATCCCCAAGTGGCAATGCAGCAGCACTGGCTGCGCTATATCCCACAATTGTGGTCTCCTCAGGGTAAGGGGACATTGTCCCCTTACCATGCTGTAAGCCCTAGTAGCTGCAATAGGTCAACTCAGATCAGCGATATTGCTGACGCAAACCAGTGTTGATCTGGGCAAGCGGATCATTGCCCAGGAAGGGGATCAGGATTTGGGGCACCTCCCCTCCAAACCCGCCCTTCTGGGCCTGATCTACCCACTCCACCCCCAACTCCTCCCTGTTCTCCTGCAGTCAGGGATAAGAAACAAGATGGCCTTGTTTGCATGTTTTCCAGGTGGTGAAGACCAGAAAGGACTGTTAAAAGCTCCAGAAGAATCTCTCAAAACTGGAAGAACGGACAGCAAAATGGCAGGTGTAATTTAATGTAAGTAAGGGCGCAATCCTATACAGCGCCGGAATGGCGAGGCTGACTTGGCAGCGCCATATCCGACGCTGCATAGGAGAGGAGCATTCGTTCCCTTACCAGTTCCTTGGATCTGTGCCCGCTAAAGAGTGGGCGCAGATCCGAGGAGACAATGCAGCCCAAATCAGGGCCTCACAGCCTCGTGGCCTCACTGCCTCGCGGACAGGCCTAAGAGGTGGACATATGGCCACCTCCCAAGCCCGCCCACATCCCACCCAAGTCCCGCCCCCGCCTCCCTCCCACCCACCCACCAATTCCCTTCGGTTGGCACAAAGAAGGCACTCTGTCGGTGCTCTGAAGCCGATGCTATTCTTAGCGTCAGCTTCAGAGCGTTAGCACCAATGCGGAGATGCTGCTCGGTGTCCCCATGTCAACGCAAATGACATAGCGCCGACGCAACAATGTTGTGTCAGCGCTACATCCATTAGAGGATTACACCGTCAGTGTAAATTAATGCACATTGGGGCAAAAAATAATGCCCAACCCAACTTTTCACATATATGATAATGGTTTTGAATTGTCTGTGACAGATCAGGAGAGAGATCTTGGGGTGGATGGTGGTGAGCTCAATCAAAGTCAACCCAGGGCCTAGTAGCTGCAAAGAAGGCAAATTCCATGTTTGGGATCATGGGATCACTAAAAAGGGGATTGAGGATAAATGCCAATATTATTATGTCATTACACAAATTGATGGTAAGGCCACATCTGCATTGCCTACAGTTTTGGTTGCCAGATTGCAAAAAAGGATATAGTGGAACTGGAAAAGGTGCAGAAGAGAGTAATCAAAATGATAACTGGGCTGGAGCACTTCCCTTATGAGGAAAGGTTGCAGCATTTGGGGCACTTTAGATAAGAGAAAGGCGCCTGAGGGGGACATGATTGAGATGTACAAAATCATGCATGAGATGGATAGAGTGGATAGAGGGAGGTTCTTTTCTCTCACACACAAGACGAGATCCAGGGGACATCCACTAAAACAGAGTGTTGGAGTGTTGGGTGAGTTAGAACAGATTAAAAAAATACTTTTTTACCCAGCACAATATTAATCTGGAACTTCCTGCCATAGGAAGTGGTGATGGTATCTGGCCTAGATGCCTTTAAAAGTGGATTGGACAGATGTCTTGAAGAAAAGTCCATCGCAAGTTACAAGCCATGATGGGTATGTGTAACAACCTGGTTTTAGAGCAGTGTTTCCCAACCTGGGGTTGCGACCCCCATTGGGAAACATTCCTGGGTCATTCCCCCTTAAGGGGAGTAGCCTGGGAACGGGTGCCTGACAGCGTCACAGTGATCGTGGTGCTTTGGGCACCCTGTACATCCTCTTTTCGTGTGCAAACAGGAAGTGCTTTCTGCGTGCAAAACTGGGCTTTTTATTTCATTGGGGAGGCTCGCAAAGAGGGCTGTGGGCCTCCCAGAACTTGCCAGAGGCCAGCGTGACCCCACTCCAATGAGATAAGGACCCCCGGGGTGCCCACAGCGCCGCAATTGCTGCTGTGCTCTTAGACACTCTTCCTAGCCCCAGTTCCTGTTCCCACCAGCACTTACAGTGGTCCCAAGGTCCAGGCAGGATGTTTTCAAGTGGTGTTCCTCTTTTTATTTAGCAGGGGGAGAGTAATCGTCCCTATTCACCCCTGCACAATGGGTGTTGCTGGTGGTGTCATGCAATTTTTAGATTGTGAGCCCTTTGGGACAGGGAGCCATTTAACTTTATCATCATCATCATCATCATCATCATCATCATCCTGTAAATCACTTTGTGAACTTTGTGTTGAAAAGTGGTATATAAGTACCTGTTGATTGATTGATTGATTGATTGATTGATTGATTGAGAAGGAGGCTACCTTGGAAGGCCAGGTGCAAGGGAATGGCAAGAGGATACAGGTATCTTGTTGTGTCGCATGCACAATGAGGCATCTGGTGGGCCACTGTGAGATACAGCAAGCTAGACTAGATGGGCCTTTGGCCTGATTCAGCAGGGCTCTTATGTTCTTAAAGTGTTTGACAATACTTTTGCAGCAGCCTGCACAGGCCATAATTAGGACGGGGCCATAAATTTCTTTTTAAAAGAGAATAAAGGACTACCTTGGTTTTGAATTGCTCTAGATAAGTTTTCTGCCTCTGCCTCTCAGAGGCGGATCTACAGGGAGGGCAAAGCTCTAAGTGTTGCAAGAAGCCTTACCCAGTCATGTAAATCCCATCTCTCCCTTGCTGCTGTAGCCAGTAAGCAACGCCAAGATGTTGCTTTTCCCTATGAAGATTGGCTAAAACGGTGCAGGAGAGGAGTGATTTCCACTGCAAGGTAAGGCTTCTTGTAAAACTTAGAGCTTTGCCCTCCCTTAGATCTGTCTCTGCTGCCTCTGCCTCTGCTCACAGGTTAATGATCTGCCATCTCTTTCTATATCTTAAAATTCATTTACCACCCTTTCTATCCAGAAGGCACAAAAGATGGCTCACAGCAATATGGCACAATCAATACAATTCAGAACCAATGCAAAAACAAGATAATAAACGTGATCAAAGATAAAACGTAAGAGATAAATACAAGCAACAGAAGAACAAGAAAGAAAAACAGCACTGTGGAAAGCCATTAAACTAAGCCAAACTCCTCTTGTATCTTCCACTTCTCATACTCATCCCTTCTGACAAACCTCTCCAAGAGCCCTGTCCCCACGAACTTTCTAAAATGCCGAAGACCTTACACAGCACAGCCTTATAATGAAACATATCCAAGACATATCATCATATTTAACAGCATATAAATGCATATAAAGTTAAAACAGTTTAACTGCATATAAATGCAGCATTTGACCCTTGCCATGTATAATAATTATAAGCAAAATCACAATAAATATATTTATAATACAAGTTATTTATAATATGAATATTATCAAACAGTAGTAATAAACTCTCTTCATCATGCATTCTTTGAGACGTATGACGTGTTTTATTACTGAATTAAGCATTTCGGGGTTTGAAAGCTAGTCCTAAAAACAGATCTGGCCCAACCTTAGCTTGTCTGGAGTGAACATGTCCATTCTAAAGAGATGCACTACCTATTCTGGCTGGATCCCCAAGGCCTGCCAGCCGGGAGACTGAGCAGGCACAGGTAGGGACTAGAGAACTGGATGATTCTCAGGTTGAAGTAAGTCCGAGAATCAGCCAATTCTCAAGCTAAAAGTGGCCTGAAAACAAACTGATTTTTGAGCTGCCACCACCACCTGTTGCATCATGGTCTCCAGGAAGTGGTAGCTGGAAGTGACTGATTTTCAAGTCAAACCCTGCCTGAGAGACTGAGCCGCAAATAAGGACTTTCCCGGTTGGCTCTAATGTGAACGTACTAGGTAGCTGAAGGCAAGTAACTCCCCTTTAGGACACAATCCTAACCTGGAGTTAGGCCAGCACAGTTAA
The DNA here is from genome assembly GCA_029204185.1 of Lerista edwardsae. Classification (NCBI taxonomy): domain Eukaryota; kingdom Metazoa; phylum Chordata; class Lepidosauria; order Squamata; family Scincidae; genus Lerista; species Lerista edwardsae. The sequence goes on from JAJKFI010000007.1 coordinate 25,167,917, forward strand.
GCCAGAAATGTTTGGCTGGCAGAAGGGCCATCGTTAAGTGCATTTGGACCACTCTTCGGAGTCAGGGAGGATGGCGAATGTCTGTGTGTTGGCCTCTCTGACTCCGAGAGTGGTCCAAACATACTTTACGGTGGCCCTTGTGCCAGTCAAACTTTGCTTGCCTAATTCTGCTGGCCTAACTCCAGGTTAGGATTGCGCCCTCAGTCTCAGGCCCCCAACTGCCATAGAAAGATATCTTGAGAACACCCATTAAGGTTAACAGCTAAACAATATGAAGCACTTGAAACATCTGAAAGTGCTATACAAATGCTGTGTTGTTATTACTCAAACATTCACAGCCCAATCCAATAGGCTTGTATCGCTGATATTTGCTTTTTGTTTGTCCTTACGGCAATCGCAAAAAGTACTCCAACAGCAAAGATAAATAGGAGGGGGGTTGGGAAGGGGCAGGAGGAAAGCAGACTGGCTCCAGGAAGGGGGCAGGTTTGGCAGCAACAATGGCGGCCATCAAATTCTAGCCCCATTCCCAGACCTGATTACCCGGCCCAATGTCCACACAGGACAGTGCCAGTGATTTTATTAGTGCAGGTCAGGATAGACCACTCTGCACCGCAAAGGCTTACCCAGCGGCATCATGCAGCCGGAACGCTGGGCTTACCCCAAGGTAAAGGAACATTTTGTTCCCTCATTGGGCTGAACCTTCATTTTATAAAGTCATTTTATAGATCTCCCAAATGCAAATAATTCTTTGTGTGTGTGTAGTTCAGTCATTGCTATAAGATGTTCAGATTTCTCGATTTGGTACTCAAATGTACTAACTTTGCTTCCTTCAAACACAAATGCTTGGTCATCAGCTCCCAATTCTACGTCAGGCCGGCAGCCTGGCCTCGCCCACCCAACACGCATATCTCCTCCTGTCACAGCTTCAAATTCAAAATACCACTTTCCGGTCCTAACTGCATAAGACCGCTCTACTCTGAAGAAACGTATCTTGTCAATGCTCACTTTTTCCACTGTTTGGTCAGCTGTGAAAAATAAAAGAAAGAACAACATGAACATGAACTGCAACTGAAACATCCTGGCTTTTGTTTTCAATCTGTCCCAGGGTGCAATCCTAACCTGGAGTTAATAAATAATAATAATAATAATAATAATAATAATAATAATAATAATAATAATAATAAT
>JAJKFI010000007.1:25169111-25185728 GCA_029204185.1 Lerista edwardsae
ATAATAATAATAATAATAATAATAATAATAATAATAATAATAATAATTACATTTATTTATATACCGCCTTTCTTAATATCACTAGATTTCTCTAATGATTGAACTCAAGGCGGTTTACATAGGCAGACTTTCTCACAAACCCGAAGGTTTTTACAATTTACAGAATGTTCTATCTTCCAAGAACAACACTCCTACAGATCTTTCTTTCTGGATTTAGCCTTCTTTCTTTAGCCACCTGTCTGTCGTCTGCTGGCTGATGAGGCTTCCCTGCTGCCACCAGAGATGCAGCTGATTTCAGCACACTCCTCCTCCCACAAGGCAGCTGAAACTCAGCTTTTAATCAGCCGCAGTTTCCAAGGTCTGCTGCTCGCAGAGACTTCCGGCAGTCCCGAGCTCACGACCTTCAGATCTTCAGGTGTTATCTTCGGGCGAACGGAGGCATTAACCCTCTCAGCTAAATCTTCTGCCCTAATTAGGCCAGCACAAGTTAGGTGGGCCCTTGTGCTGGACCAGGAATCTTGCAAACTCACCATAAAGCACATTTGGGCCACACTTGGAGTCAAAGAGGATGGCGCATGTCCATGTGCTGGCCTCCCTGACTCCAAGAGCGGTGCAAATGTGCTTTACTCCCAGTTAGGATTGTGCCCTTATCTGTGCAACAATGCCACAATTAGGAAAATAAAGCACAATTTCTTTGTGTGAGCATGCCATGTACTGTTTTTATTTTACAAAATAATACTTAAACTAGGAACATTCTACATACATAGAATACTACAAGAATACTACATACTTAATACTCTGCAGATAGATATTTGTCTTCCACAAATACAAAACGATTGATTTGAGAAATGTAGTCTTACATTGTCTAATCTACCTTCTAAATTAAACATCCAAGTGTAAGATTGTATGTGGGTGATCACCTCTTATAGAAAAATAAATAAATACTGTGAGCAGTTTAATGCATAGTGCAAAAAATATATAGATTCAATCCACCTCCTTCTGTGAATAAAACATTTGTCAGCAAAATGCTTCATCTCACTGGAAGGCATTTCACACCTAATAATATAATAGTGGGGCATTTTCCTCGGCAAGGACAAGGCAGGGTAGAAATTTTTCAAATAGATAGATAATAGTAATGTAAATACAAAAATCCCCTATTGATTTAAAAACAGGGAAAGTTATCTTCAATTATAATTAAGACTCCTTGACTGAAAAATTAAAGTGCCGCTTTAGAGTTTTCCTGCCTTTTTCACAGAGCAGTGGTTCCCAAAGTCCTACTTGGAATTTTGGAAGACCCTGTAAGTAATTGCTCGTGCGGAGGAGGGGGCACCAACGCGATCTCCATGGTTGCACTGCTGCTGGTAAAGGAAGGGATTTTACAACTTACCAAGGATCACTGTGGCTCTCTGGAGGGTCTGAGGAGCCTTTGACCTCCTTTGCAGCCCTCCGAAAAGCTTCAAACCGCTGTTAAAACAAAAAAAAACCCACTTCCTGTTTTTGTTGCAAAACAGGAAGTGGTTTTTGTTTTTTGTTTTGCTTTAAACAGCAGTTTGAAGCTGCTGGAAGGGCTGCAGAGGACCCCCTCCCCTCTCCCTCACCAGGTACTTGATGCTTCTTTGGGCACTGTGAGCAGGAAAGTGCACACCTAAAGATACACCAGCAAGTGAAGGCAGTGACAGTGGTTCTTCATGTTGCCACCTGTTTATTTTTCAAATATATTTATTTTCAAAAAAAAAAAAAAATAGGAGAAGCACTACACTTTGAACCAAGATCAGTCTCACCAGCTAGATGAGAAAACGATGGTGAACTACCTCACAGGATGTTTGAGAACAAGTGGATAGCAAAGCATGTTAGAACTATTAAGACTGCTCAGAAAGTGTCAACAATAAAAAAGATAACACATGCCTAGTTCTTGATCTGGGGGTTCAATATTATACCCATAACCAGCAAAGGTACGGACAGCTTCGCGAAGGCTATCTCTATTTGATTTCTTAGTACGTTCATCTAATAAGGCATATGGAACCAGTCGAGGATTTCGTTTGTTTTTGAGATCCTAAAAGGAATAGAGGAAAGATATGTCATGTTCAGGATCACACCCTCTCTCCTTCCCCACCTACGGAATAAAATACAACAATGGTACAAGTTATCTTTCCTCCTTTTTGCAAAAATATGTAGGCAGAATAATTCTTCAAGAGACGCGTTAACAACAAACAAAAAGCTAATAGTCACAAATGCTGTACTCAACAACAACAACATCCCTGTTAAGCCCTACAGACTTCATCATTGGGCAGAGCCTGCACTAATAATAAGTTGCAGGTTTGTCTGACCTTACAATATACTCACAGCAAACAGCATGACCAATCAGATCATTAAAGGTCTTCATGTTAATGATAATTGTAATGCAATAGCTTTGTTGCATGATCACACTGTCAGAGTTCTGTTCTCAGAGGCTCTCCATGAGAATACAGTATTCAATAATTAGGAAAAGCTTCTCAAGAAATAAGGGAGCAATTCTAAGCCACATTCCAGCTAAGGGCAATGCAACTCTAGGTCAGGGAACAAACATTCCCTTACCTTGAGGAGGTTTCCATACTGCCCCCCCCCCCGCAAAGGAGGCAGCACATGCCCCATTGGAACAGCTATGCCAGTGCTGGAAAGTTGGTTAGCATTTTACCCTAAGTGCATTATTTAGTAATGCTCCGCAGCTAATCATGGCCTCCATTGTATCAACATTCTAACAACACTCAAACTTTCTTTAAAATATTTCTTAAAATGAATACCTGTTGAATACCATAGGTCCAGCCTTGTTTTATTCTGTCTTTTGCCCAGACATTATGTGCATTCTCTGCAAGTTTATCAACCAAAACTTCTTGAGAAGGTGACAATTTCACATCCGAAAGATCTAGAGGGGCAGGTTTATAGCCATTTGACATCATATAACTGGAAATCAGAAAAAAATATTGGAAAAGTTATATGTTTAACCAACGTTTAACCAGTATCAATCTTATTAGTTTTAATAAATACAAAACAGAGCAACAAAAGATAAAAGGAGAAACTTTGGAACAAAGAAAACAAAAGTGGAACAAAGTATTGCATAATCACAGCAGTTCAGCAAAAAGGCTAAAAAGTAAGTGTGAACACAAATAAACAATTTTAGAAAAGAAGCCAACACTTGGAGAGATACAGTTATACCTGTTAATTAATGACACATTCACAGATATGACTCACAACTTTAGGGCTTGCCATCCATTTACATACCAAAGTGAATGCAAGATGCATTTATGTTGGGCCTTTGCTTCAGTGGCTACATTGGCTGCTGGTTCCTTTCCAGGCTGGATTAAAAATGTTAGTTTTGACTTTTAAAGCCCTTTACGGCTCGGGTCCGGGGTATCTGAGGGACCGCCTCCTTCCATATAATCCTACCCGTACTCTTAGGTCATCTGGGGGGGGGGCCCTTCTGACTGTGCCGCCACCAGGAGAGGTGAGGGGGTTGGCGGCCAGGAATAGGGTCTTCTTGGTGGTGGCCCCAGGACTTTGGAATACCCTCCCCTTAGAATTAAGAACTGCTCCCTCTTTGGCAATATTTTGGCGGGGGTGGAAGACTTTTTTATTCAAACAAGCCTTCAATTGTTGACAGGCTGGCTGGCATTTTACATTCTTCATCTTATATTTTAAAGGATCCACAGGGCTTGCTTGTTTTAAAATTTTAACTGTTTTAATATTGTTTTTAACATTGTTTTAACTGTTAAATTTGTGGTTTTTTCAGTGATGATTTTAATGTTGTAAGCCGCCTTGGGTACCCATGGGGCAGAAAGGCGGGATGAAAATTAATTAATTAATTAATTAATTAATTAATTAATTCATTAATTCATTCATTCATTCATTCATTCATTCAATAAATAAATAAATAAATAAATAAATAAAAGTATTCTTATAACTGTCCTGCCCTACACTAATATGACCAAAAAGGCCTACCAGAAATCATAACCCACCAGGTTCAGAAACAACAAAATGTTGCATATACACATATCAGAATGAGGGCCATACTCAAACCATTTTGTTCCATGTCACAGAGTCCACATAATAATTGCTAAAACTCTTTTGCTTCATAGCTTGTGAAAGCTTCTGTGAAAAATGTGTCCCTTCTCAGTTCACCTCTAGTACTGAGCACCATTTGTTGAAAAGCATCCTAACCACATTCATCACTGATGCACAGTCAAAGCAGACTGCCTGCTACTTACTCAAGGGCATGTTGCCTAACTTATGTGTCTTGCCCTCCCAATTAATCTACAAGTTTTTGGGTGGTTTTTTTTGAAGATGTATCCTGACATTCGGTATTACTACTCCCATAAGAACATAAGAAGAGCCCTGCTGGATCAGGCCAAAGGCCCATCTAGTCCAGCTTCCTGTATCTCACAGTGGCCCACCAGATACCACAGGGAGCACATAAGACAACCGGCTGCCTGCATTCTGTGGCCTCTCCCTTGCACTTGGCATTCTGAGGTAAATTCTGAGGGAAACGCACTGGTGGCTAGTCAAGATTCTCCACAGCATTTCTCTTGGACAGCCACCAGAACCAGATGCTCCTCTTCAGACATGTACTTGTAAGAACATAGGAACAGCTCTGCTGGATCAGGCCAAGGCCCATCTAGTCCAGCTTCCTGTATCTCACAGCAGCCCACAAGATGCTTCAGGCAGTACACAGGACAACAGGATACTTGCATCCCAGGGCAGCTAACAAATCGTATAAAAAATAACATTATTCATATACCTGACCAACAGTATTATTACTTTAGATGTCAGAAGTGTTGAAGATTGTGATAAATCTAACAGGAAAAGGCCATAGCTCTGGACAATAAAGGTTCTACTTTCAAATAAAAATTACAAGTAAATGCTGCAGGGAGTGGTAAAGAAAAATATTTTGAGCCTGCTACCATACATCAATAAAATGGTTTTCCACACTGATATCAGCATACCACATCCACAACCAACTCAGGTAAGGAGAAGTAGCTCTACAGTAAATGCCCCAAACCTACAAAACTATGTTGCTAAACAATTATGGAGCAATTCTAGACACATAGCTTAATGATTACAAGACTAACAAATGAGAGCAATGTTTTTACCATGAGCTTACTTTTTTGAAAGCTTGATTTTCTTAAGCTCTTCCTCTGCTCCTGGATTGATATGAACAACATGGCACCCAAGAGCCAGAAGAGTTCTATAGCAATTGGAAAAAAAAATTGTAAAATTCGTATTCAATTACAGTTTTTGTTGGTGTTTGTGGGTGCTCCCTCCACTTGCTTGCTAGCCCAGGGTGGGAGTTCTACACTGAAGGGGTATGGCAAGGACAAAACTGTGTAGGTGGTGGTTGGAAAGGAAGACAGAGCCAAGAAGGTCACTGTCGAGGGATGGTGTATTTGAACGTGTACTTGTACATTGCTAGACCCCCAGAGATGCCATGGTCCATTCTGGCCATTTGCGTTGGCCAGAAAAAAGGGGGAAAAGTTGCAACCCCGCAACATAATGTGACTGTAAGTCATAACGCATGTCCATCGTGATTCACACACACACACACACACACACACACACACACACACACACACCGGAAAATTCCAAGTCATTTTGACTTTTGTTGCAAGACTCGAGTTCCCATCCCTGCAAAATGCTGTATAAGCCTGGAGCAGGCAGAGAATGATCTTTATTCACATATAGCAGGGTGACCAGGCGTCCTCTTTTTCTAGGACATGTCCTACAGTTCTATCTTCTGTCCTGGGTACATTTCAAAATGTCCTACATTTCAAGACAGACAGGGGGCGCCACGTCAAGAGGGGCTGCCCACATCACTTGTTTGCATGTTTGTCCTTTATTCCTTTGCTCATTGGGTTGCCCTAAAGGAGGATAAGACCCCCTCCATCAATATATAGAAGTGTTTTTAGCCTTTATTTTGTAATGTCCTGTATTTTTCTTGCAAGTCTTACATTTTGGGGTTCTGCATCCTCCTTTATGGTTATGATGTCGGGCAGTGGTGTCATCTAAATGATTTAAGAACAGGAACTCACTTTTGATTGGCACGTGTCGGGACCCGCCCACCGGAAGTGACGTCATAAGCCAGAAGTGATGTCGTGGCAGGAAGTGACATGAAAAAAGCCCTTTTTGAGGCCTCAGATGATTTTAAACTGACCCAACAGTTGCAACAGTATTCCACAGCACCCCCAGAACATGTGAAGGAGGCCTGGCATCAGATTAAAACCCCAGAGCAACTCATTTTTCAGTGGCAAGGAAAGGAAAGGCTCCGCTCGCTGCCTGCCTGCCTGCCTGGCTCTGAGAACATGCAGGCAACTCAAACATGCAGGAAATTCAAACGTTGCAGAGGACGGAGTCGACGGGTGGGCGGGCGAATGGGCGGGGCCAGCTGTAATCCTAGAAACCGGTACTCGCGTACCCCCACGTACCCCCTGCATGATATCACTGACGTCGGGCCACCCTGCATCTATCCCTACTCATAAGAGTACACTTATGAGTACACTCATAAGAGTACACTATCCCTACACATAAGAGTACACTTTCTCTTTCTTCCATTTACAACTCACTTCAGAGTTTCCGTTGACATTTGCAGATTGTAGTTCTTCTCTGTTTCAGGCAACTTTGCAAATTCCACCAAACAAGGGTGTTGTCTTTTATTATCATCTCGTACCTATAATGAGAAAAAAAAAATCTAGGGAATTTTGGACTTTAGTTTAGAAAAAAATCCAGTGGGCCCTCCTTGGTATCCACGGAATTGAGCATCTGCCCATGCTGAGCCTGCAGCTGGGGGGGGGGGAAGACGACTCCCAGACATGACCAGAAGACACGTCTGGTTTGTGCTGGTGACTTCTGGTTGACTCCAGAGGTGTTCTGAGATGCCAGATACAGCAATTGTAAGGCCCAACTTATTTTGGGGGCACTCACATTTTTGTATACCTTGTGACAGGCCACCAAAGAAGTGGAAATGTCACTCAGAGTGCAATCCTATACTACTCCTGTTGTGCCGGCGCTACGCCCTTGCGCCAGCCGAACGCTGTCGCAAATGTGCTGTCAAGCGCGTCTGCATCAGCGCTATGCTGCTGGACCGGCGCAAGCAGAAGTGCCGATGCTTGGGCACCGCCGCAACCATCGGCAGCGCCGGCTTTGCACCAGTGGGGCATTGGCAGCGCTCGGTCAGCGCAGGGCCTCCATGAGGGCGTTCCAGAGATGTGCCAGGGGTGTAACTGGGCAACGCACCCCCTGGCAACGGGGGTGGTGATGCAGGACAGGTGTAGTGCCATATCCTGAAGCCCATCCCCGGCCAGGGCGGTCCTGATTCAGGCCGCTCCTTTCCACGTTCCTCTGCGCCTGCTATTTTGCCAGTGCAGATCCGAGCAGGCCCATAGGGGCAACCAGGGCTTACGCAGGTGCAAGGGAAAAATCTCCCCTTGTCCTGCACGATGCTGCTGCTTCCTCCTAATGGGCTTTAGGATACAGCCCTGTTATGTTAGCCTTACTATATCAGCCCCTATCTTTTAAAAGTGCCCCCAGTATCCATGATTTCAGGTGCCCACAGAGGGATCTGAAACAGAACCCCAGTGGATACTGGGGCATGCCTGTATCCAGGAAGAAAGTGTACTGTTTATAGAGTATTTTACCATGATCGATGAGCAATGGTAAACACTGTGGATTAGAGAGCAAGGGTTCCTGGTAATAACTTTTTCCTTTCTTTTCAAAATAACTGAGGGTCACTTACTTCAAAACTAAGGTCAGCCAGTGAAGACACAGTATTGTTATTTCCACAGTGCGAACTGATATGGCCATGGTGCTTAAACTTGTACATCTGATGAATGGGCTCTCCTAAGGTTACTCAGTACATCTGATGAATGGGCTAAGGTTACTCAGTTAATTCATTGATAAGCTGAGATTTGAATTTAGGTCTTTCTAAACAGTAACTAGGGATTGGGGGAGTTGGTGATCAACGCAGAATGCTAAATAATGATAATTTCTACTCAAAACGCTACATAAAATGAAATTTAGATCAAATTTAGATCAAAATTTAGATCAAAACATGAAATAACACCGCTTTTGCTTATTTGACACAAATGTAGATCAATTTCACAAAAATAACATTATGTCAGTCAGTCAGTCAGTCAACAGATACTTATATACCGCTTTTCAACACGAAGTTCACAAAGCGGTTTACAGGCAAATAGTAATAATAAAGTTAAATGGTTCCCTGTCCCAAAAGGACTCACAATCTTAAAAAAAAAAAAAAGGCAGCCCGCCAGCAACAGCCACCAAAAAGACTGCGCAGGGGTGATGAGGGACAATTACTCTCCCGCTGCTAAATATAAAAGGAACACCACTGTGCTTACTTTTGACACAGTTTTGAGGTAAGATAGACACAGATAGTTTTCAGTAAGGGATCAGGAGGAAGAAGAGGCAGAAACAGGAAGAAGCTGCTTAAACTATGAACACGAGTGTTTATAGTTCACAGTGCACACTGGGGCAACTTTAATGGAATGTGGAAATAGTAAGCAGCAGTTTCCTGATGCTCCAAGCAGCAACTAGAGTGCAGCTGGGGAATTTTTGAGCAGGTTATTTCAGGATGAGTTGTGACAGTCACTGATTGCTTGCCTTTGTAGGGCCATTCACCCTTACTTATTGTGCTGTTTGTACAATTTGCAATAAAAATTTGGATAAAAACACATAATACCGCAATTTGCTATTTTAATCAAGAAATTTTTTGGAAAAAATATCACCAAAAAACCCCACCCCTAACAATAGCCATAACCAGTGATTGGATCTGGGAAGGAGGAAGCGGAACACTGGGCAAGACTTACGCGTGATTGGCTGCTTGTCCGTTCCGTTCTGCGGCTGCCCTGGCCTGGGGGGGGCCTGCTCGCCGGGGGGGACGGGGGGGGCACGCCGGGTGCCTGGGCGAGCAGCGGTGGGGTGCGCCAACCGGGGCAGCGTTCCCGAGGCCCAGGGCAGCCACGGAACGGAACAGACGGGCTGCCAATCACGCGTAAGTCCTGCCCAGCGTTCCGCTTCCTCATTCCCAGATCCCACCGCTGGCCATAACCATTATTGTTCATAACATCTCCCCCGTTAGCAGGGCAAGTTCGAGGTTTTGACCTCTAGCTGCTGTGATAGCTTCTCTATGCAAGCTGCTCACTGCAGAAGCTTTAGCAGCATCATGTGCTTCACAGGGGAGCAAGGGCCAACTGGTTTAGCAGCTGTTACTTGCACAGGCTTATGAGATTGATTTGCTTGTTTTAGTTCTCTACGGCTGTATTTTCTATCACATAATTGTTTTCAAACTCTACCTTGCCATAAGTCCAGCCAAGTTCTATTTTATTCATACCCCAGAGTTCATGGATATTTTCAGCAAGCTTATCCCTGATCTTCTCAAGATGCAGAGGCAAAACAATCTACGGAGGAAATACGTGAAGTGTCAGCAAAATAGAAAACATTCAGCAATATTCCCTTTAACTTTATGTGCCTGGTTGTATCAGTGCTGCTCCATTGGAAGCTACATCCCTTCCAGGCACAATTCAAAGTGCTAGTTAATTACTATATTGAGAGCGCAATCCTAAGGTGCGCTGGATTGGCGACGCCAGCAGGCCTGCGCTGAATCCAGTGCACCTTTGGTGCACTGAAAAGTCCCCCTGGGGCAAGGGCACGTTCGTCCCCTTCTCCCGGGGAAGCTCCAGCTGCCCAATGGGCTTCCTCGGATCTGTGCCTGCTATTTAGCAGGCGCAGAACTGAGGAAGACATGCAGCCCAAATTGGGGCTGTGCAGCCTCCTGACGAGGCCTAGGATGTGGCCTATTGGCTGCATCCAGGCCCCGCCTCCTCTCCAGGCCGGCCCACCTGTCGGCCTGCCCACCCCCCTGCCCAGAACCACCCATTCCCCGCCCTCCCTCCTCCCAGAACCTCCCTTGTGCCAGCTGAGTTTGGCTGGTGCGAGGGAGGCTCCCTGTCGGCATTCTCAGGCTGACAGTACAAGTAGTGTCAGCCTGGGAGCTCTAGCGCTGACGTGGGGGCGCCACTCAGTGCCCCCGCATCAGCACTAGTGACGTAGCGTCAACGCTACGTCTGAGGCAGGATTGCACTGCCCAAGTCAATGCTTTCAATCTATCTATCTACATACATATTATATATACTGTATATACAGTGATATCATCTGGTAATGAAGATCGGGAACAATGGGCGGGACTTATGCGTGATTGGCTGCCCGTCCGTTCCGTTCCACGGCTGCCCTGGCCTTGGCGGGACGCCTGCTCGCCGGGGGACGGGGACGGGTGGGGGGCGCGCCGGGTGCCTGGGCGAGCAGCGGTGGGGCGCGCCAACCAGGGGCAGCCCCCCGAGGCCAGGGCAGCCGCGGAACGGAATGGACGGGCTGCCAATCACATGTAAGTCCCGCCCAGCGTTCCCGATCTTCATTACCAGATTACATCTCTCTCTCTCTCTCTCTCTCTCTCTCTCTCTCTCTCTCTCTCTGTGTGTGTGTGTGTGTGTGTGTGTGTGTGTGTGTGTGTGTGTGAGAATAAGGAGGCCTCCATGACTGCCCCCCCAACTTCAGGATTCAGCACATGCCCCACTGGCACCACAATGTCAGTGCTGGAAAGTTGGTTAGGATTGCGCCCTACGTAAACATGCCTTGAAAAATCAGCCGTGTTTTACATAATGTTAATTTCAGCAAAACGTACCTGGCTGGTGTCAATTGGGCAAGGAATAAAGTTGGCTTGAGAGAGGAATTGTGTTGTACCAAGCAAATCTCTCACGCCATCGGAATCTCTTTTGTACTCTTTGACTGGTTCCAATTTCATCTTCTCTTTTGGAAGCAAAGCTTCATAGCAGGGCCCATAGCCAGTAGGAGGTAGAAATTTGAACTCTCCATGCCGTCCACCCATTAAAAAACGCACTCTACACAATTGGAAATGAAAAAGGATTAAGGAGAGTGACGGAAAAACCAACAAAATTGGTCAAGCATCCTACTTGATGGTAAGGAATAGAATCCTGACTTATGCTTGTTCAACCGTGTAAGTGTAAGTCCGCTTCCGGATTCCACCCATGCACTTGTGGCTCCCCTTCCAACTTTCACACATTGCAATCTCCTCCTGCTGCTTCCCTACATCAGCGCTTCCTAAGCTCCTACAAGAGAGTTGGGAACACTGTAAGTTTGTACAGGGAAGGGCTAGGGCAGCAACAAAAGCGATTGAAAATCACTTCCAGTTTTTGCTCAAAACTAGGAAGTGGATTTCAATTGTTCCTTTTTACTGTTCAGGAGGCTAGGGGAGCCCTGCAGAGACATCTTGGAGGGCTCCCCCCCCCCCGCCACGAGTCCGGCACTGGCAGAGGGAAGTAGAAAACACCCTCCACCCCTGCAGCAGTGTGATCCTGGGGATCACATGGCTGCCTTCTCCCTCCCTCTGTCCCTTAAAGGGACAGGGACAAGTGTTTCCTGGCTGGTGGGTCGCCACCCACTCGTTTGGGAACCATTGTCCCACATCACATGCCATGCCACTGATGGACATCTGACCCTTGGCCGTGGCTTTTCAGGGGCTTGAGAAGAAAAGGCTGGGGCCAGAACAGTGGCTAATATTTTCACAGTTGCATGAACAAAAGTACTCTACCCAAATGATTCCATCTCCTAATACAACTTGCACTAACTTGATTTACAAATTCCCACTCAGCCCTAAAGTCATTAAACAATGAAAGCTTCACTTGAACCAGATAAAAGTTCAGTGTTTTGTATACATTGAAAATCGGCTACATACTTGAATAAATATTTCTATCCTCGCAGAAAATAGAAACTCTCAAAATAGAAACTAACCAGGCAGCACAAGATTCTCTGCAACTTAGGATGTATACAGGCTACGGTTTACAAGGTTAAAACGTCTTCAAAGTCCAAAGACACTCAAAGAATTTTATTTAAAAATGCAGCATAACAGTGTTCATATTAGCCATACTTGGAAGCTGCTATAAAATTTAACATGAGCAAAGACAACATTTGAAATGTACATGATGACACAGGGCCAGATCCTAAGGCCCATATCACTGGCGGTGTGTGCATACCGCCCCTAGAAGTGTCACGAACATGCCATAAAGCACGTTCACGACACCGTAGGAAGAGGAAGTGCTGGCACTGAGGAGGGCCATTGGCGCACCAGCAGCCAATGGAATTGGGAATCGGGGCAGAGGAAGAGGTGGAATGGGGGGGAGGAGAACTGGGTGAGGCGGACGGAGAGGAGAGAGGTGGAACTTGGCAGGGAGAGTGAAGGATCAGGCCTGTGTAGCGAGTGGGACCCAGTGGTGGCTTCCACTGGATCCTAAACCCTGCCTTGGACAAGAAAGGCCAACATGGGGCTGCTCAAGTCTCCAACTGCAAAAGAGCCAGCAGAGATTCGAGGAGTCCCATTGCAGGGCTCAGTGGCATCACTAGAGTTTGCGTCACCCAGGGCAGGAGGTCAGCGCATCACCACCCATGATGGATCTCCTCCTCCCAAACCATACAGCAACTCACTCTATTTATTTATTTATTTATTTATTTATTTATTTATTTAACTATAGTACAGCTCACCCAACAAATTAGTAACCAACAAAAAAACCCATGGCCAATTTTATGACACTCACGCAATTAAATAAAAGTTCTAGTATTAGCTCTGATGCATGGAAATGAGAACTGACTCATTTTTTAAAAAAAAAATAGCAATTTTTACATAAAAAGTTGTATTTTTAGTTTTTTGGCCATAGCTTTTGATAGAAGAAAGATATGACACTCTGATTTTTTTCATTGAATTCCTCATGAAATTCCACATCCAATGGTATATAACATGATGGAATTACTCCGTACAATCGTGATTTTTACATTAAAAGTTGCATTTGGGGATTTTAGTTTGCTGGCCATAACTTTTGATAGAATGAAGATATTACACTCTAGTTTTTTTCACTGAATTCCAGGTGAACAGTATACCGTGATGGTATAATCTTTTAAAACCGCGATTTTGCAATTTTGGTCCCTGGTGGTGTCACCCCCCCATGCGCGTCACTTGGTGCAGCCCGCCCCCCCTCACGACGCCACTGACAGGGCTTGCGGTTTTCCCTGGGGAAGAGCATGAATGTCCCTTCAAGGAGACCCCTTGAATCCTGCAGGATGCAGCAGTGGCCATTTTGCTACCACTGCTCCTCTGGAAGCCAGGCAGTTTAGGACTGGGCTGTTAAGATGCAATCCTATACGGTACATGCTTACCTGAGGGCATGCACCACTAAACATATTGGCATTTATTTTTGAGTACTTATTGGAACTTTTTTGATGCTTATTTTTCAGCACACATGCTCAGGATTGCGCCATTAGAAAAAAAATTCAGTTTCAGATGTTATGCTATTCAGGGCGCAATCTTAAACTGAGTTAGGCCAGCATAAACTAAGCCAGCAATGTTTTGCTGGCACAAGGGACACTGTAAAGTATGTTTGGACCACTCTTGGAGTCAGAGAGACCAGTACACAAGCGTGGTCCAAACACGCTTTATAATGGCCCTTGTGCCGGCCAAACTTTGCTGGCTTAGCTTATGCCGGCCTAACTCCAGTTTAGGATTGCACTCTCACAGTATACAGCACTTACTAATCAGAATATTACTGACAAGAGATCAGAATCTCAGATTAGAAACTAAGCACATCATCCTTTCTGGGTCTCTATCGTCAAAGAAAAACACTTTATCTTTGCACAGTTCCATTTTTCTTTAAAAAGCTAGAACAACTCTGAAATCCCAAGGTTGCAAAAATGCTTCTTTTTCACAAAGTCTACACCTTTCATCTAACACAAAAGACAGAAGTGCTTCTTGTTGACCTTTGGTACACCCATAGACCTTTCCATCCTTTTCAATAAATGGCAGCTCTGGCTAAACATTCAAGGATGAATGTCAGTAAAGTAGCTGCCTGTCCTCTCCGAACACCTCCCAGTGAGGTCATTCAGAAATGATAAGAGGAGGACAAATAACATACAAAGAACCAAATGGAAAAAAGCAAAAACACTTCAACAACATAACAAATGTGGATAATATATGTGAGGCTTTCTGTCCTGTTGTGAGGGACTGCACAAACTCTGTAATGCAGGTATTCATTCCCTAGTTCCAGAACCAGTGGGGAACGGCAGGAACAGGCTGTCATTCACCAGAATTCCAGTGCAATGAGGACAAGTTTTGACACTGACACACCCTTACGGACTACCGGTGAATAAGAGAAATGCAGCAAGAGCTGCATTGTGCAGTATCTTAAAACATTGGAAATTGGGTTTAAAATCATTTAATTGGCATCTCCGTGTAGGGTGGAGATGCCAGTTAATAGAGTGGGGGCCTGATCCAATGCAGTCCAACGCCAGCGGTAAGCCTTACCACTGGTGCTGGCGTCACAAAAGTGTGGTAAGGGCAAAAGTGAGCCAGGACCCAGCATGGAGATGGCGAGCAGTAAGTTTCACTGCCCGCAGTGGAGAGATCTTTTGAGATGGGAGAGAGCATATGGAGGGCAGAACTAGGCAGGGGGGGCAGAACAGGGGGGGAACACCACTATCACCAAATCCTATCCTCCGTGTCAGGCCACGTGGCCCGACACAGAGGCCCTCAAGTTGCAAAATAGCTGGTGCCGACTTGAGGAGTGGGCCAGCAGCCTTACCCAGGGAAAGTGGACAATGTCCCCTTCTCCCGAGGTGTCTGCTATACCTGCTGTGGAGAGCCCTTGGGCTTCAATGGTAGCTGTTTTGGCACTGCTGCTCCAACGGGGCCCTGGCACCATAGGATTGGGCTGTGAGATGCTTAAAGTCCACTAAGCGATGCCCCCCAATGCTCTGCCCTTCCCAAATGTGCCTACCTTATGGGGCTCCCTCTGACCTTATAAGAACATAAGAACATAAGAAGAGCCCTCCTGGATCAGGCCAAAGGCCCATCTAGTCCAGCTTCCTGTATCTCACAGCGGCCCACCAGGTGCCCCAGGGAGGCATGAGACAACAAGATGCTTGCATCCTGTTGCCACTCCCTTGCACCCGGTACTCTGAAGTAGCCTACTACTAATGTAAGGAGGTTGCACAATCCATCATGGCCCACAATGGACTTTTCTCCCAGAAATCCGTCCAATCCCCTCTTAAAGGCATCTAGACCAGATGCCATCACCACCTCCTTCTCCGAATTTCCTTCTCCGCACGTGCCCAAGTGGAGGATAGAATGACAACTGAGAGGGAGCCCCGTAAGGTAGGCAAGCTTGGGAAGGACCTCTAAGGGGTGAGTATGTGTGAAAACTTTATTTTAGTGATAACCCCATTCCCTACGCATGCTGAATAATGCAGCGATTACTGAGTCGGTATATTTAAAAAGGTTATACACAACATTAAACTAATATGGAACACCAATTCACCATCGGAGTTGACAAAGCGATCATAATGAATCATTTGAACATATTTTGTTAGGGTTGTTCTCAACTGCTTACACATAATACTTCTGCTAGAATGAATTTCAGGAATATGTAAAATACCTAATATTTTTATGTGACACAGTGAGCGTTTCAGAGACAGATAGCCTGCAGCATCCTTGTTTAATACACCACCTGTTCCGGCATTTATCTCAAAGATGCAAAAGCATCCGGCATTTATCTCAAAGATGTTGACTTTTCATGTCAACACATCTGGACCCTTGAGTTTCCCAAAGCCTCTTAGCTGGTGAGATTGATGAATCAGCAAGAGAGCTAATTTCATTTTAGCTTTGGCTTTATTTCCTGGCATTCAGCGCATTTATATATCCAGATTAAATAAATATAAATGAATTTCCAGAAGCAGAATTCCCTAGACAGATGTGCTTGTTAAGCTCCTTCTTTGATTATCTATGATACAAAATGGTATATAAAGGAAGCTGACTGTGCCGTCTCAGCACCTATTCCACGATGTAATAAAACCCTTTTGCTCAGACTATTTCAGCCAATTCAATAATACAATCCTCAATTCAAAGCAGGTTTACAACTGAGTATAATTTTTGTCAAGAATCTGCACTGTGTGAAGTAAATGGGAAATTTCTTCAAAACATTTATAGATTTAACATTGCTCTGTTCCTCAAAAAAGAACAAATTTCTTGTGTATTTTCATGCTTCCCTATTACTCTTTTTTAAGGAAGCTTTGCAGAGTGTTGACTATTTTTTCAGCTTTCTTTCTATTTTTGTATTAAGTCCACACATTTGTAGCGTACTAACAACCAGCGGCATCATGCAGCCGGAACGCTGGGTGGGAGGAACGGGTGAGCGGCAGCTCCGTTGTGTACCGCTCCGTTGTGTACCGCTCCGCGGGGGCGGGGAAGACGGTGAAACAGAACGGTATGCAACGGGCGGGCTGCCGCTCACCCGTTCCTCCCGCCCAGCGTTCCGGCTGCAAGACGCCACTGCTAACAACCCAATCCTATCGCAGAGAGTGCCTTACAGCGGAGTGGCCAACCCACGCCACGGATGCCACTAGTGGCATGCAGACACTGTTGTGAATTTGTGTGAATAATAGCAGAGTTGGGGGCTTGGAGACCCATCCCAGCGCCTGCCTCAGCGCTCCGGAGCGAAGGAAACAAGCGATCGCCACATT
>JAJKFI010000007.1:25194484-25222724 GCA_029204185.1 Lerista edwardsae
ACACACACACACACACACACACACACACACACACACACACACACACAAATCCAAGTAAAACTTATTCCATCATTCAATTTCATTCATTCATTTATAAAACTGATTTTTTTTTTCAGCCCACGAAAATGCGTAAGATATACGATGTGGCCCTCATTCTGAAATGTTTGGAGATCTCTGGTCTAGTCCCATGTAAACAGGCACTCCAGCAACATTTCCCCCAACTTCTATTTCATTCAATGCAGAATCAATGAAAATGCGGAGACTGCCTTTGCCCTCTAAAAAGCCATCAGAGCCGCAGGAATCTAAACACTGGAATTGTACCTGACCAGCTGGCTATGCAGTAAATAGACTTTTGGTTTTTGAAAACACACCTGTACGAACAGTAGGTTCTCTCATGACAGATGTCGTGGTCCTAGGACTGAATTCACTGGGGGTGCAATCCTAACTTGGAGTTAGGCCAGCACAGTTAGGCTGGCAAAATTTGGCTGGCACAAGGAACACCATCAAGTATGTTTGGACCATTCTTGGAGTCAGAGAGGCCAGCACTCAGACGTGCGCCATCCTCCCTGGCTCCGAGTGTGGTCCAAACGTGCTTCACGTTGTCTCTTGTGCCAGCCAAACTTTGCTGGCCTAACTGTGCCAACCTAACTCCAGGTTAGGACTGTGCTTTGGATACTGTTGAGGGGCCTGAGCTCTGGAAAAAAAAAATCAGGGAATAATTCTTTCTATAGCTCCAGTAGCTTTATTTAAATTAAAGATAAATATGTCTCACCTGAGGAAGATTCTAGTCTGTCCAATTTACTAATGAGCCAATCTAAGTTGTTAGAAAACTGGGCACAGTTGTTTCGGTTACCACGAATGAGAGCAGCTGAAAAAGATTTGAAATTGCTTGTCAACTCTGAGTAGAAATATTTTAGTAAAATATGAGGATATTCTGGTATAGCTCTACTAAATAAAAGTCACGGCCAATTAGTTGTGACCCTGGCCCACTTGTTGCCCAGGGCCAGGACTGCATACTGCCACCCCCACATCCCCCCCCACAGACTTCCGCCCCAACACACCTGGTGCCTTCAGAGCCTCACATAATATTATATGGCCCTCTGAAAGCGTTGTGAAGCCTCCAGAAAGCCTCTAAACAATACTTCCGGTTTTCCAACAAAAACGGGAAGTACTGTTTAAAGGCCCTCCAGAATCTGCAGAAGCCTTCAGAGAGCCATAGGATGCCGTGAACAGTCTGCCAGACCCTCAGAAGATGGCAGGCGGTAATGGCTCACAGTGGCAGCTCATGGTGAAGGCACCGCCCCCACTGGCCCCACAGGCCTGCTGCAGGGGGCACTTGCCCCCCCGAGCGAATAGCAGGGATGCCAATCCTACCTACCTACCCAAATAAGTGGAGGCTGCTTTACTGCAGTTACAGAACATAAAGCTCTGCAGACACACACAGCAAGCTTGCTGGTGGGCAGGCCCAAGCGGTATCCCATGTGCCAGCAGACCCATCGAGACTCACCGGAGTAGATACTGTAAGCCCCCACAGGGAGTCAGAGGGAAGCGGACAAGGATTTGAATGGGGTGGGGTGGGATGGGCAGAAGGTGGGAAAGGATGGACAGAATGGGGAGGTGATGGGGTGGGAAGAAGAGCGGATCAAGTCTAGGAAGGGGATCAGTCCCAACCTCCTGCAATGGAGCTGGAACAGGTCCAAATTGACCCCTAGCAGCTGCTGAGACTTACACCGAGGAGACCTCCAGCAGCCGAAAATCCCCCATGGGATGCAGGAGTAGCTGTGCAGGGATTAGGTAGGACTGGGCTGCTGATATCAATATATATTGATTTACCATGAAGGAAGTAGTTAAGGGCAATAGTCTATTGGCTCATTCCACTTTAGGTAATTATTACAGGACCAGTAAGCACTAAAAGTTACTGATGCTAGCCAACTATTTGATATCATTGAACCATCGTTCCTAGATCTAACAACCTTGCCAAAACAAATTTATTCATAAAAGCCTATTTCCATTGCTTCAATTGTCAGGTTTCCTATTAAAAAAAAACACTAACAGCTGAAAACACTGCAAGCTTTTCTCATCCTTTGTGCTAGAGGTTATTAGCAAGAACCGAAATGTTATTTTGCATCTGTATGAAAGAAGGACTTTTCCAGTAAACTAGTTGGAGCCATATTATTGATGATGGCTGCGTACACACACACACACACACCGGGTAGTGGGGGCGGGGAGTACACTAGCACAATTGTCTCCGGTGTTTTCACATTGCCGGGTAGGAGGACGGATTCTACACAGCTGCACCAGAGGCTCACAGCACAGAAAGAATTGACCCTTTAGCCCACCTACTAATGTAACTATGAAATAGATAATTATTGTTCTTCAGCAGCTCCAGCATCATTATATGGATGAGAATGGAAAGTTCAGCAGTCATCAGCAGGCTGAGATTAAAAACAACTATTTTAATCACTGCCCTACTTTCTACTACAGCTATTAAGGAGACATATAATTGTATGCAAATCTTTAATGTGAGGATGGTGGCAGGACTGCCAAGCAAAATATCACCAGAACAAATGTCGAAGCAGGGCATAGAAATGTTCATTTTTTCCAAGTCAGTTTGCTGTTATTTCATTATGGCCTATCTCGCTCCTAATTTGTGGGCAGAAGCCTTCATAGCTGATCTTGCTTTCCCTTCCCAATACACACATGAAAAACTCCTAAACTCCAAAATGAGTTTCAGATTTCAAACTGAAGACACTCCACTTTTTCTAAATCAAGGAAAACAGTTTGGCCTTCATGGAACTATATCAATTTAAGTAACAGTAAGTAACAATTGCGAAATGATTTCTGGATAAGATTACATTATAAACTAAGTACATATTAAGACATTATGACATATTAGTAGGGGTGGGTTTTTTTGGTGATATTTTTTTCCAAAATTTCTTGATTAAAATAGCAATTTGTGGTGTTATGTGTTTTTATCCACATTTTTATTGAAAATTGTACAAACAGCGCAATAAATAAGGTGAAAGACCCTACAAAGGCAAGCAATTACACCCCAGCCCAAAATAACCTGCTCAAAAATTCCTGAGTTGCACTCTGATTGCTGCTTGGAGCATCAAGAAACTGCTACTTACTACTTCCGCATTCCATTAAAGTCACCCCAGCATGCACTATGAACTATGAACATGCCTGTTCATGCAAGCTTCCTCCTGTTTCTGCCGCTCATCCCTTCCGGAACGGTTCTAGCAGCATCAGGGCCCAATGTGGGGCATTCCTGTGGGGCCCCCAACCCTCCCTGCGGGTCCCCCCACTCACCAAGAAGAGCTCTGTTCGTGCCACGTGAAAAGCATGGCATGTACTCGGTGGGGATATCATAACATCACCGCCAACTGCTTCCAGGTGGCCCATTTTGGGCTGTTCAGAGACAGAGGCAGTTGGGAGAGACCAAGGTCACGCTGCTCTGCTCGCCCCACTGACTTACAGCCCATCGAGACCCCAGCTGCAGCCACAGGCAATATGCTCACCCTGCTTGTACGGGGCCCCCTGAAGCGCGGGGCCCGATGTGACGACATTGGTCACATTGGCTTAAAGCCGGCCCTGCATCCCTTACTGAAAACTATTTGTGGATTCCTCAAAACTGTGTCAAAAATAAACAAAGGTGGTGTTATTTTAGTGAAATTGATCTACATTTGTGTCAAACTCTGTCAAAATAAGGAAAAGCAGTGTTTTTTCGCATTTTAACCTAAATTTTGTTTTGTAGCATTTTGAGTAGAAATTCTTATTATTTTGTGTTCTGTGTTGATCACCGAAAAAAACCATACCTACATATGAGACATCAAAACATCTTAGAAGAATTAGGATTTAGGAAAGCAGGCACACTCTTTCCAGCGGGAATAGGAATTTGAAACTGACTGATCTTTACTTGCATTATTAAGATTCAGAAAGACAAATTAGCTTTCTACTTGCCTGTCTACTATGTTTAAATATAAATCTGTTTCATTTCAACTCACTCCCACATTATCATAGAGGCACAATACAAGTTGTACATGTTACACTGAAAGTGTTTTTTTAATCAAATTGCTGCTTAACTACTTCTGCACTCTACAATATTAATGTATGTACCTAAGCTAAATTGGAAAAATACTTTTTAATAATGTTTTTGTTTGGCAGCAGCAGAACTTACCTAGTAATTTGTACAGGAGGTTCAAAATTTCTTTCCATGCCGTGCCATTTTCCTCTCGACCAAGTCCTGCAAAGTGAGCTGTACTATAGTAAACATTTAAGCGATCGATACAGTTCAAGACCAATGCCAGCATCCCCTGTAAAACATCACAGATAAAAATTGTTTGTTTCTGCACATTATTAACCAGTCAATAAAACAGATATTTAAAAGGCAGCGCATCACACAACGTGACAGCCAGGGTGGTGTAGTGGCTCATGTTGAACTTAGTCCTGGAAGATCCAAGTTCAAATCTCTGCTCACCCAGGATCCTTCCTACATGACCTTGGGCTAGTCACCATCTCTTAGGGTGCAATTTAATGCCCTGCCTTGGGCTGATGCTAATTGCTAGCATCGGCCCAACGGCAGCAGCACTGGCACAAGAGCGCCGACCAGTACCCTCGCGTCCAGTGATGTCATCTGCAAATGAAGAACGGGAACGCTGGGCGCGACTTAGGCGGGACTTCCGCGTGATTGGCAGCCTGTCCGTTCCGTTCTGCGGCTGCCCTGGCCTAGGGGGGGCTGCCCCCGGTTGGCGCCCCCCACCGCTGCTTGCCCAGGCACCCAGCGCGCCCCCCACCCGTCCCCCGCAGCGAGCAGGAGCCTCCCCGAGGCCAGGGCAGCCGCAGAACGGAACGGACGGGCTGCCAATCATGCAGAAGTCCCGCCTAAGTCCCGCCCAGCGTTCCCGTTCTTCATTTGCAGATGACATCACTGCTCGCGTCAGCGCCGCTGCCGTTGGGAAGACGCTTGCAGCAGCGTCAGCCCCATAGCGTCGGCCAAAGCCCGTGCTGTGCCACTCCTGCACCAGCCGAGTTTGGGCCGCGCGGCATCCTTGGCTATGCGACTGCTAAACAGCAGGTGCAGATCCAAGGAGCCCATAGGTGCGGCTGGTGCCTCCCCCAGGGTAAGGCTGTGCACATGCCCTTGCCGCAGGGAGGCTCTGGCCTTCTCCAACTTGCACTGGATATGGTACAGACCCGCAGGCCTCCAAGTTCCAGCGCAAGTTTGGATTGTGCCCTGAGAGATTTCTGAGAGCCTAACCCAACTCATAAGGTTGTTGTGAGGACAAAAGGAAGGAGGAAACATTTATGCCACCCTGAGCTCCTGGGAGGAAGAGTGGTATAAACGTGCGAAAATTGGAAAAAAAAAGTGCTGTAAACTAGTGGGCATGATTCATCCCCACCCAAGTGGAATGTGCCCAGCTGTCACATTGGAGAGCTACATAAGCCATCAAGAGCCAGAAGAGACATGATGTTTATTACTTTGCTTAAAAGTGGGGAGGGAGGCTTAATTCACGTTAGAGAATTAAGAACTCTGCTCATAGGAAGCACAAGGACTAGATTGCTCCCCAGGAGGCATCCATAAATCGCCCATTCCAAGTAATGGCTGGAGGCACTTTCTACTACACTAAATACACCCAATCAAGGGCTGCAAAAAGAGTGGGAGTTAAAGAGCTCTATTGAGGCTTCTGGGAAACAACTACCCATTATGCATAGCTGTATGCCAGGGGGAAGTGAATCATTACCAACCACTGTTTTTCCAAACTTTCCTATTTATTCATCTAAGCTATAAATACTCCCTGGCAAAAGTAACTTTAAATCAGTATTTAACAGCAGTATGTGCTATACCAAGGGTAGCTGTCATCAAAGCATTATCAGAAACACCACATTAGCATACTGTAAAGTATTTGTTCACATATGCGGTGGAGCTCTAGGAACATAACAGTAACGCACACGAGAGTGGTGTTAAAATTTGCCACTTTGTACATCAGAAAAATCAGAACGTTCTGTACAAAAAAATGTTGTATTCACTGCAATGTGGACACACTGCAAAAATGTATAGGAAAGAAGTCTACCATTGACAGCCTCATCCAGCGGTGTCATGCAGCCGGAACGCTGGGCGGGAGGAATGGGTGAGCAGCAGCCCGCCCGTTGCGTTCCGGTCCGTTTCGCCGTCTTCCCCGCCAGGGGCGGGGAAGATGGCAAAACGGACCGGAACGCAACAGGCAGGCTGCCGCTCACCCGTTCCTCCCGCCCAGTGTTCCGGCTCCATGCAAACAAGAGTGGAAGAGCAATCCTAACCTGGGGTTAGGCAGGCACAGTTAGGCCAGCAAAGTTGGGCCAGCATAAAGGACACCGTAACATATGTTTGGACCACTCTTGAAGTTAGGATTGCGCTCTGGAACAGAATCTCAAACTTAAGAACCCCTTTTGTACACTTCTCCGTTACACTTCTGCCACCATTACTGGGAACAGAGAATGACCAAACTGGAGGAATCCTGCACTTTTCTGAACAAGGAATGTTATTGGTTCTGGGAGGTAAGACCCAAGATATCTGAGACAAGTTATGAAATATCATCAAGATCCTGCATCCAAAATTCTTGGGTGTCCTATTTTGGTTGTTTACTTCTCTTCCTAATGAGGAGACAAAGCAGCAAATGAGGCTCGTTTTGATCTCTCCCTAGTTACATGCTGGCAGAAAAATATCATTTTAACAGATCCTAAATACTTAGCGTAATAAGCATCCCCCTATGCAGCTTGTGAGGGATTAATTAAAACAAAATAGCAAATTACAAGCATGTTTTGAAGATACAGAGCGCAATCCTAACCTGGAGTTAGACGAGCACAGTTAGGCCAGCAATGTTTCGTCGGCACAAGGGACACTGTAAGGTATGTTTGAATTTTACTCTCTGGACTTTACTCTCAGAGTCCGAAAGGCCAGTGCACAGACGTGCGCCATCCTCCGTGACTCCAAGAGTGGTCCAAACATTATTTAAGGTGGCCCTTGTGATGGCCAAACTCTGCTGGCCTAACTGTGCCAGCCTAACTCCAGGTTAGGATTGCACTCACAGTCACAACTGCACGTAGCTATTGGCAACTGCCCATGCCACAAACAAATCAAAACTCTCTAAGAATCCCTCCTAACCTCTTCCTTGAAAAGGTTTTGTCTATTCTTGAGTGAACGCAGTTTGTTTTGTTTATCCTCATGTTCTAGCTCTTCTTCTGGTGGCAGAAAATACGTAATCAAGTCTTGCAGAGTTTGAAGTACTTCTTCAATAGGCAGAGTGATGGGAGTTGAAGTTCGATTGTTGCCACTAAGAAGAAATAGAAGGATAAAGCAAACAATTGTCTAGTAAGAATCATGACTGTAATCAAAACAATAACATCGAAAAGGGTTTCAGTTGCAAAATGTAGTTCCTCATACACAGAGTATTTGGTATTCTGCCTAAAATCCATCTAAAAAGGTGGATTGTGACTGCCATTATTATTACAGCTGTCTTCTATTTTCATATAGGGCACTATCAGCTCAATCCTATTCTACTTCCAAGTCACAAGAAGCTGTGGTTCCGCTTTACTCCACATTGGTGCGACCTCACCTCACCTGGAGTGCTGTGTTCAATTCTGGGCACCTCAGTTCAAGAAAGATGCAGCCAAATTGGAGCAGGTTCAGAAAAGAGCAACGATGATCAGGGGGCTGGAAAACAAGTCCTATGAGGAAAGGTTGAGGGAACTGGGTATGTTTAGCTTGGAGAAGAGAAGACTGAGAGGGGATATGAGAGCACTCTTCAAATATCTGAAGGATTGTCATAAGGAAGAAGGTACAAATTTGTTCTCATCTGCCTTCGACAGTAGAACTAGATCCAATGGGTACAAACTGTGAGAGAGGAGATTCTGGTTGGACATCAGGAAGAATTTCTTGACAATAAGGGCGGTTCGACAGTGGAACAGATTGACACGGGAAGTGGTGGATTCTCCCTCGCTGGAGATCTTCAAGCAGAGGCTCGACAGGCACCTGCTGGAGGTGCTCTATTGTTTGTTTGTTTGTTTGTTTGTTTGTTTGTTTGTTTAATTTAATTTAATTAATTTATACCCTGCCTTTCTGCCCATAGGCACCCAAGGTGGCTTACAACAAAAACAGTAAAATACAATAAAATTCACAATTTAACGTTAAAAAGCAATAATTTTAAAAAAAAACCAATAGTTAAAATTAAAACAACAAGCCCCATGGATCATAAAATATAAGCAAGCCTGTCAACAATTAAAACCTTTTCGAAATAAAAAGGTCTTCAGCCCCCGCCGAAATATTACCAAAGAGGGAGTAGTTCTCAATTCTAAGGGGAGGGAATTCCAAACTTGGGGGGCCACCACCGAGAAGGCCCTATTCCTGGCCGCCGTCCCTCTCACCTCTCCTGGTGGCGGCACAGTCAAAAGGCACCCCCCCCCCAGATGATCTAAGAGTATGGGCAGGATTATATGGGAGGAGGCGGTCCCTCAAATACCCCGGACCCAAGCCGTAAAGGGCTTTAAACGTCAAAACTAGCACCTTGAATTGGGCCCGGAACAGAACCGGCAGCCAGTGTAGTCGCCGAAGCAACGGCTCGACAGCGTCAAACCGATATGCCCCAACAACCACCCGAGCCACCACGTTCTGTACTAGTTGCAATTTCCAGACCGTTTTCAAAGGCAGCCCCACGTAGAGTGCATTGCAATAATCTAATCTAGATGTCACTAGGGCTCTAGGAGGATTTCCTGCTACAGGCAGGGGGTTGGACTAGATGACCTTATACGTCCTTTCCAACTCCATGATTCTATGCTCACCCAACTGCCACTGATGCAGCAATGCCAAAATGGCTACCACTGCATCTTTCAGAGCACAATCCTAATGTGGAGTTAGGGCGGCACAGTTAGGCCAGCAAAGTTTGGTTGGCACAAGGGACACCATAAAGTATGTTTGGATCATTGTCTGAGTCAGAGAAGTCAGCACACAGATGTGCACCATCCTCCCTGACTAAGAGAGTGGTCCAAACGTGCTTTACAGTGATCCTTGTAATCCAGACTTTGCTGGCCTAACTGTGCCGGTCTAACTCCAGGTTAGGATTGTGCCCTCAGTGTGTGTGTGTGCGTGCGTGCATGCGTGTGTGCGCGCGTGCGTGCGTGTGTGTGTGTGTGTAGGAAGTTGCAGAGTTCTGGGTAAGCCTCTGCATGTGGTGGGATCTGCTCAGATCTGCGTTAGCAAATCTGTTGCTGCAGGTTCACTCAGAATGGCCTCTCTACACAGCTTTTTCACACATGGAGAAAAAGCTATGGGTAGCCATGTCTTTTTCTTCCATTGGTGGAAAATCAGCTTGAAAGGGCTTTGATATTTTTTTCAGAGATTTGTGAAAAAGCAATCTGTGGAGAATTCTACATGCGATGTCGGCCTTCATGTTATTATCTCAGCACCTGGCACTCAAGACTGAAGTTGGAATACAGCGAACATACTGCACTACAGGCCCTTGTGAAAGGATGCAAGGTCTAGTCCTATAATTCAACAAAAATGCTGAAGGCTCCTGTAGATTTGCAAATTTGCTTTTCTGCTGCCTAGTGCATTATTTTCCAAGGGTATTTGAAGCATGCTGTTAGAAACAGGATTGGTATTTAGATGTTAACACATCATTAACTTCTCTCAATAGGGGAGTGGATTCATTTATCAAGTTGATTTATTGTAGGAAGAACTATGTGAAAAAAGTTTATTTTTTGTTAAATTAATTTTAACCGTTGCATTGTACAGTGACATTGTAAAGACAATTCTTCAAGCCAGGACAAGTCTTACATTCCAAAATGGAAGATATTAACATGGTTATAGTCTTGGGATCAAAAGCTTTCTAAAAATTGAACATGAGGCCAGGTGTACCTTATAAACTGACTAAATAATCTTGTTGTGTTGCGGATGATTCGGGCAGCCTGGGATTCCTCATGCTGGCATCTCTGCAATGTGAGCCCATCATCCATGTGTCCTTCTTGGTGCAATATAACCTGCAAACAATGCCAAAGTAATGCTTTTGAAATACTTTGTCAATCATCTTTCCAAGTGCCAGACACATTGCCAAAGGCATGATACACTGATGCTATTGTAGAAGTTGTGGCTTCCTAACGCCTGATGAATGCAACTTACTTGAATGTATTGCGTTAGCATGCAGTTGAAAATAGACAATGCATACAAATTGAACATTTCATCAGAAGACCAAACAGTCCGACTGGTGGCCTATCCTAACTAACTCCCCACGCAGAGAAGCAACAAAGTCAACATTAAGAAGCTGCTTTTAACTAACATTAAAAAGCTGCCTAATCAGACCCTGGGTCCAGCTAGCTCAATATTGTCTACCCTGACAAGCAATCACTTCCCAATTCTCATTTTTGTGGCACTCTGACTTTTTTTACTTAGAGTGGAATTCTAAATTGGCATTGCGCCAGCACTGTCGCAAACGTGCCGTCAAGTCGAGGGAAGTCTATGTGTAGGCATCTCCAGCAGGGGGAGACAGAGTGCAGCTGCTACAATATCTGTAAGGTCTTCCCTGATGTAAAATTCTGTGACACTACTGAGATCACTTTGTCTTTCAATAAACTTAAACTGAATTTTTATATGCAAGTATTTTGTTTACCTTCCTTCTCAGTGGTCCTAAACGCACTGTTTTAGCATCCTGAGCTTTATAGGTGAGCCACAAAGTGCTGGCTACATGCTGTACAAAACATACTGAATCACCATACTTTATTTCAGGAACCCCCATGCCATCTATATCGCGTTTGTGAACAGAATCCAGTTTTTCCTTTAACCCATAAAAGAGAAAACAAGAAGAAAAAAAATTAGCCATGGAACGTATTACATAGCATGCAAATCTTTTAGAAACCAGCAAAATATTTCAGAAACAAGACAGCACCAAAAAACTTTTATGGTTACCGGAAAACACTTCTGAGCAAACCTATATCGCAACTGGCTTGTGAACTAGAAATGAATGGAGGATATTGAGATAAGATGGGCAGATATTGAGATAACATGGGAAGCTCTATCCAGAACTATCTAGCCGCGGTGGGCGCAACGGTAGCCAAAAGGCTACCGCTACATCCAGAGGCAGCTGCTGGAGTCTCCCCAGGAACGCTGCCCCAGCTCACCACTGAACGAGCATCGCCCCAGTGCAGTCATACATGTGTCATGGATGTGCTTTATGGCATGTTTGTGACATTTTCGCCAGCAGTGTGCAGTGATGTCATCTAAGCGCGCCAACTACCGGAACGCTCGGATGATTGACAGCCCTCCGCCCCTATGGCGGAGGGCTGCCACACACACCCAAGCCTCACTGCGCCGGAATCGCTCCATTTTAGAGCGATTCTGGACGCAAGGGAGGGTGGGCGGGCCCAGCAGCAGCTCGCCCGTCCTCCGGAGAGGCGGCGCGGCCCGGACCCTCCGCGGAACTAGCGGAACGGAGTACCGGGCCATTCCGCCTGGATGACGCCTCTGGCAGTGTGCGTGTACCACTGGTGATAAGGGCCTTTATGATTGGGCCCTTAAGCATTTGTGAATTAAACAGCAATTCAGCAAAAAAGTTCCCTATGGAAGAACAAAGATAATCTTTGATGAAAGATTCCGTGCAACAATTCTTTGACTTGTAGTGACTGCACTACCCTGGCATGCTCTGGACAGTAGGCTGACAAAAGGGGCCTCCCTGATGGGCTTAGGATGTGGCCGTATGCGCTCCCACACAGTCCAGCAGTTCAGGATTGGGCTGCCAGCCATTGTTTAATTGATATGTTTTGTTTGTTATGATTATATATGTTTTTATAGGCACTGTGTCAAAATTGATAGAAAGCAGGATATAAATCCTTCCAATAAAATAATAAATGTTCTTTCTTTGTAATATAAAGGTGCAATCTAGAAAGTTTCATGTTCAAGCCTTGCTGAAATTAAAGGGTACAGTACAGCATTGAGGGTGCAATCCTAAAATGAGTTAGGCCGGCATACGCTAAACCAGCGAAGTTTGGCCAGCACAAGGGCCCATCGTAAGGTATGTTTGGACCACTCTCTGAGTCAGAGAGGCCAGCACACAGATGTGAGCCATCCTCCCTGACTCCAAGAGTAATCCAAACAGGCTTTATGGTGGCCCTTGTGCTGGCCAAACTTTGCTGGCTTAGTTTATGCCGGCCTAACTCCAGTTTAGGATTGCGCTATGAATTGGGTATCAACAGTCCATTGATTTCAATTGGTCTGCGGTATGCTGCCTTTTGTTACATTACATCCAGAGTCAATTCTAAAAGAAAAAGGGAGCTTTCTTTTTTTTTTAAAAATGCACTGCAAAAGAATGAATTTAATAATGGTTGCCTTAACTATGTTAATTCCCTTTTTCACTCCAGTGGATAACAGCTGTCACATTTCAATGTCAATTTAAGTCTAAGTAGATAACATTGTCACTGCCAAGATGAAATGAAATTTCAATATACTCCTTGGGGATGCTGCTATAAAGTCAAGACCACAGCAAATTATGTCATATCAAGCTGATGGAGACTGTGGTGTGAAGTTGAATGTATTGTGGTGTACATTAGCAGAGACAACTATGGTCAGAATACTAGCAAAGATTTTCTATCTCAAATGAGGTGAAAGTGGGATATTTTCAATGTCACAACTAGAAAATTAATTGATAGACTTTTTTCTGTGGACTCAACATATTGTGCAATCCCTGTTAGTTGCTCCCTGCAGAGTTCATTAGACTTATTTCAGAGAACCAATTTTAAAAGGCACATATTGTGATACTGTCTGAAGAGGCACCAAGTCCTTATGCTTTACATTTGTCGCTTGTCAGCTGAATTCACATAAAAGGAAAAAACACTTACAGTTATGTTTGTGCAAGCTTACAAAGTTTGGCCAGCATCATACATACTATCCAATCCAGCAAGGTGATTCATGAAGGAAAGCAAGCTTCTTCCATATGTACAGACAATGCAAGTGCTGATGTGCATTTGTGTGATGTACACCTACATCAGAATACCAGCAATTCCCCATCTGTGGCCATCAGTTAAGTACAGTGAATTGTGAATGGTGAAAGCTAGATCAAGGCATATATGAGTGTTTTGCCTTCCAATGTATATGTGTGAGCACTTTAACATTGCACAACGTCTGGCAAGAAAACAAGTTTTGTATGTTTTTGTTTTGTTTTAAGCATTGGGTAGTGTCCACTATGAACTATGGGCCACACATGGCATGATAGTGGCTGACCTGCCTCTTCAATGCCTATATAGCAGGGATACAGCCAAGCAGTCCAATTTAAAGGGAAAAGGGAGAACGTGAATAGTATTGAAAAATCTCAGCCATGGGGCATCACTTAGCCTCTCCTTCCAACATCATTCATGTCCTGAATGAATTTCAACCATGGACATTTATTTTCTTTCCTTGTGCACCACAAAATTTCAGATAAAATATTTTCCTATGTAAATGTACATATTTATTGGATGTACCAAACAGTACACTTTATGTATCAAATGAAGAGGAGTCAATTCAGGAATGGTTATGCTGAAATACATTTGTTAGTCTTCGAGATGCCACAAGACTGTGAATTGTTTTTCTGCTACAAACTGCTACCCCTCCTGAAAGTTGATTCTGTTGCGTTACCTTTGATGTCCTAAAACAAAAGGAAGTTGATTTTGTGTCAGCCTTTTCTTTGTCCAACAAGACAAGGCCCAAGTCTTCGGTCAGAGCCAAAAATTGTCCCGTAGTAATATGTCGAAGGCGAAAAGGCTGTCCCCAGCGGATATTACTTCCACTCCAGCTAAAAAAACATAAGACACCGAATGTTAGGTTTATGGTTCACATGGGGCAAACAAACAAACAAAAAAACTGTGGCACAAAATAGCAAAAAACTAAGCTCTGTTAGGTTCTATGCTTAATTCTCTCAGGGCCAAATCCAATCCAATTTTCCAGCCCTGGTGTAGCCGTCCCAATGGGGTATGTGATGCATTCTGTGGTCGAGGGGGAATCAGGGAGGCCTCTTCAAGGTAAGGAAATGTTTATTCACTTACCTCAGGGCTGCACTGCAGCTGCATCAGCACCAGAAAGTTAGGTAGGATTGGGCCCCCACCAGTGATGTCATTTGGTAATGAAGAACGGGAACACTGGGCGGGACTTATGATTGGCAGCCTGTCCATTCCGTTCCGTGGCTGCCCTGGCCTTGGGGGGGCTGCCCCCAGTTGGCACGCCCCACCGCTGCTCACCCAAGCACCCGGCGCGCCCCCACCCGTGCCCCCCAGCGAGCAGGCGCCCCACCGAGGCCAGGGCAGCCGCAGAACGGAACGGACGAGCAGCCAATCACGCGTAAGTCCCGTCCAGCATTCCCGTTCTTCATTACGAGATGACATCACTGGCCCCCACTGAAATTAAAGACCTAAAAAACCGTCTGATGAGGGTGAAAGAGGAAAGCACAAAAATTGGCTTGAAGCTCAACATAAAAAAAAAAAAACCTAAGATCATGGCAACCACTCCCATCACTTCCTGGCAAATGGAAGAGGAAGAAATGGAAGCAGTGACAGACTTTATTTTCCTGGGCTCCAAGATCATTCACATTTGCTCCATTCACAGATGGGCTCCATTCACAGATGGTGAATGCAGCCATGAAATTAAAAGACATTTACTTCTTGGGAGGAAAGCTATGGCTAACCTAGATAACTTAATAAAAAGCCGAGACATCACTCTGCCAACAAAGGTTCGCATAGTCAAAGCGATGGTTTTCCCAGTAGCAATGTATGGCTGTGAGAGCTGGACCATAAGAAAGGCAAAGCGCCAAAGAATAGAAGCTTTTGAATTATGGTGTTAGAGAAGACTCTTGAGAGCCCCCTGGACTGCAAGGAGATCCAGTCGGTCAATCCTCCAGGAAGTCAAGTCTGATTGCTCCCTAGAAGGACAAATCCTGAAGCTGAAGCTCCAATACTTTGGCCACCTCATGAGAAGAGAGGGATCTTTAGAAAAGACCCTCATGCTGGGAAAGCTTGAAGGCAAAAGGAGAAGGGGGCAGCAGAGGATGAGAGGGTTAGATAGTATCACCGAAGCAACGAACATGAATTTGGGCAAACTCCAGAAGCAAGTGGAAGACAGAGAAGCCTAGCATGCTGTGGTCCATGGGGTCGCGAAGGGTCGGACACAACTTAGCGACTGAACAACAACAAAAGTCTTTGGCTGCATTTTACTCTCAGAAATCAGAGTCCCCCAGCACTATCTTCTGGAATCTCCCTTTCAGGAAGGACCTAAGCTGCAACTAATTAGTGCCCCCAATATTCTTGCCAGCTAGGTGGTCCAAAAGAATACTACCATCAATGGTATTGAACCCCACTGAGATGTCCAGCAAAATCAATAGGGACACACTCCCCTGTCTAATTCCCAGCATAAATCTTCCACTATAGCGACCAAGGCTGATTGAGTTCCAAAACGAGGTTGACAGCCAGACGTAAACAATTCAAGAATAATCAGTATTATTGACTTAATGGATTAATAAATGCAAAGTCAGTGAGCAATTCAAGAAGTGCTTGATTCTATTATTCAAGAACCAGCTGCAGAGGTTGCTTTCAGAGACTGAAATACCTTATTCGAAGAGGTTCCAATCTCCATAAGGATCTCGCACGTGCACCAGCTCCCCCTGCTTCATAAAAAACCCTCCTGAAAAAAAAATTATTCATAAAAATTAACCTTTCACAAACGGTCCTCTTCCACTACAAATGTGTACATTCCAGTTCTAGTAAAACGACCAATTCTAGTACAAATTGGTAATTATTACTATTCATATTAGGATCATCTGTGTTTGTAGCTTTCGTGGCCCAACATGGAGGTTCTCTAGTCTGTGCTGGCAAAATACCCAGTGCAGAAATGAGGAGACCCAAATGCTGGTTCAGCACCCTTACCTGAGGGAAGGGAAGTGCTTCCTACGGCTGCCATGACACCCACAGGATGCAGCGGTAGCCCGTTTTGTATCGCTACTC
The DNA here is from genome assembly GCA_029204185.1 of Lerista edwardsae. Classification (NCBI taxonomy): domain Eukaryota; kingdom Metazoa; phylum Chordata; class Lepidosauria; order Squamata; family Scincidae; genus Lerista; species Lerista edwardsae. The sequence continues at coordinate 25,210,475 of JAJKFI010000007.1, forward strand.
CTACGGGGGCCAAGCACCATAGGACTGGGCTGCAAGTTTCCAAAAATAAAGAAAAATAGGGTGAAAACCCCCCAGGGCATCAGAGCTTAGTTATGTCTGAGCCCAATTTGGATCCCATCACACTTCTTATGAGGTAATCAGGAATGTGGCTGGACCTAACTCCCGGAGGCGGATCTACAGGGAGGGCAAAGCTCTAAGTGTTGCAAGAAGCCTTACCCTGTCATGTAAATCCCTCCTCTCCCTTGCTGCTGTAGCCAGTAAGCAACGCCAAGATGTTGCTTTTCCCTGTGAGGATTGGCTAAAACGGTGCAGGAGAGGAGTGATTTTCACTGCAAGGTAAGGCTTCTTGCAAAACTTAGAGCTTTGCCTTCCCTTAGATCTGCCTCTGCTAACCCCCTTCCCCCTTTACCTCTGAGACCACATTTTGGGGTATCCAGTTTAAGAAAGCATTCAACTACATACATTTTTTAGAACACAATCCTAACCTGGAGTTAGGCTGGCAGAGTTAGGCCAGCAAAGTTTGGCTGGCATAAGGGCCATCATAAAGTATATTTGGACCACTCTCTGAGTCAGAGAGGCCAGCACACAGACGTGCACCATCCTCCCTGACTCCGAGGGTGGTCCAAACATGCTTTGCTGGCCTAACTCCAGGTTAGGATTGCGCTCTTAATTATGGAGATGACTATTGAACTTTCTAATTTTAAGTTTTGAAGTGGCACAAGTCTCTGGAGAAAAAAACAAAATTGATATTTGAATCATTTTTATCCTACAGTCTTACTATTTTTCTTAAGATTACTTGATGAATTTATAGTTTAGCCATTTTTTGTTTTAGTACAATCGGCAGCTAAATGAGACCAACTGGAACAATATATACTTTTTATTGTTTCTGTGTTCTACTGAGATTTTCTAATACTACCGTCAATGTTCCTCTTGATTATTATAATTATTTCAAGCCCTAGCACAAGTTTCAACTTGTGCTTTTTGTTTTGTTCCTTTTTATGGCAATGGAAAAGAGAGGCATATTATATACAACTCTGAGCAATAAGGTAAAATGTGCAAGGAATAATTACTGCTGGAATTCTAGACAATTATTCAACAATTAAAAAAAATGAAAGCAATTAACTTTTTGTCTAACTCTTCCAAAATGTAGCAGAAAAATGTACTTGGGAGTACAGCCAGAACAAATTTACCATCTAAAAAGATAAAAAGGAATTATTCATGAATTTCTAGTAAAAAAAATATTCCCCTAATAATGAAACAAAAATAAGAGCACAACCCAATGTGCCCAATGAGGCTTAAACCCAGGAAAGCGTGTATAGGATTGCAGCCTGAGAAACATAATACATATGTTTGGATCTGCTTTGTACAAGAGGACTTCTGCCAATTCCAGCCTCTCGTTGTAACCCAGTGTTCCACGTCTCACCCCATTGAAGAGGTCCCTCAATTCTCAAGAGTGAATTTAGGTGGTGGTGCAGTGGGGAGGAAGTAGCAGGAAGGCTCTGTTGAAGGGGTGACCAGCCCACGGCACGCCACATGCCACTTTTTGTGAAGAGATTCTTGAGTGCGCCACTCCTTGAGTGCGCCACAATAACGAAATAGAACCAGTAGTGCTATCCAGCCGGTACACTGGGCGGAACTTACTTTTGATCGGCAGCCCGCCCATTGTGTCACGCCGCGTTCCGTCACGTTCCCGCACGCCCCGGCGGGTGGGAAAGCGGCGGAACACGGCGTGACGCAACGGGCGGACTGCCGATCAAACATAAATCCCGCCCAGCATACCAGCTGGATAGCACTACTGAATAGAACCTCCAATTTCAAGGGCAGGGTATCTGTGCCAAAAGCGACACAGCAAGAAACACAGGAGTGCTGTTACCTATTTGGAGCTTTCCAAAGACACCTGGCCAGCAAATGAGCTCATTTGCGTTTCCTTGCAACCATGATGCATTGCGCTAAAAACATGATTTCTTCGTAATTTCTCCCTTTTTAAAAAATTGCACCTTCTAAAATCTCTCAGAGTGCAAAAACATGTAATAGACTATTGGAGAAACTGGACCTGTACTGGTAGGTCATTACATGCGAGTCACTGTAAGTAGGAAAGCAGATGCTGATGGTCTGCCCAACTGCCTGAGCAGTGGCAGGGGGGAAAAGCACGCCTTCTCAGCTCTGGGAGCGGGACGCAGTTTCCCACCGCCACTTTGCCCCACCACATGCTCATGGTTGGCTCTGCTGTTTGCAGGTGGAGTGCGGGGGGGGGCAGATATTGGGGTGGCACAGCCACACCTATAAATTATTGGGAGGGCCACTGGCCCCTGTGCCACACCCAAGTTGGCGCTACTGCACCTGGCTGACTGCTGATGAGGCCCAAACATGGCTTGCACAGACCTTTAATCCTGCCTAGCAGGACTCAGTCTGAGGTCCATATAAGGAGTATTTATTGCCTTTCTGCACAGTCCAACTGCTGCGGTGCTTTCTTTGTTGTGATTTACACGTATTTCAAAAATATATGGCAACTTTGCATGTGCCACTTAGAAAGTGGGCCACCCCTGCTCTGTTGGATGAGAAAAGCTCTGCTTGTGCTTCTCTGAATCCTACTCCTGTTTCACTGCTATATTCATCAGCATGTAGTTAGACTAGTCTCTGCAAGAACCATAATTTAGATCTTCTATAAGGGTTCAATCATTTTGATATTTTAAATATTTTTATATTGAACATTTTGATATTTGATTCATTTCGATAGTTAAAAAGTATTTTATGGCCCAATCCTATCCTTCTCCGCTGGTGTAACCAGTATTGAGCTGACGGATGCTATTTTATGGCCGTTGTAAAGCAGTCTTCGCTGCCACGTACGCAGGCCTGCTAACAAGGATTTCAAACATGGCTATTTGAGGCTTTCTACAAAACTTTATTAAACCGATAACTGGAGGCATATAAAGTATAAAACCATAACTCACTTATGAGGTGAATCATTCTGCTCCGTAGATGGGATTGTCAAACATTCATCATGGCCGTGAAATAAACGCAGTACATGCCCACCAAGTAGGTATCCTAGAGAGTAATAACATTCCCCATTAATTTTTAGACATTATTAACAAATAGGTACCAGGGAATCTTAGAGCACAATTTTAACCTGGAGTTAGGCCAGCAGTTAGGCCAACAAAATTCGTCTAGCACCAAGGACACTGTTTGGATTGCCCTCAGAGTCAGAAGGCCCACACACAGAAGTGCGCTGTCCTCCCTGACTCCGAGAGTGGTCCAAATGCACTTTACGGTGGCCCTTGCGGCAGCCAAACTTTGCTGGCCTAACTGTGCCGGCCTAACTCCAGGTTAAGATTGCACTTTTAATGTCTGAAAGCAGATTTCTAAATCTTACAGTACAGAACAGCAGTGAAGAGAGAGAGAGAGGTCCAGTGATGTCATTCAGGGGGAACGGACCAGAACGGGCGTTCCGGATCCTAACGGGCTCCATGGCTGGTTCTGGGTTCCCGACAAGTGCCAATCAAAAGTGAGTTCCTGTTCCTAAATCATTTGAATGACACCACTGGAGAGGTCCCCTTTGCAAATCCCCTCTTAGACCCAGTGCCCGATCCTGAGGGCTCTATTGCTGGTGGTAGGACCCTACCGCTGGCTCCGGGTGTTGTAAATGTGCCATAAAGCATGTTTACAGCATTCTGTGAATAGGGAGCTCCCACACTGGGGCCAAGGCCAGTCAGTGCAGTGCCCCAGCACGGGTAGAACGGCCAGCAGGTGCTCCAGTAGCACTGGCCAGCAGTGAAGCCTGTTGGGACGGGGGGAACTGAGTGGGGAAGGAACAGACTGTGTGGAGGGAGGGACAGGTGGTGGCTTCAATCGCTGAATCTGACACAGGCCTCCTCAATTCTGCACCCACTCAAACGAGGAGAGGGAAGTCGAGGAGACCCATTGGCGCAGTAGCAGTGTTACTCAGGGTACGGGTTATGCCAAAGAGACACCAGCAGTGGCCTCGGCAACCTCTGGAGGCAGCAGTCGCCATTTTGGCCTGTAACCTGCGACGGACTTTTCCTCCAGAAATCTGTCCGATCCCCTTTTAAAGGCACCTAGGCCAGATGCCATCACCACCTCCTGCAGCAAGGAACCACTGGGAAAAATACCATGCTGAGGTAAAGCAGGACAGTTGTTTCATGAAGAACAGCTACTTTAAAAAGTTCCTCTTTGCCCACTTAGATGGGTATCCCCACCTTACACTGATTTTGTAGAATTACTGACAAAACGTAAAGCATGTGGAACTCTCTACAGGTTATCCAAGTGCTTAGTACCAGTTGAAACCCAAAGTCTTCTTTCCTAAGCAGAAGTCATCCCATTTGCACAAGAGGTGAGAAGGACAATCGTCCTCGAACACCCCTACCCTCTGCAGCTCCCGGAAACCCCAGGCATTTTCCTCCGAGGATTACGGGACCCTCAAAAGCAGTTATGGGAGTGGGAAGACACAGGAAGCTGCCAAGGGAAAGAGGCCAAAATCAAAGGAGGAAGAGTGATTTTCAAACCACAGATGGGGTTTGAAAACCAAATATGTTCAACTACATTGGCAGCCCAGGAAGCCCCTTTAGGTATTTATGAGAAAGGGATTTTCAGAGATTTTTTTTTAAAAAAAAAACCTGGGAAATTTAAAAAGTGGGGCGGGCAGGAAAGCGGCGGAACGTGTCATGACGCAACGGGCGGACTGCCACTCAAAGGTAAGTCCCGCCCAGCATACCAGCTGAATGCCGCCGCTGGGTGGAAGTTGTCAGAAACACTAAGGAGAAAAGTCCTATTGTGAATTTAGATCTCTTATTCCTCAGGGCTAGAGACTAATTGTGGAAGAGCTATTTGTTGAAAAGGCTAATTTAGATTCCGTCAGTGGAATCTAATTCTTGATTTTGTTAATGGAAACGAAAATATCTAGAATGACTATTACAGCAGAGCATATAATGGTAGGAAAAGAAATGTTCAGTACATAATAGCACAATTTTAAATAGTTATCCAGATTATTGAAATGTGCCAACACAGGCTTGATTGATAAGTGAAGTCATTTCCCTTGCAGGACATTAATCATCTGTATAAAAATCAATATTGCACAGTGGTAGCAGGTGATTGGGACACAGTAAACAACTTGGCTCTACTGCAGATTTACATTTTAATGGAAGGCAACTTTCCAACCAATTTAACAAAGAAAGACCCGGACAAATAAAGACAGTTTGTCTCTCAGCAAAAAAAAAAAAAGGTGGGGAATGACTCAACATTTCACTTTTCTAAATTCACCCATACCACTAAATACTCAAATTAACATTTATGTAGAGACAAACACTACGAAGGAAATACCATTCTAAACATTGTGAGTGTACACGTCTTAGTGTACACGTCTTAGCTAACACAAAATGGCTCAAATTAGTTTGGAGTCAAGCCTCATACAACTCAAAATAACCATTGAAAGGATTTGTAACTGCCACAAATGCCACGGCAACAGTGGAAGGGTTTGCCATTCCTTGGAGGAAGAATGGGACAAAACTGAAATAAATGAAGGCTGACAAGAGGGCAAAAGGGTAACGTAAGAATATAAGAAGAGTCCCACTGGATCAGATCAAAGGCCCTTCTAGTTCAATTTCCTGTATCAAATGCCTCAAGGAGCACACAAGACTTGCATCTTGTTGCCTACTCTCCTGCATCTGGCATTCCAAGGTAGCCTACTTTTAAAATAAGGCGGTTGTACCACCCATCTAGGCATGTGGTGGTGCTGCGGGTTAAACCGCTGTTGCTGAACTTGTTGACTGGAAGGTTGGCAGTTCGAAACCACCTGACAGAGTGAGCTCCCATCGCTTGTCCCAGCTCCTGCCAACCTAGCAGTTCAAAAGCATGTAAAAATATGAGTAGATAAATAGGTACCACTTCGGGAAGGTAAAACAGCGTTCCATGCGCCTTGGCATATAGTCATGCCGGCCACATGACCACGGAAGCGTTTCCTCAGGACAAACGCCAGCTCTTCGGCTTAGAAACGGAGATGAGCACTGCCCCCTACAGTCGGTCATGACTCGACCATTTGGTCATGGGGAAACCTTTAACCTTTTTACCACCCATCACAGCCTGTAGCCTGCGATTGACTTTTCCTCCAGTCCCCTTTTAAAAGCACCTAGGACAGTTGCCATCACCACCATCACCATGTTGTGGCAGGGAGTTCCACAGATCAATTATACGCTGGGTTAAAAAACAAGTATTTTCTTTTAGGGTTGGATAGGGTTGACCGAATGATCTCCAAGCTCAATTTTTCAGCTCTAGAGCAATGATTGAGGGTCCTGAACTCCCTCCCTATTAATTCCACATTTCTGTGGTTGCTTGCTACTATTCACAAGACTCTTTGCCACAACTACAGCAGCCACTTCTCATTCCTCCTCAAATAATCCCACCAGATGTCTCAGGCAGCACTCAAAATACCTATCTCCTGGGGCCACTCCGTTACATCTAGTATTCAGAGATAAAAAAGTAAAGGTTTCCCCGTGATCGAATGATCTAGTCATGACCGACTATAGGGGGCGGTGCTCATCTCCATTTCTAAGCCGAAGAGCTGGCATTTGTCTGAGGACAAGCTTCTGTGGTCATGGGGCCAGCATGACTATACGCCAAGGTGCCTGGAACGCCGTTATCTTCCCACCGAAGTGGTACCTATTTATCTACTCGCAGTTTTAGGCGCTTTTGAACTGCTAGGTTGGCAGGAACTGGGACAAGCGATGGGAGGTTTTAACCACCACTTTAAAACTGCCAACCAGTGATGTCATGCAGGGGGTTCGCGGGGGTATGCGAGTACCTGTTTCTAGGATTACAGCTGGCCCCGCCCATTCGCCCGCCCACTCGTCGACTCCGCCCTCTGCAACGTTTGAATTTCCTGCATGTTTGAGTTGCCTGCATGTTCTCAGAGCCAGGCAGGCAGGCAGGCAGCGAGCGGAGCCTTTCCTTTCCTTGCCACTGAAAAATGAGTTGCTCTGGGGTTTTAACATGATGCCAGGCCTCCTTCACATGTTCTGGGGGTGCTGTGGAATACTGCTGCAACTGTTGGGTCAGTTTAAAATCATCTGAGGCCTCAAAAAGGGCTTTTTTCATGTCACTTCCTGCCACGACATCACTCCTGGCTTATGACGTCACTTCCGGTGGGCGGGTCCCGACACGTGCCAATCAAAAATGAGTACCTGTTCTTAAATCATTTAGATGACACCACTGCTGCCAACCTTCTGGTCAGTGAGCTCAGCAGCAGCGGTTTAACCCATAGGGCCACCACATCCCTAATTCAGAGATAGGCTACCTTTAAAACTCGAGGTTGCAAATAGCCATTACGGGGATCAACACACACATACTCCATGGCAGTGCAATTCTGTGCAATTCTGAACAGAAGTCCTATTCTGTTCAATGACGCTTACTCTCAAAAAAGCATACATAGGATTGCAACCTGGAAATCCTAGATGAAAGTAGCACCGCACTGGGACGACATTACCACTGAGGTTAGAATTTGAAAAGCACTGACATTTCTAGCCAAGAGAATGACAATGCATTGTCACAAATTAAATAGCAATTTTAACCACCACCAAAACTCAATTTAACTAACCTTCTTCAATACTACTTCCTGAGCAAGTGGGGTGCACATTCCATAGGGTTTGCATAAAGGACGCATCCACCTGTATGTTTCCATATGACACAGAGAGATGCTGAAAGAGAAAAGCAAATTCACAGAATGCACAATGAGAATAATTAGCATGGTAATATCTCCAAGACTCTACAAAGGCATAGACTTAAAACAAACAGGCCTTGTAAAAAAATAAATAAAACTAATTCAATTATTACGCCTTGATTAGAATGAGTATATCTGATTAGCATTTCACTTTTCCTTTCCTAATTCTGTAGTTCGTGCTTCATTGTTGAGGTACAAGCCCAGCTATTACTGCTCTAAACAGGAAGTGATTTATTCTTTTTCCTTTCCCACCTACCTTCCTTTTGTTATTGGACCCTTTTTCTCAAAGCCTCCCCCTTTAATTATTTCCAGATTCTGCTATATTCAGAGGAAAAGGTTTGTGGCCACAATTCCCTGAGGAGGCACAACAGACAGCAGTGGTCGGCAACCTTTCTGGGCAAAAGGGGCATCATGCAGCCGGAACGCTGGGCGGGAGGAACGGGTGAGCGGCAGCCCGCCCGTTGCGTACCGCTCTGTTTCGCCGTCTTCCCCGCCCCCGGTTGCCGCTCACCTGTTCCTCCCACCCAGCGTTCCGGCTGCATGACGCCGCTGGCTACGTCATTGTGGCATCGCCGAACGTCCAGGTTGTCAAGCTCCCAGAAGCAGCTGTGCAGAGTTTGGATTGGGAGCTGAAGCCTCCCTCCTGATTTGGCACATGCAGGACACGGAACGGCAGAGCCACTTGCCCAGGCTTACAGACTTCCACGGCTGCAACCTGTTCCCTGCACCCTGTTCCATGCCTGGGACATGGCAAATTTGGGCAAGAGGTGCATCTCCCAAGCTGAGCTCCACATGAGCCGGACGGCTTTGGGTGGTGGGCCTTATCCATCCCACAATCCATAGATTGCCAACCCCTGCCCTAAAGCAGGGCACTCCAGATTAAGGTCCATGGGCCAGATCCGGCACTTGGCAGCAGGCGCAGAGCTGGGTGTTCCAGCATGTCGCATGTCCAGTCCAAGGCTGAGGGTTAAAACAGTTCATTGCATGACAGACAAAGCGAGACAAACAAAAGGAAACTTGCAGAGTGCTGCTGGACGGCGTGAAGTGGTCGAGGGTCGGAGCATGCCAGTACTGTGAGGTTAGTGCCAGGGTATATGGGGGAGTGCCCTCTTAACAGGTGCCTAATTGGTGCAGATTCGACGAATGGTGGGGGAGCAGGACTGTTGCGGGGGTGACCTAGCATGTGCACAGGGAGCAACCAGGAGATTCCCACGGCCAGGAGGAGTTGCAGGTGCTAGCAATCAGGCCCAGGATGGCCTTGTCCAACCAGGGGTGGAGAAGTCCCTTGGCTTGTGCCCAAGTCACTGCTGCCTCCCATAGCAACACAGGATTCTGGGTTGCTGGGAGGCAGACAGACAGCCTCTGGGCCCTGCACACTGAGGAACCCATAGGGGGCTGAGGAACCCATAGGGACGAACGGAGCCCCGAGCACGCCCATGGCAGGGCGACGAAACTGTGCCCCCAGCACGTCGCCCCACCCCCGTGCATCGCCCAGCCACAACTCCCTGCACCCGGAATAGCTCCATTTTGGAGCGGAATGGGCGCCAGGGAGGGCGGGTGGCCCACACAACGCGCGGCTTCGTCCACGGACTCCGCATAATGGCGCCCTGCAGCTGCTGGCGCCCATGGCTCACGCTACCCCAGGCTACACCCTTCCTCCGCCTCTGCTGGAGCCTTCCCCGGGGCTAGGGTGTGAACGTGCCCTTGCCTCAGGGAGGCTCCCTAGTGCACCAAAGCTGCACTGCATTCGTTGTCCCAGCACAACTTAGGATTGCACTCTGTGCCATTCGTGCTGAGGAAGTTATTGCCAGAGGCAATGGCCTCCAGTTTGGAGATGGCTGCCTTAAAGCCATCATAAAAGATTTCTAGATTCTTCTTACCAGGTATCTTTCTGAGGACACGCTCACCAGGATGAGATCATCTCCAATCCGTACTTTTTCTCCCTCTGACCTTTGTTTAGAAGCAGGATGAATGGTCCACCAGCATGCTTCACCTACAGTACACAGAGGCAGTTACATCAACTATAAAATGTGCAATAAAATGTGCAAATACAAGATCCCTTCTCAGCTCATTCCAGAAGAGCAGTTATAGGATGTTTTGAAAAGTGAGGGATAAAATTCAAGTCCACATTGCGTAGACCTTCACTTTTCATGAAGATGTTGCCCATGAAATACTTCAGCATTTCATTGTATTAACATACGTTAGTATTAACATAACTTTTCTTGCTTTGTATTTTTATTATGTTAAAGGCCTGCTTAGAAATGTGCAAAATGAGTGATGAAGCAAACACACTTGACTTGCAATGGGCTAGAGGAGTGGTTCCCAAACTGTGGGTCATGAGCCCACTTCAGGTGGGTCGCAAAGCACCTTGAGCAGCCATATTGAAAATATGGGAAAATGGGACACTGGACAGGGGGAGGGCTGTGTGGTTATTTTGTGTTAATATAAATAGTCTTTTGTTTTCTTTCCAATTCACTTTGCTAATGGACAATGGTTGAGAAATAACCCGACATTGCTGCCTTCTCAGGAAAGCAGCAGGCTCTGGTGTCACAATGATGCACATCCAGTAGTGTCATTCTGTAACGAGCTGCCGGAACGCTACGCGGGACTTACTGCCTGATTGGCTGCCCGTTCGTGACGCGTCGCTGCCTGTCCACCCGCTGCACGGGCACCCCTGGCTTCGGAGGGGGTGCCCGCTTGCCTGGAGGGCGCGCTGGGTACCTAGGCAGGCAGTGGAGGGGCGCACCAGCCGGAGGGAGCCCCTGCGGTGGGGCGGGCAGGCGGCAACGCGTCACAGACTGCCTGTCAATCAAGAGGTTAGTCCCGCCTAGCGTTCCGGCAGCTCGTTACAGAATGACACTACTGTGCACATCCAAACCATGACATGACTTCTGGTGGGTCCCAGACAGATTGTCATTCTAAAAAGTGGGTCCCAGTGCTAAAAAGTTTGAGAACCACTTGGCTAGAGATTTTTCCGATGCTTTCTAGATAATTCCTGTGAAACCTTACAGCACAATCTTATACATGCATACTTACAAGTCCCATTAAATTCAAAGGGATTTTTTCACAGAATCCTCAACCTTAGGGAAATTCCTCCAACATCATCATCTTGTCTACTCATTTCCTTTCTACAGTTCCATAGAAGTTGCAGGTGTGGGCAAGGAGGGAAAATTACAACTTAACACTGGCAAAACTGCAATATTCCTCCTTGTGGAGAGCTTCTAGCATTATCAATAGGAACTACAGGAAGGTTTATGGATTTTGGATTTGTCTGGATTTCAGAGTAATTGCATAAGTGTAATGAGAAATGATTCCTCTTAATCTTTTCACTGTTACCCATTTGGGCTTGTATTTGGGCTTGACATTTTTTAACATTGTTTGTATTGGTACACACCACAAAGCAGAGAATAGAACTTTCAACCTGTTTGTGGGAATGAGCACAAAGCTGTCTTTCTACAGAAAGCTTTTGAACAAAGATGTCTAGATTTCAGAATAGTCTGGATTTCAGATGTCCAGATAAGGGATAATCTACCTGTAGTTCTTTCAGTCTCTCAGTTCAAGGGATTGGCACTCGACTCATGTTGACTCGACTCAAGCAATGCAAAATCCCTGTTTTCAACTATTCAAGTCAACTCGAGTCGTGGATGTCACTGACCCTGACTCAACTCGCAACTCAGGGCCAGTGACTTGAAATACAGGTACAGACTCAAAATGACTCAAGTCTCTTTTGTGTGTGTATTTTGCCGTTTCTTCTGCATCACTCCAAAACACTTCATCCATGAACACATGACTTGAAGGGCTTGAAATTTTTCGAGTGTAGTGGTGACGGCCATGCACTATGACTTGCAAATCAAGGGGTCAGTGACTAGCGACTCAAGCTGAATGACAGGCAGCCTGGTCCTATCCTGCATGGGAGCAGGCAGGCCGGTGGGCCTGCGCTGCATCCTACGCAGGATAGGAGGCAGCTGGAGCTCACTGCTGGGCAAGGGGACATTTGCTCGCTTACTCTGGGGTAAGCCCCAGGCAGCCCTATGGGGCGGCTCAGATCTGTGGCAGCAAAATAGGGGGCAGATCCCGACTCCACCCCCCTTGGGCTGACCAGCCCATGGGGCCACCTTCCCCACCCCATTCTGCCCCGACACAAGCATCATGCTTCACCCCATGCTTCAACATGCTTCAGCATTCTGTATTGCGCCCTTAGACACATCCCTGCTCAGTTCTGATATTTCTAATGTGTGTGCACATTTTTCTTAATTTTTTCTGATGTCTGGAGTATCTGCTGTCTTGACTCGTTGCCCCTGCTAACTGGGCAAGAGGCACTTTTTTCAAAAGTGGTGTTCCTCTTATATTTAGCAGGGGGAGAGTAATTGTCCCTCTTCACCCCTATGCAGTGTCTTTTCTAGTGGCTATTTATGGTGGTGGTCTGCATTTTTTAAGACTGTGAGCCCTTTTGGAACGGGGAGTCATTTAACTTTGTATCATCATCATCATCATCATCATCATCATCATCATCATCATCATCAT
>JAJKFI010000007.1:25249421-25259844 GCA_029204185.1 Lerista edwardsae
TGTGTGTGTGTGTGTGTGTGTGTGTGTGTGTGTGTGTGTGTGTGTGTAACAAACAGTGACAAAAAGCATAAACTCAACCCATATTTAGGCAAACGTGAATATACTGAAGAGATAAGGAAAGCATATTGACAAAAGTTTTTTTTTTAATCTTTGACTCATTAAACCAGGATCTTCTCCTGCTCAAGCCCCCTACCTCAACCAAAGCTGATTTTCAGCAGAATATGTGTCATTACGGCAGTGGGGCTTGTACAGATAGATTGTGCCCACCGTACGTAACACTCCTTGTCTTCCAATACAGATACAAGAAACCAAGCAGCATTCAGCATGCTAAATATAAAATTGAGCTGCAGGGAACAGTAAATTACTTCCATAGTACTGCAGCAGCTTTACATAATCACATTTATGAGACCAAAGAAAGTGGTCAGCATATAAGTTAGCTGCTTTTGCTTTTCCCACGGAAACCCATATAATAGGGATATTTTAGCCGGCACATTTACCAATCCTCTTGAACGCTTGCCCTTGCAAACATGATCCTCCAGTGAATTCTTTATTTTTGCCTACCAGCATTGAAAGGGACCAGCTATTCATCAACAGTCCCAAACTGGCCTTTTTAGTCGACAATTAATGTTATCAATTCAGTATACTAGTCAAGACTCCTATATGCAATAATAAGAACACACTTCATAAACATGCACATCTCTCGGGCACCGAATTCAGTCCAAAGATCTTTACACAAAGCAGCACTTCTATACCTGCTTTGCATACAAGGATTTCCCTAGTCACCCCAGCCAAACAGATTGTCAGTTTTTACAATGCTGGGCCACCTGCATTTGGGGGTGGCTGTTTTTAATTATCCAAAACAATTAGAGTTCTGATAGGGAGCTACCAAGCATCTTCCCTCACAGGCATATCATATACATATACTGTATACAAATCAATATAAACAATGATTAGCAGAACAAGGCAGGATCAGCAGATGACAAGAGTTTGATGATATTTCCCAAAGTTGCAAGAAAAATGGAATGATCTCCACTTTGTGCTTAAATGATAAAACATTACGGACGTCAAACAAATGTTACTGTTTCCACAATCATGCTGTCACCACACAAAATGCCCTTTACCCAGTTGCCACCCACCTAGTGCCAAAGGTAGGGCTTCCAAGAACAGGGTCTGGGATTAGGATCTAACTGAATAGGTAAGCTCATACGGGAACCTGTATACTGTACAATGACATGCTTGAAGGGCTGCAAATATTCCATGCGGAGAACAGCATAAATTCCATGCCGTTACAGAGAACAGGAAACGCACATCACTTGCACATCCCCACTACTCATGTCAGAATGTCAAAAGCTTCTGCCAGTTTTGCATAATGGAATATGCAGATCTGAATAATGGAAAAGATGTTTCAAAAATGAATAGGCATGTCGTCGTAACCTGGATCAATGAAGTGGCTCCAGCACGATTTCAGAAGCGAAGCCATCACCCCAAATTAGAGGCGGAGGAAGGGTGTAGCCCGGGGTGGCGCGAGCCATGGGTGCCGGCAGCAGCGGGGCGCCATTGCGTGGAGTCCGCGAACGAACCCACGCACTGTCTGGCCTGCCCGCCCTCCCTGGCATCTGTTCCGCTCCAAAATGGAGCTATTCCGGGTGCAGGGAGGCGTGGCTGGGCAACACACGGGGGTGGGACGACATGCTGGGGGCGCGGTTTCGTCGCCCTGCCATGGGCGCACTCGGGGCTCCGTTCGTCCCTGCCCCAAATTGACTCTAAATATGTTAAGCAACTTTACAGCTTTTGTGAATGGCAGAAGCTCATGTATGTACAGTATGTAAGCAACATAAGCCATTGGAGCAATGACACTCTCATCTCTCAACTCAGAGCCTATTCAAATGCTATCAGACGAGGAGAAAGCGGACCCACAAGGGAATACTGCATCCGTTCCCATTTTCCTATTGCAAGGAGAAAAGTAGCAACATACTGATCACATCTATGGCCACTCAGGCAGGGCTGTCAGGAAACTGCACACTCATTGACATTTCCATCAACATCTGAGAAGCAACTACTATCACGTTTTTTTTCCCAGAATCAGAAAGGAAAGCAAACTTATTGTTCATGGCTTACTGAAAACTGGATTAGCAAAGTTCTTATGTCCCTATTCTATGCTTAATAAGACTCAGGGCGCAATCCTAACTTGGAGTTAGGCTGGCACGGTTAGGCCGGCAAAGTTTGGCCAGCAAAAGGGCCACCATAAAGCGCGTTTATAACACTCTCAGAGTTAGGGAGGATGGCGCATTTCTGTGTGCTGGCCTCTCTGACCCCGAGAGTGGTCCAAACATACTTTATGGTGTCCCTTGTGCTGGCCAAACTTTGCTGGCCTAACTGTGCCGGCCTAATCCAAGTTAGGATTGTGCTCTCAGATATAGGAGGTAACTCCCAGGTAACTCCCATTACATGCCTTTTACAGCTGCATAACAAAATAAATTCAGTTTCTGCAGTTTCTCCTGTAACAGAAGAATTGTGATAGGAAACTCCATAGCTGCTAAACCTCTCCCTGTCATATGCCAACCCCCAAAAAGGAGCTTGCACTAGGCTAGAAACTGGCAACTTATGCCAAGGTTGACCCACACAGCAAGTTAATAAAAACAAAAGAGCTAACTAATGTCCAATCAATGCATATGTTTTGTGGAAACATGTGTTGTTGTTTTTCTTCTAGATCTCAGCATACATTCATGCAAACATTTGTTTTTCAAGTTAGTCTGTCAGATCTGGGCACAGTGGTCCACTGTAACACAGTCTATATGAGGCTGCCTTTGAAGATGGTTCACAATTTGCAGTTGGTGCAGAAAGCAGTGCAGAATTTGGCCACTGGAGCCTGGCGGTTTGATTCCATCAGGCCTCTCCTCTGGGGGCTTCATTGGCAGCCCATTCCAGATTAATTCAAGGTGCTGGCTTGGATATTTAAAGCCCTTAACAGCCTGGAACCAAAATGCCGTAGAACCATCCACACATTCCAACCCATCCCCTAAGACCTTCTGAAGGGGCACTGCTTTGCATGCCATCCTTGATAGAGATAGGAGGGGTGGCAGCAAATGGCAGGGCCTTATCTGTGGTGGTGCCTCTAATATTGGAACTCCCTCTCTTTTGCATTAAGGACCATGTGATTTCTGGAAGAGTTCCAGTGATGACTCCAAGACACTTTCATTTCACAAGGATTTTGGTGAGAGGTGGGGGGAGGTTTTGACTGGGTTGCAGCAGAGCTTTTCAAACTGCTGTGGCATGATGCCCCAGCCAGGAAAACCCTGCTTCTGCCCCGTTAAGGGGTGGGGAAAGGGTCATCTGTTAAAGTATTTCATCTGCTGAATGGTGATGGAAGGAGAATGAGCAAAGTTGCAACAGAAAACGTATTGATTATAGTTATAATGAGTCGAACGGCGCAATCCTATCCTGGAGTTAGGCTGGCATAGTTAGGCCAGTAAAGTTTGGCCAGCACAAGGGCCATCGTAAAGTATGTTTGAACCACTCTCGGAGTCAGAGAGAGAGGAGGATGCACATTTGTGTGCTGGCCTCTCTGACTCAGAGGGTGGTCCAAACATACTGTACTGTGTCCCTTGTGCCGGCCAAACTTTGCTGGCCTAACTGTGCCGGCCTAACTCCAGGTTAGGATTGTGCTCTAAATGTAGCAAAGGCAATGCATGGGACAGACTTTTAAAAATTACTATATACTTCACAGATATCCCCATGGCAGGATATTCCAAACGGTTATCCATCACAACGAGGCAGTCCCCATAAAATACGGATTAAAGTAGTCAGCTTGCCTTGTCTGTTATTGCATCGTCTTGAGCCTATGTGAGCCTTTCTGGGTTCTAAGTCCCACTGATTTCTCACCTAAGCTTGCATACGGTAGCAACCATATATGAGGCAATAGTCTGAAGGGGAGAAGGGCTGTTTGAGAACTCTGTGTATCCTTGGAAGGTGGGTGGGATACAAAGAAAAAAAAGATGATACTTCTATAGATGCAGGTTATGTCTGACATAAATCAAATGTTCTTGAGTATTCCAACATTGTCCCATTCCAAACCTCAAACCGTTTGGACGTCTGTGCTTTTTTCCTATAGCCATTTATCATCCTAAGTACCTAGCAGCGTTCAACCCAAACAAGCTACCGTTGCCAACTTCACTCTCCCGTTTAAAGGTAATTCCCTCTGGGCATTCCACCCAGAGAAACCATTACTGGCTATGTGTTATTTCATATACTGTCTCTGACCATCAATGCACCACTTTTATTTTACAGTTGAAAGAAAGAGGAAAATGCTAAAAGTATGTTTAAATACTAATAAGCCCAGAGAAACATGAAAATTCCCAGTCAGATGAGGAATTGTTTTAATCATGAGGCAAGTTTGAAATAATTTATCATTTATTCAAAAAGAAAATTGCTGTCAGCATTTATATTTATGTGCTCTATTTTCTATTTCTGAGGACTCTTGCGTTTTAATGCAGATTTTATCCATCACAACTTCACTTTTGCCTAGTACTGATTTTGACAGGTGCCTTCTAGATACCCCGTAAGGGGAAAACTGCAGGGACATTTTGCTACAGGAAAGCTCATTTGCATAATTATGGCTTCTTTCCATGTAGCCCAAATAGTTAGAATTTCTTTATGCTCTGTTTACAGGAATATGCATCAGAATATATTCTGTAATTAAATTATATAAATAAAAACAAGGGAATACCAAATAGCTTCTGCAGAGGGAAAAAAAAACCCAGCTGTATGAGTAATAATAAATCAGCTTATTAGACTGTTGGTTCATCAAGCAGTGCAGATAAATGCGAAGAAGCTCACTTTATGTTTTAATCCAATGTTAGTTGAACGATGGGTCGGGACACTCTTGGTGCCTGATATTATATCAGGTGGGTCACGGAAAGCTGGGAGCAGCCATCTTGGAAACTGCAGACCTTACTCTTGCTATATTTCTTTTGTGAGTGTTAACAGTTTGAATTTTCAAGTGAAGGTTTTGTTTGTTTGTTTTGTTTGTAGTTCAGTGCTTTTACATCATATTTTGTCCTAATTTTACTTTCTGTCAGGGATGTTCCATGGCTGTACATTTGCTTTAGTCCAAGAATGCCAGTTTGCATTCTAGGAGTGTCATGTGATTACGTCACACTGACAGCACTTTCTGCCTGATGATGGAACCTCCAGCAATGACATCTCTTCCAGGTTAATGACATCCCTTCTGGTGAGTCCCAACACAAGTGCCATTCTAAAAAGTGGGTCCCGGCCTAAAAAGTTTGAGAAACACTGTTTTAATTTGTTCTGGCCCTCAGATAAATGACTTCAACCCATAATTTTCACCAACTTTCAGTGCCTGTGGGTACACACAACATTTTATCCCAAAGTGGATGCCAATTGTCAGCATGTTACAAGCAGACTGCAGCTATCTTTGGAGCAGTCTCTTCCCTGTAGAGAACTACATTTAGGGCGCAATCCTAAACTAAGTTAAGCCGGCATAAGCTAAACCAGGTAAATTTGGCCAGCACAAGGGACACCGTAAAGTATGTTTGGACCACTCTCAGAGTCAGAGAGGCCAGCACACAGACGTGAGCCATCCTCCCTGATTCCGAGAGTGATCCAAACATGGTTTATGGTGGCCCTTGTGCTGGCCAAACTTTGCTGGCTTAGCTTATGCCAGCCTAACTCCAGTTTAGGATTGTACTCTTAGTCGGTTGGGATCAGGAGCTAAACACTCTGATCTATGTACACACTGGGGCTCCAATTTAAAGGCAAAGGACTTGGTATACACAGGGATTTGTCTATGTAGTACAATGACAGGCAGCACTCTGCACATACAGACAAACTCAGTTATCTGCAGATCCACCATCACCCCGTGCCCCTTCCACATGCTTATTAACATTATTTAGATCCTGACCGGGGTGAAAATGTTCTTGCTTTTACAGGTCGCTATAAACATTCAAGCTTATGTATAGCAATGTGCAGGCAGGCTGCTGGAAGCCTGAATGCTTGAAAAGAGTGCAGTTCTAACCTGGAGTTAGGCTGGCACAGTTAGGCCAGCAAAGTTTAGCTGGCACAAGGGACACTGTAAAGAGTCTCTTGGAGTCAGGGAGGATGGTGCACGTATGTGTACTGGCCTCTCTGACTCCGAGAGTGGTCCAAACATACGCAACAATGTGCCAGCCCAACTCAGCTGGTCTAACTGTGCTTGCCTAACTCCAGGTTAGGATTGCACCCTCAATCTACGTACCTTTGGGGGTGGGGGGCTGGACTGAATCCCCCACAGATACAGGGGTCTTTCACTGTCTACACTTTCACTGTACTTGGAGAGCTCCTGACAATATTGCAGTAAATTTTGAAGGAAGAGCTTTTATTGTGGTTGTTTCTCTGGTTTCTCCGGCAAGACTAGATTCAGATTGTGAGCTGCATTCCACACACTGGGCAAAGATGCCTTTAAAAGGGGACTGGACAGATTTCTGGAGGAAAAGTCCATCGTGGGCTATAGGCCATGATGGGTTGGGCAACCTCCTTACATTAACAGTAGGCTACTTCAGAGTGCTAGGTGCAAGGGAGTGGCAACAGGATGCAGGTATCTTGTTGTCTCATGTGCTTCCTGAGGCACCTGGTGGTTCCTGTCCTTTATTGTGCCTACCTTAGCACAAAATTGTCCTTTGACATCTCCAATTTTCTTGAAAAGATCTCTAGTCTTTTCCTCGATTTCTTTGCATTGCTCATTTAGGAAGGCCTTCCTGTCTCTCCTTGCTGTTCTCTGGAAATCTGCATTCAATTGGGTATATCTTTCCCTTTCTCCCTTGCTTTTGGCTTCCCTTCTTTCCTCAGCTATTTGTAAAGCCTCGTCAGACAGCCACTTTGCCTTCTTGCATTTCTTTCTCTTTGGGATGGTTTTAGTTGCTGCCTCCTGTACAATGTTACAGACCTCCGTCCAAAGTTCTTCAGGCACTCTGTCTACCAAATCTAAGCCCCAAATCTATTTGTCACCTCCACTGTATATTCATATGGGACCTGATTTAGGTCATATGTGGAGGGCCTAGTGGTTTTCCCTATTTTTTTTTTCAGTTTAAGCCTGAATTTTGCAAGAAGCAGCTCATGATCTGAGCCACCATCAGCTCCAGGTCTTGTTTTTACTGCCTGTATAGAACTTCTCCACCTTTGGCTGCAAAGAATGTAATCAATCTGATTTCGATGTAGACCATCTGGTGAAGGTAATTGCCATTACCTTCTGCCTATTATTATTCTAAGCATTCATTCTTCTTTTGCCCTATTTTGTAAGTATAGCAAGTCCTCCAACACCTTGGGGAATGCACTCCCTGAAAGTCAAGTGCCGAGTGAAACAGTGCTATAGGAGACATAACTGACAATGAGGCAGGAAACTGGTGCTGACTGGGCCTATGCTACCCAAAATGTGCTGTTCTCATTGGCTGCCAATACCGCCAATTATACCCAGGATGAAACAAACTAATGGAAGTGGCATTGTGAGTGGTATTACTGTTCCTAGCCTGAATGGAAATGACCCAGTCCTGCTGATATTGAATTAATGTTTGTATACAAAAATCAAATTGACTTAATATACATTAGCAAACTAGTCAAGAAATGTATGTGTATTATTTGTGATTTTATGTTGAAAATTTGGCTACAGATAGTTTGCTTGTATTAAAATCAATTCAAGTGTACAAACGAAAAAGGAGAACGGCAGGTTTCTTATATACATTTTTAATTGCGCCACAAACAACTCCTTGTTCTATGAAAAATGTTTTGCATACATGAAGGATAAAATACAAAGGATGCAGTTTAAAGAAAGTTATTCACTCTTAGGTACTATTCAAAGAAATAGGATTTAAGTACTTAACTGGGGGCCTGAAATGCCTAACCTTCTCTGACTTTCCCCAGCAGATACTGTACTTAAAAAATAAAGTTGAGATTGCTTAAGAGTGTAGTTTCATCAGAGGTTCACAGAATGGGACACAAGTATTTGCATAAAGAAACATTTGGTCCCCAATCCTACTGCCATTGTAGCAAAAACTGCAAATCAATCACTAGTTGCTACTTAACTAAGGGGGGTTCCTATGGGGGGTAGTGCTAAGTGTTTCTGGAGCCTGAGCTCCTGTGCAATGCGGTCCCTCCCCCTCGCCTCCAGACCAGTGATGTCATGCAGGGGTACGCGAGTACCAGTTCCTAGGATTACGGCTGGCCCCGCCCATTCACCCGCCCACTCGTTGACTCCGCCCCCTGCAACGTTTGAATTTCCTGCACATTTGAGTTGCCTGCACATTCTCAGAGCCAGGCAGGCAGGCAGGCAGCGAGCGGAGCCTTGCCTTGCCTTGCCACTGAAAAATGAGCTGCTCTGGGGTTTTGGAACTGTTGGGTCACTTTAACATGATGCCAGGCCTCCTTCACATGTTCTGGGGGTGCTGTGGAATACTGTTGCAACTGTTGGGTCAGTTTAAAATTGTCTGAGGCCTCAGAAAGGGCTTTTTTCATGTCACTTCCTGCCACGACATCACTTCCGGCTTATGATGTCACTTCCGGTGGGCGGGTCCCGACACGTGCCAATCAAAAGTGAGTACCTGTTCTTAAATCATTTAGATGACACCACTGCTCCAGACCCATTTGTGGCTCAGAGAGCAAAGCCTCTGAGTTGCTTCTCCGAGCTGCAAATGGCTCTGAAGACGAGGGACCGTGTTACACAGGAGCTCAGGCTCCTGAAACGCTCAGTGTCCCGCCTCCCCTTGTAGGAATGCTGCTGGCAGTGATGGAGATAGTATCAACTATTCCATGAGTAACCCCATGAATGTTTGGAAGGTTCCTTGCCAGGTACTAGATACTGTTTCATACACAACGGTACAAAGGTACAGAACAGATGTGTGAGCATCAGCTTGCCCACTGCCATGAAATGAACAGCTCCCTTCAATTGCACAGCCTGCAGTCTGGGAGCTGCTGTGATTCCCTGCTACAGGGGTGAATGTATGATTGACATGAATGCATAAGCAGGATTGATTGCATGAGTCTTTTTCCTCTGATTACTGTATTGTTCTATTCTGGGGGGGAATTGCATGGGAAAGATCCATGCAATTAGTCTCACTGATACACTGGCATTATTGCATGAGTCCTACACCAGGTGGCTCCCAGACTGCCAGTTGCATGTGTTATCCTCTGCTAACTGGGCAAGAGGCACTTTTACAAGCGGTGTTCCTCTTAGATTTAGCAGGGGGCAGATGCGGAGCGTGGGTGTAGCCCACGGTGGCGCGAGCCATGGGCGCCGGCAGCGGCAGGGCGGCAGGGCGCCATTGCACGGAGTAACCCGTGCCCTAACTCGCGCTGTTTGGCCTACCCGCCCTGGAGAGGGTTGGCAGTTTCAAATTTCTGGGCACCCACATTTCATTGGACCTTACATGGACATTAAATGTTGATATGCTAGTGAAGAAAGCGCAGAAGAGGCTGTACTTCCTAAGGGTGCTTGGGAGGATGAACCTTTCTCAGCGCCTACTTTTGGCCTACTACCGTAGCACCATCGAGAGTGTCCTGACTTACAACATTTTAGTATGGTATGGGAGCAGCTCTGTAGGGGATAAGAAGGCACTACAGAGAATTATTAAAGTGGCCCAGCACACTTTCGGGCTCCAGCTACCCACCCTTGATGATATTTTCGCCACCCGCTGTTTAAAGAAATCACATAACATCCTTAGACTCTTCCCATCCTGCTCACAACCTTTTTGAACTGTTGCCTTCTGGCAGGAGATATAGGACTATTAGAACTCTGACGACACGTTTCATAAACAGTTTTTACTCTAGAGCCATAACAGCACTGAACAACGAACTCAAGTACCAGTAGATGGGGGCAGTCGGACTGTACTATTGTCTATTGTGTGGATGTTTGTGTTTTATAAAGAGGAATTTCAAGGGGGGGGTAGGGGGTGGGGGATGTGGGGGGATTGTTGGGAACTTAGTGTGTGTGTTGGTTTGGTCTCTGGGTGTCAGTGAATTTCGTTGTGTAATACAATGACAATAAATACATCATAATAATATTCCGGGAGCTATTCCCTGGTGTCCGTTTCGCTCCAAAATGGAGCTATTCCAGCATGGCGGGGCAACACACGGGGGTGGGGCAACGTGCTAGGGGCGCGGTTTCGTCACCCTGCCATGGGTGCACTCAGCGCTTGGTTTGTCTCTGGCAGGGGGAGATGACCTGTCCCTCTTCACCCCAGCACAATGTCTTTTCTAGTGGTCGTTGCTGGTTGTGTTCTGCATTTTTTAAATATTTTGAGCCCTTTTGGGACAGGGAGACATTTAACTTTATTATCATTATTTGCACGCAAACTGCCTTGTGAACCTTGTGTTGAAAAGCGGTATATACTGTTGGTTGGTTGGTTGGTTGGTTGGTTGGTTGGTTGGTTGGTTGGTT
>JAJKFI010000007.1:25263151-25293967 GCA_029204185.1 Lerista edwardsae
TGTATGTATGTATGTATGTATGTATGTATGTATGTATGTATGTATGTTCCAGCATAGCTCTGGAATGCCTGGAGCGATTGACACCAAACTTGGTACACATATGCCTTGCTATCTGGAAAGAAATACTGAGGGGGCAAGACACCCCTAGCACCCCACAATGACTGACATTAGTGTCAAATCCGTCGTTTTCGGGGTCGCTAAGTTGATTAGTGACAGTCCCGATGACATTTAAGCCCAAGTGTAGTCAAATAGAACGAACAGAACTCTGTAGAACCTTCTGGAAATTTTTAGAAATCATTATGCCCCGGTCTTGGACTCCAATCAAATACTTGCCATGTTACCAGGTGTAGTCACTGAATACATGTCTATCGATACCGTAGTAGACGGCTATGAGGTCGTCAATTTCCCATCAGACTTCCTAAACTCACTTGGTCCAGCTACATTGCCACCACATTGTCTTTTACTTACAGTGGGATCTCCAATTATTTTACTATGGAACCTCGACCCGCCAAAACTTGGCAACAGCACAAGGCTGTGTGTCAGGAAGATGTTGGGTCATGTAATTGAAGCAACTATCTTAACAGGAAAGGAAGAGGGTGAAACAGTTTTTATTCCATGGATAACACTCATTCCGACAGATCTCCCTTTTAACTTTAAGAGATTGCAATTTCCAGTGATACTTGCATTCTCCATCACGATCAACAAGTCACAGGGGCAGTCTATTAAGTACTCCGGAGTGGATTTGAGATTGCCATGTTTCTCTCATGGACAACTTTATGTTGCTTGCTCAAGGGTGGGTTCACCCAAGAATTTATGTATTCTTGCTCCTGGAGATGAAACTAAAAATGTTGTTTATAATCAAGTTTTCCGTTAAATTTATATTATAGTGAATTTGTAAAAGATTTTACTTTATAATTTTTATACTGTACTTATACTTTTAATTACTTGTAAATAAAATTACTTCGATTTTACACTATAGATAGAATTCATTCCTTTTCCTGTCTAATACAAGCTTGGGATACATAAATACCTGGGCGACGCCAGGGAAGGACAAGCTAGTAATATATAAAACACATTTATGCTTGTAATATAATAGTCTGTCACTGTTCATTATTGATCTGCTACTGAACAACAGAAATCCACGTTGAATATTCTGTGCATGCACAGAGTCATAGTCTCCGGCTGAATTAAGAGTGTTACCATCCTTGTCGTCCACAACACCGAACTGAACAAAAGGCCCTTTTCTCTCCAGTTTCATTTAGTGGAAGGGAGTTTGTGTCGTATAAATAAATTTTCATCCTGTGAAGATTATGTTCCTAAAGTTGATCTTTGATTTAAAATATATCAAAGCATCATAATATTATAAAAACTCTCTCAGAGTATGTTTCCAAATTGTCAGTGCATGATGAGCAGAGGACAAAAGCTCAGAGCAATGTGTCCCTGCTTTTCAAATCCATAGCCAAGGGATTTTCTAGAATAATTAGGTGACATAATAGGAAAGGAAAAATTCCCTGTGGCTAATTTGGTTATAATGTCTATAACTCTACTTGTGATTCTTTAATTATGGCTATGCACAGGTCTTTTTAACCTGAACACAATGCTGTGAGTTCTTATTGCTAACGACATTCTCCCTACCTTTTCTCATTTAATTCTTTTCATGCTGTTGCTATTGAAAACTCATTTGAATTCTTACTCCTAAACCAGATACATTTACCATAAAGCCTAAATATAGATGTGAATACATTGATGTTAAAACCTACAAGGAGATATGATGGTCAATCCTCCAGGAAGTGGCTGGGCGATGCATGGGGGCGGGGCGACGTGCTGGGGGCGCGGTTTCATTGCCCTGCCATGGGCGCAGTCAGGGCTCCATTCGTCCCTGGGTCAGTGGGAGGCCTCACGCCGACCCAGCAAAGCCACAGCCTGTAGCAGGTAAGCTGCCCCCACACTGGCTGAACTCGGCCAGCATGGGGACTTTTCAGGATGGGGGGAAGGCAGGAGGGGGCAGGGGCAGAATGGGAGGGAGGGTGGCCCCACAGCTTGGGGAGGGGGGATGGAGTCAGGATCTGGCCAAATGGGCCCCAGGCGCGCGGCCTTGCTCCAGGAAGCTTGGACTTGCACCTGTAATTTAGCAGACACAGGTCCGAGCAGCCCCATCGGGAACAAATGTCCCTTTGCCCCGCAGTGAGCTCCAGCTGCCTCCTACCCTGTTCCTGCCCAGGTTAGGATTGCACTGCCTGCTTCAGAATGGGAGACTCCAGTGTACATTTTAACCTGTTTATATAGATTTTTGCACCAAAGTTTACCAAATTCTCACCATCTGCGGTGATCTTGGAGCCCAGGAAAATGAAGTCTGCCACTGCTTCAATTTCTTCCCCTTCTATTTGCCAGGAAGTGATGGGAGTGGTTGCCATGATCTTAACTTACAATGGGCACAAAGTATTATGTACTGTATATTAGTAAAAGACATACGATCAGAGGTTCACACAGAAAAGGTCCACTTTCTAAGTAAATATCCAAATCCATGCTTTTAGCCCACAGTAGCAAGAAGCAAATCATTCCCTTTACATTTACCTATTTTCACACTATGGCTGCAGCCTCAACGCTCTGCTGGCTTATGTGAAATTTCTGCCAAGAGAAGAAATGGTAGTTCTCGTGACGTGTTTGAAATGCTACTTCTGAACAATATGAACATTATCTCCGGTAAAAGTTTCACACACTTTCGCATGCAACAAGACTGAGCAGCTTTTGTAATGATCGCAAAATGCGTTTAAAATGATCTCTGACTCAGAGCTTTGAAAAGTTTTGGGCACAAAAAAATAATATGAGTCAAATGCAAATCTGTCCATTTAGGCACTTCAGCAAACAATGATAATGAGAGGGTAAGTGGATATTGTTAATTAGCCACCAGGGATCCACAATGCAAAAACTGCACATATTGTTGTAAAGCAACATCCAAATAATTCTCCCCTTTTCAATGCAGTCGCAGTTTTGGGGGAGCGGCCATTGATGGTCTTATGTCTACAGTGTTCCATGTCTACAGTGTTCTATGGACTGGGCCTTTTATTTCACAAAAGCTTATCTCATTTCTTTGCCAGATGCAGTCTGCAAAGATCACCACTTTTCCTGGCAGGTATAATAAAGAGCTCTGAAGACCAGAAAACAAAGTGTAGCCTGTCCAGAGATGTGGAGGAAGCCATTAAACTGATTACAGTACTCTAACTTTTAAAATAATCAGCTTTTACATCTGTAAGTATTCTTCAGTTCATGGAACAATGATTATCCCTGCTTAAAAATCCCTGATGCTACTGAATGACACTCCAGGCTGTGTAAACCTTATATTACTTTGTAAGGCACTTAAGCAAATAGGCCTGAAGCAGCTGCAATGCTGAAGTTTAATTGAACCAATAGAATTAAATAGTTGTTGTTGTTGTTCAGTCGCTAAGTCGTGTCCAACTCTTCGCGACCCCATAGACCACAGCACGCCAGGCCTAGCTTCCGGAGTTCACCCAATTTCATGCTCATTGCTTCGGTGACACTACCTAACCATCTTATCTTCTGCCACCCCCTTCTCCTTTTGCCTTCCATCTTTCCCAGCATGAGGGTCTTTTCTAAAGAGTCCTCTCTCCTCATGAGGTGGCCAAAGTACTTGAGCTTCAGCTTCAGGATTTGTCCTTCCAGGGGGCAATCAGGCTTGACTTCCTGGTGGATTGCCCGATTGGATCTCCTTGCAGTCCAGGGTCAAGAGTCAAGAGTCTTCTCCAACACCATGCAGTCAAGAGTCTTCTCCAACACCATAATTCAAAAGCATCTATTCTTTGGCGCTCTGCCTTCCTTTTGGTCCAGCTCTCACAGCCATACATTACTACTGGGAAAACCACAGCTTTGACTATGCGAACCTTTGTTGGCAGGGTGATGTCTCGGCTTTTTATTAAGTTGTCTAGGTTCACCATAGCTTTCCTCCCAAGAAGTAAACGTCTTTTAATTTCATGGCTGCAGTCACCATCTGCGGTGATCTTGGAGCCCAGGAAAATAAAGTCTGCCACTGCTTCCATTTCTTCCCCTTCTATTTGCCAGGAAGTGATGGGAGTGGCTGCCATGATCTTAGCTTACAATAGGCACATACAATAGGCACATACATACAGCTATTATTTTCCTTTTTTTCTCCCTTTCTTCTTTTCTCGTATAGTTTTTTTTTATAACTAATACTAGCTTTTATGTACCCGGCTTCGCCTGGGTGTTTATATGTCCCATCCCTGACCCCCCCCCCCCAGTGGTTTTCGGCCACCCCCGGGCATTTTTTTTTTTTGTAAAAAATTACCCGGCAGTGACCGGGTGTTTATTTCTCCCATCCGTGACCCCTCCCAGTGTTTCTTCCTAATGTGTATTGCCAGTGTTTGTTGGGTAACCCTGGAAAGTACGGATTTGACGTGCAACCCCACCCCTGGGTTTTTTTGTTTTTTTTTTGTTTATGTACCCGGCGTTGCCCAGGTGTTTATTTGTCTCACCCTTGACCCCCCCTAGTGTTTGTTGCCTGTCTGTGCAAACCCACCCCTGGAAGGGTTTTTTGTTGTTTTAAATTTACCCAGTGTTGCCCGGGTGGTTATCCCATCCCTGATCCCCCAGTGTTATTTGTAGATCTCATTGGTTATTCAACATTGTCACGCAGGAGTCCTGTCCCCCCATCTCACCAGACTCACCAGCAGCATGACATGTTTGGAAATGGGTGCAACTGCCACTTCAGATGGCCCTGTATACGTTTCCCTGCGGGAAACCTATTTGCAGCGGGAGTCCTCTCCCCCCGACTCACCAGACTCACCAGACATTCAGATTGCACTTCAAGATTATTATACAATATTATTCATGGAGGAAGGGAAGTATAAAAATATGAAAAAATAAAGGAATAAATAAAAAATAAAACAGCTATTAGTTACCATGTGGCTTAACATACTTACTGTTTAGTGTATAAGGGCACAATACTAATCTGGATTTGCAGTAGCTCCAGCACAGTTAGGCCTGCAAAGTTTGGCCGGCACAAGGGATACCGAAAAGTATGTCTGGACTGCTCGTGGAGTCAGAGAGGCCAGCACACAGGCGTGCGCCATCCTCCCTGACTCCGAAAATGGTTCAAACGCACTTGTGTCAGCCAAACTTTGCTGGCCTAACTCTGCCGGCCTAACTCCTGGTTAGGATTGCGCCCTAAATTTGTTTGCTATTGCTTTGCCACAGTTTGGGCTCAAAATTCCTCCTTCCTCCAGCTCTAGACCCTATCATGGAAGAAATCTGCAGGGTGCATGCACCACAGCCAACAGTTAAAGCTTCCTAGACCCATGGTTTATGGGCTTTTGTGTATAGGCTTGTACATGAGTCCCCAGATCAACAATAGTAACACATTATACCGCTATAGTGTACCACTATAGTATACTACTTTGTGAACTTTGTGTTGAAAAGCAGTATATAAATACTGTTTGTTTGTTTGTTTGTTTGTTTGTTTGTTTGTTTGTTTGTTTGATTGATTGATTGATTGATTGATTGATTGATTGATTGATTGATTGATTGACATTCTTCTGTGAAGAAATGAATTGGCAATATAGCTGAATCAGTGGCGTCTCTACAGGGAGGGCAGAGCTCTAAGTGTTGCAAGGAGCCTTACCCTGTCATGTAAATCCCTCCTCTCCCTTGCTGCTGTAGCCAGTAAGCAATGCCAAGATGTTGCTTTTCCCTGTGAGGATTGGCTAAAACGGTGCAGGAAAGGAGTGATTTCCACTGCAAGGTAAGGCTTCTTGCAAAACTTAGAGCTTTGCCCTCCCTGTAGAGATGCCACTGAGCTGAATAATGCCCAGGATAGGGTTAGAAATCCTCAATCTTCCAAGACCAGGATTTTGGCTTCTGAAATTCACAGGATACACCAAAAATGGTGTAATTTTTGGGCAGGAGGTGTGGACTGATGGTTTAGCTGCTGGTGCTGCCTGAATGCTAAACAGGAGAATCTGTGGTCTATTTTTGGATGAGAGACGGAACACCAGGCTGTGACAAGCTGCAGAACCTGTTGTGGCAGAACGGGGTCACTGTGGAGCTGATTAGCCAGTGCGGGAATGTTGTGAGAAGGCCAGCTGACAAAAGAACAGAATCCAACCTGGAGGATCAGTCCAGGCTGGACTTATGATCACCTGCTGAAGCTCGATGTCACTCGGCCAGAGAGGAGAGAACCACACTGTGAAGGCTACATCTGGGACTGAGGATTCAGGGAATCACAGAATACTGTATATTTGTAAAAACCCCATTGAAAAAGGGTGGTTTAGAATAGCCTGCCCATGTAAGCCGCCTTGGGCATTTGCTTTGGCATGGGAAAGGTGGGGTATACAGTCTTCCAAAAAAAAAAAATTATTATTTTTTCTCTAAAAAAAAAATCTGGGGGAGGGGGGGGAAGCTTTTAAACTTGTTGTTCTCTTTCCAAGGGTTTAATGTACCATCATCTCACACTGCTAAGTTGCTCATGATCCATGAATACAGAAACATATGCTTTTGTACTCCCAACTTTCAGTGGTCTCTGAACCCGTCCAGAATGTGCCAGTTACGTTAGCATGTTCTTTTTTTGCTTAAGCCTGCGTCTGCAGTTTGTCACAACTTTTGGCAGGTTTCCTGTGCAGAACTCTGGCATTTATTTATAACCTGCTATGCTAAAAAGGTAAAGGTAAAGGTTTCCCCACGACCGAATGGTCTAGTCGTGACCGACTGTAGGGGGCGGTGCTCATCTCCGTTTCAAAGCCTGTGAGCCGGCGTTTTTGTCCGCTCATGGTGGCCAGCATGATTCTACGCCGTAGCGCACGGAACGCCGTTACCTTCCCACCAAAGTGGTTCCTATTTATCTACTTGCATTTTAGGTGCTTTCGAACTGCTAGGTTGGCAGGAGCTGGGACAAGCAACGGGAGCTCACTCCGTCACGCAGTCTCGAACTCCCAACCTTGCGGTCGAAAGCCCAGCGACAGCGGATTAACTCGCTGCGCCACCACGTCCCTATGCTACCACCACTGCTATGCTAGCAGGCTATAAATCACACAAGATAACAAACATCAGCCTCCAAAACTTGGGGCTATGCCCATTCCTGCCATCCTTCTCCCAGGACAAGAATAATGGCTCCGGTTCACAAGAAAAACTACTCAGGCTGAGCCCACACAGCTAGGACTACTTACAAGTCCCACCCTGGATAACGTTCACAGCACTGCCTGTAACAAAAGTGTCTGCGGACACAATTGGTAATCTTTGCTAAGATGCACCAGGGACTGCTAAGGGATTAGGAGGGAGCTCCATGTACCTTTAACAGTTCTATAGAAGAGGAAATGTTGGCAGGTACAGCAAAACAGGTGCACCTGAAATGACAAGGTACACCTGTGAAAATTCAGTGCTTTGCACACTTATTGAAGAACAGCTGTTCCCAAACTGTGGGTTGGGACCCACCAGTGGGTCATGAGCCAATTTCAGATGGGTTGCGAAGAGCCTAGGGTAGCCATATTGAAAGTATGGGAAGATGGGATGCTGGAAAGGGGGAGGACGGTGTGGTTGTTTTGCTTGTGTTCAAGGTAGTAAACAGACTTTTTTTCTTTCTGATTCACTTTGCTATTGGGAAATGGTGGCGAAATAAACCAACTTATTGCTGCGTTCAGCGGTGTTATTCACCCGGTACGCTGGGTGGGACTTACATTTGAGCGGCAGTCCGCCCGTTGCGTCCCGCTGTGTCCCGCCGCTTTTCCGCCCGCTTTTTTCAGACTGCCGCTCAAAGGTAAGTCCCGCCCAGCGTACCGGGTGAATAACACCGCTGGCTGTGTTCTCAGGAAAGCAGCCGGCTCTGGCACCACAATGACAGCGCTTCAGGCCATGACATCACTTCCAGTGGGGCCCGGACAGGTGGCCATTCTAAAAAGTGGGTCCTGGTGCTAAAACGTTTGAGGACCACTGTTATAGAAAGTTCTGAATTATATTTGAGTTACTACACAAAGCTCTTCATGAACACTTTTTGTGAAGTAATTACCAAGTTGTATATTTAAGGGCGCAATTCTAATCAACTTTCCTGCACTTGGGTAAGGGCAATGCAGCTCTGAGTTATGGGAACAAACATTCCCTTACCTTGAGGAGGCCTCCGTGACTGCTACTCCACTGCAGAATGCAGAACATGTCCCATTGGCACAGCTATATCAGTGCTGAAAGGTTGGTTAGGATTGCACCCTAAATATGACAGTTCATGCTATAAGTGCATGGGAATATTTAAACCAAAAATATGGTTTATGACTTTTAACCAGGTTCCACAAGATGAAAAAGGGGGGAGTTTTGAACCAGAGGAACTACCATAAGATGTTGGTACCAAAATCAGTTGATAAACTTATGCTGATTCACAAATGGGTGTCTGGTCTGATGCTCCTCCACACCTTCATCAACTATTTAATGTTATTTAATATTTAAAGTGGATCATTCAGTTTGAAGTCATGGAAAATGTCCGACTTTAAGCATTTTGCCCCCTTATTCTGTTTTCTTGCTTTTTCTCAAGGTAACAAAAAAAAAAAAAAAGCCTTCTTGTCATTGAAAATGTTTTCTGTTATGTGCGGAGACCAGAGGGGAAAATTTTTATAAATAATAAAAAATGGAATAAAGACTATGTTATGGTAGACCTACGGCCCTCAACTTGCCAGAACTTAGAATACACATAGTTCATCTAGAATCAGAAGTTGCAATTAGGAGGTTGGCTGCCACTTAAAAGGGTGAACAAAATGTTCTCATATCACAGTGAGGTGGGAGTGGTTGGTAATAATAAGAAAAAGAATAATAAAAATAATTAGATACCGCTAACAGTGGAAATGGCATGGCAGCTTATTTATTTATCTTAGGAATAAATACATTAACCTACTTTCCAGCACGGGGAAAAGGAACAAACATTCCCTTACCTTGAGGAGGCCTCCGTGATTGCCCCCCTCCCCACTGCAGGATGCAGCACATGCCCCATTGGTACAGCTATGTCAGTGCTGGACAGTTGGTTAGGACTGCGCCCGAAGATCCTTACAGAACTTACGGTATATTTCTATGCCTTGTTTTTAAAATTCCTGGTGTTTGCAATAATTTTTGAAAAGTTGCAGTTTTGTCAATTGTCAAGAAGGATAACAAAAATGACTTCCGAAACTGTTTCAGTGGTATGGAAAAATCTGAAGTCATGTTATATCTTTTAAAAACGCTGTGGGAGTAATCCTAAGAACATAACAACAGCCCTGCTGAATCAGGCCAAAGTTGTTGTTCAGTCACCAAGTCGTGTCCGACTCTTCGTGACCCCATGGACCATAGCATGACAGGTCCAGGGGACTCTCAAGAGTCTTCTCCAACACCATAATCCAAAAGCATAATTCTTCAGCGCTCTGCCTTTCTTATGGTCCAGCTCTCACAGCCGTACATTGCTACTGGGAAAACAGTACCTTACCCCAAACTACCCAACTAGCCTTTTGTCAAGCAGTGTTTGCTAGTTAAAATGTGAATCCTGAAAGCTCAGAAATATGTAATATATTTGTTGTTGTTGAGTCGCTAAGTTGTGTCCGACTCTTCACGACCCCCTGGACCACAGCACGCCAGGCCTCCCTGTCCTCCACTAGCTTCCAGAGTTCGTCCAAGTTCATGTCCATCGCTTCGGTGACACTATCTAACCATCTCATCCTCTTCCGCCCCCTTCTCCTTTTGCCTTCCATCTTTCCCAGCATGAGGGTCTTTTCCAAAGAGTCCTCTCTTCTCATGAGGTGGCCAAAGTATTTGAGCTTCATCTTCAGGGTTTGTCCTTCCAGAGAGCAATCAGGCTTGACTTCCTGTAGCCTACTACTAATGTAAGGAGGTTGCACAATCCATCATGGCCTAGAGCCCACAATGGACTTTTCCTCCAGAAATCTGTCCAGTCCCCTTTTAAAGGCACCTAGGCCAGATGCCACCACCACCTCCTGTGGCAAGAAATCCCATATCTTAATTACCTGCTGGGTAAAAAAGTATTTCCTTTTATCTGTTCTCACTCTCCCAACGCTCAGTTCCAGTGGCTGTCCCCTGGTTCTGGTATTGTGAGAGAGGGAAATCCTAACCTGTGCTGGAACAGGCCGGCTGGCTAGCCTGTGCTGTATCCGGTACAGGTTAGGTGGCAGCTGGAGGTCTCCTCAGAGTAAGCCCCAGTCACCCATACGGGCGCAACTCGGATCTGCACCAGCAAAATCACTGGTGCAAATCCAAGCAGCCCGTATAGGGGCTGACCGGGTCAGCGATAGGGGTTAGGATCCTGTCTAAGTACCGAATCCAGTCTCCACTCCTCTTCCCCGGACCAGTCCACCCATGGACCTGCCCTCCCCCGCCTTCCCACAAGGTCCTCTGTCCTCCGATGGGGGGACCAGGGCAGTGGTTCCCAAACTGGTGGGTGGTTCCCAAACTGGTGGGTCACGATCCACCAGGGGAACAGGAAGCAGGGCATTCCCTTTTAAGGGGTGAGTCCCTTCTCTAATAGCAGCGACAGTGCTGCAGAGATCACAGTACTGCTGATGCCAAGAGGCTTTTTTACTTACCTGGGGGGCAGCGCTGGCCCCCCACAGGGTCCTGGAGGCTCGCAGCCCCCTCTGATCTCCTCCGCAGCAATTGTAAAAAGCCTTTATCTCTGCTCTCAAGCGACTTCCGGTTCTCGGGATCTCTGCAGCACGGCCTACTGCTCCCCCTCCCCCTCCCTTCCCCGCCCACACAAACACTTACCTAGCTCCCAGCACCCCTGTAGGAGTTTGGGGAACGACTGCCCTAGAGGCTTGGGAAGAAGAAGGGACTGCTGTTGGAAGGAGGGGACAAGGAAGTTCCTTTGTGGAAACTTCCACTTTTTAGGTTTCAGCCTGAATCTGGAATCTTACCTCCCGTTAATCTGATGAACAACACCAAGGACCAAACAGCAGCTGTATTTTGCAGGCTCTAACAATGGGGCAATGAACACTACAAAGCACTGCAAATGCATAGCAATTATTCCTAAAACCACGAGGGAGATTTCTCCAGGTTGCGAACAAACAGGCGAGGCGACATTGTGAAGATAGTACATGGGGTAGATTAATTAATTATGCACCACATCTACTTAAGGTGCAGAAGGACTGTAATTGCAGTGTTAAAGACACAGGCAGGATCCAGCCATGCACTGTCAGCTGCCACTGCCTTTGTGCAAGAGAGATGTAGATACATCTAGAGTCCGAAATAGAGGATTGTTCAAAGGCTTCATAAACAGTTGCATTTAGACACATAAGTGCCGCTGTTTAAGGAAAGGAAGAGTTGTGGGGAAAGCTTCAATCCAGATTGGCACTGAAATGCACGAGGAAAGGGAGTTAACTCTTCACTCCTGCAGTGGCATATTTGGAGGGGGGGGTCAACTGGGACAAATACCGAGTGGTTACCACACTTGGGAGGGCAGTGTGCACCACCATTCACACCCCTGGGAAGCCCCCCCTCACTTTGGCACCACTATTTTATTGGTAAAGTAGCACAGAGCTGGATAGGCCCTGACCATGCTTGGGGCATGGACCACATGGTGATGGTGACAAAAGACCTAACAACGCCCTCAGCACAGCCTTGCCGAGCCCCCTCCTTCTGGAATCGCTCCACTTCATAGTGTAATGGATACGGGGCAGGTAAGAGGACCCAGCTCCATGCCGCTTTCTTCTGTGGCGTGCCTAGCTCCTTCGCCAGTGTCCATGGCAGCTGCTACCCTATGGGCATGACGCTCTGAGCAGCAGCTCAAGGGGATGGGTTTTGATGGGCAAATGTTGCAAAAGGGCAGAGTTAGTGCCCCTCCCTATGCACCACAGTCCTCTTCTGGATTGCAACCCCCCCCCCCATAGCAGAGCTTCCTGGCTGACGCACATTTGTCATTCATGTCTTCATGGCTGCAATCTGATCCACACTTACCTGGATACCCATTGACTATAATGGGATTTACTCAATAATGGCATCTAAATGATTTAGCAACAGGTACTCATTTTTGATTGGCACTTGTGTCGGGGCCCGCCCACCGGAAGTGAGGTCATAGCCGGAACCCAGAAACCGCCCCCAGGAACCGCCCCGCCTTCTCCGGGGCCACCGCACGGGCTACCGATCCCCCCCCGGGAACCGCCACGCCTCCTCGGGAGGGAGCCCCAGGCAGCCTACCTGCTCACGCTGCTGCTGTCATCGGTCTCCCTTGCTTCGCTGCCTGCCTGCCTGCCTGGCTCTGAGAACGCGCAGGCAACTCAAACGTGCAGGCAATTCAAATGTTGCAGGGGGCGGAGCGGAGCGCCGACGGAGTCGACGAGTGGGCGGGCGAATGGGTGGGGCCAGCCCTAATCCTAGGAATGGGTACTCGCGTACCCCCGCGTACCCGCTACATGACATGTCTGGATTTACTTCTGTGTAGGCATGTATCGATGGGACGTGGTGGCGCAGCGGGTTAAACCGCTGCTGATGGGCTTTCCAACCGGAAGGTTGGGACTGTGTGACGGAGTGAGCTACCGTTGCTTGTCCCAGCTCCTGCCAACCAAGCAGTTCAAAAGCACCTAAATGCAAGTAGATAAATAGGGACCACTTTGGTGGGAAGGGAATGGCATTCCGTGCGCTACGGCGTAGAGTCATGCCAGCCACATGAACACGGAAGCTTGTCCTCGGACAAACGCCGGCTCTACAGGCCTAGAAATGGAGATGAGCACCACCCCCTACAGTCGGTCACGACTAGACCATTCAGTCATGGGGAAACCTTTACCTTTTAGGCATGTATCGGATTGAGCTAAGGGAATGCTTAGTTTGGACTTAACTCTACCACTGAAATCCATGTTAGATTAGGTTCAACTTTGTCCAAAAATACCAGTGTAGACTGCTAAAAAGAATACTGTAACCTCATTCAAATTACTCTTGACTTAGCTGAAGCTATTACAACATTATACAACTTCAGTGAAATAATTTTGCTAAATTTTTATTTCTGCCTATTGTCTTACTTAGAATTTCATTTGCATTTCCTTTCTCATCCTCATCTTGTAATAAAAAGAGATAGAAGTTTCCTGCAGCATTCAAAGCCACGAACCAAATATGCATGAGACTGGTAGATTTTGTTCCACTTATGGAAACCATTTTTCTTTATCTCATGCTCACACCTTGAGGCCTGTGTACATGCACATACTGAAATATGAATATAACTGTTCACGAAACAATTACAGTTTGATGGCTGGGGCCACACCAACGCATTTTTACTTATCAGACTCGTCCATTACACAATTGCAGATTCGGTAACAATTTGCATCGTGGTGTAAAGGCACTGAAGAATTACTGTGAGTTTTTTTTACATTCAAACTAACTCTGCCTTCTTGAAGCAGAAAATAGAATGTATGATTCTTATTCTTTTCTTATGCAACAACTTGATGATATACTGGATATAAAGAGAATATATTTAACAAATTTCTGTGAATAAGCACAACACAGCTCTGACTATTACATCTTTATCAACTGAGATTATGTAGGAAGTCTGCCTTTCAATCCTTATTCCTGCAGCCTGGAAGGGATGAGAGTGTTGGTAGAATGGAAGAAATTATAGTATACAGATTTTGAGACTAGAGCTATCACTGAACGTTGCTGTGCCATGGAAAGATTCAAGGCTGACACAGAATTATGCATCAGTTCTTGCACTTCAGTCCATCCATCCATCAATCAACAATATTTATATACCACTTTTCAACACAAAGTTAAAAAAAATGATTCATTATTCAGCTTTGCAGCAGCTAAAGTAAGATGGAATGTGAAACAGGTGAAGCAAATAGGGCATTTTCTGACGAATTTATCAGAATAAGGCCCCAATCCTAACTAAATGCTGCCTATAAGGCAGTGGTGCTGGCACAAGCTCCACTGCATCCTCCAGGCAATTGGTGACCAAATAGGGCAGATAAGTAAATCTTTCAACTTACCCTACTTATGCATGGGAGGGGGAGAGTCAATAGAGGGATGCTCTTTTCCCTCTCTCACAGTACCAAAACCAGGGGGCATCCACTGAAATTGAGTGTTGGGTGAGTGAGAACAGATAAAAGGAAATACTTTTTTACCCAGCGGGTAATTAAGCTATGGAACTCCTTGCCACAGGGGGTGGTGATAGCATCAATCAATCAACAGGTATTTATATACCACTTTTCAACATGAAATTCACAAAGTGGTTTATAGGCAAATAGTAGTAATAATAAAGTTAAATGGCTCCCAAAGGGCTCACAGTCTAAAAAAAAGGCAGACTACCAGCAACAGCCACTAGGAAGACTGCACAGCGGTGAAGAGGGACAATTACTCTCCCTTCTGCTAAATATAAGAGGAGCACCACTTGAAAAAATGCCTCTTGCCCTGATAGCAGGGGTCTGGCCTAGATGCCTTTAAAAGGGGGCTGGATGGATTTCTGGAGGAAAAGTCCATCGTGGGCTATAGGCCATGATGGCTTGGGCAACCTCCTTACATTAATAGTAGGCTACTTCAGAATGCCAGGTGCAAGGGAGTGGCCACAGGATGCAAGCATCTTGTTGTCTACTGAACTCCCTTAGGCACCTGGTGGGCCACTGTGAGATACAGGAAGCTGGACTAGATGGGCCTTTGGCCTGATCCAGTGGGGCTCGTCTTAGGTTCTTACTTAGTGCCTACTTGGCCTCCAATGGGTCTACTCAGATCTGCATGAGTCATTCTGCAGGCCCACGTTTGAGCAGCCCAAGTGGATCCCAAGTGTATCAAGGGCAAAATTGTGGTCAGGATATTATATCTGCAGAGAAGGCTCCACCAACCATCCCCGTACCCGATGGACTGCTCCATTATATGCCACTATCTTGGCATCCGCTTCTCGTATAATCTTGCCTGACACTGTAGAATCACCAGCAGACTTTGCTGGTGTGATTCGTTGTAACGTTGTACGTTTCCATTTCACCAGCACATGTTCCAGCTTCCCTGAAAGTTTTCAAAGCCAAAATCATCCCTCAGATCCTATATGGTGCCCCAGTTAGGATTGTGGTAATGAACCGCTCCTTAGAACAAATTCAAACTCTTTCTCAATGAAAATTCTGGGTCTATCCAGATGTGGATAGTCTATCAGTCTATCTGGGTCTATCACCAATGCTTCCTTATGTTTAGAGACGGGACAATTATTAACTGAAACCGGGGCCTGGCTGAGGACCTGGTTAAGAGTCCATTATGAGTCGAGTCAGAACAGCCTTCTGTATGATCTTTTAAAGGATTTATTAGCTCCTGTGGGTTCATCTGAGGTTATACACAAGATCAGAACTGCCATTGATGTGGAGGCACTGGGTTTGCTGCCCTCCATGGCGGCATATCCAGCGGTGTTATTCTGCCGGAACGCTGGGCGGGACATCTGGGTGATCGACAGCCCACCCGTCGCGTTCCGCAGCTTTACGCCGTTTGCGTAACCAATTATGCCACTTGCGTACGTTACGCAAACGGCATAAAGCTGTGGAACGCGACAGGCAGGCTGTCGATCACCCGGATGTCCCGCCCAGCGTTCCGGCAGAATAACACCGCTGGGCATATCAACTAGTCAAAAAGAGGTTCCTGGATGTCCAAGCTCAGCAACTCTATAGTGAAGCGAGCAAAGTTTTCTCGCCCGTGAGTTTCCAGATTCCCACTAAAGCCAGCGATATTCCATCATATTTAACCTTGCTAAAGTGCCCTCAAGAACATCGGGCCTGTTTTTTTTTCGGCCGGATGCAATGTATTTCCATCAGCCGTGCTGAATGGAAGATTCAGCAAGACCACCTACAGTGAATGTTACTGCAGCTGTGAGCCAGGCTCAGATGAGTCTCTCTCACATACGGTTCCACACTGTCCACTCCACCAAACTTTACGGAATGAACATCTGTCTCCTTTTCTGATTCGATGGGCATATTGCCCGGATGCTATCCAGTTTAGGTATTTATTGTCATGGGTTTGTTTGTTTGTTGGGTCTGTTTGAGGGCAGCAAGCCCATCACTGAGGCCATGGGGACCTTACTGAGATGTCCTAGTCCCACCCACGGCAGCAACGGGGACAGTGATGGGATCAGCTAACGACTCAGGGGAACGCTGGGCGGGCAGCAGGAAGGCTGGGCAGGACTTCCGGATGATTGACAGCCCGTCCGTCTGGGTCCACCGCCTGCCTGCCCGCCCGCCGCATGGGCTGCCCTGGCCTCGGAGGGGGCGCCCACTCGCTGGGGGACGGGACGGGTGGGGGCCCCCGGGTGCCAATCACCCAGGCTGTCAATCACCCGGAAGTCCCGCCCAGCCTTCCTGCTGCCCACCCAGCGTTCCCCCGAGTCGTTAGCTGATCCCATCACTGAACGGGGAGCTTAATTGTTATTTTAATCAATTTTCTGCCTGATAGTATATTCATTGCTTTCTCATTCCCCTCTTAGTTTGTCTGTCTGCTTGCTTGCTTGTGTGCATTTCTGTATGTGTTTGTGTTATTATGCCAATAAAGGACTCTGAACTGAGACGGCTCCACTGACCATCCCCTTACCCAATGGAGGCCTCCCAGGCTGCTCAGGTTCACCCTAGGATGCAGCAGCTGCCATTTTGGTGCTGTCAAAAGTATTTGTTTCTCCATAAGCACTCCTAATCTGGCCTTGTAAACACCCTTTCATTGTGGTTCCTTTTGTTCTAGGGCAGTGACGGCAAACCTATGACGCGCGTGTCACAGCTGACACGCGAAGGCGTTTTAAGTGACACACAGAGCCGAGGAAGTGAAGGGGCGCGCGTGCAGGATAGCGTGTGCAGGATAGCAACTAGCCACGGCCCCGCTGGAGCTGCCAGCGCTTAAAAGACTTGCCTCCCTGAACTTGCCGCTGGTGAGAGACGGTGGAAAGCAGAAGACCACAAGCCACCGCCACCCCCTCTCCCGAACCATCTCGGGCTGCCCTCAGTCTGGGGCGGAGTGGGAGGAGAAAAGGGAGTGAAGAAAATGTTGGTGCAGAGTGGAGCGCGTAGGCTCGCCAGCTCATAGCTTTCTTTCCAGAGGGGGGGAAAAGACACAGCGGAGGGAGCTGAAGGGGAGCTTTTTTGCAAGGCCTGCAGGAGCAGAGGCGGAAAGGGAGAGGGGCTGCTGCTGCTTCTCCTCCCGGGGTGGCTGTTTCCATGTTGTTTGGTGCATGACCAGTAGTGTCATTCAGTAATGATCAGACGGAACGCGAGGAGGGACTTACCGCCTGATTGGCTGCTCGTTGATGATGCGTCGCGACCTTGCCGAGCGCCGTGCGGGCACCCCTGGCTTCGGAGGGGGTGCCCGCTTGCCTGGGTGGCGCACTGGGTGGTGAGGAGGGCCGCGGAGGGGCGCGCCACCCGGAAGAAGCCCCTGCGGCGGAAAGGCAGGCGGCGACGCGTCACGGGCTCCCTGTCAATCAAGGGGTAAGTCCCGCCTCGCGTTCCGTCTGATCATTACTGAATGACACTACTGTGCATGACTGAAAGAGGAATTGGACGGAACGGGTGTCAGCAGAGGCAGGCATGGAGAAGGCTGTGGTGAGCCCAAAAGGTTCTAGGGCCTAGTTCATGCAATCACCACTTGATGGTGAGCCATCACAGACTTAGAGCGCAATCTGGCACAGTTAGGAGAGCAAAGTTTGGCCAGCACAAGAGACACTGTCAAGTATGTTTGAACTGCTCTCAGAGTCAGCAAGGCCAGCACATAGACATGCACCATCCCCCCTGACTCCGAGAGTGGTCCAAACACGCTTTACGGTGGCCCTTGGGCTGGTCAAACTGTGCTGCCCTAACTCCAGGTTAGGATTGCACTCTTAATCCCATAGACAGAACTTTTATGTCACGATAGATAATCTCAAAAATACAATTGCTTTTCATTCAGAATTGAGTCCACTAGTATACTCACCATGGGAATCAAAATCTAGGTGGGTGGCTATGTACTTGCCTCCTGGACACATATCATAGTAGTGAGTGTAGCATTTTATTCCAGCACTCATACATTCAGCTGCTAATCATCGAAGCCCCTTTCAGACGTTCCAGTGAACAAGCATGGGAGGGAGGGGACGTACCTCAGCAGTAGACGCTGCCCTCAAGCTACAATAATTCATTATACAGTTTGTAGATGCAGGCACACTCCACTTTTGAATTATGCATATTCACTGTAATACCTGGAGGATTCCCCTGTCCACACAATTGTATGCATAAATGGCTCTTTCTGTGTAATTGGGAAGTTAGAAAAAACAGAGTCTGCAGTTATGCAGAGAGGAACCTGCACATGCACAGTTGCATGCACAGGGGCATTCTTCAGATGTCGCAATGAACATGCACAGCTTGAATGTGGAGTCTCCGAATGTGATCCCACTCCTTGCTCCCCAATATGCTTAAAACGGAAAGTGACTTTAGTACAGAGGGATCAAGAGATGAAAAATATCATTGCGCATCAAATGACACATATGCTGAAGTTAGGCCACAGTTAGGCCAGCAAAGTTTGGCTGGCACAAAGGACACCGTAAAGCTCGTTTGGACCATGGGGGGATGGCGCATGCCTGTGTGCTGGCCTCTCTGACTCAGAGTGGTCCAAACACACTTTACGGTGTCCCTTTTGCCGGCCCAACTTTGTGGCCTAACTGTGCTGGCCTAACTCCAGGTTACAATTGCGTCCTGAGAGGCTTTGAAATGGAACGATTTGGCCACACAAAGGTAGGTATGCCGGGTTGTGTGCTTTTTTTTGTTTTTAAATGCATTTAAACTGGGACCCCAGTATCCGCTGGCATCCGCATTGAGGGCGCAATCCCAACCTGGAGTTAGTCTGGCACAGTTAGGCCAGCAAAGTTTGGCCAGCACAAGGGACACCATAAAGTGCATTTGGAGCACTCTCTGAGTCAGCGAAGATGGCACTCATGCTGGCCTCTCTGACTCCGAGAGTGGTCCAAACATACTTTACGGTGTCACTTGTGCCAGCCAAACTTTGCTGGCCTAACTGTGCCGGCCTAACTCCAGGTTGGGAATGCACACTAAGTGAAATCCGCAGGTGCCGGATCAGCAGATACTGTACTGTCGTTCATTCTGTCTGACTGCACTGCAACAAATGTGACGGATACAGTGCGACTAAATGGTGCAGAAATCCTCAAAAATGTACAC
Organism: Lerista edwardsae; assembly: GCA_029204185.1. Taxonomy (NCBI): domain Eukaryota; kingdom Metazoa; phylum Chordata; class Lepidosauria; order Squamata; family Scincidae; genus Lerista; species Lerista edwardsae. The sequence continues at coordinate 25,282,279 of JAJKFI010000007.1, forward strand.
AGCGTTATCGTATCTACATTATTCTTTGAATTTCATGCAGGCAGCCTCTGGGGTCTGACAAGTCTCATACCTTTCTGACTTAAGGTGGAATTTATGCATAGCTTGCATTTATCAGCCACGCCAAAAACCACCGTCTCATGCTATAAAAAGCACTGCCACAAAACTGGTGCACAGCAGATTCAATGATCCAAAGGGTTGATACCTATACTATTGATTCAGAGAGTTGAGTGACTCTAAAACTATTAACTATTAAAACTCTAAAACTCTAAAACTAAAAACTATTAAATCTTACCTTTTGGATTGTAATATTAATCTATTTAAATAGATGTCATAAATTATCAGAAATGCAATAAATTATGTTGCAGAGATGTTGGTTCATAGCAAATGTAGCCTTTTAACAGAATCTTGTCCTTAAGTTGATTGTTTATAGCCTTGATTAAATTGGAATGTTATGGTTCCACAGCACTTTCCAGAGAGGACATGGACAATTGCAATAAAAGTTGTATCTTTTAAATGATATCTTTTAATTAAAATGATGCCCTTCCACTATTCAGATTCCAATGCATTAGTCCCATTTGTGCTGAGTAGGTTTGCATGCAACTTCAAATAGAAGATTTTTATAGATGGGCACATCCTGCGAGTCTGCTATGAATCAAATATCCAAGCAATTTAAAAATGGGACAGTCATGTGCCAACAGGATGTGCGCTGCACCCAGTGGTGGTGGGGAGGCAGCAGAGGCGGATCTACAGGGAGGGCAAAGCTCTAAGTGTTGCAAGAAGCCTTACCCTGTCATGTAAATCCCTCCTCTCCCTTGCTGCTGCATCCAGTAAGCAACGCCAAGATGTTGCTTTTCCCTGTGAGGATTGGCTAAAACGGTGCAGGAGAGGAGTGATTTCCACTGCAAGGTAAGGCTTCTTGCAAAACTTAGAGCTTTGCCCTCCCTTAGATCTGCCTCTGGGAGGCAGTCAGGAAGGACTCCTCAAAGGGAAGAGAATGTTTCTGCCTGTACCTTGGCGTCTGCATTGTGGCTGCATTGACGCTAGAACATTGGACAGGATTGGACTCTAAGTTATTTCAGTCATACCAAGTTCAACAACAACTCTGCAATTTTGACATAGGTCATTACAGCATGGCCTGTCACTTTCTTTGGATTACATAGCTTTACGGTTCAAGAAATGACAGTTCCTCACTTCTTAATGGCAATTTCTAGTTCTATGAAGTTCTCCATTTCATCAGATATCATAGTAAGATAAATTTCACCTCCTAGGACTAGGAGCCCCCAATCATCCCAGCCCCCCATTTGCCGCCCCCCCCCAAGCCCCTGCCAGGCAGCCCCCTGATCTTACCTTCCAGCTGCCTGGCAGAGTGTTCGGGAGGCTGGCAAAGTGCGTGGAGCCATTCCAACTCTGTGCACAATCTCCCTCGCTTCCTCCTGGGAAGCTGGACAGTGGCCGGTCCAGCCCACCCAATCAGAGGTGGAGGAGGGAGCAGGGAGAATCAATGGGATACGGCAGCATCCGCCTGCTCCCTCCTTCCTCCTCTAGCCTCCCGATTGGCTGGCTGGCTACCCAAGTCTCGCGAGACTTGGGCAGCCTTAAATATCCCTCTCCCATGTAATTTGGAGCGTGACAGAAGGAGACGCAGAGGTGGGCCGGGCCGGGCCGGGAGCGTGCCCCATGGCAGGCACTGAAACCGTGCCCCCCCACGTTGCCCCACCCCCGCGCGTCACGCAGACACGCCTCCTTTACCCCGGAAACGCTCTTCAAGGTACAAAACATTCATAAAAATTGAGAATTGCTATCCCCAATTATACGCTTATCATATTATCATTCCAACTCATGCACTCTATGCTGAATACCTACATGGCAGCCTTGCTACTGAATGGGTAGCAAGTTCTTAAGTTCTTAGCAAGTGAATGGGTACACTCGTTCTTGTTTTGATTGCTCATTTCTGTTCGGTGGTGTAGCTAAGTGTAGCCCAGTGATGCCCCCGAAATGACATCACAACAGGAAGTGACATCACAGTTGGATTTTTGTTTTCTTGGTTTGTCTGGCCATAACTTTTGATAGAACGAAGGTATTACACTCCCTTTTGTTTCATTGCCTTCTGCATTAAATTCTGTATTAAATGATGTATAGCATGACAGTATTATTCCTAACAAACCATCTTAACAAACCACAGTTTTTATATGGCAATTGCATTTTCATTCTCTGGGTTTTTTGGCCTTTGCTAAATAAATTACATTTCCAATGATATGGAACATGACAGTATTATTTGTAACTACCAACGTTTTCACAATTTTGGCCACTAGCTTGTGGCCCCCTAAAGTTTGCTGCCTGGTGCAACTGCACCCCCTGCAACCCTTTAGCTATGCCTCTGTTTCTGTTCCTTGCATCCTTCCCCTCTGCCTGCTACTACTGCCATGTCATTGGGCCCTATGAAGTAGTAGGCTCAAATGAAGTGTTGGTAAGGCATTTAAAGATGTTTGTATCCTCATTTCTTCTTCCCCTTTTTGTTAGGACCATAACCTTTTCATTAGCTTTCTGTGCCTTCTGTTTCTGTACCTTCTGTGCCTCTGTGCCTTCTGTTTTCTTGTTGCAGATTCTCCTCATCCCCCTCTTCGTCTCAGTTTCTCATCCATTGTCTTAGAGCTTTCAATTAGTCTACTGCATTACAGATTCACTGACTCAGCCTTTGCTGAAACTACACTTTCGGTCAATGACTTGAAAGGAGGAGATGGCTTTTCTGGCAGAAACAGCTCAGCAAACTGGAAAGCTAATTGCCAAAGCGATAGCAGGTTTGTTAGCAAACCCTCTACCAATATGGATAAAAGGTAAAGGTAAAGGTTTCCCCACGACCGAATGGTCTAGTCGTGACCGACTGTAGGGGGCGGTGCTCATCTCCGTTTCAAAGCCTGTAGAGCCGGCGTTTTGTCCGAGGACAAGCTTCCGTGGTTATGTGGCCGGCATGACTCTACGCCGTAGCGCATGGAATGCCGTTACCTTCCCAGCAAAGTGGTCCCTATTCATCTACTTGCATTTAGGTGCTTTCGAACTGCTAGGTTGGCAGGAGCTGGGACAAGCAACGGGAGCTCGCTCCATCGCACAGTCTTGAACTCCCAACCTTTCGGTCAGAAAGCCCAGCAGTAGCGGTTTAACCCGCTGCGCCACCACGTCCCCATACCAATATGGATAAGAAGAGACATAAAACTGAACATGCGTTTCAGCAGAGGAAAAAATGAGATCGGGTGAGGAGATCTTTAGCACTGGGACTGGGAGGTTGCATTTAAATTCCTCCTGAATTAAGAAGCTGCCTGGATAGCCTCAGATAAATCACCATCTTTCAACTCACTCCTGATCTGTAAAATAGGACTAATGATGATGATCTAGAGGTGTTAGGATTTTTTTTTTCCCATTATTCAGTAATGAAATTGACCATTTGTTTCAAAATACCAAGATACCGATACCAAGGCACAACCTGTATTGTTGACATCTTAGTACAAACATGTTTTTTGACACCCCAGTCCTGCAGTTCTAAGAACAGCTTGCTACGCAGTTCCACATATGGCATTTCAAATCTTGAGCTGCAAAATAGCTGGCAGGAAAACCCTTTAACACAACTCAGCAAGATCTAGTAAATTGGAAAAGAAATAATTTGATATTTTGAATTTATATACAATTATATAACAGGCAGTGCAATTAAAAATTTTTTAATAAGAATGTGTGGATTAATGGCTCTCAATTACACTTGCAGAAGGGATTCTTACTTTAGCTTCTGAGGTTGGTTCCAAAAAGCAGAGGCGATTCCCCAGCCCCTCGGCTGCCAGACAGAACTTTCGCTGTTCTTTGTGAATGTTGGCCACACACTGGAGCACAACTTCATCATCCTGTCAAGAAATACAAAAACCAGCGGTAAAATATAAAATATCTGTAGGATTTAGTCCCGTGATAGATTGGCTATATTTCTCAGAATCTGAAATTACACATTTGTTTAAAAATAGGTATGGGCGAGCTTTTTTCAGTTAAGGTTTTCAGTTCTAAATAGCTTTCTGTTATATTTGTACCATCAATGATAAGGTCAAGTTATAGCTCAGTGCCTTTAAAAGGGGATTGGACAGATCTCTGGAGGAAAAGTCCATTGTGGGCTATAGGCCATGAAGGGTTGTGCATCCTCCTTAGTAGTAGGCTACTTCAGAATGCCAGGTGCAGGGGAGTGGCAACAGGATGCAGGAATCTTGTTGCCTTGTGTTGCCAATGAACATAAGAAGAGCCCCATTGGATCAGGCCAAAGGCCCATCTAGTCCAGCTTCCTGTCTCTCACAGTGGCCTACCAGAAGCCTCAGGGAGCACACAAGACAAGAGGCTGCCTGCATTCCATGGCTACTCCCTTGCACCTGGCATTCTGAGGTAAATTCTGAGGTAAACACACTGGTGGCTAGGCAAGATTCTCCACCATTTCTCTTTGACAGCCCCCAGAACCAGATGCTCCTCTTCAGACATGTACTCATACAGATCCAGCCCCACTGTACTGATCCAGCCCCACTGGATCAGGCCAAGGCCCATCTAGTCCAGCCTCCTGTATCTCACAGTGGCCCACCAGATGCCTCAGGGACAGCGGTGTTATGCTGCCGGAACGCTGGGCGGGACATCCGGGTGATCGACAGCCCGCCGTCACGTTCCGGAGCATTACGCCGTTTGCGTAACCAATTACGCCGCTTGCGTACGTTGCGTAACGCTCCGGAACACGACAGGCGGGCTGTCGATCACCCGGATGTCCCACCCAGCGTTCCAGCAGCATAACACCGCTGCTCAGGGAGCACACAAGACAACAGACTGCCTGCATTCTGTGGCCACACCCTTGCACCCTTGCACCCGGCATTCTGAGGTAAGCACACACCACCACTGCTGCTCCTTCCAATCTCTAGACTGGAAATGGACTGAGAGGAAGAGGAAATGAAAGAGGAAATCTTTAAAAAAGGGAGAAGGCGGGACCCTGGAAACTACAGGCCGGTCAGCCTAACGTCTGTTCCGGGTAAGATGGTGGAAAGCCTCATCAAAGATAAAATCCTAAAACACGTAGAGGAACAAGTACTGCTAAAGGAAAGTCAGCATGGCTTCTGTAAGGGTAGGTCTTGCCTCACAAACCTTTTGGAATTCTTTGAAAAGGTCAACAGGCACGTGGATGTGGGTGAACCTGTGGATATCATATACCTAGATTTTCAGAAGGCATTTGACAAGGTCCCCCACCAGAGACTGCTGAAGAAACTTCACAGTCAGGGAATAAGAGGGCAGGTCCTCTTATGGATCCAGAATTGGTTGAGGGCCAGGAAACAGAGAGTGGGGGTCAATGGGCAATTTTCACAATGGAGAGAGGTGAAAAGTGGAGTGCCCCAGGGATCTGTCTTGGGGCCCGTGCTTTTCAACTTATTCATAAATGACCTGGAGACAGGGATAAGCAGCGAGGTGGCTAAGTTTGCAGATGACACAAAACTTTTCCGGGTGGTAAAAACCAGAAAGGATTGTGAAGAGCTCCAGAATGATCTCTCCAAGTTGGAGGAATGGGCAGCCAAATGGCAGATGCGTTTTAACGTAGACAAATGTAAAGTGATGCACGTTGGGGCCAAAAACCAAAACTTTACCTATAGGCTAATGGGTTCTGAGCTGTCTGTGACAGCTCAGGAGAGAGATCTTGGGGTGCTGGTGGACAATTCAATGAAGGTATCGACCCAGTGTGCGTCAGCAATTAAGAAGGCCAATTCCATGCTTGGGGTCATTAAAAAAGGGGTTGAGAATAAAACAGCCAATATTATCATGCCATTGTACAAATCGATGGTAAGGCCACACCTGGAATATTGTGTCCAGTTCTGGTCGCCGCATCTTAAAAAGGACATAGTGGAGTTGGAAAAGGTGCAGAAGAGAGCGACAAAAATGATTACGGGGTTGGGGCACCTCCCTTATGAAGAAAGACTGCAGCGTTTGGGGCTCTTCAGTCTAGAAAAAAGGCGCCTGAGGGGGGACATGATTGAGACATACAAAATTATGCATGGAAGGGATAGAGTCGATAAAGGGATGTTCTTTTCCCTCTCTCAAAACACCAGAACCAGGGGGCATCTGCTAAAACTGAGGGTTGGGAGAGTTAAAACAGAGAAAAGGAAGTACTTTTTTACCCAGCGGGTAGTTAATCTGTGGAACTCCTTGCCACAGGAGGTGGTGATGGCATCTGGTCTTGATGCCTTCAAGAGGGGATTGGACAGATATCTGGAGGAAAGGTCCATCGTGGGCTATAGGCAATGATGGATTGTGCAACCTCCTTACAAAGGTGATGGGCTACTGGTACCGGGTGCAAGGGAGTGGCAACAGGATGCAAGCATCTTGTAGTCTCATGCCTTCCTGGGGCACCTGGTGGGCCGCTGTGAGATACAGGAAGCTGGACTAGATGGGCCTTTGGCCTGATCCAGCAGGGCTCTTCTTATGTTCTTATGTTCTTATGAAGAGGGAGGAGGGTGCTGAGCAAGAACCTTGGAAACGGGGAGGAACAGAGGGCCTGAAGACTTTTTTCACGGGGGCGGGGAAGACGGCAAAACGGAGCGTGACGCAACGGGCGGGCTGCTGCTCCCCCGTTCCTCCCGCCCAGCGTTCCGGTAGCATGACACCGCTGCTCCCACCCCAATTGGAAAGGCTAAATGCCGGCAACCAGTACCCTCCCTCCAGACCTTGCAGGGCCAGCGTTGCCATGGCGTCAATCCAGTGCCCATGGTAATGGCTTGCCGCTAGCACTGGAGGTGCTTTATGGCACATGACAGAGACGTGGGCGGTACACTTGTACTGCCCACGTTGAGCCTGATAGGATTGGGCCCTAACTGGTACACACAGTTAAAAAAAAACATTAGGTATTCCCATACTGATGAAAAATTAAACATACAATTAATGTTTTAGTGCTTAGAGTAACTGTAATTAGGCCTGGGACTTCATTGGCTTTCCACTGAAATGAATCTCCTTGATGACAGCACAAGGGCCATCGTAAAATATGTTTGGGCCACTCGCGGAGTCAGAGAGGCCAGCACACAGATGTGCGCCATCCTCCCTGACTCTGACAGTGGTCCAAACACCACTCCCTTATATCTGACATTCTGAGGTAAATTTCTGAGGTAAAATTCTGAGGTAAATATGAGGTAAATAAAGCAAGGTCTGGCCGGCACAAGGGCTACCGTAAAGCATGTTTGGAACACACTCGGATTCAAGGGGGCTGGTGTGCTGGCCTCTCTGACTCCAAGAGTGGTCCAAATGTGCTTTACGGTGGCCCTTGTGCCAGCCAAACTTTGCTGGCCTCACTGTGCCTGGCCTAACTCCAGGTTAAGATTGCACCCTCAGTTGTTGTAAGAGTCATAACTGTAGTGGGCCCTGGCAGTGTGAAGCCTGGCAGGCCCTCAGAATGGCACATGGGGTTTGCCACACCCATCTTCCTCCTCCATCAGCTGCCTCAGGGTGGTCTATCCCAGAGTAAGGGGGTTGGCAGCCTTTGCTGTTTGTCTGGCCAGCTGCAGACTCCTACTACCTTCAGAAGCCTGGGCACTTGCCTCCTCATTTCTGGCACCTTGTCAGCTATATGTCCTTCTGCCACTTCCATCCCTCCCAGAGTTCCGAGCCACCCCTGCCCTGCTTGGCCACTCTCCTGACAATCCTTTGGCCTTTACTGAGCCACACCTGCCTCTCTCCCCACAGCCTCACCTGCCCTCAGACTCAGCGGCGGCATTCAGCCGGAGTGCTGGGCGGGACTTACCTTTGAGCGGCAGTCTGCCCATTGCGTCACGCCGCGTTCCGCCGCTTTCCCGCCCGCCCCAGCTTGAGGTAAGGAAACAAATATTCCCTTACTTAGTACAGTGTTTTTCCATAATTTTGTGCCCTAATCTTGCTTTCTGTCAGCGATGTTTCCTAGTTGTGCAATTGCTGTAGCCCAAGAATGCCAGTTTGCATTCTAGGAGTGTCATTTGATGACATCACAATGATAGCACTTCCTGCTTGATGATGTCACTTCCAGCTATAACATCATTTCCAGGTTAATGACATCACTTCCATTTGGTCACAATGTGAGTGCCATTTAAAAAGTCCCGTTCTAAGAAAATTGAGAACCACTGCCATAAGGAATATAAGGGAAAATGTTCCCTTACCCCAAAGAGATCTCCAGCCTCTCCCCTCTAGGGCTGGATACATGAGGCCTGGTTGTGCCGCTGCTACTTAGGATTGGACTGCCTGTTACACTAAAGTCTCCTTTTCTAGCCAGGAAAAAAATACTATGATCATACACCATTCATATAATATTCTTCAGGTTCCTGCCAGCTTAAACCAAGACAAGTAAACAAGTTTTTTTGTAATAACAAATTTGTGGTCATAAAGTTAAGACAGCTTTTTTGTGTGTTTGTGTGTTTTGCTTTTCCAAATCTTTCCCATCTTGAAATATAACCAAGTCAGCTCAAATATAAGTGACACACTTTTTCTATATAAAGAACTTCATTGATTTAGAAAGTCCCATTTTCTCCTGCAGAAGCAAGTAATTGTTGTTTCAATCTATTCAATAAAGGAAAAGTAATGCTGCGAGCTAAGTAACAATATATATCAACAGCGAGTCAACAAAACAGCAAATCAAAACAGATGGTCTGAACAACAAAACACCTGCATTGGAAAAGGCGGAAGATACCCCGAGGAGTTAGGGAATGGTGTTAGCCATGGCCCCTTGTCCACATTAGCCAGGGATGATAGGGTTAAAAAACCAGGCAGAAGCAGTGGCTGGGCTGCACAGCTGCAGCCACTCAGGATCCTATAGTGAGATATAAGGAGCCCCTGACAGAAGGAGAAGGTGTGGGTTGTACTTGTGGAGAGAGTGGTGGAAGGGGTGGAGGTTTGCTGGCTTGTTGGACTGATGTACTGGCTTGACTAACTGATGGGTTGTTGGACTGGATAAAGCATAGGTTCTCAAACTTATTTCACCTACCGCCCACTTTGAGAATCAAAAATTTTCTAGAGCCCCCCAAAATTTTTAAACTTACCATCTGTTGCGCATCTTAAAAACAGCTATTGCAATTGTTATTTTTAAACGTGCATTATCCTATTTCTGAGTTCAAACTTACATTTTAAATGAGCTGGAATCTAACTGACACACACACACAAAGCTAGCAAACTTATATTAGCAGATTGCAACATTTACTCGGAGATCATGTCACATGATCTGACCCCTGTGCAAAAGCTAATTGCTAACAATCAAGCTTGCAAATTCTATTGCTTTTCTCTGGGCCTTCTACCGCCCCCCTGAAGGACTCCAGCGCCCACAAGGGGGCGTTATCGCCCACTTTGAGAAAGACTAGGATAAAGGAAAGAGAGGTTGTGGTGAAAGACTATAGGGGATTGTTGTATGGCTGCCACACCCCTGGAGCCACCGAGGTGGCAGGTGTGGCTTAGGCAAGCTGACTGCCTATTGTTTGGTGGTGGGGTTTTGTGGTGCCAAGTTAGACTTAGGGTATCTTGAGCCAAGCTGGTGATGCGGGCAGTCTGGAGGAGGCTGGACAGCTGGTAAATCCAAGCAAGGCTGTTGGAAGAGAGGAGGCCCGGTGGGTGAAGGACCCCCCTCCCTCTTGGTCCAACTCTGAGGCTGCTCTGGGGGGAAGCCAGTCAGACTAGCGTGGGCATCAGGATGTCTCAGGGAGGTCCAGCAGGGAGAATTTGGCAGAACAACACCGGAAAAGATGTTTCCTTTTGACCTACAGTTCTCTTCAATTAAAGTAGTTTTGTGGAAGTATACAAAATATATGCAATTTTTTTCTTCAATATAGGCATACAACACTACTAAATGTCAGCACTAAAAGCATGAGAAATCTGTCAGGCCTGATAGGGTCCAATCCTAGCCACCTTCCCAGGGCTGATGCAGGGTTGCAGGCAGATCTGGGGATTGATCCCCAGAACGCTGGGCGGGACTTCAGCGGGACTTACGCGTCATTGGCTGCCCGTCCGTTCGGTCCGCCGCCCGCCCTGGCCTCGGAGGGGTGCTGGCTCGCCAGGGGGGACGGGTGGGGGGCGCGCCGGGTGATCGAACGAGCAGCGGTGGGGCGCGCTCCCCAGGAGAAGCCCGCGTGGCCGGCGGGCAGCCGAAGGAACAAAATGGGCGGGCTGCCAATCACGCATAAGTCCCGCCCAGCGTTCCTGTAGTCAATCCCCAGATCCCATTACTGGTTGCAGGGGGTGTGTACTGCATTCTGTGGGTAGGCAGATATTGAGGGCTCTTTGGACTGCTTTGCAGCAGCAGCGGCACTGGAAAGTTGGATGGGATTGGGTCCTTGATTATCTTTAACGTTCATTAGATTACTGGGTTATTGTGGTCCCTGGCATATTTCTATTGCTTTCTGTTGGACCAATCCCATGACTAATCCTTACACGGATCCAACTGCAGCAAAGAGGTGCACACTACATCCTGTGGGGGAGTAGCGGGGGAGGGCTCCTCACAGTAAACATATGTACCCTTGCACCATGGCAAGCCTCCTCTGCCCTAATGGGCCTACTCGGATCTGCTCCAGATATTTTGCCAGTGCAGGACCAAGTGGTCCAGGCAGGTAGATCAAGGCCTGGATCACAACTCTCTTTTAGCATTTGTAACTATCATAGATGACTTTACAGCCTTTGATTCTTGGATCTAAGAGTTGCATGAATTGGCTGGCAAAAAAATAATAATTCTCATTTTTCAATGAAGGCTTTCACCTTTCCTGCTCCTTGTCTCGGAAGTGGAGATATCTTTACATTGTGAGTTGATTTTTGACACAATGGGTAATACACTAGGAACCCAATCATGTTTACTCAGAATTCCCATTATACTGAATGGGTGTAGTAGTCCAGAGAAGTGTGGATAGGATTGCAACCTAGAGGCCTAAACCCACCTGCATCCAGCAGGTGTTCTGAGACCATGTGGGAGAGGTAAGTAATTTTTTTTTATTTATTCACTCTTGCATGAGCCCCTATCCGCCAACATGGACCTGCACCAGTTCTTCAGCTGGCACAAGTCCAAGTGGAGGCAAGGGTCATTTGGGGGCCAAAATGCAGCAAAGGATATACTGGAGTCATCGCCAATGCAACACACCCTTTGCCCCCCTCTACACTCCCTGAGGCCCAACCTCTGCCCCCCTGTTCCATCTAGCGCACTACCATACCTCTGGTGCTGCTGTTTGTGGCGGCACTTCTAAAACGGCTGCCAATAGCACACTGCACACACCCCTGAAACCCATTTTGTAGCAGTGTATTCAGTGGTGTCATTCAAATGATTTAGGAACAGGAACTCACTTTTGATTGGCACTTGTCAGGAACCCGGAACCAGCCACGGAGCCCGTTAGGATCCAGAACGCCCGTTCTGGTCCATTCCTCCTGAATGACATCACTGAGTGTATTCCATTGTCGTTAAAGCCAATCCAGCTCTAATTAGGGTCGGCTGTAGGAAAATGTCTTTTGGGAATCATTTTCAAGATAAGTTTTTCCACATTCAGTTTTGAACAAAGGAAGCTTTTAAGTCAATCATCAATGCGTTTGGGATCAATTATTAAGATTATACTTGCTATAGTAATGTCATAATTGTTTCGGAAGTAAAGCATGTTTGTTTCCATATACTCTGTGTGTGTGTGTGTGTGTGTGTGTGTGTGTGTGTGTGTGTGTGTGT
>JAJKFI010000007.1:25312234-25329482 GCA_029204185.1 Lerista edwardsae
GAGGAACGGGTGAGCGGCAGCCCGCCCGTTGCGTTCCGGCCCGTTTCACCATCTTTCCCGTCCCCGGGGGGTCGGGGAAGACGGTGAAACGGACCGGAACGCAACGGGCGGGCTGCCGCTCACCCGTTCCTCCCACCCAGCGTTCCGGCTGCATGACACCGCTGGCCGGCGCCGTTTGGCCAACATTGCTGATAGCGTCGGCCCAACCGCACTAGCGTGCCATTAGGCCGACACAACTAGGATGGCGTCCTTAACTAGTCAAATCTTAAAACTTCACTTATCCAGCTTATTGTACGTCATGGAAGAAAGGTTTTCCTCACATTCCTAAAGGAAAAAAAAATCTCCTGCTACAGCTTCTCTTTTGGGATAAAAGCATGCAAACTTTGCTTTTTTGGATGCAATATATTCATTCACGACTAGTTGTGAATTGCTTACAGCAACGTTAGTATTTCACTTCAAGAAAGTAGTAAAACAAAATTAAGCCCATTCAGCGATAAAATTGACAATAAATTTTTAAAAAGGTACCATCAAAACAGCAGGATTAATTGTGTCCTTTTATAAGGAACGCCCAGAAAAATGAACTACCTATGCTTGGGGGGGGGGTGATCTGTAATTTTCCAGGTCACCAGCACAGCCTCTGTCTAACACAAGGAATTGATTAACGTTTTATTCATAATATTATGATGGATGAGTTGGCTTCCCTTGCTTAAACAGTTCCAAGCCCCTGCTGTAGCTTCTGGGTTTACGCATAGCCAGCTATTATGCTGGCTAATATATATTGTTTGTGGTGTCCACCTAAGTACCTGCTGGCTGTCATTACAAGTGCTCTGGGGCCCTCTCCTTCCCTGAATCAGGCTTCTCTGTTGCCTTAGCAACAGTGAAACCCTTCCTCAAATACCTTGAGAGAGGCCTTTTGGCTCCAGCAGGCCTTCCACATGGCTCCTTTCTCTTTTGCCCAGAGATTGGGGGAGTGGTGGCGATGCTCACACAGATTGCAGCTCAGAAGCTTGTGGGACCATGTTGGTGGCATTTGAAATATTGGGAGGCATGACAGCCACAGCAGAGATGGGTGCTAGCTACATCCAGGTCGCAGTCCTAATCTGGAGTTAGGCCAGCACAAGTCATAAGGACATAAGAAGAGCCCTGTTGGATCAGGCCAAAGGCCCATCTAGTCCAGCTTCCCATATCTAACAGCGCCCCACGGAGGCATGAGACAACAAGATGCTTGCATCCTGTTGCCACTCCCTTGCACCCGGTACTCTGAAGTAGCCTGCTACTAATGTAAGGAGGTTGCACAATCCATCATGGTCTATAGCCCACGATGGACCTTTCCTCCAGAAATCCATCCAATCCCCTCTTAAAGGCATCCAGACCAAATGCCATCACCACATCCTGTGGCAAAGAGTTCCACAAGTCCCTTGTGCCAGCCCAGGAGTGTCGCAAATATACTGTAAAAGTGTGTTTGGACCATCCCCGGAGTCAGGGAATATGGCATACATCCATGTGCCAGCCTCCCTGACTCCGAGAGCAGTACAGACATCCTTTACGGCAGGTTTGCATCACTCCTGGGCAGCCCCTCCTGGGCCGGCCTCCAGTGGCATCTCTACAGGGAGGGCAGAGCTCTAAATTTTGCAAGAAGCCTTACCTTGCAGTGGAAATCACTCCTCTCCTGCACCGTTTTAGCCAATCCTCACAGGGAAAAGCAACATCTTGGCATTGCTTACTGGCTACAGCAGCAAGGGAGAGGAGGGATTTACATGACAGGGTAAGGCTCCTTGCAAAACTTAGAGCTCTGCCCTCCCTGTAGAGACGCCACTGCCGGCCTCACTCCAGATTAGGCTCACGCCCTAAGGCTCCTGGACAAATATAGCCCACTGCTGGAGTGGCAAAGTAAATAATGTACTCTCTCTGTGAGCTATTTCTTCCTCATATGATCCATTTAGCTTTCCGAAGGCAAAATGTGCAAATCCTAAATTTATGTCCATTTCCATTCCCAAATCTGCAGCTTCTGGCAATCTGTGAATATAATTATTAGTGCCAGCAAAGGCTGGTATCTGTCTCTCCAAGGGCAAGGACTGCTCTCCTCCTCCGTATAGTACTCTGACATACTGTTTATTTAGGGCATGCAACAATCTGAAACAAAATCCTCCAAAATCCTCATACCTCTGCTCATGAATCTAGGGCAGTGATGGCGAACCTATGACACCTGTGTCAAAGGTGACACACCTTTGTATAAAGGTATAATCTTTAAAGTATAATCAAGTATAATCAATACTGGATATTATATTGTTATATATAAACTATAATCAATACTGATTATATAAGTATAGTCATATAAAGTATATGTACATACTTTTTTAAAAAGTAAAAAAACAAACCAGATGTACCATACTCTGTACAGTACCACAAACGGACTAATGTATCCCCATTAAAGTATAATCAATACTGGACATTATATTGTTCCCAATTTATATAATTTATAATGAAAACAAAACCAGTGGTTTTTTCCCCTAGATCAGTGATGGCAAACCTTTTGGGCTTGACTCTGCTGGCATGTCAATCCCCTTCTCTAACAAAAGAGGAACAGGTATTTATATTCATTTATTTAAACAAAAAAATACACAGTCCAACCATGTGTGGTGCTATGTATGCTATAAAGAAACATAAAAGAATTGCAAAAATGAAAAATGAGTAAAATAAACTCAATTTTCATCAGGTGTTGGTGAACACTGGTGTGTCACCCCAAATGCTGTGGTGTGTCACCTTTGACACAGGTGTCCTAGGTTCACCATCACTGCCCTAGATTCATGAGTGGAGGTATAATAATGCTAACAGAAAATATTTGAACTGTTGATATGTGTAGTACAGATGTAGTACAGTACTCTTGCCTCATTTGAGGGCGCAATCCTAACCTGGAGTTAGGCCAGCACAGTTACATCAGCAAAATTTGGTCAGCACAAGGACCACCATGAAGTATGTTTGGACCACTCTTGGAGTCAGAGAGGCCAGAACACAGACATGCGCCATCCCCCCAACTCCGAGAGTGGTTCAAACGTGCTTTACCGTGGCCCTTGTGCCAGCCAAACTTTGCTGGCCTAACTATGTCGGCCTAACTCCAGGTTAGGATTGCACTCTAAGTACATCTTTTGGTGCCTGGACTTTAGCAGACACACTGGCTGCACAATTACAATATTTCATCAGGCTTATTAAAAACCTGCCCTTTTAAAAAATGTGTTATGGGTGAAAGGGGGAGGAAAAAAAAGATGAAGGGAAGAAGAAAAGGCCTTTCTCTCTCCTTCCCTCACTACTCCATTGTCTCCTGCTCTCTTAACCAGTTCCCAATGCTCCAACCCAGAGTTGGGAGATACTAGGGGCCCGATCCTATCCAACTTTCCAGCACTGATGCAGCCGCAGTGTAATGCAGCTCCAAGATAAGGGAACAAATATTCCCTTTTATTTACTTACCCAGTGGTGTCATTCAAATGATTTAGGAACAGGAACTCACTTTTGATTGGCACTTGTCTTGATTGGATTGGCACCCGGAACCAGCCACGGAGCCCATTAGAATCCGGAACGCCCGTTCTGGTCCGTTCCCCCTGAATGACATCACTGCCCTTACCTTGAGGAGGCCTCTGTGACTGCACCCCCACTACACGGTGCAGCGTGTGCCCCATTGGCAAGGCTACATCAGGGCTGGCAAGTTGGATGAGATTTGGCCCTACAAGGTTCTATATTATTCTCCTGGTCATAGGCAGGAAATGGTCAATCCTGAGAATTAGGGATTGGGTTAGGGAAGTTAGGGATTGGGTGAGCCATGGAGTCAAAGGGGTCAAGGAGGCAAAAGAATCAGCCTAACTCGGACACATAGGTGTGAATTATCCAGCCAAACCTTTAGGGGAAGATTGATATTAAATAATATATCATCAGCAGAGATCAGCAAGGGCTCTGCTGCATTTAGCCATTTTGCTTGCCCATTTGTTGCTCAGACCGTCTTCCACAGATAATTAGCATGGCACATAGCAGATGGCTTAGATTATAGGCACAATCTGGGGATACATTAGTCCGTTTGTGGTACTGTACAGAGTATGGTACATCTGGTTTGTTTGTTTTTTTTACTTTTTAAAAAAGTATGTACATCTTTTTATTTAAAAAAAAATTCTATTCTTAGTATTGAACAATTCCTGTTGCTTTCCTTAGCATTTCACTTTAAGACAGCGGTCTGCAAACTGCCCTTCTGCCTGGGACGATTGCAAAGACCCCGACTACAGCCCCCGGGGGGTCTTCGTGGTGAGCCACATCTGGGGTCAGCCACCCCAGCATGCCTCATGTGTAGCGTTCCAAGTGTTTGCCTGTTCCGCCAAATTCCCTGCCGGGCCTCCCCAAGGGCCCTAATGCCCACACTAGGCTGGCCAGCTGGTGATCCCAAGTGAAGCTGCTGAAAGAGAGGAGGCCCAGTACAGTGGGTGACTGAACCCCCTCCCTCTTGCCTATCTCTGAGGCCGCTCTGTGGGGAAACTAGTTAGCCTAGTGTGGGCATTAGGGCTCTTGGGGTGGCCCGGCAGGGCAGGGAATTTGGCGTAACATTGCCTCAGTTACACATGCAAGGAAGTTCAGGTGTGCTATTGTACTCAGTGAGAATTCTAATACCTATTTTTTCTGTGTTGTAACTGGAAATGAATTTGTGGCTATTTTTATGGAGAAAAATGTATGCTATATTCTAGTTAGATCCTGGTTAGTTTTCCATTTTTACTGCCTCTGGGCTTACATAGGGGCAGAGAGAGTAAGTCAAATTTAAAGAGACAACACTCAGAAAGTCATTTTTAAATAAAGCTTCAGAAAACTCTAATTAATATGGCACCTAATAAGCTTGCTTTTGAAATAATGTGAAGACTCCTTTTCTAAATCTTATTAGAAAGATTTGGCCATTGTATACCCATTAACAAGGGTATATATCATAAAAATGATTTTACAAGTAAATAATGGTATAGTGGAATTGACTTAAATTGTCTGATTTCATTGGATTTTCTCCTTCGGATAATTTCTGGTGAAGCAGGAGAATCAAATTGAACATAATTTGGTAGTGATAGTAGTCGATAATTTAGCTAAGTTGGTTGAACTTGTCAGTCACCTGTGACCTCCTCCTAGTTACACTTCATTGAAACTTTGCTACGTCGAAAGAGTAGTTTCCCCACAGAGCAGTCTCAGGGATAGGCAAGAGGGAGGGGGTTCAGTCACCCACTGGGCCTCCTAAATTCCAGCAGCTTCACTTGGGATCACCAGCTGGCCAGCCTCCTCCAGACTGCCCTCATCACTGGCTTAGCTCCAAACTACCCAACAAACCCCACCACCAAACAATAGGCAGTCAGCTTGCCCAAGCATAACTGCCTCCTCCACTTGGTGGCTCCAGGGGTGTGGCAGACATACAACAACTCCCAATAATTTCCCACAATAAGCTTACCTTCCTTTCGCCCGCCCGTCCAACACCTACCTGGTGCCCTCCTCCAGCAACTTTCCAGGGCCTTTACTCCAGCTCCTGTCTCCCACTTTATACTGAGGCCAGCCAATCAGCCTATGCAGAGGCCTAGCATCAGCCACACCCATCTGCACCTGTGCTGGCCTCCCTTCCTAGCCTTATCAGCCTCATCAGCCTGCACCTGTGCTCCCAAGGCTTGCAAAGACCTTGGCGGTTAACCCTGTAATCCCTGGTTTATTTGGACAAGGAGATACCATTGCTGATACCATTCCCTATCTCCTTGGGGTATCTCCTGCCTTTTCCAATATATTGCCTGTGTGGAATGGCAGTCACCGTGCACCCGGGGGAAGGATCTGGGGGGGGGGGCTAGATTAGGCCCGTGGGCTGGAGTTTGGAGCCCACTGCTTTAATTAAAAAAGGGAAAACGGATAAAATCTGCAGGCCCACATTATTCAGGTAACTGGGGCTTGTTAAATGGAGTTAGGACAACTTGGTAAATAGCTGACTAAGCTTGTTTTAAATCCAGGACGGTAGTTAAACTATGAGCCCAATCCTATGGGCTCATATCACTAGTATTGCTGCTTAGCACCACTAAGGTGTTGTAAACATGCCATAAAGAACATTTATGGCACCTGGCGAAGAGGTAGCGCCAGAGTTGGAGCCATGACAGTCAATGCTGTGCCCTAGTACGATTGGTATTGTCAGACGGTGTTCCAGCAGTGCCATCCAGCAGTAAGGTCTACTGGGGCAGAGAAAGGTGGCGGAACTGAATGAGGGGAGCAGGGGTGGACCAGTGGTGGCCTCCACCGCCAGATCCAGGAGGTGTGGGCTGATGGTTGAGCTGCTGGTACTGCCTGAAGCTAAGCAGGAGAACCTGTGGTCTATTTTTGGATGGGAGACGGAACGCCAGGCTGTGACAAGCTGCAGGACCTGTTGTGGCAGAACGGGGTCACTGTGGAGCTGATTAGCCAGTGCGGGAATGTGTTGAGAAAGCCAGCCGGCAAAAGTACGGAATCCAACCTTGAGGACCTGTCCAGGCTGGACTTATGATCACTTGCTGAAGCTCATGTCACACGGCCAGAGAAGAGAACCACACTGTGAAGGCTACATCTGGGACTGAGGATTCTGTGAATCACAGAATACTCTATATTTGTGAAAACCTGATTGAAAAATGATGGCTTAGACTAGCCTGCCCATGTAAGTCGCCTTGGGCATTTGCTTCAGCATGGGAAAGGCAGGGTAGAAATTCTTCAAAATAAACAAATAAACAAATCCTATCCTCCGTGTTGGGCCATCTCTCAGGTCTGCATCAGCAAAATAGACACCACAGGCTTGAGGAGGCACATTGGCAGACCTTCTCCTGAGGTGCCTCCTTCAGCTGCCACAGGATGCAGCAGCAGCCATTTTGGCTGCCACTTCCGCCGGCCCAGACTGAACCAGCAGCACAGATGTGCCTTACAGCTCGCCTGCGATAGCACTAGACTGGCGCAAGATGCCAGGGGCTGGCTCAACGCCAGGGTAGGATTGCACTGTCAGAGAGTGGCTCTCTTTCTGATACCTTAATGGTATACTTTTCCATGACTGGCATCTTCTGTTTTGCATGAGACTCTTCACATGAGCCACCAAAGTATGTTAACCCATTGTTGTTGTTGTTGTTCAGTTGCTAAGTCGTGTCCGACTCTTTGCGACCCCATAGACCACAGCACACCAAGCCTCCCTGTCCTCCACTAGTTTCCGGAGTTCGCCCAAATTCATGCTCATTGCTTCAGTGACACCATCTAAACATCTCATCCTCTGCCGCCCCCTTCTCCTTCCATTTTTCCCAGCATGAGGGTCTTTTCTAAAGAGTCCTCTCTTCTCATGAGGTGGCCAAAGTACTTGAGCTTCAGCTTCAGGATTTGTCCTTCCAGGGAGCAATCAGGCTTGACTTCCTGGAGGATTGACCGATTGGATCTCCTTGCAGTCCAGGGGACTCTCAAGAGTCTTCTCCAACACCATAATTCAAAAGCATCTATTCTTCGGCGCTCTGCCTTTCTTATGGTCCAGCTCTCACAGCCATACATTGCAACTGGGAAAACCATCGCTTTGACTATGCGAACCTTTGTTGGCAGGGGGATGTCTCGGCTTTTTATTAAGTTGTCCATTTAAAGAATACAAATATTCAACCCAGGGAAAATAAATATTTTAATACCTTGGATCAAGAGCAGTGTAAATTATTTATTTTATTTTAAATAATTATATTTAATCACATAAAAACATTTTACCCTCCCAGAGGGAGGCACCAAAGTGGTTTACAACAATCCTGATTTTTGTGCATCTAAAAATACCAAGCCAAGTTTCCTTCCTGGGTGCATCTCATAATACACCATAACGTCTATCAATATTCTTAAATTGTTTCTTAATTGTCTTCTTGGTAGAAATCCTGATTGGTCTTGGTGAACTACCTTATTCAAAACCTTTTTAAGCCTTGTAGCCAAAATGGAAACAAAAATTTTGTAATCTGCTTTCAATAGTGAAATAGGTCTATCATTCTTAATGTCAATTGTAGAAATGGATGTTTTAATGGAAAGGATGAAAGAGGGTGATATAACAAAGATTCAAGATTACTGGAAATTGTTTTATGATTGGATAGAAGAAAGGAAATAAAAAACTAGATGTAATTGTAATTGTATTGTATATAAGATTTAGGTTGTAGAATAATTAAGTAAATAATGAGGAATAAGCGTTATTAAGATTTGTATGCATAACCTTTGAGATGCAACTGATGATGAGATTGTGTGCAAACAGTAACAAAGTGGAGATGAAGAAGCTGCAATCAATGTGTACCTTTTGTGTTGACCTTTGTGTCCCTTTCCTATGTTTTCCCTACTACCATACCCATATCTTTATAAAAAAAAAACTATAAAAAAAACACAATCCTGATTTTTCAATAATAATAAATAAGAAGCAGTAATCAAGTTAAAAATAACACAGTCATAGGGAGTATAAATGAAATCCTCAGGACATGGAAGCAGGAATTTGTGGCACCCAAAACCATAGCAACCGTACTATGCAAAATATGCACATACGAAATCATCATGCAAAACTCTTTGTACGGTCCAAAATCCTGTAGGTAAAAATATCAGATACAAAACACAAGGGTAGCCCAGTTCTATGCTGCGCTGGAGCAGGCTGGCTGGCGGGCCAGCACCAAATCCAGCACAACGTGGGAGGCCTGAGGAGTGTCCCTGGTGGGCTCCTCGGAACTGCGTCCGCTAAATAGCAAGCACTGCTCCAAGGTGGCTGCGAAGCCCGAATCAGGGGATAAGGCCTAAGATGCAGCCTAATGGCCGTGTCCCAAACCCACCCCCCTCCCCAGGCCGGCATGCCCACTGGCACCCCCAGTTCCCACCCCACTCATTTCTGCCCTCCCTCCCACCCAGAGTCATCCCTGCGCCAGCCGAGTTTGAGATGGCTCTCCACCCGTGCTCCCAGACCAGCGCTATACGTAGCGCCAGTCTGCGATCATTAGCACAATGCGGGGGTATCGCAATGTTGTTACGTTGCCACCGCGCAATCTTTGGGATTGCACTACAAGAAACATTGCTTTGGTCAATCAAGAAGAATAAATTCATTTTTAAAAAACCCTAACCGTCTTGTATTTTAATAAGATGTTCTCTTAAGAAATTGCAGAGTGCATTAATAAAGAAGTGATATTTCCACTGCATGCCTTTGAACATTTATTTGATTCCAAGATCTGCAGAGGCATGGACTCTGCTGAAAAGGTTGCAATATTAGTAGCATCATTCATTTTTTAAAAATTGAAAGATGTTTCCTCTGTAGCACAGCACTGAGGCAGGTCATACATTAAGCCTTTATAGATCATCACGACACTTCATGGCCTGACTGCAAAAGGAAAGTTTTATTGATAATTGAACATGCATCAAGTCATAGCGGATGGCCCGATTTTTCTCCTCCGCTATATAGTTGTCAAATATTCTAACTCTGTGCACAGAATCCACATATCATGTAAATGGGGGGGGGAAACCTCAGTGCATCCTCATTTAAATTGCAAGCGTTGCTGGGATACGTGTTAGCCAATGTAATGCGATATTAAATTGCAATAGCAGACAATTCCAACGCTTCTTCATTGACAGTTATTTCACATGAGCCCACCAAAAGGAGTGAACAGATTCTCATTATTTTAGGCGTGTACAGAGAAGAAACAATACAGCAGCTATTACTGAGATAATATGCATTCAAGGGTACTTCAACAGAATATGAAAACGACACGCCAAATCTACAGCATACAAAGAAGTGGCAAAATGCATAACACCGCAAACAACAGCTATAAACAGCAATAGTGTGGCTCTTATAGTGGCAGCCATTGTAAATTTTGCTCAATAATACTACAGTTACTTGGCATTTGCACATAAGGGACAAGGTTGTTGTTACTTTTTTCTAAATATTTAGTTACCATGTCCAGAAGTACAAAAAATATACCGTCTAAAAGCAGTGCATCCCAAACTTTTTAGCACAGAGAACCATCACAACCCACTAGACCAGCGGTATCCAAACTGGTGACTACTGCCTCTAGCTAAGGGTTCCCCAGTAGGAACAGTATTTACTGTTCCACCTTGGAGCCGCTTCAAAGACCTTCTAGATCAGTGGTTCTTAACCTTGTTGGAGGTACTGAACCCCGCAAGTTTCATACATGCATTCACCGAATGCTTCATAGTTGGAAAAATGAATTTTTTTTTTCAAATTTAAAACATAGAAATATATATTTTATTAGCGCACAAAATGAACCATGCATCAGTTGCACATAAAATCACTGTGTTCAACGAACAGAACGAACAAAACATGAATGTCACACAAAACCCAAAACATAACTCAATCAGTGGTGTCATTCAAATGATTTAGGAACAGGAACTCACTTTTGATTGGCACTTGTTGGGGGCCGCCCACCAGAAGTGACATCATAAGCTGGCTGCCTGCTGCCTGCCTGCCTCACTCAAACAAAGTGCAGACAACGGCTGCCGCAAGCAGTGCGCATGCGCGGCCGAGGGGAACCAAATTCAAATGTTGAAAAAAAACAAAACCCGGAAGCAGCAGTGGAGCCCGTTAGGATCCGGAATGCCCGTTGTGGTCCGTTCCCCCTGAATGACATCACTGAACCCAATGAATATTTACTGCAAATCAATGTGATTTTTGCTGTTGCGTTTTAGAGACAAGTTCAGAAATGCGCAGCTTCACCTTGGCAAGTGCGTTCGGACACTATAACCCAAGCGGTGGCCAGGAGAGGAAACGCCGCATGCCTGCCAGTTCAGTTTAGCCTTCAGACTAGCCTTTAGTTTCTTATGGTGAAATATTGAAAATGCCATAGAAGTATTGTATGATTGCCAAAAGTATATTAATGCACCTGGCAACCCTGGTGAACGGAATGGACACACACCTCCGCCGAACCCCTGAGACTGACTCAACGAACCCCTGGGGTTCGATCAAACTCAGGTTAAGAACCACTGCTCTAGATACATCCCATACTTGCACAGGCCAGCAGAGTGTGCCCAGAAATCTGGACACAGGACAGGCTGGATCCACAGAACTGGGAAGCGGCTGGCCGGCGAGAGTATTAGAGGAGCAAAAAGTGTCTCCCAGGTGGAAAGGTAAGTACCTAGGGGAGGGAAACACTAGTCAAAAAAAGAGATCTAGTAGTAGTAGTAATAGAAGTTTATTATTTATCAATCAATCAATTAATAATAAAACTTACATGAATCACAGTCCTTTTTGACTGGAACTGATTGATGGATACAAGTCTCAGCCTGAGACCTAAGAATTAGATACCGGCGCAACATATATGATGTTTCCAAAAGTGCTGTTTTTTGGTAGATCTGATTATGTTATTTCAGAAAGATGCACTTGTTTAGCATGAGAGCGCAATCCTAAACTGGAGTTAGGCCGGCATAAACTAAGCCAGCAAAGTTTGGCCAGCACAAGGGTCACAATAAAGCGTGTTTGGACCACTCTCAGAGTCAGAGAGGCCAGCACACAGTCGTGAGCCATCCTCCCTGACTCCGAGAGTAGTCCAAACATACTGTGCCCAAATCTGTGCCCCCCCCCACCAACTGACTACCTAAGGCAACTCCCCCAATGAGCCTTGGGTGCCAGGCCAACCATGGACCTTACATCCAAAGACCAGCCGTGGTCCTGCATACAGCAGTTTATTCAAGCAGAACACAATGTCACTTTTCTCTTTACAGATCTCTCCCCACCCACCCTTGGGGTGATTACTGTCAACAAGATTCTAGGCAACAAGCCAATGTGATTGGCTGTGGTGAAGAGTTCACAAGAATATGCTTCCTTAGATGCCAGGGCCTGTTACCAAATGCCAATAAATCATCTTGGCAACCAGTTGGTTCCTGAGAGTTTATTCCTTGATGTCCATACTGGGCATGCCATCAATATAGGATTAATACAATCCATCACATATGTGCATTGTTAACAGTTTTCAGAGAGAAGTCTAAAGGTTAGTGTTGATCAAATAAACACTGTAAGTTTTTCAATTTAGAAATTACCATTCCCTAAGATCTCCAAGTTTAACTAATGGCCCAGTTTTATTTGGATGCTGCTGCACCATTAATGGCATATAGATGCCAGGGTGCTATCTGCCATATCCAAAACCTTTCCTGGCAGTGCCACACCAATGGGGCACCAACGAACAGCAAAGACCACATCCCAAGCCTTGCAAAGCAATGCTAGCACAACCCTTCTCAATACCTCCCCCAGAACCTATGGAAAACCTATAGAAGCATAACCTGTAATCCACAGAGCGGCATCCAGGTAATCAGAATTGTTGCCAAAATTACCCAGCCCCAGCAGTAACCTTGGCCAGAAGACCCTGGCTGGGTGGTGCTGGGTAGCTCAGTGAGAATCTGTTTATTAAGAATACTTACAGTATATATAGCTTTTCAAGAAAGTTTGGACTAAAACAGCCAGAACACACCAGAAAGTACGTTTACCAAAGATCTTTACTCAAGATGGTCGAAGTACGCTTATAGATTGCTATAACAAGATATGCATATATTACATGGTAAATATCACATTGGAAATACAGGTATCCAATATTGCAACATGAACATTTTGCACATGAACATGGATCTCTCGGGAGCCCAGCCAATAAAAAGAAAGCACTTTGTAAATTCAAAATATCGTTGTTGTTGTTGTTGTTGTTGTTGTTGTTGTTGTTGTTGTTCAGTCGCTAAGTCGTGTCCGACTCTTCGCGACCCCATGGACCACAGCACGCCAGGCCTCCCTGTCCTCCACTAGCTTCCTGAGTTCGCCCAATTTCATGTTCATCGCTTTGGTGACACTATCTAACCATCTCATCCTCTGCAGCCCCCCTTCTCCTTTTGCCTTCCATCTTTCCCAGCATGAGGGTCTTTTCTAAAGAGTCCTCTCTTCTCATGAGGTGGCCAAAGTATTCAGTATTCAGCTTCAGGATTTGACCTTCTAGGGAGCAATCAGGCTTGACTTCCTGTAGGATTGCCCGATTGGACCGATTGGCCGCCTCTTACCGAACCTCTTTCCAAGCAACAGCTGCTTTCTCTCTTCCTTTTCTGCAAGGATGCCCAAAGACAGGCAGAAAAGTAAACATTGCTATAGGTCACATGATGAAGAGCTGAAGCTTGGACAAGTTGTTTTTCCTCAAGGAGCTTGAAGATTTCATGGTCTTTGTGAGATGCAACCAGCATACAGGTGCTACACTGTATGAGCAGTTGCTGATAGTATAGAACATGTAGTGTATTCACCGAATCCATTATATGGGGACACACACAAAACATTGTTTTTTCCCTCTATGATGGGAGCAAGATTGATTATCTGTGTGGATTCTATGTCAGCACCACAGTCCACTTTTTAGAATGACCATCTGTCCAGGACCCACCAGAAGTGATGTCATACAAAGTTATGCACGGAAGGGATAGAGTCGATAAAGGGATGTTCTTTTCCCTCTCTCAAAACACCAGAACCAGGGGGCATCCGCTAAAACTGAGGGCTGGGAGAGTTAAAACAGATAAAAGGAAGTACTTTTTTACCCAGCGGGTAGTTAATCTGTGGAACTCTTTGCCACAGGAGGTGGTGATGGCATCTGGTCTAGATGCCTTTAAGAGAGGATTGGACGGATTTCTGGAGGAAAGGTCCATCATGGGCTATAGGCAATGATGGATTGTGCAACCTCCTTACATTAGTAGTAGGCTACTTCAGAGTATTGGGTGCAAGGGAGTGGCAAAAGGATGCAAGCATCTTGTTGTCTCATGCCTCCCTGGGGCACCTGGTGGGCCGCTGTGAGATACAGGAAGCTGGACTAGTCGGACCTTTGGCCTGATCCAGCAGGGCTCTTCTTATGATCTTATGTCATGGCCAGAAGTGCCATCATTGTGATGCCAGAGCCTGCTGCTTTCCTAAGAATGCAGCAATCAGATAATTTCTCAGCCATTTTCCAATGACAAAGTGGCAGCCCAATCCTAGGTAAGGCCGACATAACAGGGCTGCATCCTAAAGCCCATTAGAAGGCAGCAGCGGCATCGTGCAGGACAAGGGCAGGTTTTCCCCTTGCACCCATGTAAGCGCCGGTCGCCCCTATGGGCCTGCTCGGATCTGTGCCTGCTGTTTTGCAGATGAAGAGGAACATGGACAGGAGCGGCCTGAATCAGGGCCACCCTGGCCGGGGACGGGCTGTAGGATATGGCATTACGGCCGTCCTGCATTACCGCCCCCATTGCCCAGTTATGCCCCCAGCACGCCTCTGGAATGCCCTCGTAGATGCCCTTCATGGACTGAGCACCGCCAGCGCTTGACAGGCACAAGGCCAGCACTGCTGATGGTCACAGAGGCACCGAGCGTTGGCACTGCTGCTTGTGCCAGTCAAGAGCCATAGCGCCGACACAGATGCGCTTGAAGGCACGTTTGCGACAGCGTTCAGCCGGCGCAAGAGTGTATCGCCAGCACAACGGGGTTATAGGATTGTGCTGTTGATCAGAATGGAAAAAGCCTATTTACAATCTTGAACCAAACAAAACATCCACACAGCCCTCTCCCATCATCCCCATATTTTCAATAAGTCTGCAGTAGGTGCTTCGCAACCCTCCTGAAATTGGCTTGCGACCTACTGGTGGGTCCCAAGCCACAGTCTGAGAACCAGTGTTCTAGGTCACTGACAACCCAATCCTATGTGGGCCTTAATGGACATTGGGCCCATAAGCCACTTTATGCCACTGAAATTCTCATTCCAGTGGTGTAAGGCCCTTTACAGATGTTGCAAAAGTTGACAAGCCATTTGGCACAGCCTACCTGCCACCGCAAGCAGCAAGTGGCCAGGTCTATGTGCAGATGCTCACCGGCATTGGTAAATTGGCGAAAGGCTTGGAGGGAGCCAATTTCAGGTGGGTCGCAAAGCACCTAGGGCAGCCATATTGAAAATATGGGAAGATGGAAAGGAGAAGGGCTGTGTGGTTCTTTTGCTTGTGTCAAGGTTATAAATATGCATTTTTTCGTTCTGATGCACTTTGCTATTGGAAAATGGCTGAGAAATAACCCAACTTATTGCTGCATTCTCAGAAAAGCAGCAGGCTCTGGCATCACAATGACAGCACTTCCGGCCATGACATCACTTCCGGTGGGTCCCGAACAGACTGTCTTCCTAAACAATGGGTCCCAGTGCTAAAAAGTTTGAGAGCCACTCCCTTATTCAATTATTGGTGCCAGCGTTTAGACTGCACATTGACGTTATATACTGTCTTAGGACCATTTCAAATATTAATTGATGACATGGTAAAAGACCACATGCACTGACATTAATGTATCATTTTCAGGCAGACAGCGGTTTGGAGGAAGACTGACACAAAATCTCCAAAAACATCATGTCATAAAACAAACAAACCTCACCTTAGCCCTCAATTGTTTACTGTTCTGATTACTAATATCCAAGACCCCAATCCTTTCTAATTTTCCTTCCTTCCTTTCTAATCACCCTACTGCATGGCTGCATCAGCTCAGGAAAGTTGGCTCGGATTGGGCCCCAAGTCAAATGATGAGTGCTGCCTATTTATTTTTTTACTTGAGCATTGATCCTCATTCAATTCTCCTGTGTTGCATTGAGAAAGACAAAAATTCATTTCAAAAGTAGCAATCAAAAGCCCAAACAAACAAAACCTCTGGATGAAATGAGACAACTGAGTCAGTTTGAACGGAGTTAAATAGGTTAGTCAACAAGATCTTTATACTAAGGGTAACTTGAATCATTAAAAGCAGGTGGGTGGGTGGTTGCGTTCTTTGCAGCAATAACATTTCTTATAAAGTCAAGCTGGATTGTGTTTCCATGAGGCAAGACACCCACAGGAAAAATTACAGCATTTTAAAGCCCTTACTACAGGCAACCAGGCAGCCAGATAAATGATATCATACCAATTGTAGGTCACTTATATTTTTACCTGCAAAGTGGTAGATCAAAAGCGCTCTCTCTCTCTCTCTCGCTCTCTCTCTCTCTCTCTCTCTCTCTCTCTCTCTCTCTCTGTGTGTGTGTGTGTGTGTGTGTGTGTGTGTGTGTGTGTGTGTGAGCAAACACATGAACTTCAAAGACACTGGCTTATCATTAACTGAAAATAGAACTTTACCGATCTGTAATGAATTTTCTGGGAGAATCCAAGCCTTATCTCTACTAGAATGCATCACCTATTCTTGACAACATGTACAGTATAAGCAGTCCTTAAATTGGTTTGTTTATCTCCGTACAGAGAGAAGATACCCTCCACAGATGACTTTTGTACCGAATAACCTTGAAAAAATGCTTCTGATAAGGATTTTCCTCTTCTATTCTCTAGATGCCACAGAGATATAGTCAAGTGAGCAGAATGGGGTTGTGTTTAAATAACTGAACAAACCTTTTGCTTTAGATCTATTTTCTTTTGCTTTAGATCTATTTAAGAGCCTGGTACTTTGGCCACCTCATGAGAAGAGAGGACTCTTTAGAAAAGACCCTCCTGCTGGGAAAGATGGAAGGCAAAAGGAGAAGGGGGCGGCAGAGGATGAGATGGTTAGACAGTGTCACCGAAGCAATGAGCATGAAATTGGGCAGGGAGGCCTGGCGTGCTGTGGGCCAGGGGGTCGCGAAGAGTCGGACACGACTTTAGCGACTGAACAACAACAACAAGTGAATGTTGACTCAAAAGAAGGTGAGCACCTGCTCTTGGCTGGTATGACTACCGTAGCTTCAACAGAAGCACGTTATTTCTCATAGTCTCTCTATCAAACAATGCTCATCCTTGCAGGCAAAAAAATGGTCTCACTGGCTAGTAGCTCCCTTCAATCGCTTTAAACCTGGTTGATCGAACCCACTCCAAGGTTCTCCAAATACCCTGGTCCGTGAACCGGATCCAGTGTTTGGAAAAACCCTTCCATGCTGTGACTGG
Source organism: Lerista edwardsae (assembly GCA_029204185.1). Taxonomy (NCBI): domain Eukaryota; kingdom Metazoa; phylum Chordata; class Lepidosauria; order Squamata; family Scincidae; genus Lerista; species Lerista edwardsae. The sequence continues at coordinate 25,329,152 of JAJKFI010000007.1, forward strand.
CGCTGCTCCATTTCCAAGCTGATCTGGTGGCAGGGCCGCTCTGGGCAGTTGCATCTGTATCCTGGCGTCCCAGAAGGCTGTGCGGCACGACACTGGGCATAGCCGCAACTGTCCCTGCCACTGGATCAGCTTGGAAATGGAGTAGCACTTCAGCGGAACAGTAAGTGCAGCTCGGAACATGGAAGGACGGTGACGCACAGTAGCATGTCGCCGAGTTTTCCCGTCCCTCCCGTGAGCGCGGGAGATCAGGGCTTTGTGCGGGCTGGGCAGGTAAGGTCTCATGGGCAGAAGATTTAGTCAAGAGGGTTAATGCCTCCGTTTGCCTGAAGAT
>JAJKFI010000007.1:25329882-25347058 GCA_029204185.1 Lerista edwardsae
TGGCCTAACTGTGCCAGCCTAACTCCAGGTTAGGATTGTGCTCTCAGAAAGAAAAAATCCTATTTAGAGCCTGGACACAAGCAAAATAACCCCGCAGCCCTCCCGCTTTCCAGCATTTCATCTTTCCATCTTTTCAATATGGTGCTTTGCAACCCACCTGAAATTGGCTCGTGGCCCACTGGTGGGTTCTTACCCACAACTGGGAACCACTGCATTATGGTAACAAGCTAACTGTTGCACAATGTGTGCCCAGGTTCTCATGTACGCAAGTACAAAAGTCAGGAGACTAACCCCTCGGTAAGGGAACGAAGTTTAGTTCCTTACCCAGAGGGGAACCGCTGCAACTCTGCACTATACAGTGAAAGCAATTTTGGCATTGCTGTATCCGCAGGCCAGGAAGAATAGGCTTGAGCCGTTTGCCGTTTTGAAATCTTAACACAAAAAGCACTACAGAGCCCGTAATTTCACTGAAGCTCCTTCGCTGCTCACCTGCGCAAAGCAAAGTCAACATCTACTTGTTTATCCGAACGAAACTACCAACTAGACCCTTTACTGCTTCTAAGAGACTGACTGCTTTGTGCAGACAAAAATAGCAAAAATGAGGTCATGAAACCTGTGGGGGGGAGAAATGTCTTATCTCTTCATCTGATATGTAATTTGAGGCAGGTCTTAAGCACCATTTTATCCTTCAGAATTGCTCTCCTAATATTTATTCCAGAGTTCCATAATGATCTCCTCTGGTGGTTGATGGCATAAGGAAATCACTTGCTTTGTGCCAGACAAATAATAAGACAGCTGAATTATTGCAGGCTCTCCTAACTATGCCTTTGTTCCGAGTGATGTGATTTATCACCTTGGGGTGACTTCTTTAATGCAACAGTCCTGGAAAATCTTGGCATAATACAGATGAAATACCTATGAGTTTAACTCCGTGGTCCCATTGATCTGTGTAACTGTGACTGACACACTGTGGGTTTGTGCTGCCACAGAGAGACAGAATCACATTTTATGCTTGTCAAACTTCTACTAGAATATGGGGGACAAGAACAAATGACAGAGTATTGCAGGCGGAAAGAGGACAAGCTGGTGTAGGATCAGTCATACGCGAGCAAGAGGGGAAAAGGATAGAGAACAAGAACATAAGAAGAGCCCCACTGGATCAGGCCAAAAGCCCATCTAGTCCAGCTTCCTGTATCTCACAGTGACCCACCAGATACCTCAGGGAACGCATGAGACAACAGGTTGCCATTTCCCTGCACCTGGCATTCTGAGGTAGCCTACTTCTAACGGAAAGAGGTTGCATTACACATCATAGCCTATCGCGATGAACTTTTCCTCCAGAAATCTGTCCAGTCCTTTTACAGGCATCTAGGCCAGATGCCATCCACACCTCCTCTGGCAAGGAGTTCCACAGTTTAATTACCCGCTGGGTAAAAAAGTATTTCCTTTTATCTGTTCTCACTCTCCCAACACTCAATTTTAATGGATGTCCTCTGGTTCTGGTGTTGTGAGAGAGGGAAAAGAACATCCCTCTATCCACACTATCCCCACATGCATAATTTTGTATGTCTCAATCATGTCCCCCCTCAGGCGCCTTTTTTCTAGACTGAAGAGCCCAAAACGCTGCAGTCTTTCTTCATAAGGGAGGTGCCCCAGCCCCATAATCATTTTTGTTGATCTCTTCTGCACCTTTTCCAGCTCCACTGTGTCCCTTTTGAGATGTGGCGACCAGAACTGTATGCAATACTCCAGATGTGACCTTACCATCTATTTGTACAGTGGCATAAGAATATGGGCCGTTTTGTTCTTAAACCCTTTTAAAATTATCCCATCTTCACCACTTCACCACGTCACCACTGCCATCTTCACCACTGCGGCAAATTGGATCAACACCTTCATCGAGTTGTCCACCGGCACCCCAAGATCTCTCTTCTGAGCTGTCACAGACAGCTCAGAACCCATTAGCCTTTAGGTGAAGTTTTGATTTTTTTTCTTTTCAAAACAAGGATGGAGGAGAGATTGAAGCTCATAGCAATACTTTTGACCTGCCGGAAATGCCATCAATAACCTGGAAGTGATGTGACAGCCGGAAGGGAAATCACAAGCAGGAAGTGCCATCATTGTGACATCATACAATGACACCCCTGGAATGCAAGGTTGGGTTTCTTGGGTTTCGTGGGTTGGCATTCTTGGGTTGCAGAAATTGCACAACCATGAAACATCCCTGACAGAAAGCAAGATTAGGACCAAATAGTACATAAAAGCATTGAACTAAAAACAATTTTTTTTAAAAAAACAAACCCTCACTTGAAAATTCATACTTAACACTCACAAAAGGAAAATAGCAAGAGTAAAGTCTGCAGCTTCCAAGACAGCTGCTCCCAGCTTTCTGTGACCCACTTGACATCAGGTCATGACCCACCAAGTGTGTCCCGGCCCACAGTTTGAGAAACACTCAAGTACCCTATTCCTCCTCCCAGGCTTGAAAGCCTGACACAGGGCTTCTTGGACTTGCCTGCAGCAGCTATTTTGCTGATCTGAGTAGCCCCACTGTGCAAGTTGGGGATTTACCTGGGTTAAGGGGACAAACGTCCCTTTCCTCCAAGGAGACTTCCAGCCTGCTCCTAGCCAATGTTTGGGCTGCATAGCACCACTGCGCCAGCACTGGTTAGGATTGGGCTGACAGCCTCGTATTTGCAGATGGATTACTTCTGTCGAAAGGACAGTTTGAAATTCAATCAGTATCTATAAAATACCTAATTTGGGTGCCTAAACTCCAAGTCAAGGGAAGACCTGCTGAGAAAGCAGGACTGGTTCAAGCAGTCATCACTAGAAAGATTACAGTAGATTTTCTTGGTAATTACCCGGGAAGATTGGTAATTAAATTGATTTAATTTTCAATCTTGCTCTGGAAGGGTAAATTGGCCCTGCGTGAATTAATGGCCTCGGCTCGTCATCTTATTGTGAGCCACCATCCCAAATGAAGCAAATAAAGTGAAGCTTGCTATGGTGGGCAATTATTAAACGCACAAGCCTCATCACACTTCTGAGCCAACGGGTGTGGAAACCCCAGGAGCAGACACGACAACTACTATGAAAGGACCGTTCTGATTCACTGATTTGGAAGCAAATGTTGCACGTCTAACCACTTCCAACAAGGAGCTGCTCACAGGGCTGTAGCTAATGAAAGTGTAGCCCAGTGCAGATGGCCAAAATGTTGCGCCAGAAATGATGTCACAACAGGAAGTGATGTCAGCATTGCATTTTGGTTTTCAGGGGTTTTTTGGCCATAACTTTTGATAGAGCAAAGGTATTACACTCTGGTTTGTTTCATTGCATTCTGCATTACATTGCCTTTCCAATGATATATAACATGATGGTATTATTTATACATACCAAGGTTTTCACCATTTTGGCCACTAGGGTCAAGCTCAGCTTGTTGCCCCCCTAAAGCTTGTAGTCGGTGCAATTGCACTCCCCTGCACGTCTTTAGCTACGCCCCTGGCTGCTCAGTGGTTTAAGGCAGTGGTTCCCAAATCTTTTCAACTGGCTGCTCCCTTGACCTATTGGACCATTGGCTCTGACTTTCCATTAAGGCTACAATCCTAGACATTGTATAGGGAAACAGGTTGTTCCCATGGATTCTGCAGCTCCCCTGGCTGGTTTCCATGGTGCCCAAGGGAACCACAGCTCACACTTTGGGAACGACTAGTTCAAGGCAGTGTTTCTCAAACTGTGGGTTGGGACTTACTTGGTGGGTCACAGAAAGCTGGGAGCAGCCATCAGTGGAAGCCATCCACTGAGGAGCTTACTTGGGTGTAAACATGGCACTGTGTGTGTTGGGTGCAGTGACCTCACTGAGCGCGGCATGCCTCAGTTCCCAGCTCATGCAAGTTTCAATTGCTGGCCGCTTTGGGCTGGTTGTCAGGTAGGGCCTGCACATGTGCAGCTCGGTCGCTAGCCACGCTCAGTCCAGTTGCCCAGTGGTCTCTGAGCACGTGCTGCTTGGTTGTCAGTCAGTCACTGCGCATGCACGTGGTGGCTAGCCATGTGCGGCTCGATTGCCAGTCACCACTGTGCCAGCGGTGCGTATCTTCTATGTGCCGTCCTTCTCTTTCTCCTGCCCTGTTTGTATGCACTGGGGGAGCCATGTCCTCAGTCGCAGACTGCCATTATGTCCGGAGGGGAGCCAGGGGCAAGGCGCTCCTGGAGCAGGAAGAGGGCAGTGACAAGGCGCCTCGCAAGAGGGGAGCAGTTTAGGCCCTCCCACCTGTCCCTGCCATCGTACGGCTCCGAAATTGAGCCTGTGGGGAAACAGCGGAGGGGTAGACTGCCTCATCCTCTGTCCCTGGCCGGCCCATTGGCTGGGTCTGCCAGCGCTGACAGCACAGGATTTGGCTTGGGCTGCTCTTGTGCCCCTGAACCATTGGCACAGCCATTAATTAGGTTTGGGCCAGCGGTGTCATGCTACCGGTACGCTGGGCGGGAGGAACGGGTGAGCGGCAGCCCGCCTGTTGCGTCACGCTCCATTTTGCCATCTTCCCCGCCCCCATGGGAAGTGGGGAAGATGGCGAAACGGAGCATGACGCAACGGGCGGGCTGCCGCTCACCCGTTCCTCCCGCCCAGCGTACCGGTAGCATGACACGGCTGGTTAGGGCTATATGTAACTGTGAATATATAAACTGTATATAGCCCCAACAATGGACATTGCACTTTTCACAGGATTATAAGACAGGTTCCTGCCCCAAGGAGCTTGCAATATAAATATTAACAGGAAGTAGACAACAGAGCCAGGGATAATGAGATGGAAGCACAACGGGGCAAGGAAAGTGGGGAGGTGGGGAGAGGGCAGGCCCACAGGTGGACGGGCTCAAGGAGGGGGCGGTGCCAGGATTTAGCCCTTGGGCCAGATCCTCACTCCTGCCCCAGGTGGCCCAGTCCCAGTGCAGCCTGCTTGAATTTGCACCATCCATTTCGGTGGCCCAGATCTGAGTAGACCCATTTGGGCCACTGCTGCATTACCCAGGAGAAGGGGAATCTATTCAGCCAGTCCCAAGCTTGTGTTGAATCTGGGGCAGGCCAGCCGGGCTCCCCATTCCAGCGTGGGGTTAGGACTGCACCCTGCACGAAACACCCATTCTCATCCACAAAACGTGCAGGATATCTGACGTGAGCAGATTTCTCTCGTGTTGTTGTAGATATTCTACTGCATCACCCAAAGTGCCGCTGGCAGCCAATTTCAGAGTAGTTGCTTACTTCATGAGTGGTTGAAGTCATCTGGCTACAGGCATCTTTTCTCCGATTCCTCAAGGCACAGCGCTCTGTATTCCAGAGAAGTGGCATTTGCATGGCATTTTATTATCTGTTTACTGCTGGAGCTATTCCTCGACACAGTATCCAGTCAAACTCTCCACAGTTCAAATTCGCTTTGCCTTTGCAGGTGTTCTGGGGGTGGGGTGAGTGCCAACGCTGAAAGTCTGATGTTTTGAATTTGGAAAGAAATTGTGTATAATTGTTTTGCAATCATTAGCATAGTCCTGTAAAGCCATTTGCTATTCATATTTTCCTGCGCACACAATCCTGTTGAATGCATGGCGACGTTAAATATCTAAGGTTAGTGATTCTGTACAGTTTTTAAAGGGGGCTATTTGGAGTCAACTGTTTTGGTTTTTTTTTCCCCCCACACAGCATGATTCACAAGTCTATTATATTTAGCTGGGATACTGTTGAGAAATAAAATGTCACTGTCTATTTTTGTAAAGTACCATAAAAAAAGATTCAGCAAAATGATCTCTGCTCAACGGTTAACATTAAACCTTTTGAATTCAGCACCAAAGGAATTCTACTTCATCCCGTAAGGATAATCTATGATAAAATGTTTTCTCATAATAGTCACAGTTCTCCAGTGAATGGCAGAAATTAAGAACTGTGGCATGTTTGCCACCAGATTAAAGCAACTGAACGGTATTGTGAAGCTTAACATAAGAACATAGGAACATAAGAAGAGCCCTGCTGGATCAGGCCAAAGGCCCATCTAGTCCAGCTTCCTGTATCTCACAGCGGCCCACCAGGTGCCCCAGGGAGGCAGGAGACAACAAGATGCTTGCATCCTGCCACTCCCTTGCACCCGGCACTCTGAAGTAGCCTATTACTAATGTAAGGAGGTTGCACAATCCATCATTGCCTATAGCCCACGATGGACATTTCTTTCAGAAATCCGTCCAATCCCCTCTTAAAGGCATCTAGACCAGATACCATCACCACCATCACCACCTCCTGTGGCAAAGAGTTCCACAGATTAACTACCCGCTGGGTAAAAAAGTACTTCCTTTTATCTGTTTTAACTCTCCCAACCCTCAGTTTTAGCGGATGCCCCCTGGTTCTGGTGTTTTGAGAGAGGGAAAAGAACGTCCCTCTATCGACTCTATCCCTTCCGTGCATTATTAGCACTTAGCACTTAGCTTAGCACTTAGGAAATTATGAATTTATTTAAATTCATAGGAGACCTATTTTCCATAAGGAAACAAATGCAGGTTTGATTATCTGCTGCAAGATAGCTTCAGCTCTTAAACTGCTTTGTATTAATTCTTCTACATGAAATGTATGACATTATCAGGAAAAAAAACTGCCAGAAAAATCCCTTGAATTTGTAAAGTACTAAGAAGCGCAAGGCAGGAAAAAAAAAAAAAGAATGGTGCTCAAAGGGAAACTGAGACTTGAGGCTTCAAAAAAAAAGCCTTTAGGTACTTAGGCCAAGGTACTTAGGCCATGGAAGAATTGCCATTTTAAAGAGAGATTAACCTTGGTAGCTAGCCCTGCATGTCGCAAAACCTATTTTGTACAGTGCATTTTGTAAAACCAAACTGTACTGTACATTTGTGAAATGTTTGTAAGAAGTCGGGGTTAAAAAAAAACTGCTTCCCACAAGCCTGCAGAATTTTTTCTGTGTAGAGTGAAGAGATGACAGTATTTTTCTGCATTTTTTTTGCAGAGCACTAGGGTCACCCACTTTTCTGTACCGGGACAGCAAAGATCTCTGTTTTAGGGAATTGGTTGCTACGCCCACCCCCCACTGTAACTAAAAATGAAGCTTTGGCGCACTTTTTATGGTAAGGGACTACACTGTAGAATCCACTTGGTTTGCAGCCCCTCAGTTCCAGGGTAGGACCTGTAACCAGTTGTTGAACATTTCGCAAGCACAACACCAGCAATATATGTTTAAGGAATCTGCAAGATGGGCAACCAATTCTAAGCCTGGTCCCACCCCCTGCTCCACCCCGACCTCGCTGCCAGCCACTGGCAACCCGTGGCCACCACTGGACACTGGCATTAGGCCAGTGCCGTCAGTAAAGACTGACCACCCATGCCGGACGGAACATCTGGGATACCAGCAGTGGTGTCATCTAAATGATTTAAGAACAGGTACTCACTTTTGATTGGCACATGTCGGGACCCACCCACCGGAAGTGACGTCATAAGCCAGAAGTGATGTCGTGGCAGGAAGTGACATGAAAAAAGCCCTTTTTGAGGCCTCAGATGATTTTAAATTGGCCCAACAGTTGCAACAGTATTCCACAGCACCCCCAGAACATGTTAAGGAGGCCTGGCATCAGGTTAAAACCCCAGAGCAACTCATTTTTCAGTGGCAAGGAAAGGAAAGGCTCCGCTCGCTGCCTGCCTGCCTGCCTGGCTCTGAGAACATGCAGACAACTCAAACATGCAGGAAATTCAAACGTTGCAGAGGGCGGAGTCGACGAGTGGGCGGGCGAATGGGCGGGGCCAGCTGTAATCCTAGGAACCGGTACTCGCGTACCCCCGCGTACCCCCTGCATGACATCACTGGATACCAGCGCCCGCAGCACACTTGTACTGCGGACTCTAGAGGGCTCAGGATTGGGCCGTCAGCCATATTTTATACTTTTCATCCTGTAATAGCTAAGTTGCATGCTCAGTAAAACCATGTTTCTTTGCTGTGGCCAGCTTTTTTGCATAATTTGCAGAGGAATTCATAATCGGCACCCAGACTACATGGCAGCAACACTAAGGGCACAATCCTAATCAACTTTCCAGCACCGGGGTAAGGGCAATGCAGCTTTGAGGGAAGGGAACAAACATTCCCTGACTGTGAGGAGGCCTTCATGACGACTGTTCCACTACAGGATGCAGCACATGCCCCATTGACCCAGCTACAGGAGGTCAGTGCTGGACATTTGGTGAGGATTGGGCCCTAAACACTTTGTACTAGTGTTGCAAAAAACACAACTTTCCTCCTCGGGTGTACGGAAACACCTGGAAGTTTTTTGGAGGCAGTTTTCTCTCTTTGGGTTTCCCCTAAACATGCTGCAAATATGCACCCTACGCAAGTGGTGTGCAAATGCAACTGTGGTGCAAAATAAAAATCACCACCGGAACTAGAAAACAGTGTATGGGTGCATATATTTCTGGTTTGCTAGCCCAAGTGAAATCCTGATGGCATAGTGAACAAGGTGGTTACTCTGGGGGGGGGGGGCAATCTGCACATCAAGGTTTGAATGAGAGTGTTCTGACAACTGGAAAAAGCACATCATCTTAAAACAGCCAGCTTTCTCATCTCAGAGCTCTTTGCAGATTTTCTGCGCTTCCTGCACAAACAAACCCAAACCAGATGGGCATGAAGGATACAGCAGAAACCTTAACAAGAATCCGAACTCCTCATTCTTGAACCTGGTGCAATTAGCGCAGTAAATCATGACAACACAGGCAGAATTTCCAATTAGCAGCATCATGTAAATTGGCGATCAGGCAGCCCTGGATCTTCGCTTCCACGCAGCGCTGTAAATCGGTTTCTTTCCAGAGAAAAGATCTGAGCCTGCTCAACCACTGTGCACCAGCAAGGTGACATTTGAAAGCCCTTGGTATTAATACACTCCAGCACATTCTAGCTTCGCAGTCCAGGGTCTGCTGCCCAGCTCAGATGTAGAAGGACTGACAAAGGATAAAAAGCCTGAACGACTCAACACCAACTCTGCTCCAGTCGTTTCAAAGCAGGAAAGCTGTGAGGAGGCATTTGCCAAGAACAAACCCTGATGCAAGTAGGAAGGGAATCAAAAGGCACAACACAATACCCGAAATAACACTTAGGCAATGTGTGACTCCAGATGACAATGTGCAAATCCAGGTGCTCTATGGACCCTAAACTACTTCCAAACATGAAGGTTATGGCACGATTATGGCAGGATCAGGCCACAGTATTGCTTGCATTCAGCATAGCTCACCGTCTCAAGAGAATTTAAGTTACAGATTGTAGAAATAGAAAATTATATGGGCTAGATCAGTGGTTCTCAAACTTTTTCGCACCGGGACCCACTTTTTAGAATGACAATCTGTCCAGGACCCGCCGGAAGTGATGTCATGGCCAGTAGTGCCATCATTGTGACGCTAGAACCTGCTAAGACTGCATTTCCTGAGACTGCAGAAATAAGTTGGGCTATTTCTCAGCCATTTTCCAATAGCAGGGTGAGAGCACAATCCTAAACAGGAGTTAGGCTGGCATAAGCTAAGTCAGCAAAGTTTGGCCAGCACAAGGGCAACCATAAAGCGTGTTTGGACTACTCTCAGAGTCAGGGAGGATGGCTCACGTCTGCGTGCTGGCCTCTCTGACTCCAAGTGTGGTCGAAACATACTTTACGGTGTCCCTTGTGCTGGCCAAACTTTGCTAGCTTAGTTTATGCCAGCCTAACTCAGTTTAGGATTGCGCCCTGAATCAGAAAGAAAAAAGACTATTTACAACCTTGACACAAGCAAAACAACCACATAGCCCTCCCTCTTTCCAGCATCCCATCTTCCCATACTTTCAATGTGGCTGCTCTAGGTGCTTTACGACCCACCTGAAATTGGCTCGTGGCCCATTGGTGTGTCCTGACCCACAGTTTGGGAACCACGGGGCTAGATAAGATGACAGTGCAAGAGCAGACACAATCCATGCAGTGGTCGCAACACAAGAGACCTTTCTAAGATATCTGGTAGATTACATTCCTTACAGACATTAATTGATGAAGAGCATAAGCAACTCCCTGCCCACCAAGACTATCGAGGGATGCAGATGAGAAACTGACAGCCCCATCCTAACAAGAGCTCGTGCAGCAGAGCCAAGTGCCCGCAGCTGTATCCAGCGCCCGTCCCCTTTCAACCCCAGCCTGCCCAATGGGGCTGCTCAGATCTGTGCCAGTTATTTAGCTGGCGCATCTTTGAGAAGCTCTTTGTAGAGCTTCCAGGCACGGGAAGGATAAGGTATTGTCGAGGCCCATGCTGCTGATTCTGCCCCTCCTCCTGGGGCTGTCCCACCCCCTGTTCCTCCCCTCCCCTGCCCTGTTCCACCCCTTCGGTATTAACCCGGTATGTATCCACCTTCGCTGGAGACACACTCGCCTACTCCAGTATGTATCCACCTTACATCCTACTTTATTAATGCATGTATCCACCTGGTTCTAACATTGATTCTCTTTCTTTACATCCTACTTTATTAATGCACTGAAACACACATACATCACCCACTTCTCTCTTTCTTTACATCCTACTTTTTAATGCACTGAAACACACATTTTTACATCTGATCAAAAATACATAAGTAAAACGTGAACACATTTACACCAACGGAAACCTTCTGGAGATTTCGATGGTGGGTGTGCTGTTATATCCCCCAAACCTGGGTATTTTTATACCCCTCTGGCACAATTAATTATCCTATCAGGATAAAGGTCGGTTTCTCCTGATTGCATTACTAGCTGAATGGAACCTTCTTGATTAGATTTGCATTCCTGACCCCAGCTATGACCTCACACCTATTGCAAACACAAACGAGACAGGCATCTGGTTTCAGCTCTTTCCCACATTCTGGAGCCATGTTTTACCAAATGGAGTCAAGCCATGGCCTAACCAAAGGTGGATACATACCGGGTTAATACCAGCGGCGTCATGCAGCCGGAATGCTGGGCGGGAGGAACGGGTGAGCGGCAGCCCGCCTGTTGCGTACCGCTCCGTTTCGCCGTCTTCCCCGCCCCCAGGGAAGCGTTCCGGCTGCATGACGCCGCTGGTTAATACCCAACCCTTCTACCAGGCAAGCGCTGTGGGGTAGAGGTGGTCAGAGGCATAGGGAGGGTGCCAACGGGCGGGGGGGAAGGCAAGCGCTGCGGGCTCAGGGCACAGAAGTGTGGAAAAACCCACACGCTTTTCAGGGCCCCCCTCCTTTGCGCTTGGATTGCCCCCAAATGGAGCCATCTTGGGCACAGGGAGATGTGGTTGGGTGATGCATGGGGCGGGGGCAGCCATGCTGGAGGCACTGTGACATTGCCCTGCCCCAGGCGCCCTGCGAGCTGAGAATGGCTCTGGAGGCGGCACTTGAAGAAGAGCATCAAAGAGCACCCTGGACTGGGATGCAAGGGAGAAGGCGGTCCTTTAGGTGCTCCTTTAGGCAGCTTGTTCTATAAAGCAGCAGCCAGTGCCTGCATTCCCCAGCAGAAAGGTCTGTGCCGGCCCACCAGCATTGCATTCAAGCCCCTGGGTGCCAGCGGAGGTAAGTAAAGTGCCAGGTGGCACACGAGCTGGGAGAGGGAGCTGGTAGAAGGGGTGGGTATTAACCAGCGGCATCATGCAGCCAGAACGCTGGGCGTGAGGAACGGGTGAGCGGCAGCCCGCCCGTTGCATACCGCTCCGTTTCGCCGTCTTCCCGTTGCATACCGCTCCGTTTCGCCGTCTTCCAGGGCGATATTATTAAATTATATTAAATCTTGCGAGCATAAAGTTGAATTAAATAGTTGAATGTTAGTCCTATGTGACTCTCAAATTGCGCTGTAGCCTAATTGTCCCCAGTTAGAGCAAAACCAATTGTTTCGATCTTCCCATGGCCTGACGAGATGTGTATGTTTCTGTTTTAAATATTTTTATGTGTGTGTTTAATGTTAAAATCAATTTTTTAATGCTTGTATTTTTTGCTGTTCTCTCCTTATTGTTGTGTTACTCTGTACTTTTCACGTAGCTTTGTAAGTTGCCTTGGCCATTTGCTTCGGCATGGGAAAGGTGGGATGTACATTTTTCAAATAAATAAATTCCAGAAATGCTGAGAAGAACTTCTCATGCAGCATTTCATGAAAAAACACTCACCGGGGGGGGGGGGGGATGCGACGACAAAGTGTCACATTTCACAGCACCAAAAAACTGTCACTGTTCTTTTCTAAAATCACTATTGGCATTCTAAAAATGCAGGTTTTTCTCCAACAGCGGCCAATGAGACGCTCGAGGGAAGATCACTAGTAGGACAATGTGACAAGATTCATTCTCTCAGCTACATCCCCATTGATGAGATGGCACTTGATGAGAGTTTATCTCTAAATATGGATACTCCACTTTTAACTATATCTACAATGACGAAAGCTTTACAGCCTATCTTGTATAAGGCATTTCATATAGCTAAATGTGGCTATTTCCACAGGTTTTGAGTAGTATTTCTGTATGTTTATCTTCAGAGGTGTCTCTATTCAGAGAATAATCCTAGAATTATTCTGAATCCTAGAATTATTATTTTAGTATTCTGAAAAGAGCAACACATTTTTCCTCTAGCCATCATTTCCACATGCCATGCTACTGTACTTTATATGCTTTTGGTCGCAATCCTAACCTGGAGTTATGCTGGTACAGTTAGGCCAGCAAAGTTTGGCCGGCACAAGGGACACCGTAAAGCTCATTTGGACCACTCTCGGAGCTAGGGAGGATGGCTCACGTCTGTGTGCTGGCCTCTCTGACTCCAAGAATGGTCCAAACATATGTAATGGTGTCCCTTGAGCCAGCCAAACTTTGCTGGTCTAACTGTGCCAGCCTAATTCCAAGTTAGGATTGCGCTCTTAAATCATGTCATCCTTTTTTTTTTTTACCAGACACCTATGTATTGAGAGCTGTGTGGTGTACAGAAATTCAACAGGTGGAGTTCTTTTAGTCACCACATTTTGCCAAGAGAAGCTTCAGCTGCTAATTTTTTTTGCTTACTGTTACAAGCATGAAAGCCATGCCAGAAAATATATGGCGCCCACCTATATGTTTTTAATTTGGGCTAAGTGTATTGGTGGTGTACAGTATTGGCACATCATTTTCTGGGAGGCAATAGAGACTGTAAGATGTTTTGGTTACAATATCGTCCTATACACTATACCAGTGGTTCTCAAACTTTTTAGCGCCAGGACCCACTTTTTAGGTTGACAATCTGTCCAGGACCCACTATAAGTGACGTCACGGCTAGAAGTGCCGTCATTGTGATGCCAGAGCTCTTTCCCTTTCCCAGAATCCCATCTTCCCATATTTTCAATATGGCTGTTCTAGGTGTTTCACGACCCACCTGAAATTGGCTCGCGACTGTTGGATCCCGACCCAAAGTTTGGGAGCCACTGCACTACACATATTACAACAGAACCACCATTTCATATTGGAAAATTATTCTGCCATATTTCACTGCAATTGTGGTTGCATTTATTTTCCCTTGTCTTCCCGAATAAAACCTGTTATAATTATGCTTGTTTTGCTTTGTGCTTTTTCTTCTGTGCTACATGCATGCTTTCTGATCCAAGTAATTATTTCATATTTGGAAGAGATGGCAGAAAAGACTGTGTGTTGAATGTAAAAGACCAAATGCAAACAAGAGCTTGACAGGTATACAATCCTAATTCTAAAAAGCAAACCATGTTCCTTTTCAAATCCTGCACTGAAGCAGTCTTCACTATACAAACAAACTCCCTTATAATGCAGCTTTTGGTCCTTGGAGATGAAGATTCTATAGTTTCCCTAAGTTACAGTGGCCAAAAGCTGCAGGGAGCAGAAAAACCCAATTACAATCTTAATCTTGTAGCCACAATCCCTTGATGAAGCCCTACACATACATGTGGAGGTCTCTCGTTATCTTCAATGACCAATGCTGTGTGTTCTTATGATTCCCATCTGCAGCAATGGAATGCGATGCAGAAACAAATGGATCTAGATGTGACAGCATTTATTTCTAAACTATATTGGCCTGGATGTGTCTTTTTTCTTCTTGGTTTTGGCAAATGTCTCAGCGCAATTTAGGAAACAGTTTAGCTTATAGTTGTTGAAGGCCGAAACACAGCAGGTACAGGTATAAAATTTATCTTTTTGCTACTTATTTATAACTTTACACATCCAAAAAGGAGATGCATACGAACAGGCCACCCAGTAAGAAAGTAAGTCCCACAGATTTAAAAGATTTCTGTCTTATCTGAAAAGGCCAAATGGGAGGTTTCTTTCAAGGGTCAAATGCTTGAAAATGGGGAGAAGGAAAGAATTCTGGAGGAAAGGTCCATCGTGGGCTATAGGCAATGATGGATTGTGCAACCTCCTTACAAAGGTGGTGGGCTACTGGTACCGGGTGCAAGGGAGTGGCAACAGGATGCAAGCATCTTGTTGTCTCATGCCTCCCTGGGGCGCCTGGTGGGCCGCTGTGAGATACAGGAAGCTGGACTAGATGGGCCTTTGGCCTGATCCAGCAGGGCTCTTCTTATGTTCTTATGTTCTTATGAATAATGATCACGATTATCACTCAAGAAGACTGTAGGATTCTGATAGGTATTTGAGGCACTAAATTCACCAAGAACCTTTTACACCAGTGTTTCTCAAACTGTGGCTCAGAACCCACTAGGTGGGTCACGAACAATTTAACCCTAACACAGCCATCATTGAAAATATGGGAAGATGAGACAGTGGACCAGGGGGAGGTCTATGTGGTTATTTTGCTTGTGTCAAGGTTGTAAAAAGGATTTTTATCCCTTTCTCCTATTGAAAAATGGCTGAGAAATAACCCAACTTATGGCTGCATTCTCAGGAAAGCAGCAGCCTCTGGCATCACAATGGCATCACTTCTGGCCACAACATCACTTCCAGTGGGTCCCAAACAGATTGTCATTCTAAAAAGAGGGTCCTGGTACAAACAGTGGTTTCAGAACCGCTGTTTTACACAATATGGTGTTTTGTGAGAACAATCCTTTGGCTCCTTTGACATGCTCAAGAGTGTTATGGTGAGGGACAGAAGGAGACCCTTCTTGACTACCCTCTCTTTCTTAAGAACATAAGAAGAGCCTTTACCTGCTGGATCAGGCCAAAGGCCCCTCTAGTCCAGCTTCCTGTATCTCACAGGTGCACCAGGGAGGCATGAGACAACAAGACGCTTGCATCCTGTTGCCACTCCCTTGCACTCGGTACTCTGAAATACCCTACTACTAATGTAAGGAGGTTGCACAATCCATCATGGCCTATAGCCCACGATGGACATTTCTTCCAGAAATCCGTCCAATCCCCTCTTAAAGGCATCTAGGCCAGACGTCATCACCACCTCCTGTGGCAAAGAGTTCCACAGATAAACTACCCAAGATTTATCCCAAGATAAATACTGTTTAACTTGAACCAGGGCTCGTAACTTCTAATTACCCAGGTGTGAAGTGCTTTGAATGTATCATATACATAATAATTATAGTTTTCAATTGGAGATGTTGCAAATTAGTCATGAAGACTGTTTTTCTCTCATTGTTTTCCCAGATCACACATTTGGGATTACGGATGTGTCCAATTCAGTGGCGTCATGCAGCCGGAACGCTGGGCGGGAGGAATGGGTGAGTGGCAGCCCGCCCATTGCGTACCGCTCCGTTTTGCCGTCTTCCCCGCCCCCGCAAAGACGGCGAAACGGAGCGGTACGCAACGGGCGGGCTGCCGCTCACCCGTTCCTCCCGCCCAGCATTCTGGCTGCATGACGCCGCTGGTCCAATCCTACCCAACTTCCCAGTGCTAACGCAGCTGTGCAAATGGGGCATGCTCAGCATCTTGCTGTAGGGCAGCGGTCTCCAAACTGGACAACGCTGTGTTGATTAAAGCATCCAAGGCACAAACAGCTTCTGCCGTTTCTGCCCGGAACACACAAGCCCCCACAACTACAGTCCCCCGTGTCTTCACGCTGAGCCACTTCTGGGGTCTGCCACTCCAGCATGCCTCGCACGCGAGGTTCCGTGAAGGCTTCAGGGGAGACCAGATCTGGCCCACTGGCCAGAGTTTGGAGCCCCCTGCAGAAGGGTGTCAGTCACAGAGGCCTCCTCAAGAGAAGAGAACGCTTGTCACCTTACCTTGGGGCTGCGTCATGGCTGCATCAGTGCTGGGAATTTGGATAGGATTGGGCCCAAAGACTTCTAGGGTAAAGGAATATATATTAGTCTGGTCAATTTAGGGATTCCTAGGGGGACGAAGGGAGTGATGTTATTCAGGGGGAACAGACCAGAACGGGTGTCCCAGATCCTAACAGGCTCCGTGGCTGGTTCCGGGTTCCCGACAAGTTCCAATCAAAAGTGAGTTCCTGTTCCTAAATCATTTGAATGACACCACTGCTTTAAGGTATACTTCATGTTATACTTACGATGCAGCCTTGTTTTGTATTTAAATGCATTTCAGTAAACCAGGGCAATTCCTATCAATTACAAATAAAAAGGGACAGACCCCTAAAGACCCATCCCTATGACAAAGCATGAAGCCCCCCTGCAATTCAGTAGCAGCATTCCTGTCCCCTGGTGACTCTGCAAGAGATCGGGAAGTGGGGAGACATTTCCAAGACTTCTGGGTGCAGCAGCTTGCAAATTGTCTTGGGCTAGACCAGTGATGTTGAACCTTTTGGGCTTGGAGTGTCAAAAATTTGGAAAATGCTTAACTTGATTCTGCTGGTGTGTCAATCCCTCTCCCAAACAAAAGAGAAACAATTCTATATATTCATTTATTTAAACAAAAAATACAGTCCAATCATGTGTGGTGCTAGGTATTCTACAAAGAAACATCAAACAAATACAAAAATGAAAAATGAGTAAAGCAAACTCAATTTTTGTCGGGCATTGGTGAATTCTAGTGTGTTACCCCAAATGTTATGGTGTGTCCCCTTTGACACACGTGTCATAGGTTCGCCATCACTGGGCTAGACAAAGGACAGGGTATATTATTTCGACAAGACTGGCTTGAAACTTGGCATTTTCCATTTTAGAAATTAAGCACATGACTGACCTAGGGTAGATAGCAAGAGTTATTCTCTCTCTCTCTCTCTCTCTCTCTCTCTCTCTCTCTCTCTCACACACACACACACACACACACACACACACACACACACACACACAC
>JAJKFI010000007.1:25347068-25358649 GCA_029204185.1 Lerista edwardsae
CACACACACACACACACACACACACACACACACACACACACACACACACATTCTGGGATTCTATTTCTATATATGCAGGGCTTGTTGGTTCAGTATAACAACTGCAGAGAATAACCTATGAATCTTAATTGTGTAAACAAGCCCTGAGCTAGGAACTCCTCTTAGATGCCTACAACAGTAAAATAGCTCCTGAATTTCCAAACATGCAGTCACAATGTGGCTGAAGGAGCTCTCGAAAGAAGCAGGAGAAGCACTGCATCAGTTACTAAAATTCAGCCGCCTCTAAGGTTGAAGGCAACTGCTTAAAAATGACTCACAAAAAATTTAATGTGGAAATGTAGGGGGGAAATCAGATTTTCTTTCTTGACTTGATTTACATGGACTTTGCTAGTATTTCAGGATATAGATCTGCTCACAGAAACACATGGGATCAGCTAGGAAATGTTTTCGCACTTTCTGAGTAGTATACTTGGGGAGAAATTTTATTCTGTGGGTCAGGACCCACCAGTGGGTCATGAGCCAATTTCAGGTGGGTTGTGAAACACTTAGAGCAGACATATTGAAAAGATGGAAAGACGGGGGACGGCTGTGCAGTTTTGCTTGTGTCAAAGTTGCAAATAGGCTTTTTACCTTTCTAATTCACTGTGCTATTGGAAAATGGCTGAAAAATAACGCAATTTATTGCTGATTCTCAGGAAAGCAGCAGGCTCTGGAGTCATAATGATGGCACTTCCAGCCATGACATCCCTTCTGGTGGGTCCCAGACAGATTGTCATTCTAATAAGTGGGTCCCAGTGATAAAAAGTTTGAGAACCACTGCTGTAGGGGATTTTTCTACAGCTCCATTGAGAAGTCAACACATTGCAATTAGAAACAGGAACTTTGACCTTGAGTCCAGTGAAATCTGGAGAAAGGCGGTATAAAAATACATCAAATAAATAAATAAATAAATAAATAAATGTGCAGCTGATGCAGCTTCATCTGTCAAACTAAGGTTGGGCTTATGCATCTCATGTAAGAAACGACAGAAATGTTACACCATTTTCCACCAATGATGCGTTAAAGCAACATTGGTAGAAATGCAATCGCCAATGCATAATTGGTAGAAAATGGTTAAGCAAGGAATCCTGGGAAACTTTTTTAAAAATCTGAATTATTTGAAAAAGGATTTAGATTGGTAGTTAGCCTAAGGATTTCAGAAGCTAGACGCAAATGTGCTTCCATATTGCATGCATGCTTTAGTGTACCACCAAACATTGTAATTAATCTGGAGTCTTTAGGGCCACAATAAAAGTAGCATGAGAGGGCTAATAAATATCAGTCCTCTCGCTACATGGACATCAGGGAAGGGGTTAGGAGTGGGTACCTTTCTCTAAATGAGCGAGAGAACACCAACATTCTATGCTTGCTGTGAAAAAGTGAAAAAAATCAGTCCTGTTGAATTGTTCAGTAATGTTGAAACAAACCACAACAACCCTATGACTACACAACATCCTGTAGTGTCAAGAAGACAAAACTCAGCAATAAACAACAGTGCACCTTGACATCTCATTGGAAAATGGTGATAAGTGATAAGCACTCACTTATACATACAATGGGAAGAGGGTTTTGTTATCTGTAATGGATACCGGTTGCTAACTCAAAGGAGGCAAAGAGGCACATTCTATGCCGGGCAGGTGTAGGGTGTTCAGTTTGTTTTTCAGTGGGAAATGAAATGGAGCTCCTCTTACAGTTCTTTAGAAAGGTGTTATGTCAAAGACGCACTTAAGAGGATGCAGTGCTATTGGTGGGGGGGGGGAATCAGATATCACCCAAGGTTAGATGCTTAACTGAGCAGGTCTAAAGCCACCCATCAAACAAATTATAAAGGAATAAAACTGCTCTTCATGTCAATGACGTCTCTCATCACAAGGTTCTTGGAGGCATTCAGGTGCCAATGACACTTAATCATACCTAGCAATTTTGCGCCACCTTTTCTCACATCTCCTCTTTGCGCTTTGCTCACTTCCCTGAGCAGTGATGGGTGCCAAAGGCTTGTTCAGGAGAGCGCTATCGTCCAGCTCTGTTTGGGAAAATCACCTTTGACAGAGTTGCATTATAAACCACAGGGGCGCTTGATTTCCTGACATTTCTCCCCCTCCCCCCAATGAATAAGAGAAATGGTGAAGGCGTTTTAGTGAAGATAAAGAGCACATTGGCCGCACCATGCCTCATGCCACCTCAACTCCATCCCACAGCGAAGACACCTGATTTCACCAGGAGGAGCGAAAACAACCTCTCCCACTTCATCGCAGGAAAGTTAACGTGGGGATCAGACTCACGCGACAACATCAGATGGTGACGGTTTGGAGAAACCCTTATGAAGAACAGTTATGATGCCCCCTTTCCATGGGGCATTATAGGAAGTGCAGGATATTTCACAGATCAACATCCCTGGCCAAAGAAAGCTCTGCATCTATTTAAAATAAACCTCTTTTTTTAAGCAAAAGAAAAAAGAGAAAATTCAACAGTTTTCCTTGCAAAGCGCATCTGTTCACCCTCTGCCTACAGATCTGCTTAGCCTGCCAGGATCTCCAAGACTCCTCTTCGGCACTAGTTCTTATTGCTGCCCTCCTGCCACCTGCAAAGCTTCTCTTCGTGACCAGGGAAGTGCCACCTGGGCGGAAGTTTTCAGGGGTCAGGGACCTGGGATGCCCGCAGCCTTGGGAAGCCCGAGTGCAAAGTTGAGGGCAGGGAAATAAAAGCTTCCCTGAGCAAGCACCCAAACTGGGACCGAGAGGGAGCAGGAAACTGGTTTCAAGGGAGAGACGGCACAGAGACTGCTCGGGGCTGGTGTGCGGCCCCCGGCATCTCTCCTTGCCATATTGGGTCCCTTTCCCCGAACAATCCTTCCTGGGTACAAGCAGAGGGGACACACACACACGCATCACTGTTCTTTGGTCCTGCAATACAGCAGGCAAGAAGGCAAAGGTGGTGCTGGTGGTGGGGAGAGCGTGGTGCTCAGGTTCCTGACCTAGAAAAAAAAAAACCCAGCTACTTACAGTTCGTAGAAACTGGATTTCATCCTCCCCTCCTTCGCCCCCTTCAGCCATGGCTCTGCTCGGCTTCTGATCGCTTCCACTGGCGGCGGCGGCGGCGGCGGCAGCTCCTCGCTGGGCTCAGCTCAGCTCCCTTCTCCTATTAGCACACAGCTAATCCATCGCCTTATAGGGAGCCCAGCTAACTCCACTGCACTGCAGACTGTCAGTCAACTCCCTCACTGCCACAGCCAACGGAGCTGCCTTGCCCAGTTCTACAGCAAGCCAAGCCCCCCCCCCCGCACTCACGCCGTTCCCCCCTCCTTTCTCTCTGGGGAGAAGCCTATCAGGAAGGCATTGCAGGAAGCGCTCTCTGCATCAGGAAGGGTCTCCCCCACCCTTTAAAAGTCGATAATAGCACAATGATGGGGAAACGTTGGTGCACGCGAAGCTCTCCCTGCCATTTTTTGGAGGGGAGGGGGCAGATGACTGTCTTTCCATATATATATATTTTTGCATATTTATTTTCTCAAAGTGTCACACTCTGCAACTCCTCTCCGATTGATGCGTATTTCCAAGGATAAGACTACTCGTGGCTGCTACCGCCAGGCGCGGGCAGGATGCTTTGAAGTGCACGCTTTAGGCGTGTGCAAACATTCAGGATCGCCTTTCTGCAGAAGCAGCAGCCTCGGCAGTAGCAGCAGCAGTAGCAGCGATTCTCCTTGGCACAGAACAAAAAAAGGCGATGCACAATTATTACTCACGACCCTGCCCTTTTCAGCTTAGAAGCAGCCATCCTGAGCAGCGAGAAAAAGTTTTTCAACTGAAGCCTGATCACAGGTCAGCAGGACAGGATCATTCCCTTTGGGACCCCCCTCCCCTTTGCACCCCCCCCCCACTACTGAAGCCAATCAGGAACACTGTTCGTCCCCTCGAATTCCAGAGTCCCACCTTAGGGCTGATTCTCTGTTGGAACTGCCACTGAAATCCAAGAGGGTTAGTACTCCAGAGTAGAGCTTGTTGGAATTAGGCTGTAGGAATGTCTCTGTGGCTTTACCAAGATCTCTCAGTGGACGTTTCCACAGTTGTTGGAAGTTTATAGAGCAGGGTTTTTCAAACTGGAGTTTTCAAACCCCCTTGTCAATTTCAGATGAGTCAGGTAGAGAATATCGAAAATATTCAAATTTTCATCATTGAAAATATGGGAAGATGGGATGCTGGAAACGCGGAGGGCTATGTGGTTATTTTGCTTGTGTCAAGGTGGTAGAATATTTTTTTTTTCCTTTCACTTTGCTATTGGGAAATGGCTGAGAAATCACCCAACTTATTGCTGCAGTCTCTGGAAAGGAGCAGGCTCTGGTGTCACAATGAGGGCACTTCCAGCCCTGACATCAGTTCTGGTGGGTCCAGTTAGCAGCATAATTAAATCTAATGAGTGTCACTCTGAAATAAAGGGAAAACCACAGGCAAGATCCATCCTGTGCATTAACAGAAAACGCTTCTGCTTACAGAAGGGCAGAGAAGAGACATTTTTTTTCAGGCCAGTGACATACCTAGATCAGAGCACTAAGCTTTGCAAGCAGCAGCTCCCCCTCCTCTTCAGAACCATTCGGAGCTAATATAGCCTCCATTTTGCTCTAGCTGCTGGGAATGGCTCCAAAGAGAAGGGGGAGCAGCGCAGTGATGTCATCCGGGCGCGCCAGGAACCGGAACGCCCAAATGATTGGCAGCCCTCCGCCCCTATGGCGGAGGCCAGCCACGCCTCCCTGCACCTGGAATTGCTCCATTTCAGAGCGATTTGGACGCGCGGGAGGGCGGGAGGGCCCAGGCGCAGCTCGCCCATCCTCGGGAGAGGCGGCGCGGCCTGGGCCCGTCCGCAGAACTAGCAGAACGGCATACCGGGCCGTTCCGCCATGTTGACACTGCTGGAGCAGCTGCTTGCAAAACATAGTGCTGTGGTCCCCCTCAAGGGACGCCGCTGTTTCAGGCAGAGGCCTTTGCAATCCAAGAAATGCTGCTGTAGGAGATGTGGAGGGGGAAGATCTGGATATAACCTGGAGGGGGCTTTCAGGTTGTGAGAGCCTCCTGCTGGGGGAATATTTGAAAAGTCCCCATCCGTGTAAGGGGAAACATGGTACATGAGAGTGGCTGCAACTCAGTAGCATGGCTCATGCCTTGTGCGCAGAAGGCAACAGGTACACGCCCTGATAATTGCAAGCTGGGCTGGCTGGGCAAGACTTTTGTCTGCAAACCTGAACAGCCACAGCTACAGGGGGGTGGCACGGTAAGTACTATAAGCACTGCAATGTGCTGGGGAAGCGAGGCCTCCAACTTGCCATCGGAGCCATTCTGGGCAGCGCTGGCAAACTGCATTCACATTGCCATTGCTGCCCAGAATGACTCTGACAGCGAGTGGGAGGGGCTGCTTACATGGAGCATTGTGGTGCCTGCAGTACTTACCACGTCACCCCCCTGTAGTGATATCACTGCCAATCAGCAGTACTGAGCTAGATGGGCCACAGGCAGTGGTGTCATCTAAATGACTTAAGAACAGGTACTCACTTTTGATTGGCACGTGTCGGGACCCGCCCACCAGAAGTGACGTCATAAGCCGGAAGTGAGGTCGTGGCAGGAAGTGACATGAAAAAAGCCCTTTTTGAGGCCTCAGACAATTTTAAACTGACCCAACAGTTGCAACAGTATTCCACAGCACCCCCAGAACATATTAAGGAGGCCTGGCATCATGTTAAAGTGACCCAACAGTTCCAAAACCTCAGGGCAGCTCATTTTTCAGTGGCAAGGCAAGGCAAGGCAAGGCTCCGCTCGCTGCCTGCCTGCCTGCCTGGCTCTGAGAACATGCAGGCAACTCAAACGTGCAGGAAATTCAAACGTTGCTGAGGGCGGAGTCGACGAGTGGGCGGGCGAATGGGCGGGGCCAGCCATAATCCTAGAAACCGGTACTCGCGTACCCCTGCGTACCCCCTGCATGACATCACTGGCCACAGGCAGTGGTATCATCTAACGGCCAAACAAGAGGATCGCTCCGTGGGCTAGCTCCGCCCACCCATCACCATTCGCCGCCGCTCCATGATGGACGCAGCGCTGCGAGGCACTCCTGGCACCCGGTGCGCCCCCCCCCCCCACCCCCCCCGGGAGCAGGCCCCCCCCCCCCGGCCCGGGGGGCCCCGCCGCGCCGCGTCCATCACGGAGCCCACGGAGTGTTCCTCTTGTTCGGCCGTTAGATGACAACTGGCCACAGGTCCATTGTAATATTAGGCGGTTTCATATGCCCCCTTCTTCTGTGCTAACCACAGCACTTGAACTCTCATCCCATTTGTGCAATGATTCTTATATTCCCTTAATATAAGAACAGATAAGGGCCATCATTTTCCTGGTGGCGCACTCTCTCACAGCACAGAGAAACACATCAACTGAGACACTCACATAAAAAAAGGCTTTTTATTCTTTCCCACAGAATATCCAACAAACCAGAGCAGCAATTTTCAACCAGTGTACCGTCGCACATGTACCACATTAATGGGCCACGAATGGTCCACAGGTGTGCTGCAGGAGTTTGGGAGTGTAATGTATTAGTAGGGCCATTGGGGGATGCGAGCCCACAGAATGGTGTGCCTTGTCAATTGTCTAAAAACGGATGAGGTGCCTTGACCATTTTAGTGCCTTGTCAGTGTGCTGTGAGATGAAAGGGTTGAAAAACTGTGCCAGAGGTTTATCCACAAGCGTAATTAAACACAAAGACGAAAGCAAGCACGTATTAAGGGCACAATCCTAACGAACGTTCCAGCACTGGCATAGCAATGCCAATAGAGCAATGTTCTACATTCTGCAATGGAGTAGTAGTCATAGAAGCCTCCTCAAGGCAAGGTGTGTGTGTGTGTGTGAGAGAGAGAGAGAGAGAGAGACAGAGACAGAGACAGAGACAGAGAGCTCAGACCAGTGGCGTTATTCACCCGGTACGCTGGGCGGGACTTACCTTTGAGCGGCAGTCCGCCCCGGCAGGCAGGAAAGTGGCGGAATGCAGCGTGATGCAACGGGCGGACTGCCGCTCAAAGGTAAGTCCCGCCCAGCGTACCGGGTGAATAACGCCACTGGCTCAAACTGGTCTAAACCCTCAAAGCTAAAACAGGAAGTAGCCCTCTGAATTTCATGTCCTCTAATGTCAGCTTATTCTCCTTTTCTGCTTCCAACAACAGTCGGAAATGCCACTGAGGGACAAACATCACATTCACAGATTTCGGGGAGCATGTCCATGTGGATTAAACCAAGCAGAGCCAAAACCCAAAGAGAGAAAAGGGGGAACAGTGCCAAAAAGAAATGTTTGAATGCAAAACAATATCTTTCCCTTCTAAGAGAGAGCAGCAGGTGGGGAGGTTGGTCTACTGCATGCTCCCATCTGTAGTTGTACACTGATTATGAAACTTGGCACATTCCAATAGGAATTTTTCTTTCACCAGATCAGGGTTTTCTGTGAGATTTATTATCTGTCATGACGTCAGTAACAAAAAAAAAATGAACGGCATCTATAGCAAGATTCTTGTATTGCTGTGTGTTTTATATTCTGAATCTCTGATCCAGATGGAAGTAAAAAATGGAATAGAAAAAGGTTGTCTCCACTTTCTAATGCGTAACACAAAATCTGGTTTTTTTTAAAAACGAAGGCTACAATTCTCTGCACGCTTATGGGTAAGGTTCCCAGATTCAAACTGGGACAGTGCACCTAAACCTTTAACCACTGTACAGAAGAGGGAATTTTGGCAGGTGCAGCTTTTGAAAGCTTTCCTTGATGAGATGCACCTGCCCAAACTCCCTCTTCTTTACAATGGTTAAAGGTATAGTATAGGCACTCTGTCCCAGTTTGAATCTGGGAACCCTACTTATGGGGGGAGGAAGCACCACTGGTTTTGATGGGACTCGTTGATTTATTTGAAAACATATTTATCTACATTTCCTCTCAACAGTGGGATATCCAAGAAGGCTCACAATAATAAAATACAATCCATCTCAAAAATTACTCATACACGCAATAAAAAACAGGCAAGGAATAAAAACACGCCGAGCAGTAAAACCGAAGTAAAAAAAGCAGCAAAGCACAAAACCACAATAAACCATTAGAACATAAGAAGAGCCCTGCTGGATCAGGCCAAAGGCCCATCTAGTCCAGCTTCCTGTATCTCACAGCAGCCCACCAGGTGCCCCAGGGAGGCATGAGACAACAAGATGCTTGCATCCTGTTGCCACTCTCTTGCACCCGGTACCAGTAGCCCACCACCTTTGTAAGGAGGTTGCACAATCCATCATTGCCTATAGCCCACGATGGACCTTTCCTCCAGAAATCCGTCCAATCCCCTCTTAAAGGCATCAAGACCAGATGCCATCACCACCTCCTGTGGCAAGGAGTTCCACAGATTAACTACCCGCTGGGTAAAAAAGTACTTCCTTTTATCTGTTTTAACTCTCCCAACCCTCAGTTTTAGTGGATGCCCCCTGGTTCTGGTGTTTTGAGAGAGGGAAAAGAACATCCCTCTATTGACTTTATCCATTCTTTAACTGCAGCCAATGAAGCACTGAAAAAAGAAGTAGCAACTAAACAATAGAAAACCTAAGGCAAGAAAGGCAAATGGAAAACAACTGACTTAAGCCCCTGCCAGATGGTTTGTAGGGAGGGCACAGATCTGAATTCAACAGGGAGGGAATTCCAAAGTTGTGGGGCCACCACAGAAAAGACCCCACTTTCTTGCAGCCAGAACCTGGCCTTGGCCAGGACAGAGTGCCTATACCTTTAACCTTTACCTTTTTAGAAGAGGGAATTTTGGCAGGTCCCGTTTTGGAAGAGTCTCCTCCAATGACATCAGGGGACGTGCCAGCTGATATGGAAGAAGGTTCCTTAAATACCTTGGTCCCAAACCATAAAGGGATTTTTATAAGTAAAAACCAACACTTTTAACTCCTGCTAACTGGGCAAGAGGCACTTTTTCAAGTGGTGTTCCTCTTATATTTAGGAGAGTAACTGTCCCTCTTCACCCTGCGCAGTGTCTTTTCTAGTGCAGGAGGTTTAGTCGAGAGGGTTAAAGCCTCCGTTTGCCCGAAGATAAGATCCGAAGGTCACCAGTTCGACAACACCGGAAGTCTCAGTGAGCGGCAGACCTTGAGAATTGCGACTGATAAGAGCTGAGCTGAGCTGTCTCCAGCTGCCTGTGAGAGAGGAGTTGTGCTGGGCCAGCTGTTTCTTTGGTGGGAGCAGAGAAGCCGTTTATCAGCCAGCAGGAAGACAAGCGTGTGTCCAGAAAGAAGGACTAAACCACAAAAGTTCCATCTGTATGTTGTAGTTCTTGAAAGATGGAACTTCTTTGTAATTTGTAAAAAACCCTTGCGGGTTTAGAGAAATAAAGCCTGCCTATGTAAACCTTGAATTAAAGCCAGAGGAGCAATCTAATGGCCAAAGAAAGGCGGTATATAAATACTAGCATTATTATTATTATTATTATTATTATTATTATTATTATTATTATTATTAGTGGCTGTTGCTGGTGGTGTTTTGCATTTTTTTAGATTGTAAGCCCTTGTAGGACAGGAAGCCGTTTTACTTTATTATTTGCCTGTAAACCACTTTGTGAACTTGTGTTCAAAAGCGGTATATAAATAGAAATAGAAATAGAAATTTATTGTCATTGTACTCAAGGTATGAGAACAACGAAATGAGGTGCTCTTCCCATCATACAACTTCACATCATACAACTGGACAACACCAAAAAAAAAAATACAAATAACAATTAAAACAACACTAAAAACCATGAGGTATACATTTGTTAAGACCACCAGATTCAAAGCTCTGCATTTAGCCTGATCACAGCACTTGGGTAAAAACTATATTTAAATCTGCTTGTCCTAGCTTTCAACACTCTATATCTTCTTCCCGACGGTAAGATTTCAAACATCGAATGTCCTGGATGTGAAGAATCTCTCAAGATCTTTTGTGTCTTCCTACTACATCCCATGTTATACAAATCCTCCAATGAGGGAAGAGGGCAACCAATGATCTTTTGTGCCCTCTTTATCACTCTTTGGAGTGCCTTCTTCTCCACCCCTGTACAGCTCATGAACCACACACAGAGGCAATAAGATAAAATGCTCTCTATAGAGCTTCGATAGAAGGCAACCAACAGACTCTCTGTTACTGTTAGTTGGTAGGTAGGTTGATTGATTGATTGTTCCTGGAATTAAACTGGTGGCCACTGAAGCTTCTGTAGCTCAGTGGAGTCACATGCTCCAGCCACCTCATTCTGCACAAATTGCAGGTACTAGATGGTCTTCAAGTGCAGTCCCATATTCAGCATGTTACAATAATCAAGTCTTGATATCCACAGGGCATGGACCGTTATGGATAAGCCCAAGCGACGCAGGTATGGCCACAGCTGGAAGAGCAGCCTGAGCTGGACAAAAGACCTCCTGGCCGCTTCCACCATCTCACTGAAGACCTTCAAGCAGAGGCTTGACAGGCACCAGCTGGAGATGCTCTAGGAGGAATTCCTACTTCAGGCAGGGGGTTAGACTAGATGAGCTTGTGCTGTAGGTCCCTTCCAATTCTATGATTCCACGATTCTAATGATCCAAGTGGAGTGATGTGACAAGTCCAGGAAAACCCCCAAACTGCAAATCTGGTCCTGCAGAGGAAGCCCAACCCCATTCAGAGCAGGTTGATGATCCAATACTGTCATAGCAGGTTTCCAAGACAAGGTGGCCTCCTGGTTTTGTCAGGATTTATCTAGATGGTCACATTCATCCACCTTTGTGCCTTGGATGATTCCAATTAATCATTAGCTATGGAATAAAAAGGTATAGGTTTCCCCACCACCGAATGGTCTAGTCGTGACCGACTGTAGGGGGCGGTGCTCATCTCTGTTTCTAAGCCGAAGAACCGGCGTTTGTCAGAGGACAAGCTTCCATGGTCATGTGGCCAGCATGACTCTACACCGTAGCGCACGGAACACTGTTACCTTCCCACCGAAGTGGTCCCTATTTATCTACTTGGATTTTTAGGTGCTTTAGAACTGCTAGGTTGGCAGGAGCTGGGACAAGCGACGGGAGCTCACTCCATAGCGTGGTTTTGAACTGCCAACTTTCCGGTCAGCAAGGTCACAACTCAGCAGTTTAACCTGCTGCACCACCCTAGCACTTATGCAAGGAATACACTTGCATAAATGAAATTTATTTATATTTGAACTGCATGCAATTATTTTTTCCCCCAATATGCTATCTGGAAACCAGATATTAAAGACCAGTTTACCATACCTCTAATACATCCAAAAAGGATTAGTCTGAAACACTTCCAAGCTATGTCTTTAGGACTATTTACACCTGGAAATCTGTTAGTGCTACATAAACAAGAATGAAACACAGCAAACTGCTGAATAATCCTGTTTCCAGGCAACATATTTTATTTATTTGCTACTGGCAGCCTTCTTTTCATTTCCATTATGTTCACTTCTACACGGTAGTGTAAGTATTATTTTAGGAAACACATTTCTTGCCCCAATAAGCAAAAA
>JAJKFI010000007.1:25408649-25431984 GCA_029204185.1 Lerista edwardsae
GGGGGGGGGCTGCCCCCGGTTGGCGTGCCCCACCGCTGCTCGCCCAGGCACTCGGCGCACCCCCACCCGTCCCGTCCCCCCTGGCGAGCAGCCCCCCCCCGAGGCCAGGGCAGCCACGGAACGGACGGGCAGCCAATCACACGTACGTCCTGCCCAGCATTCCGCTTCTTTATTCCCAGATCCCATCACTGCCGTCAAGGTCCTGAGCCGACCAAGCACCGCCAGTGCTCGACTGGTGCATGACCAGCACAGCCGACGATTGCGTCAGCACCCGAGCGTCGGCACTGCTGCTTGCACCGGTCCAGCACCCTACTTGCCGGTGCAGATGCACTTGATGGCACACTTGCCACAGTGCTGGACTGGCGCAACACAGGTATAGGATTGCGCTTTAAATTATCTATGCACTACTGCAATTGTTTAGTCAAGGCACATATGACCAGTAGAAGATTGATTGTGAGCTCTTTAGGACATGATTCTCAAACTTTTAGACCAGGACCTACTTTTTAGAAAGGCGCTTGTATTGAGACCCACCGGAAGGGATGTCATTAACCTGGAAGTGATGTCATAGCCAAAAGTTACATCATCAGGCAGGAAGTGCCATCATTGTATCATAATCTTATGACACCCTTGGAATACAAACTGGCATTCTTGGACTACAGCAATTGCACAACCAGGAAACATCCTTGCAAGATTAGGACAAAATATTATGTACAGTAAATGCACTGAAATACGAATTTATTTATTTTAAAAACACTCACTTGAAAATTCAAATTGTTAACACTCACAAAAGGAATATAATAAGAGTAAAGCCTGCAGCTTCCAAAGTGGTTGCTCCCAGCTTTCCGTGACCCACCTGATATCAGGCCACGACTGATCAAGTGTGTCCTGACCCACAGTTTGAGAAACACTGCTTTAGGGACACGGCACCATAGTAAATGGTGCTTTGCTTACCTCAGTAAACTATTTTGCAGACTTCTTTGGTTTCAAAGCCTCTTTATGCTTATATATGGGTATAAAGAAACAGCTGCAAGCAAATTACAGTGGGCCCTTCTCATCCATGGGCTCAGAACCTGTGGATTGGACCCAGTGTGGGTTCTCAACCCATGTAGGGAGGTCCACAGGCGACCTCCAGATGCAATTGGAGGTCATGTCCAGGAGAGCCTTTTGGCAGGCAATCTGATTTAGCAAAAACTGGAACTGCCTGCCAGACAGCTTCAGCAGGCCTTCTGAGTCACGGGAAGCTTGCTCATAGCACACCCCAACTCAGAAGACCTCTGGGGCACATACGACCTCAGTCATTTTAGCTTTTTCCACACTTTTGCACCAGGAGAACTCTTGGAAAACAACCCCATGATCCTGGCAACCGGATAAAGCTCATCTCTGCAGATTGGGATAGGTGAACATCTCTTCTAAACAGAAAATATCCTTGCCTAGAGCCTCTTAGACTCCAATCCTACGCATATCTGCTCAAAAGTAAGTTCTGTTAGAGTTACTGTAAGTGTGGATAGGATTGCAGCCTTAGAATGCCCTTGGGCCAACGCTAGCCACTCGCTACCAACTGGCACCCTCGCGTCAGCGCAGCTGCCGTTGGCCCGATGCTAGTAGCAGCATTGGCCCAAGGGCGCTGGATGAAGGATGTGCTGTGCTGCTCCTGCACCAGCTGTGTTCGGTGGCACAAGAGCGGTTCTGGGCAGGGTGAGGGAGGGTGTTTCTGGGCAGGCCGGGAGGCGTGCCAGCCTGGGGAGAGGGGTGGAGCCAGCAGCGTCATGCTGCCGGAACGCTGGGCAGAAGGAACGGGTGAGTGGCAGGAACGGGTGAGTGGCAGCCCGCCCATTGCATACACTCCGTTTCGCCGTTTCGCGGGGGCGGGGAAGACAGCAAAACGGAGCAGTACGCAACGGGCGGGCTGCCACTCACCTGTTCCTCCCGCCCAGCGTTCCGGCAGCATGACGCCGCTGGGTGGAGCTCCCGTCCTCAGGCCACGCAGCCCCAATTTGGGCCACACCGCGTCCTCGGCTCTGCGCCTGCTAAACAGCAGGTGCAGATCCAAGGAGCCCATAGACACGACTGGCGCCTACCCCAGGGCAAGAGCGTGAACGTGCCCTTGCCCCAGGGAGGCATCTGCCTGCTCCAACTTGCAGGGGTGCACAGGCCTGCTGACCTTACCGTTCCAGTGCAAGTTAGGATTGCGCCCTCACTAAGTGCTGACTAGGCGTGTTCAGAACTTCAGTGCATACAATATATGTACTTATATGCATATGAATTTTTATTGTTTACATGCATATTATCTTTACATGTATTTTACGTATATGTATATGAACTATTTATTTTATTATATATGTTTATATTTATATGAATGCATTTTTGCCATTTTAAAAGGGCAGTTGATTGAAAATCCTTGAAATCCTGCTCTAATTTCTGAAAAAAATGTAAGTCCCATTGATTTTGATGGAGATTACAGTAGTGTGCCTGACCACAGCATTTCAGCTTATGCAGGTAGAAAATATTTTCTAAAATTAGAAGAATGTGCAGCTAATGTCTATAAATCCCACTGATTACTAAATTTAGTGATGTGCGCTGCCTCTTTCTGTCTTCCATACACGCTTCACAGAGTAGCTTGTCTTGGCAGACTCTCTGCAGAATGGCTCTCTACATTCTATTCTTCCCTGCAGTGCAGTTTGAAACAGGATGGGAATTGTTTGCTTTGGAAAATGAAGCTCCTGCCCAGATCACATTTTCATGAGGCATGAACTAGAGCGTTGTTACTCTTTTTAGAGACACATTAGTATTTCTGCAGGAGATGGAGCAGTGGGTAACCGATTGATTCATGTTCATAAGCATGACTAGGGCTGCATGGAACTTTCCATAGTGAATTGAACTTATTCAGCTCCATTCAATCACTGTATTGATTTATTTCTAATGTACTGAATCAAATATTGTCCCTAGGCCCCCTTTCGTCAATACTGCCGGTGTTCGGTTAACTCAGTGCCATTGACTTATCATTTAGGCCAGTGTTATTCAAACTGTGGGTCGTGACCCACTTGGTGGGTCGTGACCTGATGTCAGGTGGGTAGCAGAAAGCTGGGAGCAGCCATCTTGGAAACTGCAGACCTTACACTTGTTATATTCCTTTTATGAGTGTTAGCGGTTTGAATTTTCAAGTGAGGGTTTTGTGTTTTTTTTTTTAAATTTAATTCACTGTTTTCACATAATATTTTGTCCTCATCTTGCTTTCTGTCAGGAATGTTTCATGGTTGTACAATTGCTGCAGTCCAAGAATGCTAGTTTGCATTTCAGGTGTTATGTGTCATTTTATTATGTTACAACGACAGCATTTCCTGCCACAGTGTCACTTCCAGGTTAATGGCATCATTTCACTTCCCGACATGAGTGCCGTTCTAAAAAGTGGGTCCCAGTCTAACAAGTTTGAATACCACTGATCTAGGCCTGTGTTATTCAAACTGTGGGTCGGGACCCACTTGGTGGGTCACAACCTGATGTCAGGTGGGTCGCGGAAAGCTGGGAGCAGCCACCTTGGAAACTGCAGACCTTACTCTAATTATGTTCCTTTTGTGAGTGTTAACAGTTTGAATTTTCAAGTGAGGGTGTTTTTTTTTTATTTTGTTTTTAGTTCAGTGCTTTTATATCATATTTTGTCCTAATTTTGCTTTCTGTCAGGGATGTTTCATGGTGCAAGTGCTGCAATCCAGGAATGCCAATTTGCATTTCAGGAGTGTAAGTTTATTATGTTACAATGACATCACTTCCTGGTTGATGATGTCACTTCCTGCCACAACATCACTTCCAGGTTAATGACATTACTTCCGGTGGATCCCAACACAAGTG
Source organism: Lerista edwardsae (assembly GCA_029204185.1). NCBI lineage: Eukaryota > Metazoa > Chordata > Lepidosauria > Squamata > Scincidae > Lerista > Lerista edwardsae. Next base: position 25,412,496 of record JAJKFI010000007.1, read on the forward strand.
CCATTCTAAAAAGTGGGTCCTAGTCTAAAACGTTTGAATACCACTGATCTGGGCAATTAAGGTCGCAATTCTAACCTGTGCTTGCCACAGTGGCCTGCGATGTAACCAATGCAGGGTAGGAGGCTGTTGGAGGTCACCTAGGTGTAAGGGGTATTTCCCAGCGGCGTCATGCAGCCGGAACGCTGGGCGGGAGGAATGGGTGAGCGGCAGCCCGCCTGTTGCGTTCCAGTCCGTTTCGCCGTCTTCCCCGCCCCCGCGGCTGCCGCTCACCCGTTCCTCCCGCCCAGCGTTCCGGCTGCATGACGCCGCTGATATTTCCCCCTTACACCATGTAACATCCCAGTCTGCCCTGTAGGGCTACTTGGAGCAAATCCAAGCAGCCCATGTAAGCCTGCCCAGCATGCACTGCCACCACCAATCCCACCCCACTTCCGGACCCGATATTCCCCCATTCTGCCCTCTCTTGCCCCGAAATGCCCCCTCCCAAGCTCTGGAACGCCGTCCCACAACACTGTCTCACTCCCTCTGTTTCTGATGCAAACCTACCTTGTTCTTAAACCTACCCTGGGATCTGGTGGCAACACGCAACATGCACCTCTTTGTGCCAGGGTGGCCTGCTCCTGAGTCAGCACAAATGTGGCTTATGGCACACTGGCAACACTTGGGAGCTGGCACTAGGGGGCCTGAGCCGGCACAAGTGAAGGGTTGCATCACGTTGCTCTTGGCTGCTGGCAGAAGCTAAACATCCTTCACTTAAGTCTCCTGTGGACCATTTTTTGGGAATAAGCCCTCGTTGAACCTGCTCCAATATAAACTTTCGTATTTATATTTACGGGCCTTCTCTGTGGTGGCCCCCCAACTTGAGAATACCCTCCCCTTAGAGTTGAGAACTTCTCCCTCTTTGGCGGTATTTCGGTGGGAGCTGAAGACCTTTTTATTCAGCAGGCTTTTAGTTGTTGACAGGCTGGCTGGGTTTTGCATCCTCTTTTTACACCCTTGTATATTTTATGATCCACGGGGTTGGCTGTTTTAAATTTTAATTGTTTTAATATTGTTTTGACTATTGTTTTTAACTATCACACATAATGATTTTATTGTATTTTAATTGTTGTAAGCCGCCTTGGGTGCCTTTGGGCAGAAAGGCGGGGTATAAATTTTATTATTATTATTATTATTATTACTACTACTACTACTACTACTACTACTACTACTACTACTACTACTAATAATAATAATAATAATAATAATAATAATATTTCTAAATAAAGTTTTAGGCTTACTGGTAGATAAATATAAAACCTACCTGGGTTTCAGCTGGTGCAAGTCTCTTGTGCTGGCCAGGGAGTGTCACTAACGTGTCTCTTTCTGAGTCGGGGAGGTTGGCTTCCCTATGCTGATTCCAGACTTCAGCCAGTAAGTTTCAACTGGCTGAGGGTGGTCGGTGCTGGGGGGGGGGGGGTTGTGGAAGGCAGGGAAGGGCATAATGGAGACGGATTGGAGAGAAGGCGAGGGAGGGTGGACCAATGGGCAGACTGGGCCCGGGAGGGGGGTGGGACTAGCCTTGGAGATCTAGGCCAGATCCAGACCTCCATCCCTGGCTGTGTCGGCCTTACAGGCAGCCCTCGGATTTGCGTCAGCAATTTTGCAGGTGCAAATCCGACATTCCTATAGGGGTGGCTGCCACACAACGTGGTGTAAGGGGAAATAATTCCCCTTACTGTGGGTTGCACTGCAGCCAACCCAACCCTGCGCTGTTCATGGGACAGGTCAGCTAGTCTGCCTGTTCTAGCACAGGATTGGGCTAGGATTGGGCTGCTTATAGGTGACAGTAGTCTTCCAGTACAGAAAATGCCATTAGAGGCTTTCACATTTTGCATGTTGTGAAACTTTGGACAAATGGGGTGGCAGCAAGTGACAGGGCCTTCTCTGTTGTGGCACCGCACTGTGATTGGCCCCTGTGGCACAATTCTGATGAGGCTTAAAAACATTTCTATTTCAATGAACTTTGAGCTGGGAGGAGAGGGAGACTGCCTCACTGCCATCTTATAATTATTTTCTTTTGCCACTGCTCTGGGTATTTAGTTGGAAATGTTTGATTGACAGAATGCTGCTAGTTAATTGCCTGTTTTATTGCTGCAATTTATCTTGTTTTATTGCCAGTTGGTCTGTTAGTTGTGTTTTAATTTTAAATAATATTATGTTTGATTTTTTTTATTGTAAGCTACCTTGTGCAGCTTTTAACTGGAAAGGCAGGGTATAAATTCATTAAATAAAGATGAAGCATGTTTGTCTCTTGGGATACTTTTTGGGAACAAGGGAGCACAGGATAAGTCCAGCTTTGTGGCTATTTGATTCATACAAATGGACCATCGCTTTCTATATAGGGTAAAGGAAGCAGCAGGCAGGTTGCATTTATCCTACGTTGAGATGAAAAGCTGATTATGTCTCTGAGTCGCAGATGAAGGGGAAACCACAGAGATTAGGTTTTGCTTACCATGTGCCCTACATTGCAGATTGACATAATCATTTCACGGTGATCATTTTACACATCATAGCCTTTGCTTTTTGTTGAATCAAATGCGTGTGACTTATTTTCTTTGGAAAATAATAAACTTTAAAAGGTTTCCACTTGATGATGGAGGTTTCAGATGTAATATTGTAGTAGAGGGCTTTAACAGTCTAAGGCTGCAATCCGAAACACCTCTCTCTCTCTTTCTCTCTCTCTCTCTGTGTGTGTGCGCGTGTGTGTGTGTGTGTGTGTTTATAGAAAAAGCTTGCCAGGAATTTGGTTGGATATTGTTAACAACTTTCAGGACAACTTTATAGTAGCCTCATTTCTAACAGCCCAATCCTAATGATGATGCTTAATGATGTCACGTCTGGCCATGACATCACTTCCTGTGGGGCTCCGACAGCGGTGGAATCTAACTGATCCAGGAACCGGAACAGTGACCGGGACTCACCTTTGATTGGCAGCCCGTCCCGTCGGTTCCGCCACCTTCCCGCCCACCGCACGGGCTGCCCTGGTGGACGTGCCCCACAGCCGCTCACTCAGGCACTTGGCGTTCCCCCCACCCGTCCCTCCTGGCGAGAAGGCACCCCCTCCGAGGCCAGGGGCGCATCGCAGCGCCACGTCCATCACGGAGGCGGCGATGAATGGCGGCGGGTGGGCGGAGCTATCCCTAATTAGGTTCAGGAACGGCCGTTCCGGCGCATTCCCCCTGGATGACACCACTGGGCTCCGACACAAGTGCCATTCTAAACACTGGGTCCTGGTGCAAAACGGTTGAGAACCACTGACTTATTGGTTACTGGCTCCGAAAAACATCCACCATCCATTATCTGAGTTCCTTTATGTGTCCCTTGGAACACAATGGCAAACCCATTGGTCTTGTAAAAGGAATTAATTTCAAAGATGATGACCCTTGGCTGGGCATCCAAAATTCTTCTCTGTCTGGAAAGTTAATTGCACCATTTTCTACACTGGGACCTCTTCAAATTTCTTCTCATTTATGAACTGCAGGACGGCTTTCGGCAAATTGCGATATCTCCTACTGTGAATCTGGTATAATAATAATGTACTTCACAGAACTATGGTAAGGATGAGTAAAGATGGTAAAGCACTGATCCTGGAGGCAGAGTGTACAAATTATTTTCAAAATTCTTGTGCTGTTAGAAAAGGCAAAAAGTTGGTAGTAATAATTCCACGTTCCTGAAAATGTATTAACCTTATTAGCTTTCATGATATTTAGCAACATCTTAAAAACTTAGATTCACATTGTTTAACCTTTTGTAAAGCGCCCAACACACTCTTAATGCAACTATTATCAATGATATTCTAAAAATTGATCAAAGCTGTGCATTTTAAATGGATGTCCTTTGAGGGGAAGGACAATTCTGTGGGGCAGCCAGTAGAACAATGCATCAAAATCCACACTGAAGATCAGTCTTTAAAGGGGAGTCCTTTTATCCCCCAACTCATCCCAATTGCAAAATCAAAACATTTTTTTTTAATGCATTTTGTGACTTGGACTGAATTGAGATTCTAGACATGCCCTTATGCAAGGAGGAGATGATGTTGCAAAAAAACAAAAGAAAAAAGAAAAAACCCAGGAAAGTGAAGGGTGAGAGTCTTAGAGTAGCTCACTAGTAAGATGCCCCCTTACTGCCATGACCCTTGAAACTCCACCGGCTCCTATTTGTGTTGTATTGGGTCTATTCTGGGGTCAGCCGCTGCCTACCCCGCACCTTTTCTTCATTGGTCTAGCTGGCGTCTCCTTCTGCCCTGCTATTTGCTGATGAGTGAAGTCTGGAGAGTGCATTGGCTGCAGATTGGCCAGAGGTCCTGTCAGTTTCACTGCTGCTGCGAAGCTGCCGGGCGCGCAGGGACTGTGGCTCTCTGGTTGTGAATGAGCCTGGAAGGCGAGAGTCTTAAGGGCGGGGGGTGTTAAACGTGCGGCGGCAGGATCAGCGCCGTCGCCGGCCGGGAGGGGGCGGAGGGCGATGGATTAGCAGCGGCAACGGGAGGCAGTCGCAGGAGCAGCCCCGGAGCAGGACTGGCTGGGCGTCCTCCCCATTCCCGCGCCCCTCTTCTCCGCACCTGCGGCAGCGGGCTGCGTTGTCCTCCAGGTAAATAAGAACCCCCGCGGATGCGTCTTCTCTGTGGCTCACTCTTGTCTCGCAACTTCCCTGCAGCGTCGCCCGTTTGCCCTCTTGAGGGAAAGAAACTTGGGTCTGTTTTTTGTTTTTGCTCCTTCAGCATCACGCAAACCGGGGATGTTTGCACTGCAGGGAGCGCGCGGACCTCTCCTTCTGCTTCTTTCCAAACATCTGCGACCTCTTCTCCCCCCCCCCCCCCGCCCCGCCGCGGCTTTCAGCTCTGATTAGCCGCATCCACTCATCGTGCAAAATGTGCTGCCGGGTTATCCGTCCTGTGCGCGCATTCACAGTCCAGACACAAGTCCCGTCGTTGGGTCGGAGCCTAGGACGCGGGGGGGGGGGAAGCCCAGAAGGCTTGGGGCAGAGGCAGGAACTGCAGTGTGTCCCTACAGCCGCCTTTAAGGGCTTGCAGAGCCCCTCTCCCTGCCGGGGGGTCGGGCTGCTGCGTGGAGAGCACATGACGCGTGTTTACAGTCTTCCAGCGGTCTGTTAACGCTCAAGGTGCTAGAGAGAGAATTCGGGAGCTACGCAGCAGCCAGCCCTGTTTTGAATGGCACATTTGCATCATGGCCCCAGGTGTACAAGGGCAAGGCTGGTATATTCTTAACTCATAAAAAGCTGCAGCAAAGGAACACTGGACTTGACTGCAGTTGAAGTACCAAAGGATGCATGAACTACAGGATGCTCTTTCCTGTAGTTCCCAGTTCCTCCTTTGCAACAAACTCTAAGGCACTTGCTAGACTAAAGAACGAATATTGTATTGGCAGACAGAAATGCCTAGTGCAGTGCCTAGTGCAGACTGTGGATTGGGACCCACTTGCTGGATCGTGACCTGATGTCAGGTGGGTTGCGGGAAGCTGGGAACAGCCATCTAGGAAACTGCAGACTTTACTCTTATATTCATTTTGTGCTAACAGTTTGAATTTTAAAGTGAGGGTTTTTTTTAAAAAAAATTGTTTTTAGTTCAGTGCTTTTACATAATATTTTGACTTAATCTTGCTTTCTGTCAGGGATGTTTCCTGGTTGTGCAATTGCTGCAGTATGGCAGTTTGCATGCCAGGAGTGTCATTGGATACATCACAATGATGACACTTCCTGCTTGATGATGTCACCTCCAGCCATGACATCGCTGCTAGGTTAATGGCATCACTTCTGGTATGTCCCAACACGAGCACCATTCTAAAAAGTTGGTCTTGGTGCAAAAAGTTTAGTGGAAAGAGCAGCCATTTAAGCATCAGAAATGTTAGCAATAGTAATCTTGTGTGTGTCTTGCTGTGTTGACATCTTATGTTCATGTATATTGTGTCTACTTCTGTCAAGAGTATATTAAAAAGGGGGGTGTTGCTTACTCCTGTGGCCACAGCAGAAGGCAGAGCATCCTCTGAGAGAGACTGGGATCAAAACATAAAACGTAGAGGGTTGACTATTTTATATATCATGCCAGAAGCAGCTGCGGCTATATATGAAACACACACAAAAATGGATTTAGAGCCAGTGGCGTAGCTAGGGCATCTGCTATCTAGGGCAAAGAAGATTTTGTAGCTCCCCCCACCCCCGATGAAATCAAATGTAATTTATTAAGTAAATAAAATGTTTTCTGGTTAGTTGTCCATACCGTTGATAGAATACATATATTCCAATATGGTATGTTTCACTGCATTCTGCATTAAATTACCTTTCCAATAATATAGATTATGATGGTATTATTCATGCATACCGAGATTTTCAGAATTAAAACATTTTCTGATTAATTGGCCGTACCTTTTAATAGAATACAAATATTCCAATGCTGTTTGCTTCATTGCATTCTGCATTAAATTACCTTTCCAATGATATATAACATGATGGTATTACTCATACCAATGTTTTCACAATTATGGCCACTCAGCTTGTTGTCCAGTGCACAATTGCTACTCCCTGCACCTCCTTAACTATGCCACTGATTAGAGCCATCAATCACTGCCAGGACCAATGAAGTTTGGCTCCTGTGGGGCAGGTAGGGATGACGCCCTTCTCTGCACCTTCATGGCTTTGGGTGCTATCATTGGCACTTGCATTGAGGGTTCAGGGGGCAGCCTGGCCTAGTGGGTCCTCTGATGGAGGGCAGAGGCCCTCCACCAGTGGCCAACCACTGCCATCACTCTTGTTCCCTATCCTCCCTGCCTTTAAAGAAGACAAGATGGCGAGGGGGGTTGAAGTAAACGAAGGAGGTGATTGATTTTCTCCTTCCCTGCAGCTACTTTTCTCCAAATGCCTGTCCCCAGTTGTGATTCCTCCATAGCAGTGGTTCTCAAACATTTTAGACCAGGACCTACTTTTTAGAATTGCACTAGGGTTGGAACCCAGAAGAAATGATGTCATAGCCAGAAGTGACATCATCAAGCAGGAACTGCTACCATTGTGACATAATATAATGAAATTCCTGGAATGTAAACCAGCATTCTTGGACTGCAGCAATTGCAAAACCATGAAACATCCCAGACCGAAAGCAAAATACTGTGTAAAAGCACTGAATTAAAAACAAATTTTTAAATCCTCACTTGAAAATTCACACACACACACACACACACACACACACACACACATACACACACACACACAGAGAGAGAGAGAGAGCGGGGTGGAGAGCTTCAAGATATACCAACAGATATACCAACTTTTATTTGAAATTCATGACAATTCATCTTGTCTGGGCTTCCCGTAGTATAAAAATTTGTTTTGGCAGTAACTTGCCTCCAAGTCAAATAATAGTTCTGCAACTTGAAGCGCATAGATCAAGGCCTTACCAATTGATGGGCAAGGTGTGGAGGGAATAGTGATCATAGTACTAGCAGCTGAAAGTGAGACTTTGGTGGGAGGAGTAATATAAAGAAATGTGTGATTCTGAGCAAATCATCAGAACAAGTCCATATTTCACCAGGGCCATCCACTGAGCCCATGTGCTTGACCTTTATTATCTATTATTCCCTGAGCTCTGCAATGTGTTCAGTTATATGTGTATATGTGTATAACAGAACTGCATGCTCATTTACTTTCCATCTCACTGAGGATGTTTGTTTTGCCTAGCTTTGTTTCTGGAAAGTTCTGTGACACTTGGAGCTTGATCTTTGGAAGCAAAGCCTACTTTCTTCAGTGGGACTTACTGCCATACATGTGTGCATACGATGGCTGCCTTGGCCATCAAGAAAGTGATCTGGCCAGTGGCATTTCTATAGGGAGGGCAAAGTTCTAAGTTTTGCAAGAAGCCTTACCTTGCAGTGGAAATCACTCCTCTCCTGCACCGTTTTAGCCAATCCTCACAGGGAACAGCAACATCTTGGCATTGCTTACTGGCTACAGCAGCAAGGGAGAGGAGGGATTTACATGACAGGGTAAGGCTCCTTGCAAAACTTAGAGCTTTGCCATCCCTGTAGAAACGCCTCTGGATCTGGCATAGTTTCTTTCCTTGTATCATGAAAGGGAGCACCAATCAGAAATCTGTCTCTTTAGGGCACAATCCTAACCTGGAGCTTGGCTGGCACCAGGGCCACCCTAAAGTGCATTTGGACCACTCTCAGAGTCAAGGAGGATGGCGCATGTCTGTGTCTCCGAAAGTGGTCCAAATGCACTTTACGGTGGCCCTGGTGTTGGCCTAACTGTGCCAGCCTAACTGCAGGTTAGGATTGCACCCTTAAATACGATTCTGCAGTGCAAAAAGATGTGGGCATTTGATAATCAAATGTTTTGGATGATACTCGTAGATTGCTTCAAGGCTCTAGTTCAGAGTTACTCAAACTGTGAGTCTGGACCCACTTGGTTGAATGTAATAACCTGTTGCAATGTTTCTCAAACTGTGGGTTAGAACCCACTTAGTGGGTCACAACCTGATGTCAGGTGGGTCATGGAAAGCTGGGAGCAGCTCGGAAGCTCTGCAGCTTACTCTTACTATATTCCTTTTGTGAGTGTTTTTAGTTCAGTACTTTTCCATAATATTTTGTCCTAATCTTGCTTTCTGTCAGAGATGTTTCCTGGTTGTGCAATTGTTGCAGTCCAAGAAGAGCAATTTGCATTCCAGGTGTGTCATTTGATTACACACTTACCACAATAATGGCACTTCCTGCTTGATGATGACACTTCCGGTTATGACATCATTTCCAGCTTAATGACATCATTTCTAGCTTAATGACATTACTTCTGGTGGGTCCCGACATGAGAGCCATCTACAATGTTAGAGAACCGCTAGTTCGTTTCAAAGCAACATGTTTTAATTGATACAGGATTAAGCTCCGCTGTGAAAATTCCCCTTTTATTCCTACTCTCTGCTTCCTGCTTCCTGTTCTTTGACCTGCCTTCCTTCGCTAAGGGCCAACTGCATGTGACACATGTGCACAGAATATGTGCATAACAAGCATGTCCAGAGCCTTGTTGGACTGCATTCCTCACTCATGGTCTATCCAGGTCTTTGCAGATGGAGGAGGAGGGGGAATTCTGCATCCTGCCCAAACACAGCAGCCCAATGTAGTGGGCATAAATTTCAACTCTGCACATTATCAAATGTGCCAAAGGGTGCAACCCACATGCCGTCTGCTCAGCAGCATTTGCTCTGAATCATTCCTGAGAGCAAATGAACTTGTGCGATTGTACCCTGGATATAAGGAGCTGCTTTATAGTGGGCTAGACCAATGGTTTATCTAGCCTGGTGCCCACGATGGAGCTCCAGGGTTTCTAAAACATTGTACTTTTCTCAAGCAGTGGGAGGAAAGCTATGGCGAGCCTAGACAACTTAATAAAAAGCTGAGACATCACCCTGCCAACAAAGTTTCACAGAGTCAAAGCTATGGTTTTCCCAGTAGCAATGTATGGATGTGAGAGCTGGACCATAAGAAAGGCAGTGCGCCGAAGAATAGATGCTTTCGAGTTATGGTGTTGGAGAAGACTCTTGAGAGTCCCCTGGACTGCAAGGAGATCCAATTGGTCAATCCTCCAGGAAGTCAAGCCTGATTGCTCCCTGGAAGGACAAATCCTGAAGCTGAAGCTCAAGTACTTTGGCCACCTCATGAGGAGAGAGGACTCCTTAGAAAAGACCCTCATGCTGGGAAAGCTTGAAGGCAAAAGGAGAAGGGGGCGGCAGAAGATGAGATGGTTAGATAGTGTCACCAAAGCAATGGACATGAAGTTGGGCGAACTCAGGAAGCTAGTGGAGGACAGGGGGGCCTGGCGTGCTGTGGTCCATGGGGTCGCGAAGAGTCAGACACAACTTAGCGACTGAACAACGACAACAAGCAGTGTGGGAGCCGCTGTCCAGACCCACTTTTCCTTCTCCTGCCAGCAGATTGACATGAGAAGCCTTGGACCTTGCAGGAGGTGGCTGTGCTGCATCTCCTACCCATGTTACCGTCACCCCTTTGGGAACCCAAATACTGCTTTGGGGTGGCCACTTGAGTACTCCCGGCTTCTCATGTTACCAGCTCCCTTTTGCAAGTCTTCCCTGCGCTCAGTAATGTATCCAGAGGGGGAGGGGGTCGCGCGCTAAATACTGCACATAAACAACATACCATGTCAGTGGCTCCTCCCACTTGATGTCAAAGCCATTCAGGGCCTGTGCGTTGCCACTGCTGCACCGAGTGCTTTCGACAGTGAGTGGGAGCGTAGCAAATTGTATCACATGCCACTTCTTTACAATCTAGTGATCACACATTCTGTCTAAGGAAGGCTGCCAAGGCTATGTGCCGGCGCTAGGGGGGGTCGTGTTGGGGGATCGTGGCTGGGAAGGGGTTAAGATTTGGCAGCCGCCACATCTCTTCCTTTCCCAGTCCCAATCCGCCATCTCACTTATGTTGGTGAGCATCTGGAGTTTGCTGTTGCATGGAGCTGGCAGCTTGCCGAAGTGGCCAGGCCATGTGCTCCAGCTCGTTGCCTTCTCGGACACAATTGCTGGGATGCTTGTTCAATTGGGCCATACGTTGGCCCAATTAGTATGTTTTAGTTTGGCTTGGTGAATTGTTGCATGCTTAACAATTTTATGTTAATTACGTTGAATAATTTGAACTTAAGGCAAGAGTGTTTGAAATCAATTAACAAGATGTTTTATCACGGTCATTTTGGGAGTAATGACAAGTAATTAGTCTGTGAAACTCCTTGCCACAGGAGGTGGTGATGGTGTCCAGTTTAGATGCCTTTAAAAAGGGATTGGACAGATTTCTGGAGGAAAAGTTCACCGCAAGCTTCAGGCTATGATGGGTTATCCAATTGCCTTATTTTAGAAATGGGCTATTCAGAAAGCAAGAGAGTGGCAATGAGATGCAAGTATCTGGTTGTCTTGTTGTCATGTGCTCCCTGAGGTATCTGGTGGGCCACTGTGATGCACGAAGCTGGACTAGATGGGCCTTGGCCTGATCCAGTGCGGCTGTTCCCATGTTCCTATGAGTACATGTCTGAAGAGGTGCCTCTGGGTCTGGTGGCTGTCAAAGAGAAAAGCTGTGGAGAATCTTGAGTAGCCACCAGTGTGTTTCCCTCAGAGTTTCCCTCAGAATGCCAGTTGCAAGGGAGTGGCCACAGAATGCAGGCAGCCTGTTGTCTTGTGTGCTCCCTGAGGCATCTGGTGGGCTACTGTGAGATAAAGGAAGCTGAACTGGCTGGCCCTTTGGCCTGGTCCAGCGGGGCTCTTCTTTTGTAGTAGACAAACATTTATTTAGTTTATTTTCTACTGTATTTATGCTTAAAATTAATATAATACTGTATATCTAAGCAACAACTTGATGTTTTTATCATGTTCAATCATACGTTGGTTTTTATTGCATATGGCCTTGCTGCCTCTTTGTTATAATGCTTCAAATATACCTAGGTATTTATTGGAAACCAAGTGTACTTTTTTAAAGGCCACATTGTACAACAGGCATGAGCAATTCATGACTCCTGAAATGTAACTCAACCCATGTATTTTGGTCTGGTAGCTGCGTAACAATACCTCTGTTCTGTTTATTTTGTGACTGATTGCCTGTGTTCGGCTTAGTGGGTTGTAGATTGTGCAGGCCCATTTTTAAAGAAGTCTTGATATCCTTAAGCTATTAGGTTTATTGCTGAGCGTGGGAATTGTGGCAGTCAAATTAGCTGTTCTGTTCTGTAGATTTGTGTGTGTGTGTGTGTGTGTGGAACTGCTCATATTTAGCACTGTATTAACTTTTCTCATTATTACTTTCAGGATACTACAATCCATAATCCCTGTTGATGCAAAGCTATTGGCTTTAGGCTTTTTGCTAATTGTATTTGCATGTCACAACAGTTTGCCTAGATCAGTGTAAAAATCAGCAGTGAACATTGGTATTCTCTCCTGTTCAGTTGATAACAATTATGTATTGCTTTAGCATATCTTCCACAAATGTGTTAGCATTAATACACATTGGCATTAATTGATGCCACACCAACCTTGTGAGTGGTTTTTATTTCATTGGAAAGCTTCTTTGTGTCTGGTGTATAATCAGGGTGGATAAAAATCGATATTTTTTTAAAAAAATAAAAAAACCCAGATTTTTTATTTAAATTGGATTTTTTATTTAAATTAGATTTTTTTTATTTTTATCACATTTATTTTAATAAAATGCTTTTGCAGTAAAAATCTATCTAAAGATAGTTTTCTATTTAAGATACATTAATAATTTAGTTTATTCAGCATGAAATGGAGTTTGTTATGTAGCATGAGGCTGTATATTCTGCAATATTTACATTTTTAGTAAATTCTTTCAATGAATCCAAGCTCTGCAAGCTGAGATAACATTCACTGCACTGATGCATTCACACAATTTCACAGTAACCATGAGATAAATCATAAAACAAAACATGTTTAACCAAATGCAAGAATACGTAATATGATATTGTTTTAATTAAATAAAAGAATTTGAGTAGCTCTCCAACTATGTGTGATTAACCTATTAACCTAAAATCGGTTCTGATATCGCTGTTTTACTAACCTGACAGCTTGTTATTCTAAATAGGAAACCTTCATTTTGTTTGCAAATAATAACATTAAAGATTCTAACTACCAGCAAGGAAGTGTCCTTACATTTAAAGAGCACCTGTCATTTCAGATCCATCATGGCAGCGCCTGTTAGTTGGCGTCCACTCACCTGCTGCCACATCCCTCACCTTGTTGTGCCACTGCTGCATCACCAGCTGTCCCTTTAAAGTGAATGGGACTGTCGGTGAGTCAACATCGGGTCAGAGGAAGAGCCGCTCCGGGACAGAGATGACAGTTGCTCTTTAAAAATTATGATTTAAATCAAGTTGATTTAAATCAAGCCTTTTACTAGTGAGTTAAATCATGATTTAAATCATGATTTAAATCAGTGGTCTGGGAACAGGGGTAAATTACCCCAAATGGGGTAAAAATGAAATTCCTGGGGGTAATGGACGGTTGCGCTGCCAAGACACAGCCGGACATGCATATGAATCTATATGCATGCCCGGCTGTGTCTTGGCAGCGCGACCGTCCATTACCCCCATTATGGTTCCATTGCTGGCTGGCTGGCTCCGTTTTGTTTTGTTTGTTTTGCTCCGCCCACTTTTGCTGGCCGGCAAAACGCGCCCCAGACAGCTCTGCGCCTGCTCTGCTTTTCACACCACAGCAGTTTAGAGCACGTGGACGCAGCGAGGAGAGCGGCAGAGTGGCGGCGCGTTGGACCTGAGCGGCAGCAGAGCAGAGCGGCAGTGAAGAGGCAAGCCAGGGACGGCCGGGCATCGGAGGTGAGGGAAGGCACGCAGCTTTCCCCCACCCCCGCCTCCATTGCCCTGCCGGGGCATGCATCTTCCCCCCCTCCGTTGCCCTGCCAGGAGGAACTGTGCACCCCTCGCTCAGGCTTCTTGCAGAACACGCAGCCCCATCCTTTCGATCGCTGCCCAAGGCCAGATGTGGCACTTCTTTAATGTCCCGAAGTGTCCGTGAGTGATGGAAGGTATCTCCTAAGACTGGATGCTGTTGCCAGGGGAGGGGCTGATTGGAATGGAGGTTTTTTAAAAAATTGATGCCTAAGAGTGCAAGTCTAGGAATGTCTACTTAGAAGTAAGTCCCATTATAGTAAATGGCACTTACTCCCAGGTAAGTATTAATAGGATTGCACCCCATCTTAATTAAAACTGCAGTCCAATGCACACACTGCCCCAGGAGTAAAGCACATTGAATTCAATCTGACTTACTTCTGAGCAAACAGAAGTTGACAGATGCTGGCTGGCCACTAAACATAAGGAGCAGGCTGGGGCAAACGCAACTGGCTGCAGAGTAACAGTGTGAGTCAACACCAGACTGTCCTCCTCCCCCTCAACTTGTAGCCCGGTGCAACGATCCTCCGATCCGGACTGGGGCTCAGCGTGTCGTGGGGTGTGTGGGGCACGTGCTTGTGCGCAGGACACCAAAGAGAGGTGCCAGGCAAACATACAGCGTGAAGCGAGGCGAGAGGGAAAGCGAGCTGCAGGAGACAAGATGTAGGAATGCTTGCTGCATTTCTGTATTAGTACTAGTTGCCTTCTCCAGAATGGAAAAGCAGATACTGTGCTGCTAAGTTGCATAGCCCCCTTTGTATTAGCACACATTAGGAATGGCCCTTGCCTTCTCCACAGCTATGTTTCTGTGAAGTGGGGAGGGGAGGGGAGTCAAACTAATCCGGCAACAGATGTATTTGTTTTGCTCCCATTCATCCTGTTAATATTTAAAGTGGAGAGGATCTAATTTTTTACATTAAGAGATGTTTCTATGAGGCAAGCTGAATCTCCTTACCTACACGCACACTCCTTGTGATGTAAAAATGAGGTATTCCCTGTTTTACAAGTGCATGAAACAGATATCTACATTTAAAAAAATGGCTATCATACTGCTATCATTGTTTGGTTTGATCCCGAGTTGCAAACAAATCTTTTAAATTCTGAAATAAGTCTTTGGAGGCTGCCCCTTTATCTTACTTTCTGACCTTAAAAGTGTTTTTCTTTAATCCAGTACAATGGCTCTCAAACTTTTTATCACCGGGGCCCAAAGGAAGTGATGTCATCAAGCAAGAACATTTTAACACCCCATATGACAAAATCAAATCTAACTAAGCAGATTAGATATTTACAATAAGAGTAAGATCAAAAAATATTTAAAGAACTTCCCTAACTCTCTCAAACCCTTTACAACTTCATATTTACATAGCATTAATTAAACTCCTTAATTAATCAAATAAAAAGCAATGGGTTCCAATATGTAATTTTTTGTCTTTTGTTCTGGCGGTGGGGGGGTAACGTCGGTGTATCTAAATATATTTTGGGGTAAAAGGTAAAAAAGTTCCCTGACCCCTGATTTAAATCAACTTGATTTAAATCAAATCCACCCTGTGTATAATTAAGCTGTAATGTTTAATCCAGGGTAAACCAATAGCAACAACAACTGATAATACCTGTCTGACTGTGCAGAAATAACAACAACAACAACAACAACAACAACAACAGGGGATGCTTGATTTTCTGCTGACGAAATGGCCAGCAGAGAGTCGAGCAGCCCCATTGCGGGAGGCAGGGCTTTCCCCGGGGGAAGGGGGTCAAATGTCTCCCAGCAGCTATCTGGCTGACTTTGGATGCAGTGGTAGCCATTTTGGTTACAGCGTAGCTTAACCCCAGTCCCTGGGCTGGTCGGCCCCGATCCAAGCCGCTCCTGGCTGCTCGGAACAGTCCTATAGGGCTGGCTGGGGCTTACCCCGGGGCAAGGGGAAAATATTTCCTTGCCCCATGGTGAACTCCAGCTTCCTCCCAGCCTGCGTTAGGATACAGTGCAGGCCTACCAGCTCGTCTGCGCCAGCACAGATTAGGACTGAGCTGTCAGTCTGTTGGGCTTTCCAAGTAACCAGAGCACTAGTGGAGTTTTGGAGGCAGGTAACGTGTCAGACTGGCTGTTGGAGGCTCTGGTTTGAAGCACATCCTTTGCCTTACACAATCAGACCAAGGGCAATACTTCCTGCTCACATGTTATTTATTTATTTGAAGAATTTATATCCCGCCTTTCCCATGCCAAAGCAAATGCCCAAAGCAGCTTACATGGGCAGGCTAGTCTAAGCCACCATTTTTCTATGGGGTCTTTACAAATATACAGCGCTCTGCGATTCACCAAATCCTCAGCCCCAGATGTAGCCTTCACAGTGTGGTTCTCTCCTCTGTCAGTGTGACATCGTGCTTCAGCAGGCAGTCATATGTCCAGCCTGGACAGGCCCTCAAGGTCGTACTCCGTTCTTCTCTGGCTAGCAGGGAATCATTGGAGAAAAAAAGAAAGGGTACCAGCTGCCAGGAAATCTGGAAATGCAGGACCTTGAAATGGGAAGCAGCAAAAAAGAAAAAAAAAGTGAGTGAATAGAAAGTCTAGGGAAACTTTTGAATGCCACGAACAGGAAGGAGAATCGGGACAGCTCATGGTGCAGGAACACAAAGGAACAGGACAGCTGTTGGGAGTGGCATTCCTTTTTCGAAGCATTTTTGACAGGCTTCAAACATGGTTTTTGTCAAGGGAATATTTAGTATCATTTCAAACCAGCACAATGGAAAAGACTCTGACAGAGCAGAGGTTTTGTTGCGAGATTTGCCATTGTGCTGCTTTGTAAAGATGCTAAATATTATCTTGACAAAGAGCATGTTTGAAATATGGCAGGAACATCATTAAGGGCACAATCCTAACCGATATTCCAGCCCTGACACAGCTGTGCTAGTGTAGCATGTGCTGCATCCTGCAGAAGAATAGTACTCAGAGAGGCCTCTTCAAGGCAAGGGAATGTTTGTTCCCTTATCTCAGAGCTGCATTGCCCTTACCCTGATGCTGGAAAGTTGGTTAGGATTGCGCACTAAAGGGATACTAGTCTGATCAGCTGGCAGTCGACTCCCCCCCCCCAAGAGAGTGAGGAGAGCCTGTAGGCATAGGAGTCTTTCCAAAAACTCATATGTTCAGTCAGGGGCGTTGCTAACGAAAGTGTTGCCCTGGAAGTGACATCACAACAGGAAGTAACATCACAGTTGCAATTTCTTTTTCTTGGGTTATTTTGGCCATAATGTTTGATAGAATGAGGATATTACACTCTGGTTTGTTTCATTGCATTCTGCATTAAATTCCACATTGAATGATATATAACATGACAGTATTATTCCTACAAATTGCGATTTGTAGGCGAACCGCAATTTTTACAAGACAATTGTATTTCCATTTTCTGGGGTTGTTTTGGCCATAACTTCTGATAAAGATATTATACTCTGGTTTGTATCATTGTGCATTAAATTACCTTTCCAATTATATAGAACATGATTACATTGTTCATACATGCCAAGGTTTTCAACATTTTGACCACTAGTGTCAAGCTCAGCTTGTTGCCCCCCTAGAGCTTGTTGCCCGGGGTAATTGCACCCCCCTGCACTTCTTTAGCTGTGCCCCTATGTTCAGTGTATTACGTCTGTTGAAACAGGTTGTTGTCATCATATGGTTATGGATAGGGTTGGTCAACGTATCGCAAGAATCTGAGAAATTAATTTTGATCTGATTGTGTATATGCGGATTAAAACTGTTAATGCAATTTTATGAACTACAAGACAGCTTACAATTTGTTCTGCAGCCAGTATTTGGACTATAAACCCAGGTGCAATTATAGTGCTTTATATTTGTCTGGTTTTCAGTGTTTATCTTCTGCCTTGATTTCATGTGCGTCTGTCTATACAAAAAACCCAATCCTATCAGTATATAGCTGCACAATGTCATTGTTTATCATAGTGCTCTCTATCATGCTGTGAGTCATCTCTTCATGCTTTATATGAACTGGGCAAAGTTCATAAATAAACTTGCCAGCTTTCCTTATGTGGGGAATAGATGACGTTTTGTACATAGCAGGTCTGTTTTGATTGCTGAGACAAGATGTCAGTTTAGGCTTTTTCTTTTAACAGTTCTCCTTTAGTAAAGTCAAACTGGAACATGGACTACATTCTATAAACTATTGATAGTAAGGATGCTAGGGAGACAATCAGTGAGGGGGAGGCAAGGTTGTGTATAAACCTGACACTTGCTCCCTTTCATATCCCACTGAAAAAATAGCATCCCTCCAATAACATCCCTGCAAGCATCTTGTTGTCTCGTGTGCTCCCTGAGGCATCTGGTGGGCCACTGTGAGATGCAGGAAGCTGGACTAGATGGGCCTTGGCCTGATCCAGTGGGGTTGTTCCTATGTTCCTATGAGTACATGTCTGAAGAGGAGCATCTGGATCTGGTGGCTATCAAAGAGAATTGCTGTGGAGAATCTTGAGTAGCCACCAATATGTTTCCCTCAAAATTTACCTCAGAATGCCAGGTGCAAGGGAGTGGCCACAGAATGCAGGCAGCCTGTTGTCTTGTGTGCTCCCTGAGGCATCTGGTGGGCCACTGTGAGATACAGGAAGCTGAACTAGATGGTCCTTGGCCTGATCCAGTGGGGCTGTTCTTATGTTCCTATGAGTACATGTCTGAAGAGGAGCATCTGGTTCTGGTGGCTGTCAAAGAGAGATGCTGTGGAGAATCTTGAGTGGCCACCAGTGTGTTTCCCTCAGAATGCCAGGTGCAAGGGAGGAGTGGCCACAGAATGCAGGCAGCCTGTTGTCTTGTGTGCTTCCTGAGGCATCTGGTAGGCCACTGTGAGATACAGGAAGCTGGACTAGATAGACCTTGGCCTGATCCAGTGGAGCTCTTACGTTCTTAGGTTATTTTGATACTGCTCAATAAAGGAAGAGAGACAGAAGTTAGAACAGGTGTGACTTAGGCCACAACCTTAACTAACTTTCCAGCACCGGTGTAAGGGCAATGCAGCTCTGAGGTAAGGGAACAAACATTTCCTTACCTGGAGGAGGAATCCGTGATTGCCCCCCCCACAACTGCAGGATGCAGCATGTGCTCCATTGGCACAGCTGTGCCAGTGCTGGAAAGTTGGTTAGGATTTCACCCTAAGTGAGGAAACATTGGGCCCAATCCTCTCTCACCCCAACCCAAATGTGCATAAACCATATACATATTCTTAGGACATTGGAACATGAACATTCAAGTGGTTGAGTTGGTTCATCTAAGGCCCTCTGAAAATAAGCGAAGAAGACGGCTAAAAAATACTTGATTGTGGGCCTCATCCTGTCCAACCTCCCACAGCTGATGCAGCTGTGCCAACAGGATGTGTGCTGCATCCTACAGTGGGGGAAGGGAGTCACGGAGGCCTCCTCAAGTTGTTCCCCCACCTCAGGGGGGGAACACAACCTCACAACCTCATTGTGGTTGCATCGGTGGTGGAAGGTTGGATAGGATTGGGCCCTGTGGCAATTTGAAATGATCTTCCACATATGTGAATTGGGCCTATTGAAACACGGAATTGCAGTGCAGCACAAAATGATCCTAGAAAACAATTATTATGAATCATATTTCTAACGTTTCCATTTTTGGCAAGTCCTTTAATTCTGGAGATTATCCTAGGAATTGCAATGCATGTGATTAAATGGTTAGACTTTAAGCCTACCCTTGAAATAAACACTCATTTGCAGCTTCTGTTCTGTGTTCACACATCAGCAAACATAAATTAGCCCTTCAGCGTACAGAGTTAATCATTGTTTCATGAATGCCTTTGGCGGTTTCAGCTCAATGGGCTGGTACCAGGATAAGGTTACATACAGTGGAAGTGAGGGCTTGAGATAAAGATGAGTCAAAGCAAGTAGGTTCTTCTGTATTCCCGTGGCGCTCCCCCCACCCCAGTTTGTCTTCTCTAAGGCCTTCCACTAAGGATAGAATTCATACAGCTTTGATCCATTTATTATTATTATTATTATTATTATTATTATTATTATTATTATTATT
>JAJKFI010000007.1:25435053-25447362 GCA_029204185.1 Lerista edwardsae
CTCTCTCTCTCTCTCTCTCTCTCTCTCTCTCTCTCTCTCTCTCTCTCATTTTGTTTTTCTGCAGTATGATTGCCCAGTTATGGTGGAAATCTTCTAAGCAGGGACAGGAGTGATTCCAGGTTTCATAGATTATGTTATGTTATGTTGTGTTACTCCAATATGTTATGGAGTAAACCATCAAACACCTGACAGCAGCATTGTTAAAAAAAACAAAACACTTAGGAGACGTAAACATAGCAAAAGATTAATAGCTCTTCTGAATAGTCTTGCTTAGTCTTTGCTGCAGTTCTTTGGAGGATGCAGAGGACACAATCCTAACCGGGAGTTAGGCCGGTACAGTTCAGCCAGCAAAGTTTGGCCAGTACAAGGGACACTGTAAAGTATGTTTAGACCATTCTTAAGTCACAGAGGCCAGCACACAGATGTGCACCATCCTCCCTGACTCAGAGAGTGGTCCAAACGTGCTTTACGGTGGCCCTGGTGCTGGCCAAACTGTGCTGGCCAAACTGTGCCGGCCTAACGCCAGGTTAGGATTGTGCCCACACTCACACAAGCGGGATTTCAGTTAGAATTGATCTGTAATGAATCCACTGTAGGCCCAATGTAGATTATACAGTTTGCCTGACAGACTTGAGAAAACAAAAACAACCCAGGGAGCATCTAATCCATCTTCTTGTTTCTCATTTTTTAAATTTTATTTAAGAATTATTATCCACATCATCTTGTTTCTCAAAATGGTGACCCAGGGCACAATCCTATGCGTGTCTACTTAAGTAAGTCGGGTTCAGTGGGGCTTACACCCAGGAAAGTGCAATGCCTCTGGGAAGCCCTCAAGCAGGAGCTGGGGGTACAGGCATGTCCTGGTATCCGCTGGGGTTCATTTGCAGACCCCACCGTGGATACCTGAAACCATGGATATTGGGGACACCTTTTTAATGATAGGGGAACATCAGTGTTTTTGCTGCAACAAGATCTTTGTTTAATGTCCCCCTATCTGGCCACATGATCACGGAAGCTAGTCTTCAGACAAATGCCGGCTCTTTGGCTTAGAAATGGAGATGATGATGATGATGATGATGATGATGATAATAATAATAATAATAATAATAATAATAATACATTTATTTATATACCGCCTTTCTTAAGATCACTAGATTTCTCTAATGATTGAACTCAAGGCGGTTTACATAGGCAGACTTTCTCACAAACCCGAAGGTTTTTACAATTTACAGAATGTTCTATCTTCCAAGAACCACACTCCTACAGATCTTTCTTTCTGGATTTAGCCTTCTTTCTTATCCACCCGTCTGTCTTCTGCTGGCTGATAAGAGGCTTCCCTGCTGCCACCAGAGATGCAGCTGATTTCAGCACACTCCTCCTCCCACGAGGCAGCTGAAACTCAGCTTGTAATCAGCCGCAGTTTCCAAGGTCTGCTGCTCGCAGAGACTTCCGGCAGTCCCGAGCTCACGACCTTGAGATCTTCAGGTGTTATCTTCGGGCAAACGGAGGCATTAACCCTCTCGGCTAAATCTTCTGCCGAAGATGAATTGCTCATGTAGTCATGAGCAATTCATCTTCGGCAGAAGATTTAGCCGAGAGGCTAAACAAGCCATTCGGTTGTGTGGAAACATTTACCTTTTTAATAGGTGTCCCAGTAACCATGGTACTCATGAAACTGTGGATACCGGATCAGTGGATACTGGGGCACACCTGTATATGTCTCACCTGGGGGAAATTCTGGGAAAAATCTTCACTGCCATACTGCAATTTTTTTTAATAATAATGAGTTTAAGTAAGAATATGTATGTTCTGTTTTTCAGCAAAAGATTGCCAAAGCAATCAGGTTTTTTTTTCTTGTTCCAAAAGGACTCACTTCCTAAAACTCTTGTTAGTGTTCAGCAACACCATAAATATATATAGTTCAAAAGCAACATGAATGATGTCAGGTTTGTGTCAGGAAGAGCTTTCAGTAGGGAAGAGTTTTCAATGGCTATGTGATCAATACCTGTGTGAAATGCCAAGGGCTTCAAACATCTTGTGATAATGACCAGATTATATCAGATTATTTTCTAAAGGGGCTGGAGACTTTTTTTTTTCAGTTTTGGGGTGGGGTCGGGAGCCACCCCTGATTTTGACAAACTCTTCTTTTTCCTCCTAACAGGAAATGTTACAGTAGAAGATTAGTCAGATGCCTCCTCTACATCCCTTGTATCACATGGTGGGTCACGCAAGGCTAGGAATATTGGCCTCATCATTTTTCAATGCATGAATAATTAGGCAAACACAATGGAAGGCACTCATACAGTCCTTCAGTTGTACAGACCTATCATGGAGCTTTGCTATGTCAGTTTCTATCTTCCAAAGGGCAAAGTCAGAGGGTTCACATACAAAGGCTGTGTGACTCTGGATAAATCCAATAAGCGTTTGCATAACTGCTATCAAGTGAGGGAAGGCTTGGCGGCAGCAGGATCAAAAGGGCAACGGTCTGAAACCATTGGCGACATCTTCTTCAAACAAACCACCACTAAAGACATTCTCGGCGAGCTGTACAAATTAAACGCGGAGAAGGAGAGACTGTTGGCACGTCTGCTGAGTTCAAGCCACATCCTGGGCGTTAAAATGGGGAACCAGGATGGAAAGCTGCAGGACGTTTCGGCGAGTCCGAAATATAAAGGTGACGACCAGTTGAGTTTCAAGGACCAGCAAGAGTCTTTCTCGGGATCCATGGAGAAGTCGTCCAACTTGAGAAACAAAAAACCGAGGAAATTTAGCAAACGGAGAGAAAGCATTGAAGACTTTATAAGCAAGAGAACGAAAAGGAAAAACCTGGCCGTTTTGGAGCCATCTGCAATAAATAGCAAAGAAGCACAGTTGGGAAATGACCAGCGTCTTTCTGCCAGACATCCAGTGGATGCATCTGCTGGTTCTTTTACGCGTTCTTATAATGAGAAAGTGGAAGAAAAAGATGTTTCATCCTCAGATGTGAAGAAGCCGTCGGAGAGATCAAGAAGACAGATGCATTTGCTTGAGAGCCATCCAGCTTTGGAATCCGATACAGAGCTTTCTGTTTCTTGGTCGGAGTATGACAATGATGTTTTGGGTCATTGCTTTGCACATTCCAGCCATAGTCTGCTCAATGATGTAGAGGATACCCTTAAAGGGATGCAGTTGCAACAGAGCAGTCCTTGGTGGAACTCCTCCCAAGAAATGGCCTCCCAAAACTTGGAGGCCATCGAGAAAACTGCATCTGAAACTGTACATGGTTATAATCAACGTTCTGAAACGGGCAAAAGCAAACGTGAAGTCCAAGGCGTATCAAAAGGGCAAGATATGCAATACCAGCTGCAGAATATTGCAAGAACTTCTGCAGAATGCGACCAAATTCCTTACGCCACTAGTAAAGGGAGCAAAGAATCGATGGGCTCTGTGTTTGCCATGACGACGCAGGAGAAAGTGCACGAAGGCTGTGTCTCACGGTATAACGATGAATCATGTAGCCTCCCAGGAGCAGTCAATAAAACCATACTGAAAGTGATACAGCATGACAGGTTGGATGATGCTGCAGAATGGAAGAGTTTGCCGCATATGACAAGGGGAGACAGAGGCCCACCCGCTTTGGTGCATGAAAAACGACCTCCTGTACCCCAGGAGAGCAACAAATATTTGTCTTTAAATCTGCCAATAAATTTGATTCCGGATATATGTCAGGCGCGGACCAGCGTTAAGCAAGAAGACAGGCGGCCACAGTCTCCTTCCTTAGTAGCGGTTAGCCATGTTTTTAACAATTCACATCCCACCTCCAAGACACACAAGCAGGTGTCGCCTCTCCCTTCGCCTTTGTCCTCAAGCCTGCCTAGTCCACAACTGCACCACCGAATCCTGCCATTGCCTTCCCCAAACACTGCAGGAGGACCTGTGCTTGGTGACTCTCGCAGTTCTGGGTCTTCCGCGGCAAGCCTACACTTGGTTAAAGACTTGGAAGCACAGCTGCATCTCCAGTTTTCCGAAACTGGGCTTCCTACGAGGCCCCCAAGCCTGCATCAGTGCCCAGGCGGGGATCCTTTAGATCAAAGCAGCCCTCATGAAAAAGGTGGCATCCAGCCTCCAGACCAGTGGCTTACAGGTCAGTAATATTTCAGATGTCTCAAAAGAAATGCCAAGAGCTCCACCATTTGCTGGAGCTGCTCTTACTGTTGAAGCGAATGCGGCCTCCAAAAAATGCGTTAGAAGTTAAACCTGATTGCTAGGAGATCTTGACCTGGGGAAATGTATTAAGAATGAAAATAATTCCCAAAAAAGTTAGATGTTTGCAGTGGTGTCATCCTACCGGTACGCTGGGCGGGACATCTGGATGCTTGTCTTATCTTGCTACAAGTTTGGAGCCCAATCCTGTGCATACCTATTTAGAAGCAGGTCCCATTATAGTCCATGGGGATTACTCCCAGGTAAATGTGGATAGGACTGCAGCCTCAAATGGAAGAGTAAATAACCATTTGATATGTTCAGGTGACAGCGTTCAATAAGATTTCTTCGATTGCAAAACTCCCAGCTGGTAAAATTGCCCGTGCTTCTGTTTCGAGTTCAGTGTTGAATTGATTATCATATTATTACATCTTGGAATAGCATTTATTTTTAAAAACTTCTTTCTAACTGTATGAAGGCTTTTCTTGATTTTGTGCATTGACCTGACACACAAAATTGTGTTCATATTGACAGAGCAAAAACAATGTTTCCATTCGACGGCTGAAATGTCTGGAGAAGTACTTGCCGTGCAGGGTTTCTTATATGTGTGCAAAACCGTAGGGTTCTTTTTGCAACAATTCTGTGAATTTAGTACTTGAATTCAAAGGGAATGAGTCCCAGGAACGTGTGTAATATAGGACTGCAGCTGGCCAGCCCAATCCTATGTGGTCTGGGCGCCGGAGGCACCTCGGAAGAAGGGGGCGTTTGTCCCCTTCCGCCAGGGTAAGGTTGCAGGGCCGCTGATAGGTCTCCTTATGTCTGCGCCGGCTATTTTGCAAGTGCTGACATGAGGGCCTTCTGCCCAGCGATGGGATCTACAAATGAACAAGGGGAACGCTGGGCGGGACTTACGCGGGGCTTCCACGTGATTGGCTGCTGGTCCGTAGCATTCTGCAGCTCTCCTGGCCTCGGGGGGCTGCACCCGGTTAGCGCCCCCCCACTGCTCGCCCAGGCATCCGGTGCGACCCTCACCTGTCCCCCGCGGTGAGCAGGAGCCCCCCCTAGGCCAGGGTAGCCGCGGAACGCTACGGACAGGCTGCCACTCAAGCGGAAGTCCTGCCTATGTCCCGCCCAGCGTTCCCCTTGTTCATTGGTAGATCCCATCGCTGCTTCCGCCTCTTCCCCCACCTAGTTCCATCCACCCTCTTTGCCCACCCAGAAACACTTCACCACTGCTGGTGGTTTTACTCACTGCCCGCCAGCTCCACATGGGTATGAGCACTTGCATGCTCATCCTGCCAGCACTGGCCCTGTTTGGATTGGGCCCTAAATTGCATTGCAGTTACAGTTTATGTGCACACAGCCTGTTTACAGTCATATTTTTATACTGTTTTAAAAGTATGTTTTATTTTATATGTGCCACCCTTTGAAGGACCAATGGCATCCAGGACAGCTTTTCCCCGAGGCATTTTCTGATGGAGATTTAGTAGATCAATTCTAGTTCTAATCCAGGGACCTTAATTTTGGATGTTGTGATGATGCTTGTCATATGGAGAAATACATATAAAAAATCTGCTGTTTTCTTTGCATTTACTTTATTTGTACGTTAATGAAGAGAAAACAGCCAATGCGAGTCTTCATTGGAAAGGCTATTCTCAAGTCTGGCACGCTGGTGTCTAAATCATGTAAAATTTGATATGTGCATTTTGTAGCCCAATCCTATCCCCACTTTCCGCTGATGCAGCTGTGCCAAAATAAAAAATAAAAAAATGGAGGCGGCTTCAGAGGTGAGAGGGGATTTGAATCTCCTTACACCTCTGTAAGCCTCCCAACCTGCAATGTGTTTCTTCGGACCTGTGCTAGTTGGCCCTTGTCCAATGAAAGAAAGGGGGCAGGGAGGTTGCATGAAAGGAGGATAGGATCTGGCGTGTGCCGTTGCTGTTGGATCTGCTAATTCCCCCTTCCTGCCCATTTTCCCCCTCCCTGCCCCCATGGCATCTTCCCCCACCCCTCCCACTTCTCCCCACTGAGCCACCTGCCTTCCCACCAGGGTCCCCAGAAGCGCACTGAGTTGTGCACTACTGGAGGGCATTTTCCGACAGGTGCTGACTACTTTATGGGCAGTCAGCGCCAGCAGATGAGTGCAACGACACCATCCAATAAGTATAGGGTTATACTACCTGTAGTAGTTATTCATTCATTGTTGAATCAGGTTTGATGAAATACTTTTTCTCCTGCAAAAATGTGATGATCCTCAGCGCGTTTATGTTGCCAGTCACGCCATTGTTGCAGCTATCATGTGCTTGGCAACATCTTTCCTCTATAAAATGTTTTTTTTTCCCTTCAAATTTGGTCTGCCGCTGCTCTCCGCTATAAAATTTTCCTGTCAGTCATTTGAGTAATGCATTTGAAGTACATTAAAGGTGTGTTTCTCAAACTTGTGACAGATAATTTCTCCTTGGAACCAACCAGGAAAAAAAAATCTGATTTAAAAAATCTGATGTTAATACAGTTCAGTAGCTAAAATGTCTTTCATGCTATTTACTAAAGTCATTAGGCAAGAATGGTGAGTCAGACTCTTATGCTGTGATGAGTGAGCTTGCCTGGATAATTATTGTCCCTTCCTTTTCTGCAGATAAGAAGCCTCAGGACTTCTTAAAATAAATATTGCAATCAGAAATTGGAATGATCGGGCAGAAATAAATGCGTGAAGTGAATGGGCAATGGTTTCATTATTTGTCAATAGGAAATGTATTTGAATGTGTGCATATTCTTTTCAGTGAAACCCACTTGAAACAGAACCGAGTTAGCATGCTAATGCAAATGTTTACTGGATCATTAACTGCAATTGTTTACTGGATCAATCTTCGTTTGTGGAATACTGCTTTAAAAATGAGTTGTTTTGGTATCTGCAGCCGTAGTTTCAGTTCTAAGCATCAAGTCCAAAAATCAGGGGGAACATGGATTCCGCTGTAACCCACTGTCAAAGTCAGCCAGATTCAAGCTGGGAACCTCCTGGCCGATGCTATAGCGTCTCCAGGGGAAAGTTTTGCAGGCATCTGTAATGGAAAATGCAGAAGAGATAGGGAATGGTATCAGCGGTGACCCCTTGTCTATGTCAGCAAGGAATTATAGGGTTCCCCAGAGCCTTTGCTTGCAGCTAGTTCACAGCTAGAGCCTAGTAGGGTGAGGACGAAAGGTGGAAGCTTGATTGTCGGACAGGTGTTGGTATAGATAGGTGGAAGAAGGTTGTGGGGAGAAGAGTGGAAGGAGGGGGTTTGGAAAGTGGGGCATGCACACACTTGAGGCTGCTGGGACTGTGATTGTGGTTCAAACTTAGGTTTCTATTGGATGCTGTGGAATGGCTGCTACATCCCTGGAGCCACTGACTAGAGGACAAAGGAGGACCTGTGTGGCTGAGCAGGCCAGCTGGCTGCATTTTGCCTTCTCAAGGGTGGTGGGGTTTAGTGGTGCCTTGTGTAAGACTAGGGTGGTTTTTGATGATAGGAGGGAACCTAATTAGCCTATCGTGAGCATGAGATTGCAGAGAAGGAATTTGGCACAACAGATCCTCAATGCACTGTACAAGTGACCCTTCTCTCTGCCTGTCAGGGCTGTTCTGGGCGGTGAGAGTGACGCTAAGCTGTCTCCTTTGCCTTGCTCTCACCACATGGAATGGCTTTGAAGGCAAGGGGAGGGGGCCGCTTTCATGGTGCGCTGAGGCACCTGCAAAACGTAATGCAGAGACACCCCGCTCCCGGTGATGATACTGGTCCTAAGCGTTCCTGTTCCTTGAGATGAGAATAGAAGCAGAAAAAAAGATCGTATTGTTCTACTCAACCCCAACATGGCTACACATCCAGATGGGTAGCCCATTGCTTCTTGGCTGTAAATGCCTCCAGTTCAGACATGGTTTGGGCCACAGATTGGCCTTCCTGTGGCTTCCTGCAGGTGTTGCTGCTTGTCTGCCTGCTCCTCTCTCTCCCTGCTGAGCTGTACCTTTCCCGTTGTGCTTGCTTCCTATTCGCTTGCTTGTTCACCTGTCTGCTTGCATCATTATTTCAGCGCCTCTCCGCATCCACCCCGCCTTCCTTTGGATGAACCTTTTGGCTCCGAACGTTGCCTCCAATGACCTCTGCCTCTGGACTGACCGCCCCTGCCCATTGATCTGCCCCAGCGCTCCTTCCTGCCGCTGCCGAGTCTCACACTGCTGCTCCCCATGTGCCTGGCTGCCCAGGGCCGTGTGCCGAGAATTACCGTGCTTGATCTATAAATTGGCTGCTGCTTTTTATGGTCTCCTAAATGAACTGGACGGCCTCTTTGTCTTGGAAAGAATGCGTTGCAAAAAGCTGGAAATTATTCCTGCAGGAAGGACCGATAGTTCAGTGATCAAAGTTGTATCTGAAAACTTGAGAGAAAGTTCTGCCGGAGGCGGAAGGTTGTGTTGTCGCACCACCTGAGTCCCGCTAAATGATCTACCACTCAAGCGACTGCGGGGACATGAAATTGGTCTTTGATCTTAAAAGAAACAAACAAGCTTTATAAGAGGAACTTGGTAACACGGTCTTGTGATGTGCCCTTCTGTGATGCTCTTGAAAAAAAAAATCAGGTTTATACAACAAAAAGTCCTTGTTGAAAGCTTCTTGAAAAGAAAACAGCTGATATGCTTGCTGCCTAAGATACTGTGAGAAAATGTCTCAGTTTCTCAATGAGCCACCCTTAAACAACACTTGTATTGCGTTTTCTGTATCCATGGGACTTCCTTGTAAAAGCCAGTCACTGAAGGGTAGCAAAGCAGATTAAATTGGCAGGAAAACCCAGAAGCCACGTAATGTTTCACACTGGTCATAGGATGACAATTCTGTGTTCTGTAGGACAAAATCATTCTCATTTTTGAGTATTTTTTTTAATTTTATGATATGCATGCTTCATACTGAATCACCTACATATTGAAGAACATAAGACGAGCCCCACTGGATCATACCAAAGGCCCATCTAGTCCAGGGAAGCCACGAAAGACCCTATAGCACAGGGGTCAGGGAACTTTTTTACCTTTTACCCCAAAATATATTTAGATACGCCGACGTTACCCCCTTGACGTTACCCCCCCCCCGCCAGAACAAAAGAAAAAAAATTACATATTGGAACCCATTGCTTTTTATTGGATTAATTAATGAGCTTAATTAATGCTATGTAAATATGAAGTTGTAAAGAGTTGGGTACACCTGCAGACCTTGAGAGAATAGAATTCAACCCTTCTGGGTTACAACTAGCTTACCTTTTTGACAACAGGTTTAGGTGCTTGGATTTAAGATTTCTCTCTATAATGAATTCAGATTGGAGCTGGCTGTCTGTCTGTCTCTCTCTCTCACTCACTCACTCACTCACAGGCCAGCAACAGCAGTTCTGATTTTGTTTTTGTTTTTTGCTGTTTGCCTTGCCTCGTTGCCTCCCGCCTCTCTTTGTGTCCCTGACTCCCTGCGCCTGTCCTCCCCCCGCTCGCCCGCCCGCCCCACTCCTTGGGGCAGCAAGACAAGGCAAACCCAGGGAAAGCCCTAGCTGCTCACAAGCAAAGGCGCATCCACAGAAGTCCTCTCAACAGACACACACACGCGCGCGCCTGCGGGCACATGTGCACACACACACACCTCAGCTGCTCACCAGAGCCTCCCCCACGCCTGCATGTCTCGCGTCCCTGCTGGGCTCCTGGGTGGCGGCGATGGCAGCAGCTCCTCGGCCTCCCCACCCGGAGCTGGTTTGGGCTGTTCCCTGGCGTCGAGCACCACCAACTCCACGGCTGCCTGAGTGCCAGCCGGGAGCGGATCTGCGCCGGCCTCGCTGCCCGGAATAGGCTTGGCCTCGTTGGCTCCCCCATCACCCGGCACCACCGCAGTTGCAGCCATGGCCACCATTTTCCCTGCTGTTGCTTCCTTCTCCCTCTACCAGCAGCGGGATCGATAACCACGGCCTTCTTCGCCGCCTGGGAAGGGAGGGGAACACTGCCTATTGGGGGCCAAGTACCTTGCCGCTTCTAATCTCCTATTGGAAGCAAGGGAAATCCATCAAGCGTGAGAGGAACTTCCCATTGGTCAGAAGAGAGAACGTTGGTCATGAAGGAAGGATGAGGGAAAAGGGGGCGGGGCACACTCCTATCTGTCCATTACCCCCAGGAATTTCATTTTTACCCCATTTGGGGTAATTTACCCCTGTTCCCTGACCACTGCTATAGCAGCTCCCAGGGGGCCAGCTGCTCATGTTCAGCATGCCAGGCACACGGCTTGCTAGGGCAGCAGACCCTGGAAGTGGCTGGCCGCAAAGACCCCTGCAGGCAGGAGTTTAGAGCTCCCTGTTCTAGACTGATGAGCCCCAAAATCTTTTCCATCTTTGCTTTAACTGGGTCTCTTTTGAATGATGAGATGTGAGAATAACTCCGAGAAGCAATCACTGTGCTGGAGCCACCAAATCTCATTAACGTTTGAACTTAAGAAGCCAATGGATGCTGTAAGGGTTTTCCGGAAAATGACTTTGACTGTCCTTGAGTTGATCTGTTGAGTTTTTCCACTTATTGAGAATGTGATGAAAAACAACTAATTAGATTCTCCTGACAGATGGTTCAGAGGATCAAGTGACTTTTGACTTCAGTTATGAATGAATAAGGGAATATGGGTAAATGTTTCATAATTAACTGCCGCTAGGAAAAGGAGAAGTCAATTTTTAATAGAGACAAATAACTCGTAAAGCTCTCACATTGCCTTTGGATATATAAACCTTATATCCGCCTTGAGCGCCTTTAGGCAAATAAGGCGGGGTATAAATCTAATAAATAAATAAATAAATAAATAAACGAAGACCAAATATTTTAAATATTTCCTAAAACATTTTAAATAATGTTAAACATTTTCATGTTAAAATAGGTTATCAGATCACTTTGCCTCATGTAATGTTGGATTAATAATTTTGGCTACCCACCCAGAATTTATTAATAAAGATATGAGTAAACGCAGTAGTGGGATCTAAATGATTTAGAAAGGGGAACTCACTTTTGATTGGCACTTGTGTCAGGACCCGCCCACCGGAAGTGACGTCACAGCCGAAAGTGACGTTGTGGCAGGAAGTGAGGTCATAGCCGGAAGTGATGTTGTGGCAGGAAGTGAGGTCATAGACAGAAGTGATGTTGTGGCAGGAAGTGACATCGTCAAGCAGGAAGAGCTGTCATTGTAACACAATAAAATGACATGAACTGTAAATTGGCACCCAAAAAACTAGACCAACCACTCCACAACAGTTTCAGCAGGCATTTGTGCATTTTTAGGTGGGCTAGCAAGCCCAAAAAACTAGACCAACCATTCCACAACATTCTCCTTTCGTACTGCTGCGGGAGGGAGGGGGGACAGCGAGAACGAGGGGGAACGGGGAGAAGGCAGGCCACGCCACAGAGGGAACCCAGGCCTACCTGCTGCCATCTCCTGCCGCTGCTGCCGGGCCGCTGCTGCTGCCGGTCTCCCACCGCCTCCAGTTCAAATGTTGCTGAACTGGGGGCGGAGCGCGCGCACAACCGAAGAAAAACAAACATGTAAAAAAAAACACGGAGGAAAAAAAAAGCCAGAAGCCAGCCGACGTCAGCGAGTGGGCGGAGACGTCAGCGAGTGGGCGGAGCCAGCCAATGTTCCTACAAGTGGAACTCCGTCCCCCCGCATTCCCCCTCAATCCCACCACTGAGTAAAAAGATGAATAAATGGATGATGCGATTCCGGTAAGTTTTTGAAGTTATTTTGTCTTTCATGCTACAGTCTCAATGACAAACTGAAACTTGCCCCCCCCAAATAGGAGTATCTGATAATTTTACATCTCTGCACTTCGTAATTTTGAAGTATGAACACTTGATCGGGTTATGAACTTTGCTCTTATTAGTCCTTAAACTTTCAAAGGTGACAGTTATAGGTAATATAACACAACCAGTTGAAATGAACGGAGGATGCAATCCAAACAACCACTTAGGCCGGCACATGTAAGGTATGTCTGCACCACTCCAGAGCAGGCTAGGCTGGCATGAGACATCTGTCAGCTTGTCTGTGCCAGGAGACTGCCCCAGGTAAGGTTGGCCAAATTTGGATGGTGTGTGTGTGT
>JAJKFI010000007.1:25455415-25470425 GCA_029204185.1 Lerista edwardsae
CAATGTTTTGCACATGGCAAGATGGCGGCTAATCCCGCCCCCCGGCTTCAGAAATCGATAACAGAAGTCTATGGGAGGGCGGGGGGTTGCTTGGATCAGGCCAAGGCCTATCTAATCCAGCTTCCTGTATCTCACAGAGGCCCACCAGATGCCTCAGGGAGTGCACAAGACAACAGGCTGCCTGCATTCTGTGGCCACTCCCTTGCACCTGGCATTCTGAGTATATTTCTGAGGGAAACACACTGGTGGCCAGTCAAGATTCTCCACAGCATTTCTCTTTGGCAGCTACCAGAAGCAGATGCTCTTCTTCAGTCATGTACTCATAGGAACAGCCCCACTGGATCAGGCCAAGGGCCCATCTAGTCCAGCTTCCTGTATCTCACAGTGGCCCACCAGATGCCTCAGGGAGCTCACAAGACAACCAGATACCAGATCTTTCAGCCACTCCCCTGCATCTGGCATTCTAAGGTAACCCTTGCACCACCCCCAAGGAAGACATCATACTGAGGTGGGGGTTTAACTTTATTAAACACAAGTGTAAATCATGAAACCTACTGAACACCCATCCCTCCCTCCCCAATCTGGGGTAGGCAAAAAACTGACCATCCATGGCCAATTCGAATGACAGAAAAAAATTCCTACCCGGCCCTCATAATAAGCGTCCGGCTAATCCCAGACCGGACATATAATACCCGTCGTAACCTGTGGTGGAGTTTACCCCCATAAATCTGCCCAATCCCCTTTTAAAGGCATCTAAGCCAGATGCCGCCACCACTTCTTGTGGCAAGGAGTTCCACAGACTAATTATGCCCATTATATATAATACTGCTTTTAAGGAAAACGCTCTCAAAGCAGTTTACATCGCCTGCCACATAGCAAAAGTAATCACAATAAGATAAAAACAATAAAATAATACAATTAAGAGGTTCAGGCTTACTGACCGCACTCCAGACTTACCACTGGTTCTGGGTGTTGTAACAAGTGCTCTAAGGCACTTGGGCACTGGTGGTAAGGACACTGGGCTGGCACCGAGACTCAGCCCAAGAAGACACCCAACAGGAGCACCAAGTATTGTTGCTAGTTGGCGGCAAGAATTTTGGGGGGTGGGGGAGGCGAGAAGGGGCAGAATTGGGTGGAGGGGGAGAGCTCAAGAGGAGGATTAGAGCCAGTGGCAGAGACTGCTGCTCAATCCTAACCCCTTACTCAAGCCTCAGAGCCCAACACAGGCCTATTCAGTTCTGAGTCTGCTCAACAATAGGCAGAGATCTGAGTTGGGGCCACCATTGGTTGACATGGGGTAAGGGAAACGATGTTGACCAAAGGCAGCACCAATGGTTCTACTTGGAAGTGAGTCTGCTATTGAGCTGGATGTTTAAAGAGACCTGTTACCTTACCCCAAGGAGACCTGTTGCTTCTTCTCCGGCCCCAAAGGATATAGCAGCAGCTGTTTTAGCACCACTTTTCCTTCAGGCACCTAGGAAGCATCGGATTGGGCCCTAAAACAATCCAAACAAACCATAACATCGTAGCTTGAATCCATCCATTTCTTACATGTAGGTTGTATGCAACGAATTGTTGCACCTTTTGGGCTCTAGAGGGTGCTAGATCTCTTTTTTGCCTCTATTTTCATTTGCTTTTAAACTCAGGAGAGGAGCAAGGCTGGTAACTTTGGTGTGGGCAGGGCTAGCCTGTTGGAGCCTGATGGAGTCTAGGATTAGAGGGTCCTCCAATGAAACCGACTGGTGGAAGATTTAGGAAAGACAAAAGAAGATAGTTCTTCATGCAGTGTGTGTGTGTAACTCATTGCCACAAGGGCTGATGTTCATTAGCTTGGATGGCTTTGAAAGAGCACCGGGCAAATCTATGGAGTTCTGTCAATGGCTGTATACTTCCGAATGTATACCATGATAGCTGTATACTTCCTACAGGTTCAGATGCAGTATGCCTCTGACTACCATAAGAACGTAAGAAGAGCCCTGCTGCATCAGGCCAAAGGCCCATTTAGTCCAGCTTCCTGTATCTCACAGTGGCCCACCAGGTGCCCCAGGAAGGCATGAGACAACAAGATGCTTGCATCCTGTTGCCACTCCCTTGCACCCGGTACCAGTAGCCCACCACTTTTGTAAGGAGGTTGCACAATCCATCATTGCCTATAGCCCATGATGGACCTTTCCTCCAGAAATCTGTCCAATCCCCTCTTAAAGGCATCCAAACCAGATGCCATCACCACCTCCTGTGGCAAAGAGTTCCACAGATTAACTACCCGCTGGGTAAAAAAAGTACTTCCTTTTATCTGTTTTAACTCTCCCAACCCTCAGTTTTAGCGGATGTCCCCTGGTTCTGATGTTTTGAGAGAGGGAAAAGAACATCCCTCTATCGACTTTATCCCTTCCATGCATAATTTTCTCCTCCTTGTGGGCTTCCCAGAAGCAGCTGGCTGGGATCTGTGAGAAACAGGATGTTGCACCAGGTGGGCTTTGGCCTGACCAGTTACAAAGGCCAAAATAACAGTCTGGCTTCTGCAGCCTCCTATTTGCTCCAGCGACCTCAAAGTGCATTGCAGCAGTAGGCGTTTTCAGAAGCCGCAGCAGCACTTAATGTCACTGGGTTGGGGGTTCCGCCACCAGGATTGGGCCATTGTTCAGCAGAAAGTAGGACAATTGACCATCTTTACTAACTAATGAAAATCCATGCATTCCACAGGCTCCCAACAGCCATTTGAATAGTCTTTGGTGGGGGAATCACTAGCATTTGCAAGGTGTTCATAGAATTGTTGCCGAAAATCGTCCTAGAATAGTTTATATCGTGGGGATTGTATTTAAAAAGGCAAATAACCAAACGAGAGAGTATGAGGATCATGTTTATTACACCTGCGCAGACGGGTCAGTCTCCTTTGAAAGGCAGGGAAAAAGACAAAAAAATTATACATTACAAGCATTTTTATACCCCCCCCTTCTCCCTCCTCCAAGTTCCTGCTTGGTGGAAAATTACATCACAGGGGCTGGGACACAAGATGCTCTGAGCTCATTGGGCCTTGAGAATGCCGTGACCATTCTGATCAGGCTCTGCTAACCTGAACCAGTTCTCTATCTATTGTGAGAATTAGCAACACTGGAAATTTATACGGGGGCAATTCAGTAAGAACAAAGAGCAAAGAATGAGAAACGAGTTACATACGTCAGCAACTTTAAACAAGAGACTTTAGACAAAAGTCTTAAGATGGCTGCACTTTGGTTCGACGGCAACAGAATCATAGAGTTGGAAGGGACCTACAAGGCCATCTAGTCCAACCCCCTGCCTGTAGCAGGAAATCCTCCTAGAGCCGCTCCCGCAGGTGCCTGCCAAGCCTCTGCTTGAAGATCTCCAGTGAGGGAGAATGATTCTCCACTCACTCCAGCGATTTGTTAAACTCGTTCCTTTCATGGAAACACAGCATGCAGGTTAGTCCGCGGACTCCGCGCAATGGTGCCCCGCCGCCCTGCCGCTGCCGGCGCCCATGGCTCGTGCCACCCTGGGCTACACCCTTCCTCCGCCTCTGCACGTCCTTGCACTGGCCTTTCTGACTTGAAAGGAGTCGCAAACATGCCTTACGACACATTTGTGACACTCGAAGCACAAAAGACTTGCTTGTGCCAGCCCGTCTGAGCGTCCGGACTGAGCTCTAAATCTCAAGCTAAGATGTTTGGATATTATTAGTATTTTTTGCAGTGGCCACTTTGTGTTTTTGGTATAAACATTATCATTTGGTTTTTGTCAATAAAAGTTACAGTATGCCCGATTTCTGGCTTTTACACGGTTAAAAATAAGTTGCTGACAAGGACCTTTTAACTGCGTGCTGAAATATCCAAGAGAGAGGACAAATGATCATGGGGAAATTATGCAAAATTCTCCCCCCCCCGGTGTACACACAATTTAAATTCAATTGTGTTTAATACATTGTATTTACAATACATGATACTACCGTATAATCAAATTAATCCACGTTGCTGCCTCTGTTGCTAAATTATTATTGTTGCACTTCATCAAGGAGGTTTGGGATGGGGGAACTGCAATTGCCCTGAATGTCTGTTCCTCTGCTTACTAACAGTTCATTGGCACTCTGGAAAACTGTGCGTGGCATTGTGCGCTCATGCACATAGAAACCTTATGTCAAGCCAATCCTTAGGTGTTGTAGACAAGGCTCTTAAACCAGGAGGGGGGTTTCCATCGCAGTCACAATATGCTAAAGAACT
The DNA here is from genome assembly GCA_029204185.1 of Lerista edwardsae. NCBI lineage: Eukaryota > Metazoa > Chordata > Lepidosauria > Squamata > Scincidae > Lerista > Lerista edwardsae. Next base: position 25,459,648 of record JAJKFI010000007.1, read on the forward strand.
CATACCCTAATTAAATTTCTACAAAGTGCATGGCTATTATTATTTTGAATATTTATATCCTGCCTTGCAACAAGAAAAGGTCACAAAGCAGTTTACAGAGAAAATGAAATAACAGGTAGCCCAATTCTGAACTGCCTGGCTCCTGGAGGAGCAGCTATGGCTACTGCTGCATCATGGAGGAGTCGCAGCAGCTGGGAGAGTCTCCTTGGGGGAAAGACCTGGCGCCCGCAATGGGGCTGCTCAGTTCTCCACCACAGAGACTGAAGCAGCCCCACTTTGGTGTCTGAGCCCGACACAGGGTTTTAGGCAGTGGTGTCATCCTGGCGGAATGGCCCGGTACGCCGTTCCGCCAGTTCCGCGGACGGGCCCAGGCCGCGCCGCCTCTCCTGAGGACGGGCGAGCTGCTCCTGGGCCCGCCCGTCCTCCCACGAATCCGAATCGCTCTGAAATGGAGCGATTCGGACGCACAGGGAGGCGTGGCTGCCCTCCGCTATAGGGGCAGAGGGCTGCCAATCATCCGGGCGTTCTGGTTCCTGGTGTGCCCGGATGACGTCTCTGGTTTTAGGATGTGGTGGTGAGTGCTGCCCCCAGTCCCTTCTCCTTTCTGGGGGCTCTCCTCTGCCCTGCACAGTTACACCCTCCCCTGCCCTCTCCCGCTCCCAAAAACCGCTCCACCGGCCCAGAGTAGCGCTTAGATATGGGAGAGTCCAATTCTCAAATGGGCAGATAAAGGGCTTCTAGGAGCTGCACTTGACTGATGGGTCTTATGCTTGACACCCGTGGCTTAATGTATTTGTGTGTACAGCTTGTATGTGCATAGGCTCTTTCAGTTGTCCTGATCAATATGCAAGAGTCAGCCCCAGTGAATGTGCTTTTGACCCAACTCCTCCTCACTCACACTTTTCAAGCATCATGCCCTCTGAACAGAGCTAATGTTGCTGAACATTCGGAAGAAGTGTATGCATGTTCCAAAGTGTCACCAGGAAGGAATTTAGCTCCTGTCTATATATTGATGGATTCTGTATGTTAGCCACTTCACAGCGTCGTTAATTTTAGAGATGGTACTCGAGTCAATTAATTTTAAATCCTTCCTGAGCTGTATTGTTAGATCAGTGGGAATAATTTATAGCTGGCTCTTTTGAAAAGCAAACGGTTGCTGCTCGTCCTATTTATATCCCACCCATTCTCCAATATCTCCTTGCGCAAAACACATTGATACGCTTCGTGCGCACTGGAGTTCTCTCTGCCCATCCTAATGACATGCATTTTGTTAATTCTGTAAAAATGTTTCTGGGGTGTAATTGAGCCAAAGTTCTGTGATAAGCGCATGGCTATGTATCTGTTGTTAGTCTGCTGTAACCACAAACTTCAGATTTTTGTAAGAGACTGTATACAGTGGTGTTCCTATAAGGGGGCAAAATGATAGGTTTTGCAGGAGCCTGAGATCTTGTATAAGGTGGCCCCTCTCCCTCACCTTCAGAGTCATTTGTGGCTCCTACAGCTGGCTTGAGACTTTGCTCTCCAAGCCATGAATGGCTGTGGAGGTGAGGGTTAGGGGCCCCATTACACAGGAGCTTAGGCTTCTGCTGAACCTAGTGTTTTGCCCCCTAGTAGGAATGCCACTGACTGAATATAGGGTGAACACAGAATTTTAAGCAGTTCCAGAAGCCTTTTCAGTTGAGAGAAAGAGAAACGTTTGGTTCCATTTCTGTTGTGACACTGTAAAACCCCAAATGGCCAACTGCAGTTTTAAAGAAGTCTCATATTTGGGGATAATTGTCTTCTTTTTTTTCTTTTGCTGAAATCATGTAGGTGTTCTAGCAGAGGCTGCTTTGAAGAATGGCTTCTCAGAACAGGCAGCTGATATATATGTCCCAAATAAAGATGATGATGCCTGGGTTTTAGATTGCAGGTTGGGACAATCTACCTATTGCAGTGAGTCAGGAAGAGCCGACAGAAACGCGCTACACCTAGACCTGAATGTGAGTAGTTTTATAAATAATGCTATCAATTGCTATTTGTTTAGACTTCCATTTGGTGAAGTCACCTTTTATTACTCAATTGCATTCCCTTACACAGGCAAAGAGGTCTCTTTAAAAATTGTTTATTATATCCTGCACTTATATGGGCTAGTCCAGTGGTATTCAAACGTTTTAGACCGAGACCCATTTTTTAGAATGACACTTGTGTTGGGACCTGCCAGAAGTGATGTCATTAACCTGGAAGTGATGTTGTGGCAGGAAGTGACATCGTCAAGCCAGAAGTGCTGTCATTGTAACATAATAAAATGATACTCTTGAACTGCAAATTGCAAATTGGCATTCTTGGACTGCAGCAATCGCACAACCATGAAACATTCCTGATAGAAAGCCAGATTAGAACAAAACATTATGCAAAAACACTGAACTAAAAACATTAAAAAAAAACAAAAAAAAACCCTCACTTGAAAATTCACCCACTGTTAACACACACGAAAGGAATATAGCAAGAGTAAGGTCTGCAGTTTCCCAGATGGCTGCTTCCAGCTTTCTGTGACCCACCTGACATCAGGTGGTGACCCACCAAGTGAATAATAAGTTTGAATAACACTGGGCTAGACAGTGGCCTTACATCCAAGGATCTGAAGAGGTCCACACACCTTATTCTGCAACAATAATATAATAGCTTCTTATGGTCCTCAACTGTTTACTAGGTCCCAAGCAACGAACCCTTCACACTTCTAATATTCATGGTTTATACAATCATGCTGTGGCTGTGATTTGCAGCTAAGCTGCCAGCAAAATATTTCTGTACAGCGATGCTTGAAATTGAATAAATGTGGGTAATGCTGACATCTATCGGCAGAGTTACAGAAATGGAAATTATTTTCTTTTTACATTCTAATGTCTTACCCATTTATTTTACTTGGTAAAATAATTATCAATCAATCAATCACTAGTATTTATATACCACTTTTCAACACAAAGTTCACAAAGCGGTTTACAGGCAAATAACAACATCAAGGTTCAATGGCTCCCTGTCCCAAAAGGGCTCACAATCTAAAAGAATGGAGAACACCACCAGCAACAGCCACAAGAAAGACACTGTGCTGGGGTGAAGAGGGACAATTGCTCTCCCCCTGCTAAATATAAGAGGACACCACTTGAAAAAGTGCCTCTTGCCCAGTTAGCAGGGGTTAGAGTTTTTTGATTATATTGTGTATGTATGTATGGGGCAAATGTGTTTTCATGGCAGTGTTCATAATGCACGAGTAATGGTGCTAAAAAGGTGACTAGTACCTGAAATGGATATTCTGCTGTTATTGACTTTTCCTGGTATTGTAAGAAACTGTTGTAAATAGCAAAAAAAATTGTAAGTAGTAAAAAATAATAAAAGTGTCTCTCCAAACAAACTGTTTCTATATGTAGTGTGCAGTTTGTTCAGTCTAATATGAAACAACTGAAGACTTTAGAAGTAACTATATCACTTCATTTTATTCCTTTCTTCTTTGGCTTCTGCCAAATAATGGTTTCTCATGTACTTATCTGCACAACCTCCACCTTTTGGAATCTGTTTACTTCTTTTAATCTGCAATGTTGGTTACAGAACTGCAGAAGTGTTATGGAAATTACCCCGAGGAGATAGGGAATGGTATCAGCAGTGGCCCCTTGTCTATCAGCCAGGGATTGCAGGGTTAACCCCAGAGCCATTTGCCTGCAGCTTTTTCACAGCTGCAGCCAATTGGGGATAACAAGGGCTCTGGGGATAAAAGTAGCTCCTGGGAAGAACAGTGGTGTGGGTGTAGGAGCAGGAAGTTTGGCGGGAGAGGAGAGGAGTTTGGAAGTATGACTACTGATTTGGATGGACAGATGGATTGTGTGACTGACTGATGGATTGGATGGAGGACAGAGATTGCTGTTGGAACTAAGGTTGTTATTGGAGGCTAATGTGTGGCTGCCATGCCCCTGGAGTCACCAACTGGAGAAGGAAGGAGGGCTGGTGTGACTGAGCAGGCAAGCTGACTGTATTTTGCCTTTGCTTGGTGGTTGAGTCTAGTGTGTTTTGAGATGTTTGATGGTAAAAAGGAAGCTCATTAGTCTGTGGACCTAAGACTGCAGAAAGGGAATTTGGCAGAACAAGAAGTGAACTGATTTTTCCATCCTTTTAATTCTGGTCACCACATCTCAAAAAGGACATAGTGGAGCTGGAAAAGGTGCAGAAGAGAGTGACAAAAATGATTACGGGGCTGGGGCACCTCCCTTATGAAGAAAGACTGCAGCGCTTGGGGCTCTTCAGTCTGAAAAAAAGGCACCTGAGGAGGGACATGATGGAGACATACAAAATTATGCACGGGAGGGATAGAGTCGATAGAGGGATGCTCTTTTCCCCTCTCTCAAAACACCAGAACAAGAAGACATCCACTGAAATTGAGTGTTGGGAGAGTTAAAAAATATAAAAGGAAATACTTTTTTACCCAGCGGGTAATTAAGCTGTGGAACTCCTTGCCACAGGAGATGTTGATGGCACCTGGCCGAGATGCCTTTAAAAGAGGACTGGACAGATTTTGGGAGGAAAAGACCATCGTGGGCTATAGGCCATGGTGGGTATTGCACCCTCCTTACATTAATAGTAGGCTACTTCAGAGAATGCCAGGTGCAAGGGAGTGGCAACAGGATGCAGGCATCTTGTTGCCTTGTGTGCTCCCTGAGGCATCTGGTGGGCCGCTGCGAGATGCAGGAAGCTGGACTAGATGGGCCTTTGGCCTGATCCAGTGGGGCTCTTCTTATGTTCTTAATGTTTTAGGGGGATCAGGGGGCTACAGAGGAAATGGGCTGAAAAAACCTCTGTGCATTGTTCGAGGACAACTCGCTTATGTGAGCCTGGATCCTGATCACTGCAGCCAAGAGGCCACCTGAAAGGCTCACATGGAGCAGCACCCTTGGAGGGGCATTGAATGGGCATCCTGCCCACTGCCATCTCCAGCCTGTCACTCCACTGGGCACTCTGATCCTCTTCCCTCTTCGTCGGAGCAGGGCAGCAGCGGAGCCTTCTTCTCCCCCCAAAAGAAAATAAAACCTGCTGTGGTTTCAAATGGCTTCTCCCTGCCTTTTGGGGGCTTTGGAAGCACCAAGGAGTCAGGGGCAGGTGATTTGGAGCTCACCTTCCTGCCTTTTACCTGCACATTTTACCTGCAAATTTTTGTTTGCAGCCTTCCTACTCCACCCCTCTTCTGTTTACAATGAGTATGAGCGTATTTTCCTGCTGAAACTTCTTGGCTCCAAACAATTTTAAAGATTGGATTACACTGACAGACAATGGAATATTAAGACTACTAATATAGATTAATAAATTACCTTTGATGGATACATTTGCTTAACATTATATGAGGCTTGGCTTGGCAGTATCACATTATTAATAATTGCTGAAGAAATGCATTGTAGTTAAAGTAGATTTTAATATATGGATGTAATCTCGCCATGACCTTGTGTGTATACCTTGTGTCACTACCCCTTCCCTTTTTGTATTAACATTTCCCTTTTCCCATTACTGTATAGTAGAAAATAAAATCATTTTGGAGTATGAGCTATGAGGGAACATGGCATGCACTTTGACAGTAAAGGGAAGGGGCAATGGTGGTGCACCCACTCATTCATCCATCGCACCCTCTATAAGAGGGGTGCAGACGGGTACACATGAGCAGAGGTGACAGTGGGCATTGGACTCATGCAGCGTGGCATCCTGCAGCCACACCTGCAGCCAAGAATTAATGCGATGTGCTATGTTGCATTCTGAACTTCAAAGACTCACGATGGCATTTGTTCACTGTCTTATCTGAATATAGAATGATTTAAATTTTTAAAAGTGGTAGATTTTCACTTGGGTTTTTCTGAAGATCGGACACATTTAACTGAAGTGCTTTTAAAGTAAAGTATCATTATATCCTAAGCTTTGATGTCTAGAGTAGTGTCAGGAACTGTGACACAGAAGTGTGAATGTTTGGCTTATGGTTCCTTCTGGGCATGTGATGGTGACAACACCTTTGAAATGTCCGTATTGTCCACATCGGGAATTGTTCACCATGCACATGGTCCATCTCTTACTGAGGTTGGTGAGAAACTTTCTGCTAGAAATGAACACGTGCACATTTTACAGGTGAACAAGAGTTATAAGGTACAATTGTAGATATTGGAGTAAGGACAGTGGTAGATGTTAAACTTTCCCATTTTGAGATTGAGGGTGCAATCCTAACCTGGAGTTAGGTTGGTACAGTTAGGCCAGCAAAGTTTGGCCGGCACAAAGGCCACCATAAAGCATGTTTGGACCACTCTCAGAGTCAGGGAGGATGGTGCATGTCTGTGTGCTGGTCTCTCTGACTCCGAGAGTGGTCTAAATGTGCTTTACGATGGCCCTCATGCCGGCCAAACTTTGCTGTCCTAACTGTGCCGGCCTAACTCCAGGTTAGGATTGTGCCTTTAAATCAGAGGCGTCAGCCTACCGGTTCGCTGGGTGGGGTTTCGTCCGTCGCTGGGAGGGTTTCCGCGGTGATCGGCAGCGTGCTCGCTGCCTCCGGTTGCGTAATGGTGAAAGCCGCTGGCTTTCGCCATTATGCAACCGGAGGCAGCGAGCACGCTGCCGATCACCACGGAAACCCTCCCAGCGACGGACGAAACCCCGCCCAGCGAACCGGTAGGCTGACGCCTCTGCTTTAAATGGTCTTCCTAGTCAGAAAATATGGTGATGATTTTATTAACAGTGTATCATAAGGCTATAAAGGCTATTGTGAAACATTCACAGCTTGGGCAGTGAATTTTGAGTGAGTTTCACTGAGTAGATTTTGAATTTAAATATTGAATGGAGAAAGAGCAGGGCCCTGCTTAGCTGAATGAAATGAATTATCATTTCCTTCTTCCCTATTTAAGACATCACAGCACTATTTTAAATATCAAAAGCATAGGATATAATTAGGCTACAATTATCTATGTTTTGGATGATGCCTGTCAAGGTAAATTGACTATGACTCAGTTCAATAGAATCGCCACACAGCGCCAAAGCACAGCCATTGCAGTTAAAAAGTGCTTTGAGTGTGCACATTATATTTCCTGGGGGAAAAAATAAGCTCTACATTCACGGATAATAGACATTCTGGAATGCAGGGATTCACTCAGTTGTTGACTAGGTTTATGGGCCAACATATCATGGCTTTGCTATGATAGTATTCTACCACATAATTCAAAGCACAATCCTAACCTGGAGTTAGGCCAGCACAAGGGACACTAGTATGTTTGGACCACTCTCAGACAGGCCAGCACACAAACATGCGCCATCCTCCCTGACTCCAAGCATGGTCCAAACATGCTTTATGGTGGCCCTTGTGCCTGCCAAACTTTGCTGACCTAACTGTGCCTGCCTAACTACAGTTTAGGATTGTGCTCTCAGTCAAATCCATCTATTGATAAAGGATACCCATGAATTCATTCTGCACCCTGAATGACAATGGGTCTCATGTGGAAGCACCACTTTGCCTCCCTATCTACCACCCCCACCCCATTCTGGATACAACACTCCCATTTTTGATGCAGCTTCACTAATGGAAGGGGAAGGATAGGACTGGGCTGCTATTCACACAAATGGCAATCCATGTATGGATTGGCTAACAGTCCCACACACTTCTGAGATGGAGAGATACATGCTAGCACATGATCTAACTGGATGGAAGTATGCACTTTTAGAATTGGAATGAGACAAACTCAGGTATATTATAACAATCCGGATATTGCCCATAGTGTACATTCACAGATCCAAAACAGTAGCGATCCATGTCCAAATCATAAAAGAAGGGACAAACCAAAGGCTATTTCATGCCCTTCAGCCTCTGCAACTAATAGCAGCTCTGGGGAAATTTGAATTGAGGCCCTGGCATTGGAGAAAAGCATTAGCTAAAAACACCCAGGCCATAGTCCCAAAGCAAATCCCATGCAACTCTTACGTTTGCTTTTTGAGAAAGAGAAAAATCAGAATCCTCAAATGATGAATTCCCACACCGTATCGTATGTTGACCGTCAGAGAGCTGCTCTCATTTTGCTCTCTAAAGTCATGTGCTCTATGCTCTCTAATGGCTCTCATCCACCATCTGGAAAAGTGTCCATTGGGCATGGGAGAATTATGTAGCCCTGTTCAAAATTTCACCCCTGAAAATCAGAAAGCTTGTATGTACGCCGACCTGATCAGAGCCTGTTTTAATAAGCCAAATGTTTATTTTCCTTTTTCCCGTCCTATACCTTGTAATGCTGAACTCTAGTAAAGCAACATTTATGATGCTACATTGAGCTTGGACATCTGTTCCAGTACTTGTTCCAGTACATCTGTTCCAGTACATGTGAACAGCGACTGATTGCAAATAGGGCCAACAAGCAAAATGGATTGGCAAAGGCGCATGTGTAAGTGAAAGGAAATATATCCCTTAATGCAGAATATGTTCATTGAATCTGCTGCCACAGTAGGCTCTGATCACATATCTGGTTTTAAAAAAGGATTAGAAAAATTCAGGGATGCTAGAAATCAAAACCCTTAGGTTTGGGAGCATATGCCAGATTACCAAATACTGAGGAACAGCATTATAGGCAGTAATGCTATCTAGCCGGTACGCTGGGCGGGAGTAATGCTATCTAGCCGGTACGCTGGGCAGCCTGCCCGGTAGGCGGGGCGGCGGGCAGAGCGGCGGCGGAACGCAGCGTTACGCAACGGGCGGGCTGCCACTCAAACGAAACTCCCACCCAGCATACCAGCTAGATAGCATTACTGATTATAGGGTTACTCCAGTGGTTCCCAAACTGTGAGCTGTGGCTCCCCAATGTATAGGATTGTAGCCCTAATGGGGAGGCCCAGTAGGTCAAGTTTGAGAACCAATGGGTTACTCTCTCCTCTACATCCCACTTGTGAGCTTCCAAGGGGCATCTTGGCCATTGCTGGAGGAGTCCTCAACTTGTAGTCCGACCCACCAAAGTGATTACAGGTGGGGCCATTTAATCCGTAAGGGTTCTGTTCCCAGAACCCTCATGGATAAAAAATTCCACGGGTAATTAAACCCTCGGAATGTGCCCTCCAAACCCGACCTGACCAGTCAGTCCTGGTAGGCTTTCTAAGGCCCCATGAGGCCTCGAGCACCTGCGCAGATTTGGTGGGTCTCAGAATGGCCATTTTGGCCATTGGTGAAAACTAGAAGTGATGTTTTTAATGCATTACGAAGCCTAGGAAAGGCCTGCAGGGCACAGCTCCAGTTGCCTTCAGAGGCTTTGTGTTGAGCCGAATCTGGCTCAGCACAAGTCTGGGGTACCCACATTGAACCAAATCTGCGGATGTAAAATCCACTGATAATTGGCAGGAGGTTGTAGTCGAGAGGGTTAAAGCCTCCATTTGCCTGAAGATAAGATCCAAAGGTTGCCAGTTCGGGATCACCGGAAGTCTCCGTGAGCGGCAGACTTGTAAACTGCGACTATTTAGAGCTGAGCTACAGCTGCCTGTGAGAGGGGAGTGTGCTGGGCCAGCCGCTTCTTGGTGGGAGCAGAAGCTGCTTATCAGCCTGCAGGAAGGCAAATTGTGTGGCCAGAAAGAAGACTACACCATGAAAGTACCAACTGTATGTTGTATGTTCTTGAAAGATAGAACTTCCTTGTAATTTGTAAAAACCTTTGTGTTTATGAATTCTCTTCTCAAACCTTTATTGGCATTACATATAAATAACAACGATAGATAATACAATAACTGTATCTTCCTAAATCGTAATAAAAGAGCGTTTCAAGAAGACAGTAAGAAGGTAGGTCAGGAAGGGGGTTTGGATTTAATGACTGCGAATAAAAATTCTGCTACCGAGATGGAGATGGACGCCGTATTATTGCTCAAAAGGGTGAGAAGGGGGTCAACAGAGGAAACGGAAAGAAAAGACAGAAGGGGTTCAAGAAATTTGTCTCTCAGAGATTGATGAGCTGGGCAGCGGAGAAGTATGTGGTCCAGAGTATCCGGCTCCGAGAAACAGAAAAAGCAAAGTCTATTGTCACGTGGGATATTGGCGAATCTACCAGAATGTACAGCTGAGGGAAAGATGTTTAGTCTCGCAAGCATAAAAGCTCTTCTCTTGCTGGGATTGGTTAGTTTGCTAAAATAGTGGGCGGGACGACCAAGTGAGGGGGGAAGACCAAAGAAGAGAAGGGAGCAAGTGGGGTTCAGATTATAATTTAGAAGATTAAATTCATGTTCCCAAAGCTTGGATTTGATAATTTGATGAGCTTTGTGGATATTGATGTCCGCAAGGGCTTCAGGGGATAGGCCAAGGGATGAAAGCTTGGATTCTAGAAGTTTAAACCAGCTAGAGAAATAAGGATCTTTTAATAGATCATTTAGTAAAGAGTCCGGGTGAATATTTAAATGCAGGTGAAGCCAATACTTAAAAGTATTGCAATACTTAAAACCATGCAATGGTTGAGGGGAGATGAATTCCCAATTCGAGAATCAGGGTGGATAGTCTAATTAGATTAGGGACACCCAGGATTCTTCTAAGAAAGGAGGCTGCCACTTTATCAAGGTCTTGGTTCGCAGCCTCTATCCAGATGGGGGCACCATATAGTAGCTGGGAAAGAATTGTGTTTATGAATAAAAGCCTGCCTATGTAAACCGCCTTGAGTTATAGTCAGAGGAGCAATCTAATGACCTAAGAAAGGCGGTATATAAATACTAGCATTATTATTATTATTATTATTATTATTATTATTATTATTATTATTATTATTATTATTATTATTATT
>JAJKFI010000007.1:25470435-25495690 GCA_029204185.1 Lerista edwardsae
TTATTATTATTATTATTATTATTATTATTATTATTATTATTATTATTCTCAACCTGCATTATGTTTTGAAATCCCTGACCATTTCAGGTGCTTTTTATCAGGCTAGCTCTGTACAGGAATGGGATTTGGCTGGACAGTACGCAACTTAACAGAAAGTTAGCTGCTCTTTGGCTCGGTTTGTTCTGGGGTGCCTTGCTGATTCTAAGATATCTACGGTATCTTAGTATCTACAGTAGCCCTGTGGGTTTGGTAACTGTGTCCTTGTTCATGAGTACATACGCCTTTAATTTTTATTTCCTGGAATGAGAAAAGAAAATACAGTTAAACATTCCAAATCGTAAAGTGTGTTGAGAAAACGCCTGGCAAACCAGCTGGAGAATTGCACAGCAGCTCTCGTTACATATGCATTTTGACTTTCAGAATCTACTTCTTTGTCTGGGTAGAAGAGCTTTCCTTTTGGAAGATCCACTTTGGCGGTTCATATTTTCATCTCTCCTGTTCCTTGCAGAGTTAATTATTGAGTTCTGGACTGTCCCTGTTTACCTTCCCATTCCATACAGCCTCTATTCTGTGGGTGTGGTGACATTGTCTGATAAGTACCTGTTTATAGTCCACAGAAGGAGCTGTACAGAGTTGAAGAGAGTGTAATACAAAACCAGTCTTGTCGGTTGCTGTTCGCCGGCTAAAATCTGCATTCCAGATTAAACCTGCAGCAAAGCGGAAGAGGGAAATTTTTTTTATTCAGCTTCAAGGGCACTTCACGCAGTGAACTGGAGCTTTTCAGCAGTCAGAATTCTCCAGAAGTTAGAAGAAGGCATACTTTTGATGAAAACTTTGAAACACTTCTATCGGGACTTTTCAGCTTTCTAGCATTTCCCTTGGAAGATTTTTTGCAAGGAAGCAGTTTCGGATCACAGTTCAGAAGATTGCAAGGAACTTTCAGGAGTTTTCCGCAGGACTTTTCATGAGGCCGGCATGAGGAAGTAGTAAACTGCAAGTATCAGCTGTTCAGTAATCACTGTTGTTCGTTAACTGCATTTTTTAGTAAGTGAAAAGCCATGTAGGGCAGCTGGAACTGTAGGAATTCAGGCAGCAGCCAGACATATTTTCAACTGTGATTAGTTTGTAGCAGATTTGCCTTGACGAAAAAGACGTCTGTATTATAGAATAGTGACACTGCTGTGTTGTGTGAGAAGATGCCAAGTCTTCATTGTGTCTAAGTTGTACATGTCCTATCCGCACAATTGTGCATTTGAGAAGACTTCACTGAAAGTAGGAAGGAAGGTTGTGAGTGATTTGGGGAAGCTACCGCCCTCTGATGATTCAACGTAATAGACTGCATGAAAACATTGCCGGGGAGTGCTTGTATAGAAATGAAGTGACATCGGTGCCGTGAATATAGCCGTGCTTGGAATTTGCTGGTCATGGAGGAAAATCAACCTTCTGACTCCAGCGAACTCACAATGGCTGATCCAGGCCAGACTCTTTTCACTAAATTTTCTATGAAAGCGCTTTTTGGATTTACAACTCCATTGGAATCAGGCACTTCAAAAGATGAGGCCGTTCTGAAAGGGTTTCGAAATGTCAATGGTGATATCAACGTTCACGTGGACAGCCAAGAAGAGAGGAGCATTGCCAATGGTGATGCTGCTGATCCAGGAAGAGAGGAAATATTTCCAGACATGATGCAAGCAGGAAACACGAGCGATGCACAACCTGGTACTGACAGCATTTTTGTATTGGATGTTGGCGCCACGGCCCCAGAGGGCTCAGGGATGGATGGCTGTAGTCTGAGTATTCTTGAAACCGCTGATAGTGCTTCAGGTGACTCCGTGGCTGAAGGAGCCTCTCCTGTTGACTCCAAAGCCAATGAAGGCACACGTATTGACTCCAAAATCCGTACCAATATCCCAGATGACCCCGAGACTGGAGCTTGCAGCCCAGCTGACCCAAGGCTGAACAAAACAGAGCAGAATGAGCCATCTCTTTCTAGTTCATATTCTCTATCCTCTCCTTTGTCTGAATTCAGCAAACAAGATGACAAGGATGCCATTCTTGTTCAGGGTATCTTGGTTTGTACAGTCAGCGATGCAGAGTCAGACAATGGCTCTACAGACCCCGAAAGGGATGAAAACATTATGGACAAATCTGCGTCAAGTAGTGCTGTATCCTTGGAGGATGGTGATCAGAATAAAGACATAGAGGAAGCAGAAGGATATACCGAAATGGATGATAATGTTATGAATAGAGAACACACGGAACAAACTCTACCAAGTTTGGAATTGCCTTCGGTAGAAATGCATGATACCGTACAGGGAATTGGATCAGACAGTGAAAATGTTTTAAGAGATGAGTGCAACAATAGTCCACCTGCTACAGGAGAGGATGCTCAGGATATATCTCTTGCAAGCAATTCTAGCACTACATCCCTTCCAAAACCAGCATCGGGTGAGAAGACTTTTCAGCTGCCCGCCTTCTTTAGCGGGTTACGTGTGCGGAAGAAAGGACTGTCCACTGATGCGGGGGAAACGGTTACTGAAATCAAGCAGAAGGACAGTGACTTGGCGATGCTTAAATTAAAACAGCCCGTTAAGAACTCCAATCTTGCACCTGACCAGTTAACGAAAAGGAAGCCATCTGAGCCTAAAACTGGTCCTACTTTTCTGGAGCAACTTTCTCAGTTCTTAGGGCCTAAAAATGAGGCAAAAGATCCTAGCGAGGGAGCATGTGAATCTAGAGGCAGTGAGGAGGGGCAAGAAGGCAGATCTTCCGTGAAAATGGAGCCCTCCTGCCCCTCTGAAGAGGCAAAGCCGAGTCCTGCTGAGTCAGCACTGGACGCATTTAAAGCTTTATTCACGCGCCCTCCCAAGAAAGAGACCACCGCGGATACCTCAGAACTGGAAGCGATAAAACGCAAAATGAGACATGAAAAAGAAGCTTTGAAGGCTGTCTTTGAAAGGAGCAGGTCAAAATCTGGTGATGGAGCAGCTGACACCCAACTAGTAGGTTGATTAACTCATTTAGTCACTGGTCTGGAATGTAAATGCGTTTTTCTATTATGAACTTGATAAGTGGATGGGCATCCACTAAAATAACCAAGATAAAACGTGGCATAGGAAGATCCACCTTGGTATCACCAAACGAAGAGGCATTGAGAATAGTTTTTGGTGGTTCTCACTATCATAGTATTAAGTTGTGTTGGTAAATTCTGTGCGTTAGGAACTCTAGTTGATGTAAAAATGCAATTACTATTTACAGGATATGTGAATGTGCAAATATGTTATGATTGGGTTAACTAAAGGTTTCCCCACGACCGAATGGTCTAATCGTGACCGACTGTAGGGGGCAGTGCTCATCTCCATTTCCAAGCCTGTAGAGCCAGTGTTTGTCCAAGGAAAAGCTTCCGTGGTCATGTCGCCGGCATGACTCTACGCCGTAGTGCACGGAACGCCGTTACCTTCCTACCAAAGTGGTCCCTATCTATCTACTTGCATTTAGGTGCTTTAGAACTGCTAGGTTGGCAGGAGCTGGGACAAGCAACAGGTGCTCACTCCGTCGCGCAGTCTTGAACTACCAACCTTCCGGTCAGAAAGCCCACCAGCAGTGGTTTAACCCGCTGTGCCACTACGCCTTAACCCTAATTGGGTTAACTAGCCTTACATCAACACTGTGAAATAAGTCACTATCAGTATCTGATTTTTGAATAGCCTCAGGGCTTGAGACAATCAGTCACCTGATCTTTCCACCACTTTTTTACAACCCACCAAAAATCAAGTTGCAACCCAACAGTGGTTCCCAAACCACAGTTTGGGAACCACTCGTCTAAAGTATTTTGTGAGATAATCCCATTACTTTCATGGTGTGTACCTCTATTTGCTGCTTTACTGAGTTCAAATTTTTTTAAAAATCACAACCCTATGAAATATTATAATAAAAAATTATAGGTATATTGTGGTTCCACTTTTAAGCTTTCTGTACAACAAAATGGCCATTCCTTCTTGCAGGAATGACCATTGTGAAATATATTCCAAATTGTGATCATTTCTAAGTAATAATGAGAAAAAAAATACCCTCAAACCAATATCACCCTATATTTACACATGCTTGCAAACTGCAGGGGCTCAGCTGTTTATTGGACAGTTAGCAGCTACGGTATCTGATTTTTGAATAGCCAAAGAGCTTGAGACAATTAGTTGTCTGATTCTTCTATTACCGAAGGCGAAATTTTTCTATTAACAAATTACCACCAAAAATCAGGTTGCAACTCACTAGAGGGTTCCGACACACAGTTTGGAATCCACTGTACTAAAATGTCACAAAACAGTGAGCAAACTTCAATTTTCCCAAAACTGTCCTTGCAAAAAAAAAATCAGTATTGGGAAGCAGGGAGGGAATTGACAAAAGTATGTAAGTGCGCAATCCAGAGTGCATTTGCAACAACTTTGGAGAAGGGTAGGCTAGCACATGGATGTGCGCTGGCTTCCCCACACTGATACCTGGGTCCGAAAGCATCCAAGTAAGGCCAGCCAAACTTGGCCACGCAGGGGGTTGGGGAGAGGTGGAACAGGGCGGGGTAAAGTGGGGGGTGGACAGGCTCATGGATGGACCAGTCCAGGGGAGTAGAGCCAGGATCCTGCTCTTGAGCTCGATCCTAAACCCCATCCCTGGCCCGGTTGGCCCCGATCCGGGCTGCTTGAATTTGTGCTGCCAATTTCGGCAGTGCAGATCTGAGTAGCCCCATTCAAGTTGCTGTTGTGTTACCCAGGAGAAGAGGAAGTGATGTCCTGGGTTGTGCTATAGTCAGCCCCAAACAGAGGCGGAGGAAGGGTGTAGCCCAGGGTGGCGCAAGCCATGGGCGCTGGCAGCGACGGGGCAGCGGGGCGCCATTGCGTGCAGTCCGTGGATTAACCTGGGCGCTGTCTGGCCCACCCGCCCTCCTTCGCGTTCGTTCCACTCCAAAATGGAGTTATTCCGGGCACAGGGAGGCGCAGGGTGGCGTGGCTGGGCGACACATGGGGCGGGGTGACGTGCTGGGGGCGCGGTTTCATCGCCCTGCCATGGGCGCACTTGGGGCTCCATTCGTCCCTAGCCCCAACCCCGGTCTGAATATGGGGCATGCTAATTGGGTATAATGGTCTGGATATGGGGCGTGCCAATCTCTCCCAGCTCAGGGTTTGGTTATTGACCAAAATGTCATGTTTTGTTGTTTTTAAAAAATGAATCTTAATTTTTGTTTTATCAGACTGATGCAAGTCCATCAGAACAGGACGACAAGACTCCGGGGAGATTACAGACAGTCTGGCCGCCACCCAAAGCAAAAAACGAAGAAGAGAAAGTAGGATTAAAGTATACCGAAGCAGGTAATATAGAACGGTGACATTTCTATAATAATTTAAAACCTGTTGTGCTTCCGACACAAGATCTTATGCAATTGTTATATTATGCTCAAAAGGAAAAAAAAATTGTATTATTGTTTGGTGCTGTAATTAATCTTCAAAGGCTGCCAAGTCGGAGTTTTGTTACAGGCAATTTGTTTTCAGATAATGCGGCTCTGTTTGCGATTGTAATGCTTATCCCATGCTAAATGCCTATTTCAAACAAGTTTGAAATAAAATAGAATTGCTCTTTTTGTACTAAGGTCTAAACATAGCCAGGACTGGCTGTTTATAGTCTGCGAAGACCAACCAAAATTAGTGCATTAACTCATTCATCACCTAGCAGAGAAATGTCGTGCCGTAAGTTTGTTTCTCGATATTGCTTATCAGGTTTCTAGATCAGTTGGGCAATTGGATTTAAGAATCTCTGCTTTTAGAATCTCTGTTAAAATATGGAGTGAGAAATATTGTGTGTGTTATTTCATAGTAAATTTGGCTTTCACCTACACTGATAGAGGAAAAAATTGCAGGCAGTCACGTTTCTGACCCTGGTTCCGATCCTGCATGGCATCTAAGACCACATTCTAATGGTCAAGTACTTTAGTTCCACTACCACATCCATTCCTTAATATTCTGTTGCTTACTAAGGGAGTGTTGAAGAATCTGCAATAATCACAGGATATAGGACTATTATGAAATAGGCTGGCTTCGATAGGAGGGGGTGGCACTAGGAAGAAGGTATCTTGTTGTCCAGCATCTGGTGGGCCACTGTGAGATACGGGAAGCTGGACTGGATGGGCCTTTGGCCTGATCCAGTGGGGCTGTTCCTCTGAGCACACATCTGAAAAGGAGCATCAGGTTCTGGTGGCTGTCAAAGAGAAATGCTGTGGTGAATCTTGTCTAGCCACCACTGTGTTTCCCTCAGAATTTACCTCAGAATGCCAGGTGCAGTGGAGTGGCCACAGAATGTTGTCCTGTGTGCTCCCTGAGGCATCAGGTGGGCTGCTGTGAAATGTAGGAAGCTGGACTAGATGAGCCCTTCGCATGATCCAGAAGGGCTCTTCTTATGTTCTTATGAGAAACAATACATTTATCTCTTGAAGGATGGTTTAAGTCTTTCTAATGTCATTTGTTGTACATGACTGACCGCCGACAACAGACAAGACTGGCTGGTTCATGTCTGACTGGGCCCAAGGGATCATGGCAAGGATGGGTGGACCGCACAGGATATTGGTGGCACCTTTGCCACTGATAACCACCCGGGCCCAATGTGATGCCTCCTAGTGGCAATAATCCACACCCCAATCCTCCCTCTTTTGTGGCAGTAGCCAAGTGGCACGCAACAGAACGTAGCCTTCTGCAATGTCGCAAACCTCACTGTGCTGCCGGAATGTAATTTCCAGTTGTGCAGATATGGGATAAGATTGGGCAGTTTATATGTGGCACCAGTGCTGATGCCAGTTTGCTGGGGGCACTTGGGCAAAAACCTATACTCGGCCCCTATAACACTCCATGTTTGCCCCAATCACACATTAGGTGCTATTATTCTCTCAAGTAGGGAGGGTTCAGGGGTAGACCTGGCTAGGTGGGCCCTCTGGTGGGCTCTTAGCCTGGGCCACTCCTGGCCAGACCTTGATGCCAACTCTTGGTGGCATCTAAGTCCACATAAATGCCTTTGGCCTGGTATAGGAGATCTTTGAGGAGTGTGTGTACATATACACGTAAATTTATGGATGGTTATTATACATTTTTAAACATTATCATAGATTGTTATGGACTTATGGATTTATCTAATAAATTCTTAGGATAGATCTCATAGCATTAAAGTACGAGTTGGTGGTGGAGCCTTATTTTAAATTCTTAATTCTACATTGAAGTTTTAGGGGTTATCATCTAAAATGTTCAGACTTCTGTGATGTTTAGCATACTCACATTGTTCATGATGGTCTGTATTGATTACTTTTATGCTGGATTGCGATCGGAATGAAGTTGAATGAATGAAAAAAGATGTTCACATAAATACAAACAAGTATTTCCGTTTCACTATTGCATCCATTCCCTTATTACTCTCCTATATTGGGACAGAGGGACAGATGAGGAGACAAAAATAATATAGACTGTTGATAAGTAAGACATTACTCCTGTACTGTTTTGTGTTTGTGAAGTGTCCTCTTCACACAAGTTGCACATTGAAACGCTAAAAAATATATTGTCAACTTTGTTGGGTTCTTGTTCATTTCTATTCACTCCCTATTAAATTGTGGTATTAGAAAGTTTGATGGGTCAGGATTCAGGAATAGGCCTAGTTCATCCCATATGTGGTGGATATGTTCTAAAGCAGGGGTCTCCAGACTTTTCAGTATGGGGGCCACATTGTATACAGATTTTTGCAGGCCAAAAAACAAAAATCAGTTTTATAAATGAATGAATGAATTTTAAATAAATGAGTATGTTTTACTTGGATTTTTTTTTTTTGTAATCAGCATGATATGATTCAGAACAAAAGAGAAATTTGCCATTTATAAAGAAACAATGCTGTGCTTAAACTGAGAAATGATATTTAATGAGTAAAAATTTCAAATATTTTAAGTTGCTGTGGGCCGGATACAATCTTGTGGTGGGCCAGAGTTTGGAGACACCTGTTCTAAAGCAAAAAAGTATTGGATTCGGATGCATACACAGATGCAGTTGGCTCTCATCCAGTGGTGTCATGCTACCGGTACGCTGCGCGGGAGGAACGGGTGAGCGGCAGCCCGCCCGTTGCGTCATGCTCCGTTTCGCTGTCTTCCCTGCCCCCGCGAAACAGAGCGTGATGCAACGGGCGCTCACCCATTCCTCCCGCCCAGTGTACCGGTAGCATGACACTGCTGCTCTCATCCCCTTTCAGAGCCCATTTCTATCCGAACAGGAGCAGTGAGCACTAAACGCAAGCCTCCCCCCCCCAGTACTCATTGGGTGGCACGACACCCACTGCCAGAGATGGTGCTGCAGTGCTAATGGTAAGGCAGCCCAAGGTTGTCCTTCACCTGTTCCTATCATGATGATAAACAGCCCATTTTAAAAGTTAAACCTCAACCTCAGTCTGTTGTCTTCCTTGGGGGTGTTGCAAGCGGAATAGGCTACCTCAGAATGCCAGATGCAGAGGAGTGGCAGTGGGATACAAGTATCTGGTTGTCTTGTGTGTGCCTGGAGGCATCTGGTGGGCCACTGTGAGAAACAGGAAGCTGGACTGGATGTGCTTTGGCTTGATCCAGTGGGGCTCTTCCTATATTCCTATGAGTACATGTCTGAAGGGGAGCATCGTGTTCTGGTGGCTGTCCAAGAGAAGTGTTTTGGAGAATCTTGACTAGCCACCAGTTTGTTTTCCTCAAAATTTACCTTAGAAAGCCAAGTGCAAGGGAGTGGCAACAGAGTGCAGGAAGCCTGTTGTGTCATGTGCTCCCTGAGGCATCTGGTGGGCCACTGTGAGATGCAGGAATCTGGACTAGATGGGCCTTGGCCTGATCCAGTGGGGCTGTTCCTATGTTCCTATGAGTATATGCCTGAAAAAGAGCATCTGGTTCTGGTGGCTATCAAAGAGAATTGCTGTGGAGAATCTTGAGTAGCCACCAGTATGGTTCCCTCAGAATTTACCTCAGAATGCCAGGTGCAAGGGAGGAGTGGCCACAGAATGCAGGCAGCCTGTTGTCTTGTGTGCTCCCTGAGGTATCTAGTGGGTCACTATGAGATACAGGAAGCTGGACTTAATGGACCTTGGCCTGATCCAGTGGGGCTGTTCCTATGTTCCTATGAGTACATGTCTGAAGAGGAGCATCTGGTTCTGGCGGCTGTCAAAGAGAAATGCTGTGGAAAATCTTGATGAGCCACCAGTGTGTTTCCCTCAGAATTTACCTCAGAATGCCAGGTACAAGGGAATGGCCACAGAATGCAGGCAGCCACAACAACAGTCTTGTGTGCTCCCTGAGGCATCTGGTAGGCCACTGTGAAATACAGGAAACTGGACTAGATTTGCCTTGGCCTGATCCAGCAAGGCTCTTCTTATGTTCTTATGTAAACCTTTTACATAATGCTGTTTACTGCTTATTGTTCTAATCTAAAGGGTTGCAAATAAATAATTCTGTACTCCCAGTGTGAAGAGCTATGTGATGGTTCGGTGGAATATTCTCAGACGGATGGAACTGTACCAGATCTTTCTTCAGTTCAATACTGTATTGTATTGTATCTCCAGCAATATTGTATTGTATTGCCAGCAGGCCGTGCAAGTGGTGTTCTGGGTGAGCACGGCTGTCCAAGGTGACACTTGGGGGCTGTAGTTGTGGGTGTCCCAGTGCTCCCCGGCAGAATGATAAGTGTAATGTCAGGGAGCCTTTCAGGGTCTGCAGCAGTCTCCAGTTTGGAGACTGCTGGTTTTGATAATAGACTATGGCAGTGGTATTCAAACTTTTTAGACTGGGACCCTCTTTTTAGAATGGCACTGGTGTCAAGGTCCACCAGAAGTGATGTCATTAACAGAAGTGATGCTATGGCAGGAAGTGACATCATCAAGCAGGAAGTGCTGCCATTGTAACATAATAAAATGATACTCCTGAAACGCAGATTGGCATTCTTGGACTGCAGCAATTGTACATCCATGAAACATCCCTGACAGAAAGCAAGATTGGAACAAAATATGATGTAAAAGCACTGAACTAAAAACTAAATTTAAAAAAAACCCTCACTTGGAAATTCAAACTGTTAACACTCACAAAAGGAATAAAACAAGAATAAGGCCTGCAGTTTCCAAGATGGCTGCTCCCAGCTTTCCGTGACCCACCTGACATCAGGTCACGACCCACCAAGTGGGTCCCAACCCACAGTTTCAATAGCACTGGACAATGGTGATGATGACATTCTGAAGCTTATGTTAAGGAAGTTACTTTCATATCTCAGTTTGAAAAAAAGAATGCTCTTTTTTGCATGAAAGTAGTTGTAATTTTTTTTTAAAAAACTCTTCAATTTAAAAAAGGCAGTGGCTGTTGGCATGCATGACCATTCTGGGATAAAAATCATGTCACTTCCATGGTTTTACTTGTGTTCTAGTTAATGCTTGTTTTTTGGTTTACAAGGTTTTGCTCCTTCACTGCCTTCATCCTGTCACGCCGTCTCTGTGGCACCTAAATTTCTATGGCAACAGACTTTGACACTATAAATACTATTTTTATTTCCATGTGTGTGTGAAAGAGAAGCAGGGTTGTGAATGAAAAACCCCTTATTAGGACACAAGAACCTTAAAGGAATATTGAGAATAAAACTGTATGTAAAACCAAAACGGATTTCAACTGTATTGTGAGCTGCCTATCAGTAGTTCCAGAATACATGTTAACTAAAGCAGGCTGCTTTTCAACTGAGAGCACAATCCTAACCTGGAGTTAGGCTGGCACAGTTAGGCCAGCAAAGTTTGGCCAGCACAAGGGCCACCGTAAAGCACATTTGGACCACTCTCGGAGTCAGGGAGGATGGCACATGTCTATATGCTGGCCTCTGACTCCGAGAATGGTCCAAACAAACTTTACAGTGTCCCTTTTCCAAAACAATCTTTGCTGGCCTAACTATGCTGGCCTAAATCCAGGTTAGGAATGCACCCTGAGAAGTACATGAACTGGCACTCTGGATATAGGCCTGTAATCCATCAAAGCATGAATGTAATATACTACTTGTTTGATTGCAGTTTTTATACCACACTAATGGCACATTCCTTTTGTTCCTCTGCACTGGTGGAGCAAGCGCTGTGCCGGCATAGACTGTCACAACTACAGCAAAGCATGTTGAGACAGCTTTGGAGTTAGTAGTGGTTAGGAAGACCTGTGCCATCTTCCCAGCACAAATGCAGGGCCCAGTGTGCACCAGTGGCGTGCGGTGCAGAGGTGGCAAGTGAGACAGAACCACCTTCCAAAGTTCTTTGAAAAGTGCCACCACCACTAAAATCTCACAAACATTTACAGCCCACGTGCTCTGAGTAGATGTACAACGTGGGTTGTGTTTGTTGCGGTAGTGGCGGCTCTTTTCAGAGAAATCTAGTGGGGTGGTTCTGCCTCACCAGTGGCGGATCTAGGGGATGCAAAGGGTGGCACGGGCCATGGGCGCCATCTTGGGTGTGGACGCCGTTAGCATGGCGCCCACCACGCCCCTGCAACTCCCCAGGCCCTATACTGCGTTCTCCTAAGCTCCCGCTGGCCTTAAAGAGACGGCGGGAGTGAGGCGCCCTCTCCTGCTTCTTAGAGGGGGGTGCTGCGTGGCGCCACATCATGTGACATCAAGACGTTGCGTGCCCCGTGGGGGCGCACTTTCATTGGGCGCCATCAGCACCATTTTGACTAGGTCCGCCCCTGTGCCTCACCTGCCACTTCCCCACCGCATGTTGCTGGGTGTGTGCTGCACACATGGAGGTATAATACACTGGAGTCGCCATGACGTCATTTTCTTGAAGCTTCCGGGGCACACAAATATGGCTGACTCAGAAGTTTCCCGCAAGGACGAGGTTGCCGCGAATTCACGAATAAAAATCTCCCTGCATGTGTGTAAAAGTTAATTTCAACGTCTTTAAGCATGCCTGCGTGTTCTGCATACGGGTGTGCGAATCACTGTATGAAAAATGGGATTTAATTTCCACGGAAAGGTTCGTGTATTCACATTACATCGGTTCGATAGAACTACAGTTCAGGGAGTGCTTTTTTTTTTGAAGCTGTGTAATTTCTTGTTGTTCCTAGCAGTCTTATTCACCATTTTCAGACACCCACTGTTAATGGTCTAGATTTAGAAGGAAAAAAAAATATTTCCCCCCTCCTTTTTCCCCCCTTCCCGTTTACACGTTTTTTCCCGCCTTCCATTTTCTACTGTAATATTTTCGAAATTCTGAACATTAACAGAATTTGTTTTATGGGGGGGGGTGAGTGTAGAAGTTTTAAAAAATACTCTTAATAGTGTAGATTTCAAAAAATAAGTCTGTCACAATAGTGCAATCTGAGTTTAAATAGACAGCAAGTAGCATTTCGTCCGGTATGTTCAGTACTATAATTATGAGGAATTTAACCTTGTAATTGCGTATTAAATTATAATAAGGTTACCAATAATGTTTCTACATGATCACACATTTTTATTTTCGTAAGTTTTTATTTCAGGAGTAAATTATTAAGTCCTAAACAGTACCAGAAAAGCAATCTGAAATGCTTGGAATAAAGATTGTCTGGGGCACACAAACATGGCCGCTAAGCCTGCCCCTTGGCTTCACTCGATTCCTATCAATTTAACAGGGATGGCGACTCCAGTCATCCAACCTTCTTGGCTGCACATGGCAACATAAGAACACAAATGTATTTTTCAAAGACCTACTTAGCTTGGGACCTGGGTTCCTGAAAGAAGTCTACTGCTACATTAACCTATGGTCCTCTTTGAAGAAAGAAGGCTGAGATGGGATATTATAGCTGTGGACATTAGAGGCAATGATACAGAAAAGAGACATAAGGTTGCAGATTCCTCTACCCATGGCTTTCTTTCTTCAAACACTCACACACTGAACGTTAGCAAATCAGAAGATTTTGCACTCTGATTCTGGGATAGTTCATTAATTGAGGACCATCAATTAATAACACAAAGATCCACAAACAAAGCTGCAATCTAGCATATTAACAAACTAAGGGTGGAATCTTTACCAACTTTCCAGCACTGGGGTAAGGGCAATGCAGCTCCGAGGTGAGGGGAAAAAAACATTCCCTTACCTTGAGGAGGACTTCATGACTGCTGATCCACTACAGAATGCAGAACATGCCCCATTGGCACAGCTATGCCAGTGCTGGAAAGTTGGTTAGGATTGTGCCCTAGAACAATTGAAGCAAAAAATCATTAAGACAGCATATAAAGCAGGGGTTAAAAAAAATAACAATTTATAAAAAATATTAAGAAATTAAATAAGCAGTCCTGGGAAAATGAACAGGATGTCAGCTGGCACCAAAAAGATGGTTGGTTTGCAATTCGGGTTCAGAAGGCAAGCACACACCATACATTACCAATTTGAATGAAATTGCACACTGTTGTTTTTGCCATGGTGGAATTGATTCTGAGCATGGAAGGGGAGGGGGATCATGGTTGGCCCTGTGTGTTCTCAATTCTGCAAACCATTGTTCATATGGGCAGTTGGGTATGGAGCGGGGGAGTGGGTGGTCCTAAGTTCTACCTGGTGCTCAACCATCCGACAGTGAGGAGGAGGGATGGATTACGCGGTGCAGTCAAGCGCCCAGCAAGACGTAGCATTCACCCCCCTCTCTGTATATCACTGTCAGCCCAATCCTGACTAAGGCGACATAACAGGGCGGTATCCTAAAGCCCATTAAGCTAGTGGAGGACAGGGTGGCCTGGCGTGCTGTGGTCCATGGGGTCGCGAAGAGTTGGACACAACTTAGCGACTGAACAACAACATCCTAAAGCCCATTGGGAGGCAGCAGCGTGCAGGCCAAGGGGAGGTTTTCCTCTTACACCTGCATAAACCCCAGTCATCCCAATGGGGCTGCTCGGATCTTCACCTGCTGTTTTCCAGGCGCAGGTGCACATGCGCAGGAGCGGCCTGAATCGGGACTGCTGAGGCTGGGAACGGGATTTAGGATTTGGCACTACGGCCGTCTTGTGTCACAACCCCCATCTCCGCCCACTGTGCTGCCCAGTTACATCGCCGGCACGCCTCTGGAACGCCCTCGTGGAGGCCCATCTCTGACCATGTGCCGCCAACACTCAATAGGCACAAGGCCAGTGCTGCTGGTGGTTGTGGCGGCACCCAAGCGTTGGCGCTGCTGCTTGCGCTGGTCCAGCGCCATACTGCCAATGCTAATGGCTTGACGGCACGTTTGCGACAGCGTTCCGCCGGCGCAAGAGCTTAGCACTGGTGCAACGGTGGTATAGGATTGCGCTCTGTGAGTGGGGATGTTATGTCTGAACTGACCTCTGACTCATAGGGCTGTGCTGTGAGCTTCCAAGCAAGAATTCTTTTCTGACCCTCCTCTGTTTGAAATGGGCAGCGTGAGTGTTAAATAGGTTAATGGATGCCAATTTAACCTTGCTAAATGTTTGCCAGCTGGGTGGTAATTATTTGCTGTATCGTAATCTTGGACATTTGGCACTGTAACAGAATAATTACTCAGTGTCCACATGATCTGGCAGCCAAGTAATTTCTTCTGTAAACAGGGAGGCAGCAAGGTATTTATTGAGACAGGAATACGGATGCTGGTGTCCGGTGGCAGAAAGGACATGAATGGCGAACAAAACTATTAATGTGATTTAATGTGAGAAAATAAGTTAAATGTTGACTTCCCAGTTCCAGACACAGGGGGATCAACTAGCTAAATTCTCAGGTGACTATCTCTGGACAATCTTTGAAAACTACCTTACATTTATTGAAAAGTGACTTTTCCTCCCTGTTGATGATGCCTGTGACAAGAATTAAATTTTACCTGTTTTTGTATCAGTTCTCTGGTAACTTTGTGCAAAAAGGATATTTGGTTTAAACTGAGAATGCAAATAATATTGGTGCTTAAAATGTATGTGTGACCTTGTTGGTGGGGACACCTGGTATATTCCAAATTTCTGAGCCTTGAGCCTTCTCCACAGGCACAGCTAGTCTCTCCCGGACTCCACTGTACAGGCTCAACTTCTCTCAAGACTATACCTCAGTTATCACGCTCACCAATCTTGGTCTGGGTATCTCTCTCAAATAAGGGTCAACATGCTACTTCCCATGAAATGATTACAATTAACAATTTGGCAAAAATTACATTTTATTCAGACCTTTACAAAGGAAATCCTTCTCACCAAAAGGTGAGACCTTATTCAATCCTGGTTATAAAAACACACACACATACACTAAATAAAACAAAACCATTCCAACTTAGCTAAGGTTCTCACTACCCTGGTTGAGGCAGCAGGGCTTCCACAATCCTTGATCAGTTTGTTAAAACAGCAGCCTCCCAGTCCAGAATACAAACAGCTTGGCTTCCAAAGGAGAAAACCCTTTCTTTTATAAGAACTCTCTATCAAAACCTTCAAGGGCTCTCTACCAATCATTTCATTGTATCCCTTTGAACCTCACCAACCCTTCTTCAGCCACGTGAAGGGGGCAATCAGTAATCCTTCTCCAGGTGCATATGATGTTATTTCTTCCTCAAGAGTATTCCCATCAACTTTAGTGCTTCCAGCTGCACCTTGGTGCTATCTGCTTTCAAGGTCTTTCTCCTTTTACTAATACAATTACAGCACTGACAGCTTCAAGTTTCTTACTTCATCTCTTTAATCCTTTCCCTCCTTCCCAGGGTTATGGGACTATCCATCTCACTATTTTACTCTAACTTCCCATTTTACCCCTTTACAGTATGGGCTGCCCTACATGGTATCAGGTCACCCTGCTTGACTGCTGTAGAGCATTGTACGTGGTGCTGTCCATGAGGACAGGTTATGCACTTCAGGTGATCCAGAATGTGACGATTTACTTGTCTGGAACTGGGCGTGTGGAATAAAAGACTACTACCAGTAGTTACCTGGTTTCGGGTTATGTTCAATTTGGTAGTGGTGTCACTGTTTAAAGCCCTTATAGGCTGTAGGTAGAGGATTCTTTTCTTGTAATTTAAGATGGGAGATGGGTGCCCTCTTTTCAGTGCTGCCATCTTCTGGCAAACAGCTGACTAGTACCATAAAAGGTAAAGGTTTCCCCACGACCGAATGGTCTAGTCGTGACCGAGTGTAGGGGGCAGTGCTCATCTCCGTTTCAAAGCCTGTAGAGCCGGCGTTTTTGTCCGATCATGTGGCCAGCATGACTCTACGCCGTAACGCATGGAACGCTGTTACCTTCCCACCGAAGTGGTCCCTATTTATCTACTTGCATTTTTCAGGTGCTTTCGAACTGCTAGGTTGGCAGGAGCTGGGACAAGCAACGGAAGCTCCCTCTGTCACGCAGTCTCGAACTCCCAACCTTGCAGTTGAAAGCCCAGCAACAGCGCATTAACTCGCTGTGCCACCACGTCCCCTATTGACTAGTACCATGCCAAGGGCCTATTTCAGGGGTGGCCAACCTTGCTAAAGTTTGGCCACACATATAAAGTTCAAATGCTTGAGGGCCACAATATTTAAGAAGCATTTCAATTCTTATACAGGTGGGCCCACGAAATTCGTGGATTTGGAACCTGCGGATTTCAGAATCTTCTGGTCCTGAACCTGCAGGGGAGGGACCCACTTGGACCCTCCAAAGGCAGCTGTAGCTGTTACGGTTGCCTCCAGAGGATTTTCTGAGGCCTGCAGTGGCTGTGCAAGGCTTCCGTGGGCCTCAGAAGGGCTGTTTCGGCGAAAAAGAAATAGCTGCCAGTTTCCTAGGGGAAACCAGAAGTGATGTTCTTATGCCTAAAATAAAAGGTATTCTGAGGCCTAGGGAAGCACATGGCCTCAGAAAAAACTTTTGGACCCAACTGGAGCTCAGCTCTGGTCGGGTTCTGAGCCTGGGGGTGGGCCCTAAACAGTGACGGGATCTACAAATGATCAGGGGGAATGCTGGGCGGGACTTAGGCGGGACTTCCGCTTGAGTGGCAGCCCGTCTGTAGCGTTCCGCGGCTGCCCTGGCCTTGGGGGGGGCTCCTGCTCACCGCAGGGGACAGGTGAGGGTCGCGCTGGGTGCCTGGGCGAGCAGCGGGGGGGCGCACTAACTGGGGGCAGCCCCCCCGAGGCCAAGACAGCTGCAGAATGCTACAGATGGGCAGCCAATCATGCGGAAGCCCGCGTAAGTCCCACCCAGCGTTCCCCTTGATCATTTGTAGATCCCGTTGCTGGCCTAAATCCATGGGTTCCCATACTGTAGATACTGAAGGCCCAATGTATTTACTCACCATGTAAACTTGTGTTTTAATCCAGTGGACTCTTAGACCTGGTAAATGAGTGTAAAGCTTGAAAATCGCTTATTTATCGTTCATATTAATTGTGATTCAAAGAGGAACTCAATTAACATATTTCTGCGAGCCGCACATTATATGACCAAGAGCCACATGTGACTCATGCGATGTGGTCTGGCCACCCCTGGCCTACTTGATAGTGGCACCTCTGTTGTGGAATTTCCTTTTGAGGGAGTTTTTTTTTTTATTATCTTGCCCTTCGAGCCTTAAAAGCCCTGGGCCATTGGGGTGGGGAATGCCCTCGACTCCCCTCTTCTAGCCTCATTGCTTTGTACGGTGAAGGGATGATGTCTTTATGGGCCCTTTGTTGTAGCAAAACCGTCTTGGGATGTGGAATTTTAGCAGAGAATGAAATAAATTGTTTCAGCAAAACTACAGAATGTACAATGGAACCTGGTATTGCTTCTAGTTTCTTCTGGGCATGCCCAAAGAGAGCAGCTGTGTCTGAGATGCTCTGTGACGCCCATTGACCCTGATACAGCAAGGGGGTTGTGCCTTTTAACCCGCCCCATTCTGGGACATAAAGGGCACTAATTCAATCTATACCTGAGACCACCCTGGCAGTTCATTTTGCAGATGCTCATCCATTCCTAATATACTCACAGAATGCATTTTGTGTAAAACATGGTGGATTCTTGTATTTAAAATGGCATGATAGTTTCAATTCAATTTTGCGATCGTCTTTTTTTCTTTTGTCCATGAAAGTTCACATTTTATTTATTTCAGTATATGGGAAGCATTTGCACAGTGCATTATTTGAATAAAGGGCCGCACAGAAAATGAATGCGGTTGTTTCAAAAAAAAAAAGAAAAAAAGAAGAGTTTGCCCTGTTCTGTTCCTCTATGCTGGCATTTGATTTGCAAAACAGAATTTGGCTGGGATTTGAATAGTGAGTGAATAGTGAGCTGCAACAGACTGTGCGTGCCCCGATGACACCTAGTGATGAAATCTGGAAATTGCATTGGGGAAATAACAGGAAAATTGGAAGAGAAGAAAGGGAGAGCAGAATCCAATTATAGGCTAAGTGGAACACTCATCTAACAATCCCCTGATACTTTTCTTTAATGAAATGTAAATGCGAGAGCCTGCAAGTTGGAGCAAAGGAATAACGTGCAGGAGGGGCTGTCCATCTTGGGTAACCCTACATGGCATAGCTCACAGCTTCATTGAGCTACTCAAGCCCCTTCGCCACGACAAGGCGGTGATCCATGATAGGAGGTAAGGAGCTTATATCTTTTCCACTGTGGGAGGAGAAGTATCTGGTGGCAGTAGTGTAGTTAAGCTGGGGCTGGGGGGTAATAGTTTTCATGGTGGAGTTGCCTTCACTGGAGGGTGTTGATTCCTACCCGAGGCTTGTGGGAGGGCCATGAAATCGACCCTCCCGCCTGCCCTTGTCCCTGTATGGCTCAAAATGGAGCAGTTTCAGGACTCCATTTGCGGGGGAGGGGTGACAGCGCAGGCATGGGGGTGATATTGTGATGTGATGATATTGGGGGGCATCTTTGTGTCATGGGCCCCAGGCTCCATCTGGCCCAGCTATGCACGGCCCATGAGAGGGGGGCATAGGGGGTAGTTTTGTACCCAGGTTCAGGAATCAAAGAAGGGGCCCCAGAAAGTTCCTGGGATCTTAGACCTGGGCTACTGTAGGCACACATCGGCAGTGGCTGCTGCCATGAGTCATGCACACCAGCCTCAGAAATGCATTCATAACTCTACTTCACACAGTGTCACATCTGGGAGGAAACTGGCCTGCTACAGTAGCTCTTTGGCTCGTGGATATATGGACCAGGAAGTAGTGTCTAGGAGCTCAGAGACATAGCTGTGGGGCTACAGGCAGCGGTGTTATGCTGCCGGAACGCTGGGCAGGACATCCAGGTGATCGACAGCCCGCCCGTCGCGTTCTGGAGCGTTACGCCGTTTGCATAACCAATTACGCCACTTGCGTACGTTACACAAATGGCATAACACTGCGGAATGCGATGGGCGGGTTGTCGATCACCCAGATATCCCGCCCAGCATTCTGGCAACATAACACCGCTGGCTATAGCTGCTACAGAAGTCAGTTTTGGTACAAACAGGGCACTTTTCATTCTAGTGTGAGCCTAAATAGGATAGTTAAGTGCTAATTTTCTGCAATGATTTTCTATATCAAAAAGATTTGAGAGAGAATTAAGAGTGTGTTTGGTTTTCCGCATGACTGTATCTAGCTGCCAGTGGTGTCTGGGTGGGTAGACCTGGGCAGTGCATCAGAAAGCTCAGTAGACCTGGGCTCCAAAGACTATTCCGGCTCTTTTGCCCCTTCCCCTTTGGGGCCCAAAATAAACATTGTACCCCCTGATAAAATTCCTCTCAGAGGCCCTGCAGCTACGCTACTGCCTGACAGCAGTGATTTTGAATGGGAGTAGGAAAATGGTCATGCATTTCCTTTTTGACACTTCCTCCATGCCCATGAGCTGGAATCAAGATTGCTGGGAGAAACATCAACAACCTCAGATATGCAGACGATACCACTCTACTGGCAGAAAGTGAGGAAGACCTAAAGAACCTTTTGATGAGGGTGAAAGAGGAAAGTGCCAAAATTGGCTTGAAGCTCAACATTAAAAAGACTAAGATCATGGCAACCACTCCCATCACTTCATTTATTTTCCATTCACTTTATTTTCCTGGGCTCCAAGATCACCGCAGATGGTGACTGCAGCCATGAAATTAAAAGACGTTTACTTCTTGGGAAGAAAGCTATGGTGAACCTAGATAGCTTAATCAAAAGCCGAGACATCACCCTGCCAACAAAGGTTCGCATAGTCAAAGCGATGGTTTTTCCAGTAGCCATGTATGGCTGTGAGAGCTGGACCATAAGAAAGGCAGAGCGTCGAAGAATCGATGCTTTTGAATTATGGTGTTGGAGAAGACTCTTGAGAGTCCCCTGGACTGCAAAGAGATCCAATCGGTCAATTCTCCAGGAAGTCAAGCCTGATTGCTCCCTGGAAGGACAAATGCTGAAGCTGAAGCTCCAATACTTTGGCCACCTGATGAGAAGAGAGGACTCTTTAGAAAAGACCCTCATGCTGGGAAAGATTGAAGGCAAAAGGAGAAGGGGGCGATAGAGGATGAGATGGTTAGATAGTGTCACCGAAGCAATGAATATGAAATTGGGCGAACTCAGGAAGCTAGTGGAGGACAGGGAGGCCTGGCGTGCTGTGGTCCATGGGGTCGCGAAGAGTCGGACACGACTTAGCGACTGAACAACAACAACAACAACAACCATGCCCATGACTGTTCTTCACACACACACACACACACACACACACACACACACACACACACACACACCAAAGAAGAGAACTCTGGGAACAAGACAGACATAGCTGCACAAAACATGTAGTTTGGGACTGATCTGCTGTCACTTTTGAGGTTAGTTATTATTTATTTATTTGTTTGTTTGTTTGTTTGTTTGTTTATTTATTTATTTATTTATTTATTTATTTGAAGAATTTATACCCCGCCTTTCCCATGCCGAAGCAAATGCCCAAGGCGGCTTGCAATAAGAACAACTTATTGTGGTTATGTAACCACAATAAGTAAAACAAGGATTAAAGAAAACAACAACAACATTAAACATTAATGGGAACAATGAGAGTAACAAGAATAAAATTGGACCCAATTCTCCATATCAGGCGGTTTGCGGGGAGAGAAAAAACATTTGACTGGGGAGTGAGCAAGACTATGACACTGTACCAGAGGGACAGAGGGCAGACAGCCACGCAATCATCCAAAGGTAAAGGTAAAGGTTTCCCCACGACCGAATGGTCTAGTCGTGACCGACTGTAGGGGGCGGTGCTCATCTCCGTTTCTAAGCCTGCAGAGCCGGCATTTTGTCCGAGGACAAGCTTCCATGGTCATGTGGCCGGCATGACTATATGCCGTAGCGCACGGAACGCCGTTCCCTTCCCACCGAAGTGGTCCCTATTTATCTACTTGCATTTAGGTGCTTTTGAACTGCTAGGTTGGCAGGAGCTGGGACAAGCAATGGGAACTCACTCTGTCGCACGGTCTTGAACTCCCAACCTTCCAGTTGGAGCCGTTACAGAGAAGGCTCGTCCCCGAGCTGCCATCCCTTTAACTTGGGACAGAGGGGGCACTTGAAGGAGAGCCTCTTTAGTGACCTAAGATGTGTTATTAATTTCTTAATAATTGTACATATTTACCAATTTCTGTGCTCTGTCAAACCAACACTTTTCCTTCTGATGTCATGGAAAGTTCAGAGCCAGGAAACAATAACAGTGCATATCTATTAATCTCCTGTATAGATCAGAAGGCTATATAGTTTTGGTGTAAATGGAGGCTTCCCTACTGTAACCAATGCATGCGGTTTCCGTATGTGGAACTGAAACAATCACATAAGATTGAGAGCGCAATCCTAACCTGGGGTTAGGCCGGTATAGTTAGGCCAGCAAAGTTTGGCCAGTACAAGGGCCACCGTAAAGTGCGTTTAGACCACTCTTGGTGTCAAGGGTGTTGGTGCACATCTGTGTGCTGACAACTCTGATTCCAAGAGTGGACCAAACATACTTTACATGTCCCTTGTGCCAGCCAAACTTTGCTGGCCTAACTGTGCTGGCTAACTCCAGGTTAGGATTGTGCTCTTAATCCTGTCTTTACCCCTCATTTCATTGTCTCCATTCTGGCAGTTTTTAGATTATAAACCCTTTGGGGCAGAGATATGCCTTTTCAATGTATAAAGCACCATGGGCATCTGGGGGGTAACTATTATTTAAATAGATCTCCTCCTCCTCTCCTCTATTAGTTTTTAACCATTTACATTGCAGCAGTTTTCATTATGCATGCCCCAAGCCACATGTTTGTGAGTGTGCCATTTTGCCCTACTCAAGTATATTCTGTAGGCCTACAGAATGGTACCATGATTTAAAACCTTTCCTTAGTAAGTCCTAATTTCTCATTTGCCTTTTTTACTGCCCCAGTGCATTGACGTAAATGTGTCCAAGTGTGTTTTATAACATAACCTCAAAATCCTTTTACCTGTTCTTGCAGCCATTCAGAATCAGTCTTGTATATGGATTTATAACTGGGCAAGCTAACCCCTGCTAACTGGGCAAGAGGCACTTTTCACGTGGTGTTCCTCTTATATTTAGCAGGGGGAGAGTAATTGTCCCTCTTCACCCCTGCGCAGCCTTTCTTGTAGCTGTTGCTGGTGGTCTGCCTTTTTTTTTTTTTTTAGATTGTGAGCCCTTTGGGACAGGGAGCCATTTAACTTTATTATTACTATTTGCCTGTAAACTGCTTTGTGAACTTCTGTGTTGAAAAGCAGTATACAAGTACCGATTGATTGATTGATTGATTGATTGATTGATTGATATAACCATATTGGGCTTTTGTAATCTTGATGTCAGCCTTTGTCTGAAGTCCAGCCATCTAGCCTGAAGAGTTCCTTCCCTGTGGGCTTCTTTACAGTTTGCTTTGAATGTCATTACCCTGAATGATATGTTTGCCAGCTGCAAATATTTGAGAACACTGCAATGTTTCCTAGTTCGCCAATACAAAGATACATAAGAAGGCATTGTCTGAGCATCAGTGTTATTTGATGTCAGGAGACACTGTACCTCTAGTGTGCCTTGTGTCCAAATAGATACTATGCGTCACAACTTGGATGAAGAAGATAATTTTACCCTGTGAAACAATTTGACTAGATGATGCTGATATTCCCTGGCTTGGTTTTGTGCTATTGCAGAGCTGTGCAAGGAGCATTTGGCTTTAAACATGGATATCAGTGAAGTCCGCACAACTTGTGGGATCTAGGCAGCGGTGTTATGCTGCCGGAACGCTGGGCGGGACATCCGGGTGATCGACAGCCCGCCCGTCACGTTCTGCAGCGTTACGCCGTTTGCGTAACGTATGCAAGCGGCGTAATTGGTTACGCAAACGGTGTAATGCTCCGGAACGCGAGGGGCGGGCTGTTGATCACCCAGATGTCCCGCCCAGCATTCCAGCAGCATAACACCATACCACTGGATCTAGGGTGCAATCCTAACCAACTTTCTAGCATTGACATAGCTGTGCCAAAGGGGATGCAATGTGCTGCATCTTGCAGTTGGAGGGGAGTCACAGAGGCCTCCTCCAGATAAGGGAATGCATTGCCCTTACCCCAGTGCTGGAAAGTTGTTAGAATTATGCCCCTATTCAGTTAACTGTAGCTGCCAGCCATGTATTTTGACCTAGCTGATGCTTCACAGTCCTGGTCCCAGGCAGGCAACAAAAACAACAGGTTCCTCAAGCATCCATATGTGTTTGGCTTGGTGAGTCTCAGATTGTGCAGCCATATTTGGTAGACTGTTGCAATTCATAGGAACGCAGACTTCCAAAGCTCTGTGGTTGTAAATTTAGCTGCATTTAAGCTATATTTGTTTAGCTAATTTAAGCTAATTTTTTTTTGTTCGCATAGTCAAAGCTATGGATTTCCCAGTAGTAATGTATGGCTGTGAGAGCTGGACCATAAGGAAGACAGAGCACCGAAGAATAGATGCTTTTGAATTATGGTGTTGAAGACTCTTGAGAGTCCCCTGGACTGCAAGGAGATCCAATCGGGCTTGATTCTATAGGAAGTCAAGTCTGATTGCTCCCTGGAAGGACAAATCCTGAAGCTGAAGCTTAAATACTTTGGCCACCTCATGAGAAGAGAGGACTCTTTAGAAAAGACCCTCATGCTGGGAAAGATGGAAGGCAAAAGGAGAAGGGGGGCGGCAGAGTATGAGATGGTTAGATAGTGTCACCAAAGCAATGAACATGAATTTGGGTGAACTCTGGAAGCTAGTAGAGGGCAGAGAGGCCTGGTGTGCTGTGGTCCAGGGGGTCGCGAAGAGTCGGACACGACTTAATGACTGAACAACAACAACAAGCCTTGTTTTCAGCAATGGAATCTGTTAAGCAGGAGCCGGAACGCTGGGCGGGACTTACGTGTGATTGGCAGCCTGCCCATTCTGTTCCGCCGCCTACCCGCCCGCTGCGCGGGCTGCCTCCGGTTAGTGTGCCCCACCGCTGCTTGCCCAGGCACTCGGCGCACCCCCCCCCCCCCTCCCCCCGCGGGCAGGCGCCCCCTCCAAGGCCAGGGCAGCCCGCGCAATGGGCAGGCAGGCGGAAGAACGGAACGGGCGGGCTGCCAATCACACGTAAGTCCCGCCCAGCGTTCCGGCTCCTGCTTAACAGATTCCATCGCTGCTTGTTTTGAATGTGAAAAAACCTGAAGGGTGCTGTTACACTTATTTTTCAGTGATGTCGTATTTAATGCAATTAGGAGATTAATTGATTAACAGTAAATTAATAATTTGACCTGCAAAATAAGAATCCCCCAATGGCTGTCCTAATAAATGACCCTCCTCCAAATTCTCACAGCACACCTGCGGACCATTCATCGCACATTTGACTTTTTTAAATGAAACTTGAAATTATTAGCACCATAACATGCAGTCTTATCTCTGGAGTAATAGGTTGTGAACTGTTGGGCAGAAAACACTTGTGGTACTCACAACCAGGAAGTGTTTAAATGTTGCCATTTTTGGCCAGCAAAAAACTAGTTTAGCCAAGTGTACAGTTTTTCCTGCTTGTTGTTTCTGTTCTGTGATATTTATTTTATTTGAAGAATTTCTATCCTGCCGTTCCCATGCCGAAGCAAATGCCCAAGGCGGCTTATGTGGGCAGGCTAGTCAAAACCACCGTTTTTCAATGGGGTTTTTACAAAAATAGAGTATTCTGTGATACGTTCTTATTTTGACTCATTAATAAATACCAGCAAAAGTTTAGATAGATAGATAGATAGATAGATAGATAGATAGATAGAAAGAAAGAAAGAAAGAAAGAAAGAAAGAAAGAAAGAAAGAAAGAAAGAAAGAAAGAAAGAAAGAAAGAAAGAAAGAA
>JAJKFI010000007.1:25495700-25515751 GCA_029204185.1 Lerista edwardsae
GAAAGAAAGAAAGAAAGAAAGAAAGAAAGAAAGAAAGAAAGAAAGAATTCTTATTGGCCATGCATGGAATTTTACTCCAGCCCAAAAGCTCTCACATATACCTTAAATTAATAATTCAACAAAATATACCATCACATAATTAAAGCACATAATTAAAGCTTTTAATTACATCTCATAATTAAAGTTTTTAATTGTTGACAGGCTGGCTGGCTGGCTTTCTTTGTATATTTAGGATCCACAGGGCTTGTTTTAGATTTTTAATTATTTTAATACTGTTTTTAATTATTGTTTTTAATTGTCAAATACTGTTTTATTGTATTTTAATATTGTAAGCCGCGTTGGGTGCCCATGGGGCAGAAAGGCGGGGTATTAATTAATTAATACCACACAATCAGCTATTCAGTAACCTAATAGCACTGTCCTACAACGATGTCCAGAGGGAAGAAGTTCAAACAGATTACGGGCAGGGTGAGAGCGATCTGCACCAATCCTCTCTGCTCTTTTCCTCATCCGAGCAATATATAAATCATCCTTTCAAAGTTTCAAACTTTCAAGTTTTGAAATGATCCTTTCAAAACTGTTTTTCTATTAACGCATGATAGCTAAATGTGACTTATTTCATATCTAGCTCATAAGTGTATGTACATGGTAACTTCTGTCATGCTTGCATGCATGCTGCAGTTATTTATGGTATGCTCCATGGGTCAGTCAATCAGTCTTACCATGCAGTTGTTGGGTTCTAAGCTTTAAGCAAGCTTTGCAATATGAAGTAAGGCCTGCTTCATTCGGTTTTGGTCACCACTCTGAAGTTGCCATTGTGACTTGAGGCAAATACCTGTTACTTAACTGGAAGAGTATTTCTTGCTGTTGGAGCCACTCTGGGCAGAGACAGCTGCGTGTTGCAGTCACCCCTTGGAATGGCTCTGATGATGAGTGGGAGGGGCCACTCACCGGGCATTTGAAGCGCCTGCGGCACTTACTGTGCTGCCCCTCCTATAGCTATGCCACTGAAGGGAGACATTGTAACAACAACAACAACAACATTTGGTATTTATATACCGCCTTTCCTGGTCATCAGATTGCTCCTTTGACTTTAATTCAAGGCGGCCTCTTGTCAATGTAGAGCCTCTTGTCGCACTTGTAGAGCCTCTTTTCATGCTTATTTTCTGTTTCCTGCCAGCCCTTCTTTGGTTGAAGGCAGATATAAAATAAAAAGGGGACTCCAAGTGGTAGCGATGCAATATCAGCAGATGCGTTATTGGCCGGCACCTCTCCATCTATCCATCAACTGCATTTATATACCACTTTTCAACAAAAAGTTCACAAGTGGTTTACAGGCCAAAAAAAAAAAAAATACATTCCTTCCACTTTATGTCCTCTTCCTTCCTTCCCCCTGCAAGTTATCCTTGAACTAGGTGCCAGACACGAGAGGAGTCTGTGTTGCTTCTATCTTGGGCATCTTGCTGCAGGGCACTTTTTTAGGTGCACCCAATCCTTTCCTGAGGGATGTGGTGGCGCAGCGGGTTAAACCGCAGCTGCTGGGCTTTCCGACCGGAAGGTTGGGAGTTCAAGACTGCTTGACGGAGTGAGCTCCCGTTGCTTGTCCCAGCTCCTGCCAACCTAGCAGGTCGAAAGCTTGTAAAACTGAAAGTAGATAAATAGGTGCCACTTTGGTGGGAAGGTAACGGTGTTCCGTGCGCTATGGCGTAGAGTCATGCCGGCCACATGACCACGGAAGCTTGTCCTCGGACAAAACGCCGGCTCTACAGACTTTGAAACGGAGATGAGCACCACCCCCTACAGTCGGTCACGACTAGACCATTGGGTCCTGGGGAAACCTTTACCTTTTTAATCCTTTCCAACTTTCTGGTGCCGATGGAGCTGCAATGCAGCCCCGAGGTAAGTAAAGATATGTTTCCTTACCTTGAGGAGGCCTCCAGGACTGCCTCTCCGCTGCAGGATGCAGCACACACCCCACTGGGACAGCTATACCAGGGCTGGAAAATTGGATAGGATTTGGTCCTTAGCCAGCAGCTGTGGTGGGGAATGGATACAGTGGTTGAGTGGCATGGAATCAGACTGATGCCTTGAAACAACGTTCACTTTGCGGGAATGCTTATCTGTTAGTTTCATTGTGAAGCTTGGCTGAAAAAAGTGCTGACAGGCCTATCCTATCTGTCTTCATTCTTTGCAATGTGTGTGTGTGTGTGTGTGTGAAGGAGAGAGGCAGAGAGAGCATTCTGATGTCACTGCTGTATGATGGCCAAAGAGGTTACATGCCTTGTTGTCTTTTTCTGATGTGCCTAGAACTATTAGTTAGAATGCTCTTAGTTACAGTTCCACGACACTGACTGACATCTCTTTCTGCAGAATGGGAACTAGCAACTATAAAGACTTTAAGAACAGACTCTTGCCAACATTGGCCACCCCTAAGTTGCTATGTCAGATTCAATTGCTTGGAAATATGGCCTCTAGCTAAGTGGCTTCCAAACCTTTTTGACTGGGGGCTCCCTTGATCCACTGGGCCATTGGCTGCAGCTTTCCACTAGGGTGATGATCCTATACATTGTGTAGGGGCAGCAAGCTTTCCATAAGGATTCCGTGGCTCCCCTGACCAGTTTCTGCTGCTCCCCAGGGAGCCACGGCTCACTGTTTGGAGAACCATGGCTTTAGCCCAACTTGTAATTGTACTGGCCTTTGGCCCACATGAAGACCCCATAAGACTAGGCCAATGGGCAAGAATAGGTCATAATTCTGTTTGTAATTGAAGGTAAATTTTACTGCTCTTCTCAGTCCGGGCATAGACTAGAGAGAGTGCCTTCTCCTATTTAACCCGCCCTGCCCATTTAGAGTCAGAGGC
This sequence comes from Lerista edwardsae, assembly GCA_029204185.1. Taxonomy (NCBI): domain Eukaryota; kingdom Metazoa; phylum Chordata; class Lepidosauria; order Squamata; family Scincidae; genus Lerista; species Lerista edwardsae. The sequence continues at coordinate 25,498,561 of JAJKFI010000007.1, forward strand.
CCTACGTTCGGAACCATTTACAAGTAAGGGAAAAACAAACTGGGCTTTTTTTGGTTGTGAGGCCAAAACTGAGGAACTCCCACTTTGAAATTATTCATCAGGACCTGGCTCTCCATCTGCTTTATGAAAGAAAATAGTGTGGAGATGGGTTGGGGTTTCAGCATTTAGGATGCATTTAGGACAGCCAGTTCTCACCAGTTCTGCAGAACCGATTGTTAACTTCAGGTTGGGAGAGGGAAGAAAGGCAGCGGCCGCCCTGAAGGACTTAGAACTGGTTTCTAATTTATTTAAATCCCACCACTGATTTAGGCCCCAATCCTAACCTGGAGTTAGGCCAGCACAGTTAGATCAGCACAGTTTGGCTGGCATAAGGGACACTGTAAAGTATGTTTGGACCACTCTCGGAATCAGGGAGGATGGCACATTTCTGTGTGCTGCCGTCTCTGACTCTGAGAGTGGTCCAAACATATTTTATGGTGTCCCTTGTGCCAGCCAAACTTTGCTGGCCTAACTGTGCCAGCCTAACTCCAGGTTAGGATTGAGCCCTTACTGGAAGAATTCATTTTTATAACTAAAACCTAAAAATTATTGTATGGTGATATCTATCTCATTGTGATTTTATTCTGTTTTTGTTTTGTTGGAATCATTTTATTGATATGTCAAAAGTCTCTTTGAAAATTCCTTGAGTTACCTATATAGGACAGAAAAGCATATCGGCCACTTTGAGGACAATATGATCAAAAGTTGGAATGTATGCATCTTTGACATATTTTTGCAAGAGAGAACATTATGTGATTTACTTATTTTCAATATGCAGCTAGGAGCACTTAATCTTGTGTTTTGAAAAAGAAAAACTAATATGTTCCTCCCAACATCTGAAGGATGGGTGGAGGCCACATGTAGAAAAAAAGGGGTGTTGATCAATGTGATGTTAACTTGACATTCTTTGTGACAGTGTGTACAAATGCAGGCTGGAAAGAGCACACCTTTTTTAAATAAAGTATGTCATTCTGGGCACAATCCTAACCTGGAGTTAGGCCGGCACAGCAAAGTTTGGCTGGCCCAAGGGACACCGTAAAGCGTGTTTGGACCACTCCCGCAGTCAGGGAGAATGGCACACATCTGTGTGCTGGCCTCTCTGACTCCTAGAGTGGTCCAAACATAGTTAACATTGTCACCTGTGCCAGCCAAACTTCTGTGGCCTAACTGTGCTGGCCCAACTCCAGGTTAGGATTGCGCCCTCGGTGTGTGATGTTCAAGGTGGAAATAGCAATGTTGAAATTAGAAAACAGTACCGTGGCTGTAGTTTCTGGCTCCTGATGTAGGCAAAAGTAATGTTCAGATGTATTATTTTTTTTGGGAGGGGTTGTTTTTTATTTGTCTCTTCTTTTAAGGGTTAGGGTTAGTGAGTGGCATTCCTGGGGGGGGAATGCTAAGTTTTGCAGGACCCTGAGCTCCCATGTAGGAAGGCCCCACCCCCTCATCTTCAGAGCCATTCACAGCTTGGAGAGCAAAGTCTCCAAGCCACTCATCAAGCTGCAAATGGCTTCGGAGGCTCAAATCTTCTGCAAAACTTTGCAATTCCCCCTCCCTGCCATTGGCCATAACCTCTAATGCATCAGTGGTTGCCCGTCAAATGCCCTGTGTCACCTGCTTTGAGTCAGGGTGACCAGCAGAGGCAGATCTAAGGGAGGGCAAAGCTCTAAGTTTTGCAAGAAGCCTTACCTTGCAGTGGAAATCACTCCTCTCCTGCATCGTTTTAGCCAATCCTCACAGGGAACAGCAACATCTTGGTGTTGCTTACTGGCTACAGCAGCAAGGGAGAGGAGGGATTTACATGACAGGGCAAGGCTTCTTGCAACACTTAGAGCTCTGCCCTCCCTGTAGATCCGCCTCTGGTGACCAGACCTGCACACAACATTCTAAAGTGGCTGCACTGTTGATTGACAGAATAGCTTTCCGTTTTTGGACCACTCAATAATTCCAAAGAATTTGCCCCTTTCCCCCACTGGCTCAGCATGGAGGGCTGACACTTTCACTGATCCCCCCCCCATTATTGCTCCAAGATTACTTTCCTGGGTAGTCACAGCCCATTGGTGCCCCATCGGTATGAATGTCAAGTCAGGATCTTGTTCTTCTGGAAGAGGGAAAGAGAATCAGCCACGAATTGCGGAACTGACAGGGCTGCCCTGAGAAGGCTGCTCGCAGGGCTGTTTCTCATTGTTTTCCTTAAAATGAAAAAAGGACAAGCTCGGCACAGCCTCAGAAGATGTGGAGGCAACACCCGGATTATCTCACCTGATCACCTCGCATCGGAGGTGGCACGACCTGGAACACACCCCACGATCAAAAATGCTGGCGCCGCCTCTGCCACAGCAGGGGGGGGGGGAAACCACCTTTCCATACTTCTCGTGCAGTTTTCTGACAGGGCCGGCCTTAGGAGCTGCAGGGCCCAATGCAGAACATTTTTCCCCAGGCCCCCACTTCTGCGAGCCCACTGACCAGAGGCGTTTCTACAGGGAGGGCAAAGCTCTAAGTGTTGCAAGAAGCCTTACCCTGTCATGTAAATCCCTCCTCTCCCTTGCTGCTGTAGCCAGTAAGCAACACCAAGATGTTGCTGTTCCCTGTGAGGATTGGCTAGAACAGTGCAGGAGAGGAGTGTTTTCCACTGCAAGGTGAGGCTTCTTGCAAAACTTACAGATTTGCCCCCCCCCATCCACCTCTGGCTGCAAGCACTATGCTTGGCACCCCAGTGCAGGGCCCCTCCAGGCATGGGGCCCAATCTAGCCAGATTGGTCCAGTTGCCGTAAGGCCAGCCCTGATTGCTGGTTTATTTAAAGGGACAGCTCCTTTGTTCACGCTGCCTATAAAAAAAAACAAAAAAAAAAAAAACGGGAAGCCCAGCACTTCAGGCTATAAATTAACCTGCAAGAGGAGCAAGATAAGGAGAGGAGCAAGATAAGGGGATCTGCTTCCCACTTGAGGGAGCAGGAAGTGGAATCTTGTGGCTTGCATCAGCGGTGGTGGTGGTGATGACAGACCTGGGGTGAAGCTCCCTCAGACTGCTTGTAACTGCTGGTGCAGCCTGCTTCACCTCACTTCGTGGCTGGGCCTGCAGCATGTTTACTCGCCTACAGCTAAGTGAGCAAGTATTACGGATTGATAGATGCAAAGAGATTTATATCCCAGTTGATTTAGGGCACAGTCCTAACTTGCGCCAGAACGGCAAAGCCAGCAGGCCTGCGCTGTATCCAGCACAGGTCAGTTTGTGCCCTTGCCACTGGGCAGGCGCCAGCCTCCTTGACGGGCTTGCTTGGATCTGCGCCTGCTCGGTAGCAGGCGGAGCTCTGGGCAAGCCGTGCAGCCTGGATCGGGGCAGCGGAGCCTGGGGGCAGAGGTAGGCCACATCCTGGTCCTGACCCCCTCCCTGGGCCAGCACACCCACTGGCCCCCGCTGTCACGATACCCGGGGGCCTGGCCCATCCAGACTGCCCCCAGGGATCGTGGGATGATGTCCCCTCCTGGCCACCAGCAACCGCCTGTAGCCAGTGGCGTCATTCAAATGATTTAGGAACAGGAACTCACTTTTGATGGGCACTTGTCGGGAACCCGGAACCAGCCACGGAGCCCGTTAGGATCCGGAACGCCCGTTCTGGTCCGTTCCCCCTGAATGACATCACTGCCTTCGCCCCCCTGGGAATCCGGAGTCGCTCCCTTTAACCCTCTGAGTGCCGGCCAACCAAGAAGAAAAGCTCTTTGCAGAGGAATTGGGAGGGGGGAGGGGGGAGAGTGAAGTGGGTGGAGTCAGCCCTAATTTTAACTAGTGGAACTGAGTTCCCCCACGTTCCCCCTGCATGACATCACTGCCTGTGGCCCAGGAGGCATTACCATTGCCCAACCAGTCCCAGTAGTGTAGCCCAGCGCCAAGACTGGATTCGGCTAACCCCCCACTCCCAGCACACGAGGAATAAAATAGAATGCATTTATTAAAACTACCAGTTACAGCATAGAGGCTTAAAAAGCCCTTCGAAGCAGGATATAGCTACAGGAACTTAATGCAAAACAAGTAAGCCAGCTCCTACGTCTTGCTGCATCCTGTCGCCCACCCCAGCAGAGCAGGAACAGAAGCAAAGATGGCCTCTCCCTCTCAACTCCAAAACGGTCTCTTTGTTCCCGCTGCCCCAGTGGTGTCATTCAAACGATTTAGGAACCGGAACTCACTTTTGAGTTCAAATTCAAATGTTGAAAAAAAAACCAAAAAAAAAGCCACGGAGCCCGTTAGGATCCGGAACGCCGTTCTGGTCCGTTCCCCCTGAATGACATCACTGCGCTGCCCCCTCGCTGGTCAGCCCGCCCTTCCGCCTGTGGGGCTTCTGCTCTTCCCCCTCCCAGCCAGAGGTTAAACAACTCCTGGTACCAAAATAAGATGTCCTTGAGATGTTTTCCTACTGGAGCTATTTTATCACAACTTGTTGGGATATTAGTTTAAGTCTAGCATAAATTTGCAAGTTGGAATGTGCTAGTAACTGTGCCTGTTGCAGAGGACCAGGTCATGTGATCTGTGTGGGTAAATGTTGCTATTTTGTTCAGGTCCTAACTGAACTGTATGTCTGTATCTTTTGTTGTTGAGAGCTGTCTTGAGAGAGAGATGTGTAGTGGAGAGAGAGCTGAAAGCCAGTCATGATTTCTGAAAGCTGTTATCTGTATATATTCTGAAATACAAAGTTCTGTTAAGAACCTAGTCTCTGCATGAAGATTTGAGGAAAGCTCCAAGCAACATGAAAATTGTAACTTGCATCTTTATTCGAGTGAACCAAATGGTCAACCAGACGGCTATATCCGCTAACACCACTTTCCATCACAACTCCTGGCCAGTAGCAATCCTTGCAAGGGCTGCTTTTGTTCATAAAGGCGCTGCTCTCGTCCCTTTCTCAAACAACGTCTTCCATCGTGGTGTCCTCCAACACCCATCTCGGCGTACGTGCAGTGATGTCATGCAGGGGGAACGCGGGGGAACTCAGTTCCCCTAGTTAAAATTAGGGCTGACTCCTCCCACTTCACTCTCCCTCCTCCCCCCTCCCAATTCCTCTGCAAAGAGCTTTTCTTCTTGGTTGGCCGGCACTCAGAGGGTTAAAGGGAGCGACTCCGGATTCCTAGGGGGGCGAAGGAGGAAGGGCTGCAGTGGGGAAGTCCCGTCCTGCACAGCCCCCTTCCTCGCTCCCTCCAGCCACACACGTGGAGTCAGCAGCCGCTCTGGTGAGTCTGCAGCCCACTGGGGAGAAGGCAGTGATGTCATTCAAGGGGAACAGACCAGAACAAGCGTTCCGGATCCTAACGGGCTCTGTGGCTGCTTCCAGGTTTTTTTTTCTTCCAACATTTGAATTTGAACTCAATAGTGAGTTCCTGTTCCTAAATCATTTGAATGACACCACTGCGTACGTGCTTCTTCTGTTTGCATAAGTTCTTTGTTTGGTTCCTGCAACCACATCGCCAGGTATACGTGAATGTCAATTATAGTACCTAGCATAGAATTGTTCAACATGTCTTTCCCTTCCTGCTTTCTGTTCCTTACTGGTTGGTTATAAAATGTTGGATTGTTTTGTGCTTCATTTATACAGCACCCAATGCAGCATTCGCCAGTTCATTACTAAGCATAAGAACAGCATAGCAGTAGTAAATAGACAGCTGCAAAATTTTGCCAATAGTTTTAATAATACCCTCCTTGTATCACCTGCACACATGTACCCTTTTACACAGCTGATGCCCAGTCACCCTGCATAGTACAGGCATGCCCCGGTATCCACTGATTCGGTATCCACAGTTTCAGTTATCCACGGATGTCATGGATACTGGGATGCCTATTAAAAAGATAGGGGAACATTATACAAATCTCTCTTTTTTTACCTTGTTGCAGCAAAACCACTGATGTTCCCCTGTCTTTAAAAAGGTGTCCCCAGTATCCGCGGTTTCAGGTATCCACGGTGGGGTCTGGAACGGATACTGGGGCATGCCTGTATTAAGCTACCCCATTAAGCTCCATGATACCACTTTATGAATGGCATTCATTGAGGATGCAATCCTAACCTGGAGTTAGGCTGACACAGTTAGGCCAGCAAAGTTTGGCCTGCACAAGGGCCACCATAAAGTGCGTTTGGACCACTCTCAGAGTCAGGGAGGATGGTGCATGTCTGTGTGCACCCTCTGTCACTGTATACAAATGCTCACCCCCACTCTTACACAAGCAGTAGTTTATAAGTGCTGGGGAAGGGAATACTTTCATTTCAGGACCCTATCCTACCCTAACTTTCCAGTGCTGATGCAACCATGCTAATGGGGTGTGCTCTGCATCCTGTGTTGGGGGGGTGCAATCACAGTGGTCTTCTCAAAGTAAGGGAATATTTCTTCCCTTTCCTTGGGGCTGCATTGCGGCTTCATTGGTGCTGGAAAGTTGAATAGGGTTGAGCTCTTGATCCGTTGAAAATTGATAGCTGTTGATTTTGGAGGAGGGTATTTTTTTCTGCAACTCAATTAAGTAATAATACAAAATTAAAAAAATAGATTAATAGACAGTGGCAAATGGAAACAGTTTTTGGCCTGATCCATTGCTTTAGGGTTCAAGGTGCTGACCCTAGCCTAGTGCTGCAATTTGTCTGTTTTCATCTTTGTTAAAACCTTTCCATACTGCAGCCTGAACCTGTCTTGTGGCATGGCCAGGTGATGTCAAATCAGATGTCAAAATTCTTAGTGTTTTCACAGGAACTTCTGCAAGTGGCCATTGATCTGACAAGTCATTTCTTTTACAGAATACCATGCAGCTATTTTGCACTTAAAGAGGGAGCACAAAGATGAAGTTGAAAAACTAAAGGTAAATATTTCTGATTATTCCAATTTGTCTTAAAAAAAATAGTTTTTCATTTGAAATGTTTTATAAATTGCTATAATTCTATATGCACAGAGGTATTTTTTTTTCCTGCTTGCAATTTTTCAGTCTTCAAAATCCTTCAGACCTAAATCTAGTTAGTTGCAGCGGCGTCATTCACCTGGTATGCTGGGCGGGACTTACCTTTGAGCGGTAGTCCGCCCATTACGTCACGCCGCATTCTGCCGCGTTCCCGCCCGCCCGCCGGGGCGGGCGGGAACGCGGCGAAACGCGGCAGAACGCGGCGGAACACAACGGGCGGACTGCCACTCAAAGGTAAGTCCCACCCAGCGTACTGGGTGAATGACGCCGCTGGTTAGTTGCCCTGGGGTAATGCTGCTTTATGATGGGAAAACAAAGCAAAGGTGTGTTCTTGAGGTTCACTCTTCCAGCCAGAGGCATGGCTTGCGGGGAGGCACCGGGGCAGTTGCTCTGGGTGCAAAATTGTTAGGGGTGCAGAATTAGCCAGTGCTCCTTCTCCCTGGCTAATTTTGTGCCCCTAAGAATTCAGTTGATGCCTGGGAGAGGTGTGCAAAAGCTGGCAGCACCCCACCCCCGAGGAGGCCACATCTCCTTCCCGTCTGCCGAAGCCGGCCAGCGCAAGGGAGGCGCCATGTTTGGTCGGGGGAGGGAGTGGCACTGCTGGCTTCTGCATGCCTCTCCCAAGCTTCAAATGAAGTGGGAAGAAGGGAGCCATGTGGGAGGGGGGAATTCCTCTTTGGAATTGGAGCACACAGGTCAGAGGAGCTCTTCTGAAGACAGCAGAATCTATTTCCATGAGATGTGCTTATACTGGAGGACATCGGAATACATTTTGTTGTTGTTGTTGTTCAGTCGCTAAGTCATGTCCGACTCTCCGCGACCCCCTGGACCACAGCACGCCAGGCCTCCCTGTCCTCCACTAGCTTCCGGAGTTAGCCCAATTTCACGTTCATCGCTTAGGTGACACTATCTAACCATCTCATCCTCTGCCGCCCCCTTCTCCTTTTGCCTTCAATCTTTCCCAGCATGAGGGGTCATTTCTAAGGAGTCCTCTCTTCTCAGGAGGTGGCCAAAGTCTTGGAGCTTCAGCTTCAGGATTTGACCTTCCAGGGAGCAATCAGGCTTGACTTCCTGGAGGATTGACCGATTGGATCTCCTTGCAGTCCAGGGGACTCTCAAGAGTCTTCTCCAACACCATAATTCAAAAGCATCTATTCTTCGGCACTCTGCCTTTCTTATGGTCCAATTCTCACAGCCATACATTGCTACTGGGAAAACCATCGCTTTGACTATGCAAACCTTTGTTGGCAGGGTGATGTCTCGGCTTTTTATTAAGTTGTCTAGGTTAGCCATAGCTTTCCTCCCAAGAAGTAAATGTCTTTTAATTTCATGGCTGTAGTCACCATCTGCGGTGATCTTGGAGCCCACGAAAATAAAGTCTGTCACTGCTTCCATTTGCTCCCCTTCTATTTACCAGGAAATGATGGGAGTGGTTGCCATGATCTTAGTTTTTTTAATGTTGAGCTTCAAGCCAATTTTTGCACTTTCCTCTTTCACCCTCATCAGAAAGTTCTTTAGGTCTTCCTCACTTTCTGCCATTAGAGTGGTATCGTCTGCTTATCTGAGGTTGTTGATATTTCTCCCAGCAATCTTGATTCCAGCTTGTGAATCATCCAGAATACATATTCTTACACATAATCTTATATTCTTATACATAATCATCCGGAATACATATTCCACAAACCTTAACACTGCCCATTTTCTCAGATTGTAGTTAGATGTTTCCGCCACATCATTTTAGTATTATTTATACATGTATTTCCTATTTGATTATGATTGTGATTTTGATTGGGATGTCATGTATACATGTATTTCATATTTGTATACTGATACAGCAGTTTCAGTGTGAGGGCTGGATCACATACCAAGAGAGAGAAGTTCCCTTACCCTTTTCAGTCTGAATGTGACAGAAAATTGAGATGGGAGCTTCTCATTCATTCTTTGGGACTAATGAAGGCTAATGAAGGCACACTAATGAATAATCATGGAAGTGCATTTTCTATCTTCTCCACTAGAGGGCAGTTAAATACCTCTAGGAAAGGAAAAAATCTCACTGTAACTCTGCTCCCTCTTTAATTTGGGTATAGTCAGTCTCTATGAAATGAAAATATTGTATGCCACATCATTTTAAAAAGTGGTTACCTTGTCCTGAGTCTAGATCTCTCGTTGAATTTCTGTTATCCTTTGAAGTCAAGCACAACATTTATGTTGACCAGTGAGATGAACTTAAACAGGACAACAAACAATCCAAAGCAAACTTTGACAACACACAAAAGAACTTTGTTTAGATGAGAGCAATGCTAAGCAGTGCAAATACTGAAGAACTGGGAAAAACCCTTCTTGTTGCAGTGCAGAGTAAGTTGAAGAGGTTCTTAACTGGTCTTAACGATCCACAAAAATGTTCTTAGGAGTCCTCTTGTGTCAGAACCTTCACTGAGGTTGCAAATAATGTCAATGAAGGCAAAGGAGCTTGTTTCTGAGTAAGCCTGCGTGAAATATGTGAAAGTATGCTGCTCAGGTGAATTTGCATCTTCATTTTTATATCTTAATAAGGAATTTCCAGCTAAGGTTGCCAGGTCTGTCTTGGGTGGGTCCACTACAACTCCTGTTAAAGGTAAAGGTTCCCCCACGACCGAATGGTCTAGTCGTGACCGACTGTAGGGGGCGGTGCTCATCTCCATTTCAAAGGCTGTAGAGCCGATGTTTTGTCCGAGGACAAGCTACCGTGGTCATGTGGCCGGCATGACTATATGTTGTAGTACATGGAATGCTGTTACCTTCCCACCGAAGTGGTCCCTATTTATGTACTTGCATTTAGGTGCTTTCGAACTGCAAGGTTGGCAGGAGCTGGGACAAGCAACGGAAACTCACTCTGTCGCGAAGTCTTGAACTCCCAACCTTCCGGTCAGAAAGCCCACGTCCCTGTTATGGAGTGAGAAAAGGATTGGCTGGAGTGGCTGGGTGGGCAGTGGACCTGGTGGGTGGACACTGGGTGCAGGGCACCTCTTGTTAGTTTCTGGCTCCCCCCCCCCAACCCACTGTTCAAGGTGGTTTCAGTCACCTCGTGGCTGGGCTGGCCCTTCTCTGACTGAAGCTAGTCCTGAAGATTCCCCCCCCCACACACACACACATGAAGTAATGTTAGAAATTCCTGGAGGCCCTGTGAAAATCTTCAGGATTGGTCTCTGTTGTCCACTTGAGAATGAGGGGGATTCATAATACCCCAGGCCAGTCCTGGAGAGTTGACAACCCTACTTCCAACATGAGGTTTGAAATCCACATGATGCTTTTACTGTCATAAATATAAAATGAAAAGTACAACTATGCATTGAGATGGAGATAGTGAAGCTGGAAGGAGCTGGAAATTATTTTTCTTGTGATTTGATTTATTCCGGGTAGCGAAACATCTCAAGAATTCTTGGAGAAAACGGTAAATGTGTCTTTGATTTTTTTTGCTTAAAGCCGCTCTCGTCTTGCTGGGATATGTGGAGGGCAGCTAGATCCTAACCTGTGCTGGAACAAGGAGGCCAGCTGGCCTGCCCCATATCCATCACAAGGTTGAGGCTGGCTGCAGCACAACTTGGAGTAAGAAGAATTAATTTCCCTTGCCCCATGTCATGTGGCAGCCATCCTAATAGTCTTCCTTGGCTCTGCACCAGCAACATTGCTGATGCAACTCTGAGGGGCCCGGGGAAGGATGACTGGGCTGGGGGGTTGGATCCAGTCTGGTCCCACCCCATATTGGTCCACCCACAGGTCTGCTCTTCCTCATCCTTCCCCTTGCTGTGATCCATCCTCATTTCTTACTTCCCCCGCCCTCCCCACACTGGCCTCCCTCAGTTGGCCTTACCTTACCGGTGCCAGTCTGGCAATTGGTGCGGGGAAGCCATGCACATCCTTGGCTTGCCTCCCCAACTTTGAAGTCAGTGCCAATGTGCCTTACGACACGCTTGCAACCAGTGGCGTCATGCAGCCGGAACGCTGGGCGGGAGGAACGGGTGAGTGGCAGCCCGCCCGTTGCGTACCGCTGCATTTCACCGTCTTCCCCGCCCCCGCGGGGGCGGGGAAGACAGCGAAATGGAGCGGTACGCAATGGGCAGGCTGCCGCTCACCCGTTCCTCCCGCCCAGCGTTCCGGCTGCATGACGCTGCTGCTTGCAATGCTACTGGGCTGGCCCAGGAGATTTGCTGCTAGGCTGGCACTAGGCACCCTAAGAGTGCTTAGGATTGTGCTCTGAGTGGGCAAATGTTAGTTCAGTCAATGTAAAAATCTGATACCTGGATTGTAAAAAGCTAATTCATTTGTGCTGCTTGTGCTTTTTGGCCTGTCCTATGTGGGTGGTTCCTTTTGGAAGCGGTAAAGTCCATCAGTTTCTGGGATATTCTTTGCTGACAGCCAGGGAATTCTACATCAACAGCCCAATCCTATTGGGCTGCTTCACTGGCAAAATGTGCATTCCGCCAGTGCTGGCTGCTGAGAACCTCAGTCAAGCACTCTCTGTCAGCGACTTACCCCATCTGGGGCAGTGTGAGGCCTGGATCTAGCTCTCCTGAGCTGGCATGAGCATCTGCGTCGGCCCAGCCAACTCCCCAGTTGGTGCAAACATGCCTTACAGCATGTTTGATACACTGGGGGGCCATCTCAGGGCAGCTATAATCGGGAGCATAGATAAAGAAGTGCAGGAGGGGGGTGCAATTGCACCAGGCAACAACCTTTAGGGGGCAACAAGCTGAGCTTGACACTAGTGGTCAAAATAGTGAAAACCTTGGTATGTATGAATAATATCATCGTGTTATGTATAATTGGAAAGGTAATTTAATGCAGAATGCAAAGAAACAAACCAGAGTGTAATATCTTTACTTTGTCAAAAGTTATGGCCAGAAAACCAGAGAAGACAAAAATACGACTGTGACTTCACTTCCTGTTATGATGTCACTTCTAGGGCAACATTTTGCCCTCTACACTGGGCTACACTTTCATTAGCTATGCCCCAGGCTGTAATGGCTCAGAGTGCCCTCTGGACTGTGCTCTGAGACTTAAAAAAAAAAAAAAAAAAAGTACCGAGAATGTCAAGTGAGTGAGGAATGGAGCAGTTAAGTGCATCTGATTTTTCAAAGTTAGTTTGAATATGAATACTTAAGTTGTGGTTCTTTTTCACGGTGTGTAAAGTGTCCGACTGCTAAGAACTATTGCCAAACATGTAAAAAATGCTTTGAAAAATACGAATGGCACAGTTAAAAATGCTTTGTTCAGAAGAATTTGGATGCCCAGCATTGTAATATATTATTCTCTGTAGTCTTATCCGTGGTGTAGCTAGGTCGTTTGACACCCAGGACCCATAAATTTTTGACACCCCCTATATGACTAAATTATTTACATATTACATAATTATATTGCACCGGGCTCAGCTGGTGCAAGGGCAGATCTGTGCCAGCTCTCTTGGGCTGACGCTACTGCTAGCATTGGCCCAAGAGCTCTAGCACTGACACGGAGTGCTGGTCAGCACCCCTGCGTCGGAGCTAGTGACATTGCGCCGACACTATGACGTAGCATCGGCGTAATTTCATTCCCCGGATTGCACCCTCGATCCTATACTTGCTTACTTAGGACTTTAACTCAATGGGGCTTACTTCTGGGAAAACAAGCATAGGCTTGCACTGTGAGTTATTATTTATTTATTTAATTAATTAATTTATATCAATCAATCAATCAAAAAGTATTTATATACCACTTTTCAACAAAAGTTCCCAAAGCGGTTTACAGGCAAATAATAATAAAGTCAAATGGCTCCCTGTCCCAAAAGGGCTCACAATCTAAAAAATGCAGAACACCCCCAGCAGCAGCCACTAGAAAAGACACTGCGCTGGGGTGAAGAGGGACAATTACTCTCCCCCTGCTAAATATAAGAGGACACCACTTGAAAAAGTGCCTCTTGCCCAGTTAGCAGGGGTTGTATCCCGCTTTTATATCACGCTTTTGAGTTGATCCTCAAAATTACTCAGTTTTCATAGCAGTGATTTCTTTGGCATTCTAATAAAAAGCCTGGAACAAATTCATTTTGCAGCAATTTTGTAGAGTATTTCCTTTTGGTTTGCACCTGAACGATAGCTTGCTCATACATATACAGTACGTCCTTAACCTCAAAGAATCATAATTTATCCTATGCAGGGCAATTACTTAAACAATAGAGAACAGCGCCCTGCAAGAATACTTAGTTTTATGATCTTAGAAGAAAGGCCCCTAATGATTTACTAGTACTTATCCATGCTGAGCATGTTGATTTTTGTCTTTTAACAAGGGGAAATTCAAAACTAAAACCCGCCAGTTGCTCGGCACGTTCCAGGTCCAGTTTCCATTGAGCTCAGCATGCGCATTTTGAAGAAAGCCTGCATGGATGGTTGCTGGAACACACCAAAGCTGCCAAAGCTTTCCCAGCCAAAACTGCAGCCAAGGTCACCCAGGGTTTATTAGTCAATTTTGCCTAATGAGCTATTCTAACTTTCTCAGTCCTTCCATGTGTTGCTGCTGATAAATGTCTCCCAGCTTGTGGTTCATCATAAATTCCCCATTTGCCTTGAAAACTATCGTTTCTCTGTACATAGCAACTCAGATGTATTTCCGAATCCTGCAAACAAAGGACGGCTTGCCTCTTTTAAGGTTGCACCCCGTGAAACTATTAGCAGTACATGGAGACCTCTGCATACATACCAGTTCCATTCTGGAGGCCTGCACCATGCCTGTGTGAAAGCACCACAAAACACAAACTGCACCTGTGCAAATATGTCGATGCAGCCTCCATAACTCGGGAGCAGAGACGTCATCCGGGCGCGCCAGGAACCGGAATGCCCGGATGATTGACAGCCCTCCGCCCCTGTGGCGGAGGGCAGCCACACCTCCCTGCGCCTCACAGCGCCCGAATCGCTCCATTTCAGAGCGATTCGGGATGCGAGGGAGGGCGGGCGGGCCCAGGAGCAGCTCGCCCATCCTCGGGAGAGGCGGCGCGGCCCGGGCCCGTCCGCAGAACTGGCGGAACGGCGTACCAGGCTGTTCCGCCAGGATGACACCACTGCTCGGGAGTCTCTAACTCACAGCTCAATCCTGTGCTGCTCGCCTGTGCTGTGGTGTTGCCACTACAATACCACTGCATTTTGCGGAGCCCAGGATGCAGCGGAAAGTCTCCTTGGAGCTAGGGGACATTGGTATCCGGGAGAGTTAGCCCCTATGGGGCTACTTGGATCTGCACCGGCTCCATAGCTGGCACAGATTTGAGTACCCTGTTGAGGGCTTTCAGGCACGGTAGGGGAGATAGATGTGGGGTAGTCTTTGCTGCCTTCCCCATCCCCTCCCAGCCTGAATTGTGCTCCCCCCCGGCCACCACACCCATCCAACGCCCCCGTTCCACCCTTCCTACACCTCCCCACTGCTCTGTAGTGTACCTTTCTCCATTGGCGGGCAAAGCTCCAGCACTGGCAGAGGCCTGCCAGGGGCACTGGCCTCCATGCAGCAGAGGCGGATCTACAGGGAGGGCAGAGCTCTAAGTGTTGCAAGGAGCCTTACCCTGTCATGTAAATCCCTCCTCTCCCTTGCTGCTGCAGCCAGTAAGCAACGCCAAGATGTTGCTGTTCCCTGTGAGGATTGGCTAAAACGGTGCAGGAGAGGAGTGATTTCCACTGCAAGGTAAGGCTTCTTGCAAAACTTAGAGCTTTGCCCTCCCTTAGATCTGCCTCTGCCATGCAGTCACAACATGCTTTATGGTACGTTTGTGGCCTCACGCAAGCCCATTCTTCCAGTGCTAGCCAGCATAGGATTGGCCCCCAGTGAGCCAGTATACGTATCTTGGAGCTTATGTAGCATATTGTTTTGAAACATGAGTCTGATTTGCACAAACGTTCCAATAGCACCAGGTCAAGACTTCAGTTAGTTTGCAGGGTACTTGCATCTATAGTATCCTGTGAACATTAATTAGCATAGCATAGCTAGGGTGATTGCGCCAATTACTGTTTTGTGAGCCATTTCTGTCCTTGCTTTGTATATATTTGAGTTTTGCACAAAAATGTTATTTACTTCTTGCACTTCGTGGCCTTTGGCCCCACTATTTACGAAGTTTCTTTTCGATAGCCATGTGTGTATACGTTTCAACAGCCAACTAAGGATAGTGCTCCATGTATCTGATGGAGCACTCGTGCCACAAGGAATATGTTGTCCTTGTGCCACAAGGAATATGTTAAGTCTATAAGGTGCGATAGGACTCTTTGTTGTGATTGTGATTGCTGTACAAGCAGTTGCCCATTTGAAAGTATTCAGACAACTGCACTAGGTGTTGCAAGATGCTTTAGGGATCCTGGAGTTAGTGCAATCACACACACACACACACACACACACACACACACACTTGCTCTTCTGTGCTTCTCCCCTTTCTTCCTGGCTCTAACTCCCTCCTCAAATGCTAGCAAGAAGCTGCATCTCCTTAATTTAAGTCTTATCACAGATCTGCTCCCTTATTACCCAGCTGTCCTGGAGCTTAGGAAAATAGGGATTGTGGAAAACAATGACTGTTTGTATATGTATATACAAACGTATATATGTATATGACTGATGTATATGACTGATGAAAAGTATATGAATGATGATCTCAGCAAAAAAAAAAAAGACTTTGTGTGCTGGATGAGCCCCCCATGTCCAACAGGGGATGGTACAGAGGGGGTAGAGCAGGTAGAACAAACACAAGGTCCACAGGCTGAACATGACTTGAGGAAGTTCTTTATCCGGCCCATGTGATAATTGGGCTCTACCAGCACAGCCATCAGCTGCTCCCAGCTGCAAAAGTATGTCTAAGCAGAAATGGCACTGCTGAAAGGGCAGTGCTGGGAGAGTCCAATTATCATGTGGGGTGCCGTTTCAGCAGTGCTACTTCTACCCAGTCATCACTGCCAAAAGGGCAGCCCTCGTGATAATTGAATTCTCCTAGTGCCATTATTTCATCAGTGCTGCTTCATTAGTGCTGATGGGCTGGGTAGAAGAGACAGGAGGAGGCCTCAGAAGATGAGCAATGGTTGTTGTTGTTGTTCAGTCGCTAAGTCGTGTCCGACTCTTCGTGACCCCATGGACCACAGCATGCCAGGCCTCCCTGTCCTCCACTAGCTTCCGGAGTTCACCCAACTTCATGTTCATCACTTCAGTGACACTATCTAGCCATCTCATCCTCTGCCGCCCCCTTCTCTGCCGCCCCTTCTGAGCAATGGTACAGGGTGACTAAGAGGGGTAGGAAAGGGAGATGCTGCCAAGGCTCTGAGAGAGCCCAGTAATCCAACAGGCTACCCTTTCAGAAGCTTCTGCTGAAGCTTTACTTCTCAGAGCATGTTTCAGCCACTGTGCTGCAGAACAATGCTTTGGCAGAAGTGATGCTGCTGAACAGACGCATGATAATTGGGCCATATCATGAAAGTATGATCAAGATTTGCTCATTTTCTCTTCTGTTGTTCTCAGTTAATGAGTTACTAAGTGAGAACAAGTGGTCAGAACAAATGGTGAATGATGGTTACTATCTGTTTAAAGATGTCACTTCCTGCATAATGATGTCACTTCTTGCCCTCAACCCGTGTCATGAATGCTACTTAGCCCATTGTATGAAATGGGTTTACCCTGTGCAAGAGGCATCAGTACTGCATCGTACAAAGGTCTGTCGTCTTGTGCTGGCACAAGATCTCCTTGTGATAATATTGCCAGCTTTCACGGTTCTGAGCTTTGAAACTTGACAGTATTTCTTCCAATACTGTCATTCTGGAATAAATAAATGCTAGAAGGGAATTGAAAATAGAATGAGGACAATTGTACATTTTTTTTTATACAAGGGAACAATATTGATTCTGTGTTGATTCTAGAATCAACCATACTGATTTATACAATGAATCCCTAACAAGAATTGAACATCCTTGCTTTGTGTCTGCTGACGAACTGGGCGACCTTCCTACCAATAAGAATGTTGCTTTCTATGTTGGGATATTGCTGGATTTTTATTTTCTGGCAGGAGATCCTGTTCCTTGTCAACCTATAACCATTGCAAGTCCTATACTCCCCAGGCCTTAATCCAATAAGGATCAATCAACACACAGAAGCAGACTTCTATTTCTTAATAGCCACCTGCAAGGAATGTGCTAGGGGCAGGCCAAATTCTTCTTCTTCTTCTTCTTCTTCTTCTTCTTCTTCTTCTTCTTCTTCTTCTTCTTCTTC
>JAJKFI010000007.1:25519418-25534628 GCA_029204185.1 Lerista edwardsae
ATGATGATGATGATGATGATGATGATGATGATGATGATGATGATGATGATGATGATGAAGATGATGTATTACAAAGTGATGGTTCCATGCACACAAACCTGGATGGAAAGAGTTGGGAGGTTGGCTTATGTGTATGGCAACTCTGCGAACCTGGCATCAACCGCACTAATAAAATCAAATCCAAAGTTATTTTATGGCTTTGAATTTATGTGACTGCGGAGGATCAAAGGATTTCTGTCCCACTGGACTACAAGGTCTATAGTTCATGACAAGGGGGAAAAAAACCTCATCAAAAAGAGCATTTTAGTTGCAAGGCTTTTCAGTTTAATCAGCCACAGCAATAAAAGAGCCGCGAGGTGTCCAAAAACATTCTCCAAGATCAGAGACAACTCACCCTCTCAAATTCTTATTAGATCCATACAACGCCTTTGGCTTGACTGTGTCGTTGAGCCTTCTCTGCAACTTGTTTTGTCCATATCTTTCCCTTTGACTTTATGCCATTTAAAACACAAAACCTGTCAGGCCGCAATAAGATTAATGACGTTTGACGCCTGCTCATTAATACTGAATTGCTATGAATTTCTCAAGGTAGAACTTCGTTATAGTGGCATGTCATTGAATGGTGGACATAAAGCCGAGCTTTCAGGGGGTGTTTCTCACTGATTTCTGTTTTTGTTCAGATTAAATTAGAGACAATTGTGCCCTGTTTGTTGGAAAAACTATTAGTAACTCCTCAGCCCCCCCAAAAGATGATGGTATCTCTCACTGACTGTGAAAAGTGGTTGAAATCCACAGGGACTACCTTGTATTTCGGAAGTAAATTTTCCTTCTGCATTTCTTTCTACGTTCATCAGGAACCACATGCATGAGAAGAAGTGAGGCGTTACTGTAGGCATCTGGACTAAAAATCTTAGTTTGCAATGTGTACCTTCATGTTAAACATACTCCCCACCACCATCCTTTTGAGCATTCCTTTGGTCTTCTTATCCACCCTATCCAACAGCTTATGGAAGGTTATGCTAAGACATTTGCCTTCAAGACAACTGTATGGCAAGTCAACACATACATACAATCATATAGCAGTGTTCATTTTAATAGTGATGGTGGTGGTGGAAAAAGCTTCTCTTATCATGGCAATGCAACAGCAAGCATTCTCCAGTGGCTTAGAACAGACTACGATCAATTAGCTCTGAGTAAGACCTCCTCCCCTACTTTGAAATCCTGGGAAGTGTAATTATTCACTTCCGTTTTGTAATTATTCACTTCCAGGGTGAAGTGAGAGATCTTATCTCAGAGCAAATGGATACTAATCTGTTCTGAGCCCCCTGAAGAATGCCTGCAGCCACGTTGCCATGGTAAGAGAAGATTTTTTTTATAACGCTGACTGCTAATTAAAGGACATCTTTGTTTTTTAAATGGATTTGATTTAACATGGTTTTGGGTTTCTGCGAGGGTTCCTGGAACAGAACCCTCACTGATAAAAAGACTCCATTCATCCACTGATGAATGAAATGCATGTGAATACCACGTGTATAGTGGGTACTTGCCTAAATGAATTTTTAACCACTTTAAGAACATGGAGGTGACAGCTAGGGCAGCTCACATACATTTTACAACATATATTTTGTTATTTACTTCCACCCCAGTAAGGATGATGGATGCCGCAGTGTCTCCAGATTGGCTTTTTGTCAGCAGTGCCGTATTATGGCTTGTGAAACTCTGCTAGCAAAGAAAATATTCAATGGTGGCAGAGGCAGATCTAAGGGAGGGCAAAGCTCTAAGTTTTGCAAGAAGCCCTACCTTGCAGTGGAAATCACTCCTCTCCTGCACCGTTCTAGCCAATCCTCACAGGGAACAGCAACATCTTGGCATTGCTTACTGGCTACAGCAGCAAGGGAGAGGAGGGATTTACATGACAGGGTAAGGCTCCTTGCAACACTTAGAGCTTTGCCCTCCCTGTAGATCCGCCTCTGAATGGTGGACACTGTGGGAACCCTGATTTTTAAGTTTAGATTTAAGCTATATTTTATCATGATTTATGCCACACATTTTCCCCTGCATATGTAATGTTTCAATCAAGCAATTCCATGCATGTATCCATAATTTCATAACCAATGGTGTTGCATCTTCTGTCACCGCAATTCCTACATGCAGTTGTGCCTCCCACAGCCCAATCCTATTCAACACTGGTGCAGGTGGGCAGCTGAACCCATGCTGTATTCAGCACTGAAACTGAGCAGGCTGGAGGTCTTCTCAGGGTAAGGGAACATTTGTTGCCTTCCCTCGTGTACAGCCCCAACCAGCTCAATGGGGCTACTAGGACCAGCTAACTTGCTGGTTCAGAACCGAGTAGCTTCATATAGGGCTTTCAGGCATAAGGATGGGCCTACCTATTGCATCTGGCCTTTGGATGATGGTTGTCTGTCTGCCCTCTGTCCCTCTGGAATACTATCCTAGTTTGTTTATTCCCCAGGTCAATTGTTTCCCACCCTCCAAAGGGCCTGATGAGGAGAATTGGGTCTCGCCTTATTTTTAAATGTTTAATGTTTTTCTTAAAAAATTTTTTTAATGTGTTAAACTTCTTTTAATGTGTTGTAACTTCTTGTAGTTACAGTAAACGTTTTTGTTCTGTATAAGCTGCCTTGAGCATTTGCTTCAGCGTGGGAAAAGTGGGGTATAAATTCTTCACACGAATGAATGAATGAATGAATGAATGAATGAATGAATGAAGGTGGGGTTTGGAATATGTCATTCTCCACTGTCCCCTGGGCCTGAACCGGCCTCTCACCCCCAAACGCGCCCTCCTTGTGTCCGGAACACCCTCCCCTCGTTCTTCCGCCACCTGGTGCACTTTCCTGCCCCATCAGCAATCTGGTGGGGTGGGGTGACAGCAGCGTTGTCATTCAGCCATAACGCTGGGCGGGAGGAACGGGTGAGCGGCAGCCCGCCCGTTGTGTTCCAATCCGTTTTGCCGTCTTCCCCGCCCCGGGGGCGTGGAAGACGGCAAAACGGATCGGAACACAACGGGCGGGCTGCCGCTCACCCGTTCCTCCCGCCCAGTGTTCCGGCTGAATGACAACGCTGGGTGGCAGGACTATGAAGTTCTCCCTGCCTCCACGTACTCTCCAAGGGTTAAAAAGCACTTTATGGAGCTTTTACGCCACCCAGCGCTGGCACAGTGGCTGCTATGCCAGGGCTCGTGGTAGACCATAGGATTGGGCTGTGATTTACTTTCAAACACATTTTTTTATCCCACTGACACATTTCAAACAATGCACACATGATAGCATCCTGGAAATTTTTACATGTGTCATGTATTGAATTATTTTATTCCCAGTCAGTGCATTGGGAATACACTTAAATGCTTGCTCTTGAAAACAGTATTAATGCAGCATATGCAACAGATTATGATGGCTGAGGTGTCTGAAAAAGGGAAATTTGATTTTTAAGCAAATTGGCATAAAGTTCTTTTTTCATCCAAATATCCTTTGATTGTTAAGCCCCTGATTGTAGTTTCTGAAATCTAAAACAAATGTATTCTTTGTTCAAGGATAATCTTTTCTTTAGAAAAATCCCAAACCCTTTGGTTGCATATGCAAGTTGCTCTTTGTTGTATGAAATGCTTTACAACCCAAGGAAAAAAATACTCTACTTTCCCTTCATGATCCTACTATTTTTGGTCCAGTGCCCTGAAGAAATTCTCCAATCCTAAACACAAATGTTTTATCACCAGTGAAGGAAAGCTTTTATTCTGAAGAACAGTGGGTAGTCTGCACCAGTAAAATTTCTCACATCTGGTTCAGAATATGGAAAGAATATTGTCCGTAAGTGCTGAGATGATGTCGGCAGCATCTTTTATTTCTCTCCCCTTCTGAAATGTTCCTCAACAAGATGGTAGGGAGCACTGGGGATGAAAATGCTTCTCATTCGAAGTAAGGTACAAAGCAGTACCTTCCTTCTTATTTGTCTTTGGGTCCAATCCAATGGGCCTTATCCAGTGGTGTCATCCTACCGGTATGCTGGGCGGGACATCCAGGTGATCGGCAGCCCGCCCGTCGCGTACCACTGCGTTACGCCGTTTGCGTAACCAGTTACGCCGCTTGCATACGTTACGCAAACAGCGTAATGCTGCGGTACACGATGGGCGGGCTCTGCCGATCACCCAGATGTCCCGCCCAGCATACCGGTAGGATAACACCACTGGCCTTATAACAGGTAGCGTGTTTGTACCTCCTGGGCAAATGCTGCGCAAGGCACTGTAAAGAGCTTCCAATGCTGGCGGTAAGTCGTTAATGCCAGCGCTGGGGCAGCGCCATGGTGACAGCAGCCATGGGGGCCCTGGAGGGGGCTCTGCTCACCAGCAATGCAGCTGTTCTGGGCGGGGTGAGAGGGTGTTCTGGGGGGAGGGGCGGAGCGGAAGCAGGACCAGTGGCGACTCTCAACGCTGGTTCTCAATCTCCGAGTAAGGCTGTGCAGTCTTGCTGGGAGGCCCTCGCTCTGTGCCAGCTCAATAGCCAGCGCAGTAGCAAGGAGACCGATTGATCCCCCTGTGCCCTTACTGCAGGGAAAGGGGATAAACGTCCCCTTTCCTTTTCGAGCCTCCTGGGGCTACCTGGCCGTTGAGGGATGCAGTGGTAGCTGCCTGGCTCCTGCTGCATTCTGAGGTGGTCAGGCAGTTATGGATTGGGCCAGCGGCGTTGTGCTGCCGGAACGCTGGGCGGGAGGAATGGGTGAGCGGCAGCCCGCCCGTTGCGTACCGCTCTGTTTCGCCGTCTTCCCTGCCCCTGCGGGGGCGGGGAGGACGGCAAAACAGAGCGGTACGCAACGGGCGGACTGCCGCTCAACCGTTCCTCCCGCCCAGCGTTCCGGCAGCATGACGCCGCTGGATTGGGCCCTTCGTGGCGTTATCACACAGCCAAATTCGGCTGTTATCATGTTGCTTACATCCTTCCTGATTTGCTGGGATTGCCTCAGGAAGAAGTCCTTGTTTTTTAAAATGGGACTGCAGCCGCAGATTGAGAAAGAAGCAGAATCGGTGATGTATTGTGAATGATCTTCAGTCCCAGCTTATTCACACCTAAAACTGAAGTAGTAAATGACATGAGTAACTGGCACAGGTATATTTTGAATGAAAAGACAGGATTGTATGTGCTTCATAATACAGGTGGATGACCCCTTATCCAAACTATTCCGAAATCCAGACATTTTTGTCCAAGACTTTTTAAAAAACTTTCTGCAGTGTGAACACTAGAAAGTCTTCTGCTCATTCCCACCCAGTAAAGGCTGTAAGTTCTATTCTCTGCTCCGTGGTGTTTTGCCATTGTTAAAAAATGACAAAGAGGCCAGTAGACACCCAAATGGATCACAGTGAAAGGAGCAAGAGGAAGCATTTCTCATTATATTTATGCCATCATTCCAAAACCCAGACAAATCCGAAATCCAAACAGTCTGGTTAAGAGATACACAAATTGTATAACCAACAAAGCCTAGGATTCCAATTTACATTCTTCTCATGTATCTTGTGTGACTTTTCCATTGACTTGGGCGTCAAATAAATATGACAGTTGATTCACAATTGCAATTATACTTTTTATTTTACGGTAACCTTTCCTTCTACCTTCACAGTCTGATTTTGAACTCAGCGTCTTCCGTATTCGGGGAGAGCATGCGTTATCTGTCGCAAAGCTTGAGGACGACATCGCCGCTTTGAAAAACGAACTGGAAAATACGTTATACAAGAGAAGCGAGGAGGTGAAGGACGTCTGTGTCTCCACCGAAGACGATTATCCGCCAAAGACCTACCGAAACGTATGCATACAAACGGACAGGGAGACTTTTATAAAGCCAAACGAAGATGAAAACAGGACCGTCAAGAATAACCAAATAATACCGAAGAAGCTTATTATTCCTTGTTTGGACAGTAGTATTCCTGCCTCAGTTGACCATAAAGAAACTTGCGGCTATGGCCTTGCCGCAGGGACTGTTGCATCTCAGCTGGATCAAAGGTTGCCACTGCCGCCCCCACCCCCCCCACCACTGCCTGGTTCTGTTCCTCCACCATCAGGCTTGGGGCCGATTCACCCACCTCCCCCACCTCCACTCCCGGCAGCTTTTGGGGCTCATCAGCTACCACCACCTCCCCCACCGGGGCCTCCTCCACCTGGAGGGGGGGTTCCTGCACCACCTCCCCCACCACCACCTCTTGGACCTCATTTCCTTCCCAGTAGCACGGCGACAAGCCAAGGCTCTCGAAAACCAGCCGTCGAGCCCAACTGCCCCATGAAGCCACTCTATTGGACTAGGATACAAATAACGGACGGCAGGTACAGCGATGCTTTCTTGTCACTTTTGATACATAGGGCAGCAATGTGCGTGCAGCATTTCAAGCAGCGGCGTCATGGAGCCGGAACACTGGGCGGGAGGAACGGGTGAGCGGCAGCCTGCCCGTTGCATTCCGGTCCATTTCGCCGTCTTCCCTGCCCCCACTGCCACTCACCCATTCCTCCCGCCCAGCATTCCGGCTGCATGACGCCGCTGATTTCAAGGATCAACATAAAAAAGAAATAATAATAAACTGCCAAAATATGAGAATCAGGGCACAATCCTAACCTGGAATTAGGCCGGCACAGTTAGGCCAACAATGTTTGACTGGCACAAGGGACACCGTAAAGTGCGTTTGGACCACCCTTGGAGTCAGACAGGCCAGCACACAGACGTGCGCCATCCTTCCTGACTCCGAGAAGGGTCTAAATGCACTTTACAGTGTCCCTCGTGCTGGCCTAACTGTGCCTGCCTAACTGCAGGTTAGGATTGTGCCTTCAGTCATATTTTAAAGGAAGAGCTTAGAACGTAGGAAACAATAATGATGGGTGGGTGGTGACTACAGAATGATAGAATGATCTTTTTATCCGTCTAATATTCTTGTACAGAACTGTACCCTGTGGCCTACACAAAAAGATTAATCTGATTTGATAGGAAATATTCTTAGTATGGCTTGAAGCACAACTTGCCAACAACCTAATCTCGTGAGACACTGTCCTATCAGAGCAGCTCGCAAGATTGCCCCTAAGGGTCCCAGACACAGCAGGCAGCCGACGGTATTCCCACAGCCAGTAGCACTGCTATTCAGATGCTTGAGCCTGTCACTGCCGTGTCAGATAAGTGCAACTTTAGCG
Source organism: Lerista edwardsae (assembly GCA_029204185.1). NCBI lineage: Eukaryota > Metazoa > Chordata > Lepidosauria > Squamata > Scincidae > Lerista > Lerista edwardsae. Next base: position 25,526,594 of record JAJKFI010000007.1, read on the forward strand.
ATGCTCGCAAAGAAGTGGAACAACCACAGCCAACTCTTGCATAAACAGTATGGAGACCAGTTCTTAAACGTCCCGTTGCTGTGGCACTCTCGGAACCCTAAAGTAAATGGCGATGACATAAAATTAATCGAGCGATGGTGTCGCTGCTGCTTACTTTGGATTCGGAGGCCAAAGATGAGCATCAAAATAGTTGAGCATCAAATCAAGGTGAGCATCAAATCAAAGAGGGTTGGGGCAGGCAGGCAGGCAGGCGGGATTTTAGCAGTGCGTGGTCTTCACGCAATGTGGTTCTGTCCACCGTGCTGCACCCCCTGAGCTTCGCGTCACACACTTTGGCACCCGCTGTTCTAGCCCTAGCACTTGCGCAACAGCAGCTGGTGCCACAAAAAAATGGAGAGCGCTGCAAGTCCAAGCCACTGTGCTAGGCTACTCCCAACATACCTCCCCTTGACTCCAGACTGTCAAATCTCTCCCGACCTCCTTCAGCCTAGCCTCATCCATAGAGACCTGCCAACTGCAGGTCAGAGCGGTAACGGGCTCCGATTGCGCCTGGGGCAAGGTGATGTTGTGGCATTGCCCCCTGTGTCACCAGGCTGCCAGTGCTCCCACCCCGCCCCCTGCGCCCTCTCCATTTCAGACCCAAATAAGCACAGGGGAGGGCAGGCAAACCAAAAAGCACTCTGGCTTCCCCCCCCTCGCTGCGCCCCATCACAACTGGCACCCAGAGCACCTGCCTCTGCAGCACCCTAAATATGCCTCTGGTTCAGATCCAGTGTACTTCTGAGAAGCAGGTGCTGGCCACAGGTCATACGAGAACATTGTCATCTCCATTCCCAGTTCGTAAGCTTCCTACAATCATTTGCTAGCTACTGTTGGAAACTAGTGAGTAGACTAGACAGATGCAAGTGACTTGCCCACAATTCAGCCTTCTGCAGAGGCAGATCTAAGGGAGGGCAAAGCTCTAAGTTTTGCAAGGAGCCTTACCTTGCAGTGGAAATCACTCCTCTCCTGCACCGTTTTAGCCAATCCTCACAGGGAACAGCAACATCTTGGCGTGGCTTACTGACTACAGCAGCAAGGGAGAGGCGGGATTTACATGACAGGGTAAGGCTTCTTGCAACACTTAGAGCTCTGCCCTCCCTGTAGATCTGCCTCTGGCCTTCTGTCCCTTCGGTGCTGGGCTGGCTGCTGTGTTGGCACAGATGTTTGCCCAATCCTAGGCATGTTTTCTTAGACGTAAGTCACGTTCTGATCTGCGAGACTTACTCCCAGGTAACTGTCTGTAGGACTGTAGCCTAAGCACAGTCATATGCAAGGCTACTCATAATAAGTAAGTCCCTTCGTATTCAATAGGACTTGCTTCCAAAGAAGTGTGTTTAGGGTTAACCTAAGGCTACACTCCTAGGCACAATTTTGGGAAATAGTTCCCATTGACTGTATATGTATAGGATTGGACTGAGTCTTAGAATGCAATCCTAACCTGGAGTTGGGTGGCACAGTTAGGCCAGTAAAGTTTGGCCGGCACAAGGGTCAGCGTAAAGTACAGTATGTTTGGACCACTCTCGGAGTCAGAGGCCGGCACTCAGATGTGCGCCATCCTCCCTGACTCCAAGAGTGGTGCAGACATGCTTTACCATGTCCCAAACTTTACTGGCCTAACTGTGCCGGCCTAACTCCAGGTTAGGATTGCACTCTTAAATCCTGAGGGAGGGAGAGAAAAAAACAAAGGTAAATGTTTCTGTCTTGTGCCTGAAACTGTGGAAGTCTCTTTACAATTTTTTATCTTTACATTTTATAAATATATATTTAAAAAAATCATGTATATTTGTTTTTAGTGAGTGAATCAATGGGATCCGAGCCTCCTCCTATATAAAAATGTGGCACAGTGTTAAATGTAGCATTTAGGCTGCAATCCTTTACCTGTTTACATGGGGGTAAGTTCCATTGGACTCAGTGGGACTGACAGACCAGACTGATTTAGGATGGGGATGTCATGTGGAAGCATTTACGACAGTGGGACAGAGTTTTTCTGTCGGAAAATGGCTACCGAAGCAGCACGCAGCATTCCATCAATGGCCGTTTTCTGAGTGCTACCGCAAGGGGTGGCAACACTCCAGTCTTGCCAATAGACCCCCACACACCCCTGTGCCTGATGGAGAAGGTGAGGCAGCAGTGGGGGGGAGGGGTGGGGAGGGAGTGACACTGGGCAGGAAGAGTGAAAGAAAAGGGGGTGGGGAGGCTGCTGAAGGGGTAGATCTGGTGGCAGTGGGGTGTGCCAGATCCTATACCCTCTTTGAACAGCTTCCCTATGCCCTTTGACCTGCACCAGATACCCATTGGTGATTGGTTGGATTCCATTGGTAATCCAAGGAGACCTATTGGTCATTGGGATGCTTACAGGAAAGTAAGGGAAAATATTTTCCCTTACCTCTCCCAAGCATCTTGATCTCCCCTGCTAACTGGGCAAGAGGCACTTTTTTCAAGTGGTGTCCTCTTATATTTAGCAGTGGGAGAGCAATTGTCCCTCTTCACCCCAGCACAGTGTATTTCTCGTGGCTGTTGCTGGTGGTGTTCTCCATTCTTTTAGATTGTGAGCCCTTTTGGGACAGGGAGCCAGTTAACTTTAATGTTATTATTTGCCTGTAAACCGCTTTGTGAACTTTGTGTTGAAAAGCGGTATATAAATACTAGTGATTGATTGATTGATTGATTGATTGATTGATTGATTGATTGATTGATTGATTGATCTCCCCCCATCCCCCAAAGCAGAAGTTGCTTTTCTGGTGAATCTGCATCAGCCGGGTCAGGTAGGAAGATAGGTTTGGCCTCTTTGTTCCAAGGAGGCATGCATAGGATTGTGCTATAGGAGTGTTTTCCTCAGCTTTATTTTCCATTAGTTTTAGTATACAAGTACTTAGTACTAGAATCTGATTTTTTCCCCTTTTTTAACAGAGGGTTTCACTAGGGAATAATTGTCTGAACAGGTTAGAGAAAAAAATCTTGGAAAAATTTTGCTTGATATGAAACAACAAGCAAAAATAAAATGTTGTGTGAGTGACATCTGATGGAAGAAAAAGACCAATTGCTATTAATAAAGGCTGGAGATAATTTTCTCTTTTATGGGTCTGCAGTTTCCAAAGAAAAGCAATCTGATCCTGAAGGCTTCCTTTGCTAAAATAATCATCTGTAAACATCTGTAAAGTAAACATCTGTTCCTGAAACTGAGGAAAAACAAAGATGCTTTAAAACTGTAGATTACAGCTTTCAGTGGTCGTCATGGTGATACTAGCATCAAGGAGGGAGAGTGGAACATACAGCTGCAAGATTTTAAGCTATGGAACTCCTTGCCAGGTGATGGCATCTGGCATAGATGCCTTTAAAAGGAGATTGGACAGATTTCTGGAGGAGAAGTCCATCGTGGGCTATATGCCATGATGAATGGTGCAACCTCCTTACATTAATAGTAGGCTACTTCAGAATGCCAGGTGCAAGGGAGTGGCAACAGGATGCAAGCATCTTGTTGTCTACTGAGCTCCTTTAGGCACCTGATGGGATACAGGAAGCTGGACTAGATGGACCTTTGGCCTGATCCAGTGGGGCTCTTCTTATGTTCTTATGGTCTTAACATGGAGCTATGTCAAGCTTGACTGTTTTGTCTCCCCCTCAGGGTTTAAGGCACCAAGGCTGCAATATTAAACTGGAAGTAGGCCCCACTGATTACAAGGGGACTTACTTATGTGTAGGCATGCATAGAACTGGGCTGTTAGGCTGTGGCCTACACTGAGAGAGCAATCCTAACCTGGAGTTAGGCCAGGACAGTTACGCCAGCAAAGTTTGGCTGGCACAATGGCCACTGTAAAACACGTTCGGATCACTCTCAGAGTCAGGGAGCGTGGCACACATCTGTGTGCTGGCCTCTCTGATGCCGAGTGTGGTCCAAACATACTTTACTGTGCCCCTTCTGCCAACCGAACTTTGCTGGCCTAACTGTGCCAGCCTAACTCCGGGTTAGGATTGTGCTCTGAATTACATGGGAGTCAGTTCTATTGAATAGAATAGAATTCTATTGAATTTGCACTGAATGGCTGCAAAGAGGAGGGGGAGGGGCCGCTTGCATAACCTCGTGCGGTGATCTGCCTATGACTACACCACTGAAAGGAGTTACCTTTCATATTATTTGTGTAGCATCTTCACTGAGTGTATTGCTTTCCAGAGAAATGTCTTGAAAAACACTGTTTTGTCTTCTAACTTTAGACAGAACCAAGCACCAACTCTGTGGGACTCATTAGAAGAACCCGACATATATGATACCAGCGAATTTGAATATTTATTCTCCAAAGAAACAGCTCAGGAAAAGAAAAAGCCCCTAGCAGATTCATATGAAAAGAAAACAAAAGCCAAAAAGGTATTTCTGCATTACATTTTTTTTTACATGGAAATCTGTTCCTAATACCTTCCCCTACTGGAGGTTGGTATTCAGCTCCTCTGCCCAAACTCCTCTGTTAAATAACAGCTTTTTTCGTCTTCATATCCTGAATTTTTGTTTGTAAAAACAAAAAGATCAAGAACAATGTAAAGGGATCAAGAACAAAAAAGCGGATGAGAATAAAACAGCCAATATGATCATGCCATTGTACAAATCGATGGTAAGGCCACATCTAGAGTATTGTGTACAGTTCTGGTCACCACAACTCAAAAAGGTCATAGTGGAGCTGAAAAATGTGCAGAAGAGAGCGACAAAAAATGATTACGGGCACAACTCTTATGAAGAAAGACTGCAACGTCTGGGGCTCTTCAGCCTAGAAAAAAGGTGCCTGAGGGGGGACATGATGGAGACATACAAAATTATGCACGGGAGAGATAGAGTCGATAGAGGGATGTTCTTTTCCCTCTCTTACAATACCAGAATCAGGAGACACCCACTGAAATTGAGTGTTGGGAGAGTTAAAACATATAAAAGGAAATACTTTTTTACCCAGCGGGTAATTAAGCTGTGAAACTCCTTGCCACAGGAGGTGTTGATGGCACCTGGCCTAGATGCCTTTAAAAGGGGACTGGATGGATTTCTGAAGGAAAAGTACATCGTGGGCTATATGCCATGATGGGTGTTGCAACCTCCTTACATTAATAGCAGGCTACTTCAGATTGCCAGGTGCAAGGGAGTGGCAACAGGATGCAAGCATCTTGTGTCTCATGCCTCCCTGGGGCACCTGGTGGGCCACTGTGAGATACAGGAAGCTGGACTAGATGGGCCTTTGGCCTGATCCAGCAGTGCTTGTCTTATGTTCTTATAATGTACTGTGTTATGGGTCTTTTCCCCCTTTTTCAGTCTATAAAATTCATAATAATTTGCTCAGACAGAAGAATCTGATGTCTCTAAACTAATTTCTGACTCAGTTGTCTCACCTGGAGGCAGTGCACTCAGAAGACTTGGTTTGTGACTTCATGTGCCATTTCAGCACTCTCCTACCCATTTACACCCTCCAATATTCACCTTTCCCCCTCCTGCCAAGCTTTTTGAGCGCTAGAGGAAGTATAAACAGGATGTAGCAACGGGCACACAGAAAAGTCTTTCCTCTCCATTAGCCCCACACTTACTGAGGGTGCAATCCTAACCTGGAGTTAGGCTGGCACAGTTTGGACAGCAAAGTTTGACGGTACACCACTGTTACATTCAAGTTTCCCTCAGCAAGCTTATGAAGTGTGAACAATAGGCATATGTTACTATAAACAAATGTTGGGGAGCGTCCCAGGTGCAAGTCAACATGTGCTTAAAGGATGCATGATTGCCATTCACAATTTGCATGTTTGCAATGCAATACAGGCAGAGGCGTCATCCTACCGGAACGGGGCGGGACCCCGTTCCGGTAGATCCGGGGAGAGCGGGAACGGAGCAGCAGCGCGTGACAGACTCCACGCGCTGTTTTTGCCCGCCCGCCCGTCCCTGCGCCTGGATCGCTCTGTAAGAGAGTTCTGGGTGCAGGGAGGTGTTGCCGGGCGCTGCAAGGGGCGAGGAGCTACAGCTCACCCGTCTGTCCCCGTGGCGTTCCAGATTCCGGCGCCAGCAGCGTTCCGGTTGCTGGCGCCAGTGAATGACGTCACTGAATACAGGGGTGTAATACCAGTGTACTTCAAGATCACAAGACTGCTGCATAAAGTGTGGAAAGAAAAATGTATAGTCTAGAGAGATGGATATTAAAAATTCAGCTTCACAGTATTATTTAGTTTTAGGATTGTAGCTGCCAGATAGTAATGATTCTTACGGAGGTTAGCATTCACCAATCTGAGGCCATTATATTTTCCTCCTGCAAAGAAAGGGGCTAAATGTCAGGTAATTTGTGTCATCCATATGATCTAAATAAGACTCCATCCATCATTTTTGGCTCTTTAGTGCAATGATTATCATATCAAAGACAGAATAATGGGTCTTCTGTTGTCCATTATCTTTAACTGGCTTCATGTAATTATTCGCACATGTTCTCATTTGATGATGAGTGTCAATATTTTGAATGAGGAGCATTTTTTAAAGTATGGATAACTGTCATCAGGTTTTCTTTCTAATTGTGAAATAATAAGTTCAACTTATTATACACTACCGAAACAGCGACGTCTGTACTGGCTTGGGCATGTCGTGAGAATGGCTGATGGTCGGATTCCAAAAGAACTCCTGTATGGAGAATTAGTGCAGGGAAAGCGTCCTAGAGGGAGACCACAGCTGCGATACACGGATGTCTGCAAGGGGGATGTGAAGGCCTTAGGAATGGACCTCAACAGATGGGAAGCGTTGACTTCTGAGCATCCAGCTTGGAGGCAGGCAGTGCAGCTTGGCCTCGCCGAAGTCGAAGAGACACTTGCGCAACAGACTGAGGCAAGGAGGCAGCCCCGAAACCGGCGAAATCAGGGAGCTGGACAGGGGACAGACTGTATTTGCCCTCAGTGTGGAAGGGATTGTCCCCCTCAAATTGGCCTTTTAGCCATACCAGACGCTGTTCCAGGACCTCTATTCAGAGCACGTTACCATAGCCTTTTGAGACTGAAGGATGCCAGTACTCTTAAGTTCAACTGTGTATGTTTCTTGAAAAGATAGGCTTCAGGATTTTGGTCCAGAGAGTTATGATATCCAATCGTAAATTTATTTTAACATGATTTTTTAAGAAGAGCCCTTCTGGATCAGAACAAGGCCCATCTAGCCCAGCTTCCTGTGTCTCACAGTGGCCCACCAGATGCCTCAGGGAGCACACAAGACAACAAGATACCTGTATCCTGTTGCCACTCCTACTGATGCTCTGAAACTACAAGTTCCTTTTATGAACCTGCATGTGCAAGGACTTCTTCCATTTCCCTTGTACAAGTACAGTTCTCCTTCTGTACACAGAAGGTTCCCAAACTTTTTAGCATTAGGACCCACCTAATAAAAAGATCTACTTTACTAGCCACTGAAGCCTCTATGGCTATAATGGTGTTTGGGCAGCAGTGCTCCCCCAAGTAGCAGGTTGTTTTACCTCCCCCAAGTAGCAGGTTGTTTTTTTTCCCCAACTAGCAGGTTCGGTTCGGCAACCAAACTGGATAAGCAACGGCTCCAGAGGACTGTTAGAACTGCTGAAAAAATAATTAGAACTGGCCTGCCCTCAGCAGAGGACTTGTATACTGCTCGGGTCAAAAAGCAAGCAGTGAATGTTGCTGCAGATCCTTTACAACCTGGTCATAATTTGTTTGACCTTCTTCCTTCTGGTCGTCAGTATAGGACTCTGTACTCCAAAACATCTAGGCACAAAAATAGTTTTTTTCCCCTGTGCCATTAAACTGCTGAACTTGTAATTATGCTGAGGTGACTTGGAGTTTGGGACAGTGTTTTATTCTGAATAATGCCCTTATTTGTTCCATGTATTATTGTTCATTATGTATGTGTAGTACTGTATGTATGTAGCTGGTAGCCATATCAAATTCCAGGTATGGTTTACATACTTGGCCAATAAAATTATCTATCTATCTATCTATCTATCTATCTATCTATCTATCTATCTATCTATCTATC
>JAJKFI010000007.1:25534638-25549925 GCA_029204185.1 Lerista edwardsae
ATCTATCTATCTATCTATCTATCTATCTATCTATCTATCTATCTATCATGCACATAGTCTAATCTACCCTGTCAGTTTTGTAAACCACCAAAAAGTGGGTTGTGACCCACTGGTGGGCCACGGACCCACAGTTTGGGAACCACTGCTCTTGTAGAATCTATTGCCCTTGGATCCAGGCTACAGTTTTTAACAAACCATTTACTCATTTTATTCATTAGGGCATATTCTGAACCACGTTGACAAGGAGGCTGATCACAAAATAAAGATTGTGTGTGTATTGTCTGTTACTTTAAATAAGTATACTTCCACACAGACAGTTCCTGAATGTCATGCATATTAATTTGGTAACCTGGTACCCACATACAACAGCATGGCTTTGTTCAGTAGTAACTTTACCATGAGGTAAATCTAGACTTTCAGTAGTAGACCAATCTTCCTCAAAATGCCAGGTGCAGAATGCCTTATGCATGGGAATTGTACAGTGGTGGCAGGATGCAAGTATCTTGTTGTTATGTGTGCTCCCTGAGGCATCTGGTGGGCCACTGTGAGACACAGGAACTAGCCTTGGCCTGATCCAGTGGGGCTGTTCCCATGTTCCTATGAGTACATGTCTGAAGAGGAGCATCTGGTTCTGGTGGCTGTCAAAGAGAAATGCTGTGGAGAATCCTGACTGACTATCACCATTGTGTTTCCTTCAGAATTTACCTCAGAATGCCAGGTACGTGGCTACAGAATGCAGGGAGCCTGTTGTCTTGTGTGCTCCCTGAGGCATCTGGTGGGCCACTGTGAGATACAAGAAGCTGGACTAGATGGGCCTTTGGCCTGATCCATTGGGGCTCTTCTGAGGTTCTTATATTGGAATGAATGCTTATGTGTCTTTAAATCAGAGCAGTGATCCTTAATTAAAAATATGAGAACCACTGATGTAGACCATTGGTATTTTCAGAGGTTGATGCCTGAGTTGAGTGTGTGGTGATGTACTCCTTTTTAGTAAATGCACCTATGTTGATAGTAAATTACCAATGTGTTCTAAGCTGACTTTTTTTTTCCTTTTTGCTGGCAATCATTTTGGTGCCCAGTGTAGGAAAAAGTGCTGCTTTCAGCCATACAGGAATGTTGTTCATTTTGCTCAAAACTACTTCAGGTAGCCAAGGTCTGGCTTGATCATTTATAATTATGACCATATGTATGTCTTCCCATAAAAGGCTACAAAACATAGAGCTTGTTTTGTTCTGAAGGGAACCTCTATTAGTTTTAAATTATGTAATATTAAAAGTATTTGCAGTTTAGAACAAGATACCAGAGAAGAAGAAGAAAAAACTGTGTGAGCTAATCTGATGATATCTTTAGAGCATACCTACAATTTTCTAAGGCATCAGCGCACAGCAGTTTCAAATGTCATATCGCCTGGATGAGGTATAGTCTGGAAAGATTTTACCTCAAACTAGGCATGCCTAATAGGGTTTATGACAGCCTATGAATTTTCCTCCGAAAAAGGTCACCTTGGAGGTCAGAGAATGCTATACAAATTGCACTCTACTTAAGCCTATAATTATCCCTATTAGAAGTTAATCTGCTGCCAAGTTCATCAAATAACATGTATAACTTCAGAAATGTTCACGATAAAATCTCCATTTAACTTTAATTTATTCCATAGTAACTTTTTTTTTCCTGCCGTCCTTTCAAAAAATAAAATAAAATAGACAAACTTTAATGCTCTGTACCACTTATTTAATAGACCTACACATCTAGGAAAACTCATCACTTATACCATTATTCTAAGAATTAAAGTCAATATTGGCCTGATGCAGACCAAGCCAATCAGATTGATTTAAATGGGAGAATTAAGCACATGCTCAAATCTATTTAATTGAGGAATTAAATACCTTTCACTGTGGCTGGACAATACCTACGGTTTTTGTTTTGCAGTTTGGTATTATTTTTTATAAACAAAACAAACAAACACCAGCCCTTCAACAGAAGTTTTTTTCCACTAACAAAGGAATATGCAAAGTCGCTAAGTCATGTCCGACTCTTCACAACCCCCTGGACCACAGCACGCCAGACCTCCCTGTCCTCCACTAGCTTCCGCAGTTCACCCAATTTCATGTTCATTGCTTCGGTGACACTATCTAACCATCTCATCCTCTGCCACCCCCTTCTCCTTTTGCCTTCAATCTTTCCCAGCATGAGGGTCTTTTCTAAAGAGTCCTCTCTTCTCATGAGGTGGCCAAAGTATTTCAGCTTCAGGATTTGTCCTTCCAGGGACAAATCAGGCTTGACTTCCTGGAGGATTGACCGATGGGATCCCCTTGCAGTCCAGGGGACTCTCAAGAGTCTTCTCCAACACCATAATCAAAAGCATCTATTCTTCGGCGCTCTGTCTTTCTTATGGTCCAGCTCTCACAGCCATACATGACTCCTGGGAAAACCATCGCTTTGACTATGCGAACCTTTGTTGGCAGGGTGATGTCTCGGCTTTTTGTTAAGTTGTCTAGGTTCGCCATAGCTTTCCTCCCAAGAAAGCTATACTGCAAGCTAATATATGGTACTGTAAACGTATCCTGCAAACCATTCCAACTTCGAATCATTATACATAATAATCTATTATTATAATGTATTTTCATTGTCTGTACTGGTGTGGAAGCATCTAATGTAAAACTATATAGTGGCTGCAAGGTACTTATTGCAAGCTAATTTCATTCATAAAACTGAGGGTTTACTTCTTCTACAGTGATGTTGTTTAATGTTGACGTCTTCCCTCCTCCCCCTCTCCTTCTGCATATAGTTACTTTTTAGTCTGATTAAACCATGTTTCTTTGACTGACAAAAACTATGGTTTGATCACACCATAATTTGAGGGCCCAATCCCTTCAGCATGAGTGGTACAAGCTTATTGCTCACGCTGTAATCACACAAGGCGCTGTAAAACGCCTTCAACACCGGCAGTAATCCATTACCAGCCGTGCTGGCACGGCGCCATAACCAGCGCAGAAGCAAGAAGACTGCTCGTCTGCCCTGATCTTTGTCCCCTTTTCCCATGGACGAGGATAGTCAGGGGTTAAGCCCAGCAAGAGGGCTGGAAGGGTGGAGTTAATCACCCCTCCAATCAGAAGACCTGAACTAGATGAATCCTGCAGTTATTTAGGCCTGTGGCAAATCTGCAAAAACCCCAGTATTGCCTGACTGCCACAGGCTGCAGCAGTAGACGCCTGGCTACTGCCGCACCCCCAGGTGCTCGGGCAGCTCTGGATTGGGCTGTGAGATGGCAAATGAGCTGGGAGGAGGGAAGCTTGTAACCATAGGGCCTGTTCTCCAGTGATGTCATCCGGGCGCGCCAGGAACCGGAACGCCCGGATGATTGGCAGCCTTCCGCCCCTATGGCGGAGGCCAGCCACGCCTCCCTGCGCCTCCCTGCGCCTGGAATCGCTCCATTTCAGAGCGATTTGGACGTGCAGGAGGGCGGGCGGGCCCAGGAGCAGCTCGCCCTTCCTCGGGAGAGGTGGCGCGGCCCGGGCCCGTCCGTGGAACTAGTGGAACGGCGTACCGGGCCGTTCCACCAGGATGACACCGCTGCTGTTCTCCATGGTTTGATAAAACATCTGAATGGAGCCATCTGGCAGATCTACTCAGAAGTGAGTGAGTTTAATTTTCTCCTTTCATGATAAGCAGTGGCATTCCTATCGTTAAGTGGAGGGGCCATTTCCCCTGGGCAGCGCACTGCAGGCTTTGTGTGGCAGTTGTGTTGCCAGCCAAAAGCGTTCTGATGGCATCAGAACACCTTTACACAATGCTTCCGGTTTTCGTTGGAAAACCAGAAGTATGGTTTAAAGGGTGCTGATGCCTTCAGAATGCTTTCAGCGTGTGACAGGATGTTGTGCGTGGCTCCAGAACTTAAGGTGTGATGGGGGTGGCAGCCATTTGGGGGGGGAAGAGTCTGCAATCCAGGCCCCGGGCGGCAAAAGAGCCAGGGATGCTACTGAGAACTAAAAAAAGAAAAGGAAGGAAAGAACAGTTATAACTATTGTGCTCTGTTGGCATATAATAGCACACAAATCTGAATGTTAACTTTGCTTGAATTTTACCTGAATATGTAAATCTGATCAAATGCTGTTTTTAATTGCAGATTATCAAATTGCTGGATGGAAAGAGATCTCAGACGGTTGGAATTTTGATATCTAGTTTACATTTGGAGATGAAAGACATTCAGCAAGGTGAGAGTTGCTTGTATCTTGATGAGAACTTTGTATAAACTGTATTGTATTTCCTTCCTACTCCCTCAGTGGAGAGAGACTAGCAAAGGTGCTTCTGTCCTGTGTATTTGCGGAAGCAAAGCTTTGCCATGCTGTCCAGCTTTGGCTCCTTGCAAAAACTACTGATTATTCTGATTGTCCTGGGGACATGGGGAGGGAACGTGGTAAGTACTGTAGGCACCGCAATGCGTTGTAAGTGGCCTCTCCCACTCATCGGAGCCATCCCAGGCTGTGAGCCTGCATGTTACCATAACTGCCCAGAATAGCTTTAACAGTGAGGGGCCACTTACACGACTTATGGAGCCTGCAATCCTTACCGAGCCACCTCTCTGTAGCCATGCTACTGCTGGTGAGTGATGGGAACAGTTTGCTTTGCCCACCTGAGTTGGGCAGATTTTCCACCAGCGCCTGGGTTTACAGCAATAATGAAAAGCGTCATGACTTCAGCAACAGAGGCATCGCTTCAGTGCGTCTCCCCCAGCTTCAACTGAAGGTGTGCCAAAGCTGGTAGAGCCCCACCTCCAGCGGTGTTATGCTGCCAGAATGCTGGGCGGGACATCCGGGTGATCGACAGCCCGCCCGTTGCGTTCCGGAGCGTTATGCCGTTTGCATAACCAATTACGCCGCTTGCGTACATTATGCAACCAGTGTAACACTTCGGAACGCAACGGGCGGGCTGTCGATCACCCGGATGTCCCGCCCAGCGTTCCGGCAGCATAACACCGCTGCCCGCCTCCAAGGAGAATGCCTGGGTTCTCCTTGCAAGCTGGGCTTCAGCATGCCTCCCTGGCTTCGATTGAAGCCAGGGGAGGCGCGCCGAGACCGATAGAGCCCGCCTCAATTCTTAGGGGCACAAATGTTTGCGCCCCTAAGAATTTCGCGCCCAGGGCGACAGCCTCCAAGGCCCCCCCCATGCTACGCCACTGATGAGAAGTAATTATTTTTAACTAACCTCTGAGGTTATGTTAAAGTTCTGCAGCTTTTCTGCTATGAGAACCTGTCACATCTGCATATCCCCATGAGATATTAGAAAGATGTTAAGAAAACATCATACTACTTCTTAAGGATGTTCTTGGGTTTGTGCCTTGAGAGAACTCCAGCTTCAACCATTTCTAAGCCGAACAAGTGACATACCTTGCAATTTCTACATTGTCTAGCAATAAGAATGTATGCAGCTCTGTATATCTGGCACACAGATGTTTCAGTTTGTATTTGATTACTGCCCAACAAATTGAGGACTGCCACATTTGTAGAGGGAATCACCCACAGATGTTTCTTGGGAGAAGGTGACATTTGTTATTATCAAAAATGTGGGGAGATCAGTGCTACCAGATCTGAGCTGGCCAAGAAGCAACAATATTAAGCAAGTGGAATCCTCCAGTCAAACTTGTAGCTTGTTTTGATCTCTTAATTGAAAGAAAAAATATTTCTGGATCTAGTTAAAATAGGGTTTGTATCTCATAAAAGACAATATATATTATTTTTTATCTTTTTATTTTTATGTTTTAGTATTTAACACAAAAAATAAAAAATGGAATTTAAACAAATATAATTTTCTATACATTACTGCAACCATAGTTTACCATACTGTAATACATCATTTTAGTAAAAACCAAGCAACTACCTTAATCTTCACAGCACATGATAAAAATCTCTTTCAACTATTCTTCACATAACCTGTCTTCCTTTGCCAATCATTTATTATTTATTATTATTATTTATTTAATTTATACCCCACCTTTCTGCCCGAAGGCACACAAGACAGCTTACAACAATTAAAATACAGTAAAATCATTGTGTGAAATAGTTAAAAACAATAATTAAAACAATATTAAAACAATTAAAATTTAAAACAGCCAACTCCGTGGATCATAAAATATACAAAAAAGTGTAAAAGTGTAAAAAAAGTGTAAAAAGTTACTTTTTATTCTTCCAATCCACAAACCATTATATCACTTTTCTCTGTCTCCTGCCCCCCAAAAGTGGTTTCTAGTTTCTTTATAAATGTCTCTACTGCCTTCTCCTTAATTACAATAGTAAGCTTGTCCCTTTCTGCTAATTCCAAAGCCTTCCGTCCACCAATACAAAAGTATATATTATGTTGTTCCTTTGTAACCAGTGGCGCCATCCTACCGGAACGGGGTGGGACCCCATTCCGGTAGTTCCAGGGAGAGCGGGACAGTGCACGGCAGTCTCCGCGCGCTGTTTTTGCCCTCCCACCCGCCCCTGCGCCTGGATCGCTCTGTAAGGGAGCAATTCCGGGCGCAGGGAGGCGTTGCCGGGCGCCGCAAGGGGGCGGGGAGCTACAGCTCACCCGTCCGTCGCGGCGTTCCGGATCCTGGCGCCAGCAGCATTCCGGTTGCTGGCGCCAGTGAATGATGTCACTGTTTGTAACCCCAAACTCTGCCTGCTAACAACCCAATCCTAACCTCCAGGAGCAATAAGGTCCGATGCAGGGAACTCTCAAGGGGGCCCCCACCCCCTTGCAGGGCCCCACTCACCAAGAAACGTGCTTGTGGTGCTGCACACAGCACCTGGCAATAGTTGTTGGTCTGTTGACATCACTGCCAACTGCATCCAGGAGGACCACGTTGAACAGTTTGAGGGGAGGGGCAGGTGGGGGAGCCAAAGGAAAAGCTGCTCTGCTTGCCCCACTGACTGAAAATTCACAGAGATCTGGCTGTAGCAGCAGGCAATATGCTCGCTGTGCTGGTGCGGGGCCCAATGTGTTGACATTGGTCGCATTGGCTTAAGGCCAGCCCTGCTAACCTGCCTTGGGGAAGGCAGGCTGGCTGTCCGGCCTGCACTGCATCCTACACTGGGAAGGCAACACCAGGAGCTCACCGCAGGGCAAGGGGGCATGTCTCCCCTTACCCCAGGGTAAGCCCCAGGCAGCCCTGTGGGGCTGCTTGGATCTGCTTAGGATCATATAGCTGCCGGAGCCCCTCCGCCGCAAAGACTTTGGTGGTTCCCAACTCCCTTGAAGGCATTTGGGAAATTCTGGTCTATTCATGAATCTCAGTTCCAAGCCATGCAAGGGAAACCCTTTTTCCTCTGTGACTTTCTCCCCCGGCATTGCAGAGAGCTCTGGAGGCCTTGCAGTTCTATTGGCTGGGAAAGATAGCTGAGGAATATAATAACTATAATGCACGGATATGATTTCTAACAAATGTCAACAAATGACTGACTGTTTGGTCACTGTTAGAAGCTCTGTAACGTTAATATTCTCTGTTGGAGTGTGTGTGTGTGTGCGTGTGTGTGTGTGTGTGTGCGCGCGCTGTTCATGTAACATAGGACAAACTCTCCTCCACAACTCAGATTTGGGGAAACAATTTCCCTTAAAAGTTATTTCCTTTGTTCTAAATAATTTGCAACATATGGTTTTTGTGAATCTGCCTACGAGCCCGACATGGTTAGGTTAACACGAGTTGCCTGACTCTTTGCTCATGATTTCATGCAGCACTTGAGCTTCCCGAAACTTCTATGCTCACATTTATATCTAAGCTGCTTCTCTGCCCCATAAATCTTACAGCATTTTTGCATGACAGTCAAAGTGGAGAAAGAGCCGGGGGAGGAACTGAGCTCTGTAAAAATATCTGTAAATATCAGGCTGGATCTGGTAAAAGGTTTTGCCAATTCAAGATTACCTTTGGATTGATTGAATCGGTAGCAATGTTTTCCTCCAATATTAAATAGTGCTAACACTCCTAGTGTACAAGGAATATAACTGGAATAGCATAATTCTGTTTGATTATTAGTGTGCTTTTTTGGTGTCTCTGTGTGTGTGTATTTATCAGCTGCTTTAAAGCTCCTGGTGAGTCCAACCAAGGACATTTTTTAGTTTTGTTTTTTAAACATACATCATTTTTTTACTCAGCGGGTAATTAATCTGTGGAACTCTTTGCCACAGGAGGTGGTGATGGCATCTCGCCTAGATGCCTTTAAAAGGGGATTGGACAGATTTCTGGAGGAAAAGTCCATCGTGGGCTACAGGCCATGATGGGGTGGGCAACCTCCTTACATTAGTAGTAGGCTACTTCAGAATGCCAGGTGCAAGGGAGTGGCAACAGGATGCGGGCATCTTGTTGTCTACTGAGCTCCCTTAGGCACCTGGTGGGCCACTGTGAGATACAGGAAGCCTTTGGCCTGATCCAGCAGGGCTCTTCTTACATTCTTATGTTCTTATAAAATGAATAGAATTTATACTAGCCTAGTTAAACCTAGTTAAACCTTGCTTTAGAACAATGGGAATTCTAAAAGATTAACAAAAGGGCATATAGAGTCTTTTTTATCAGAGCATAATGCTAATGTTTGACATTTTTACTCATTATACTGTATATCAACTATCAGTTTAAAAATTGCAATGTTTCTTTGTAATTGTCAGATTTTTCTTTTGTTCTGATTCGTATCATGCTGATTGCAAAAAGGATGCACATAAAATTCTTCATTTAAATTTCATTCGTTCATTTATAAAACTGATTTTTTTTGGCCCACAGAAATGTGTAAAGTATATGATGTGGCCTTTATACAGAAATGTTTGGAGACCCTGCTCTAAACTACAGATATCTTTCAAGTTGTAACTTTAAAAATGACAAAAGTGCAAAGTTTTATGTTCTTCAAATTTATTCATAAATGCTATAAATGGTGTCCAGTCCTTCTTTTGTTCCTTTGTCCACCTTGAAAATGGAAAGAATGGAAAAGTAGTGATAGTTTAGGCATAAAATCTTTTTATGTTTGAACGTCTTCTTTTTTTTACTGACTGCATAACAAGTTTTTAATTTCATGCACTTTGCTGCCTTCTTGTGGAATGCAATTGGCAAGCATTTTTATGTGCTCCTCTTAGTCTGAATGCATGATGTTGATCTGCTTTTTGTCCTTGCTGACGGTTATTATAACTTAATGGGCACTGCACTGTGCTAATTATCCTTGTGTATATAAATTCTTCTTGTTGTGAGCAGACACCATAGGGTCACATAAAAATGTTTGCCTCAATTTCCCTACAAAAAAGGAGTTCAGAAACCAGACTTGGCCCAGTAACAGATTTTTAAAGGTAGAGGAACCCAATAAAATTACCAGCTTCTCACAGCGTGTGTCTATTTCCTTTTGACATATTGTGAGGTGTAGCTGAGATATTCGAACCGAGCTGCATGAAGGACGGCTGAACAGAAAGCAAGATTAAATGTAAACGTGGGATTTCAGTAGCTTTTTGGCATCAAACTTTGAAGTGTAAGAGTCCTCACCACTGAAATTCCTTCTTAGTGAACAGTAGCATTTCATAATCTTTCATTTTTACTACTTGAGTACTTTGGTGTTTGGCCGCATCCTTTTTTAGCCTTGTTGTTGTTGTTGTTGTTCAGTCGCTAAGTCGTGTCCGACTCTTTGCGACCCCATGGACCACAGCACGCCAGGCCTCCCTGTCCTCCACTAGCTTCCGGAGTTCGCCCAACTTCATGTTCGTCGCTTCGGTGTCACTATCTAACCATCTCATCCTCTGCCGCCCCCTTCTCCTTTTGCCTTCAATCTTTCCCAGCATGAGGGTCTTTTCTAAAGAGTCCTCTCTTCTCATGAGGTGGCCAAAGTCTTGGAGCTTCAGCTTCAGGATTTGTCCTTCCAGGGAGCAATCAGGCTTGACTTCCTGGAGGATTGACCGATTGGACCTCCTTGCAGTCCAGGGGACTCTCAAGAGTCTTCTCCAGCACCATAATTCGAAAGCATCTATTCTTCGGCGCTCTGCCTTTCTTATGGTCCAGCTCTCACAGCCATACATAGCTACTGGGAAAACCGTCGCTTTGACTATGCAAACCTTCGTTGGCAGGGTGATGTCTCGGCTTTTTATTGTCTAAGTTTGCCATAGCTTTCCTCCCAAGAAGTAAACGTCTTTTAATTTCATGGCTGCAGTCACCATCTGCGCTGATCTTGGAGCCCAGGAAAATAAAGTCTGTCACTGCTTCCATTTCTTCCCCTTCTATTTGCCAGGAAGTGATGGGAGTTTTTAGCCTTAGTTCCATGTCATTTGTGAACAAACTTTAAAAGAAAACCCAATCCCAAGGCAGCTCTTTTGCTTTCCACGGAAGGGGTTTGTCGGGCCTGGGAAGGGGTATAGCATTTAGCATTTACTGTTGCCACCAAGGTCTATTCCAATGGACCCTAGTCTTGGCTCGATCCTCACCCAATTTGGCCCCAACCACCTGCAGAAACCTGCCAGGGGAGAGCAGACTATGAGGCACAAGGTCTTCTGGTTCTTGGGCTGGCAGCAGTGCTCTGCAGACTGGCAGAGAAATTGCCACAGCGCCAAACACAGAGTACGGCAGCACAAACAGATTAGGTCATAAGTTGCTTTTGGTACTAAATCAGTGCCTACTTTTGGCTTGAAAATGCCTCATTACTGCACATTCCCATTTCTTTCATTGCCAGTCTCTTTATAGCAGAGGTAGAAATGTTTTTTTTAACAAAATGATAGACAGCATCTCTGATCATCTGTTACTCTGTTTACCATCATTATACAGGTTTTACAGTTAATGGTTTATCTGTGCCGGCTGGTACAGAGCAACACTGAACAGGAAAGAAAAATGTTTTTAAAATTTATGTCCCACCTTATCCAACACTATAATCCCTTCGTGGGTATTACAGAAAAATTAAAATGTACCTTATAAAGCGATAGAAACAAAACCAACGAGCACATTAAAATATCAATTAAATCCAATCTGTCACCAAAATTAGGGTGTATCCAAGCATACATAATTTCACTGCAAGCTGAAACACATTTGCTGAATTTTGTAGAAACACATTTGCTGAATTTTGGAAAGACTGCATATAAGCGTGTCCTGGGAAGAGCTTGCGAGAAATCATTTCCACCGGTTTATAGACTGGTAGAAAGGGTCTGCGCAGTGCCAGATTAACCTAGTAGAAAAAAAAATAGTGTATACCACTGGCCTGTATTTTCAAGGGCCCCACACTAAATGCTTGCAATCAGTCGCTGGTGAAATTGGCATCTCACGATCTGCCCACCCTGTTTGGGAAGCTGCATGGCACGTAGTCATTACAGATGTAATCAATAACAGTAACGTAATTTTTTTAAATGTTTTAGCTCCCCTTTATAACACACATTGCAAGTCCCACCCTAGCTTAATGGGTCTGTGTGCAGCATGGATTGGCTGACCTTTTATGTCAGTTACAAAGCCACCTCCCCAGTGGTGTCATTCAAATGATTTAGGAACAGGAACTCACTTTTGATTGGCACTTGTCGGGAACCTGGAACCAGCCACGGAGCCCGTTAGGATCCGGAACGCCCATTCTGGTCCGTTCCCCCTGAATGACATCACTGCCTTTGCCCCCCTAGGAATCCAGAGTCGCTCCCTTTAACCCTCTGAGTGCCGGCCAACCAAGAAGAAAAGCTCTTTGCAGAGGAATTGGGAGGGGGGGAGGAGGGAGAGTGAAGTGGGCGGAGTCAGCCCTAATTTTAACTAGTGGAACTGAGTTCCCTCGCGTGCCCCCTGCATGACATCACTGCACCTCCCCCTCGACTCAGCGTCTTGTAAAAATCTAGATTGGAACTTACTGAAAATAAGAAGCGGCGTCAAACAAGCATTTGATCAGACAAATATGCAAGGTGTCCTAACTGACAGGTAGGAGGGATGATGACGAAGAAGAGGCAATCCACTTTTGATTCAGAAGCGGGATCATTTTTCATAGCAAAGGCAGCTAAGAGCAGTGCATCCTTCACCAGCTCTTGTTTGACGGTGTGTCCACATGGAGCTTTCACCTATGTCCATGTTCCTACCTAGATTAAGGGCTCAGTCCTAACCTGGAGTTTGGCTGGCACAGACCAGCAAAGTTTGGCCAGCACAAGGGACACTGTAAAGTATGTCTGCATCACTCTCTGAGTCAGAGAGGCCAGCACACTGACGTGCACCATCCTCCCTGACTCCGAGAGTGGTCCAAATGCCACTCCCTTGTATCTGGCATTCTGAGGTAAATTTCTGAGGTAAAATTCTGGGGTAAATATGAGGTAAATAAAGCAAAGTCTGGCCAGCACAAGGGGCACTGTAAAGTATGTCTGCACCACTCTCGGAGTCAGAGAGGCCAGCACACAGACGTGCACCATCCTCCCTGACTCCGACTGTGCCTAACTGTGCTGGCCTAACTGCAGGTTAGGATTGCGCTCAGAGTTTATGCTCTTTCTATACACCATAAGAGGGTAAGCCTGGATCACCTCCTTGGAACAGTTTAACATAATAAATGTAATATGCGTAACTGTCTGTTGCCCTATGGCAGAACCCCTAGTGTTTGCACATGAAATCTACCACCACTCCACATCTCCACCACCTTTGCACATCTCCACCACCTTTCTTCATTGTCTCCCTTGTGTGACCCTCAAATGGCTCACAGCAAAGACTATCTTCAAATAAGCAACGTGCCCGCTCATCTTTTGTAGAACATCTTGTATAGATGGCACTATATAAATTTGAGCAATTGGGCTAATGTTGACAGGCTGGCTGGCTTTCTTTGTATATTTTAGGGTCCACGGGGCTTGTTTTTGGATTTTAATTATTTTAATATTGTTTTTAATTATTGTTTTTAATTGCCAAACTTTGTGATTTTATTGTATTTTAATGTTGTAAGCCGCCTTGGGTGCCCATGGGGCAGAAAGGCAGGTTATAAATAAAATAAAATAAAATAAAATAAATAAATAAATAAATAAATAAATAATGCCAATTAAAAGTGCAGGCCTGGCTGTCTAAGCACGTTTTTAATACATTTGCTCTGTCTCCCTCCCCCCTCATGGGAGTTCTGTTGCATATTTAGATGCCTTTGACATTTCCGGTGTTGCTTATTGCAAAAGCATCTTCTTGTGTGAATAGACAGACATGTGCAAGGGTTTTTCCCTTTCCTGAAATCAATGGAAAGCAGGCTCACAAAGATGCTATTTGTGTCAGTCGCACCATGAATAGAGCTCTGAATTAGGAGACATTGTACTGTACTGTCCACCTCTTAAATCATGATCCATTGTTTTTCCTTTTCTTTTCTTTATCATCTACTTCTTCCCAGCTACTTTTGTTTCCACGACTGGGATGGAATCATATCTGACAGGCAAACTTTTTAAGCGTTCTAAATGTCCCGGGTCCTTTTAATAGAATTAATTAGCCTGCCACCGAGAAAATTTACTAGCCTGCTGGTTAATTTCATGATGTGAAATCATGGGGTTAGAGCTAGTGGGAGAGAAACCTTATTGCTTTTTTAAATAATTATTTAAAGATGTGTGCCTTGCCCCTTTTCCAAACATCATTGTTGAAAAACTCAGCAAGAACTTTTCAAATTTCCATTTGTACGTGTCCATGTTTCCACGTACTGGTGAAGAAGTATACGTGGCTGAAATTAAAAGACATTGTATGACAGGTCATGAACACTAAGGGTTCAATCCTATACTGCGCTGGAATGGTGAGGCAGGCAGGCCAATGCCATATCCTAGCGCAGTATAGGTGAGGCTGGAGCCTCCCCACGGCAAGGGAGTGTGTGCTCCCTTACCGTAGGGGAGGCTCCAGACTCCCCTATGCGCTCCTCAGATCCGCGACCGCTAAAAACCGGGCACAGATTCGAGGAGACCGCGCAGCCCAAATCGGGGCCTCATGGCCAGACTTGGGATGTGGCTGTTTGGCCGCCTCCCAAGGCCACACACGTCCCTCCCCCAAGTCCCTCCCTCCCTCCAATCTCTGTACCGCCTCGGCACGGAGCCTCCCTCGTGCCGACCGGCTTCAGTGGGCACAAGAGAGGCTCAGCGCCGACGCAGTAGGGCCAGGACTGCCTGCAGCACCGGTCCTGTTGCTTGAGCGCTGATGTGGAGGTGCAGATCGGCGCCCCTGCGTCAGCGCTAAGCGCGCAGCGTCGGCACAACCCTGTTGTGCCGACACTGCGCGGTCTATAGGATTGAGCTGTGAGTGGGTGCAAAGAACTGGTGGGATCCTAACCTGGAACTGATGTTACTAATATTCCTATTAATTTAAGCAAAAAATTGTATCTGAGGCATTACAGCAGGGGGAGGGGCACAGTACGTTTTGCAGACACTACAACATGTCATGTATGCTCCCCCATCCACTCACCCTTAAAGCCATTCTGGGCAGCCAATGCCATCAGTGCCCAGAATGGCTCCAATGGCAAGTGGGAGGGGTGCGTATATGGTGCGTTGTGCTGCCTGCAATGCTTACTGCTGTTCCCTGGGTACCTATGCTACTGATTAGAAGTACAAGGGTGAACTAAAAGTGTATGCCTGGCAAAGTTGCCTTTGGTGGACCTTGATACAATAATGTTCCGTTTTCAGAGGAAACGGAATTCCTTCCAGAATTTCTGTGGCATTGCATACAAAATCTCATCATTAGTCATACAGGTTGATTATCCCTTATCTGGACTGCTTGGGATGGGAAGGTGTCTGGATTTCGGATTTGTCTGAATTTTGGAATTATTGCATAAATATAATGCCCCTTCTTGCTCTTTTCACTGTGCCATTTGGGTGTCTGCTGGCCTCTTTGACATTTGAAAGTCAAGTAAAAGGCCTGTTGGTTGCCATGACAATACAGGTAGAAGATCCTTTATCCAGACATCCAAAATCCAGACTATTCCAAAATCCAGACATCTTTGTCCTTTTAAAAAACTTTTTATAGAAAGGAGGTCTTGTGCTCATTCCCATGTATAGGCTGTAAGCTCTATTCTCTGCTCTGTGGTGTGTGCCATTGTTGAAAAATGTCAGAAGCCAGCAGACACACAAATGGGTCACAGTGAAAAGAGCAAGAGGAAGCATTTCTTATTATAACTATGCAATGATTGCAAAATCCAGAAAAATCTGATATCCACACACCTTCCTATCCTAAGCAGTCCAGATAAGGGATAATCAATTGTATGTAAGAAAAATATTGGAGTGGAAAAAAGAAAATTCTTCCCATTTAAAAAAAGTTTGTGCCAGCATTGTTAACCAGAAAGCTTGATTAGCACACTTATAATAATAATAATAATAATAATAATAATAATAATAATAATAATAAT
>JAJKFI010000007.1:25558257-25592276 GCA_029204185.1 Lerista edwardsae
TAATAATAATAATAATAATAATAATAATAATAATAATAATAATAATAATAATAATAATAATAATGTTTCCCCCTTTCCTTCGCAGAGACCAAGCTGTACATGGAAGCATCATAGATCTAAATAGGCCATAAATTCGTATTACCTACTCATAATTGTGACTTTTTTTGAAAATTGTCACTTCTGTTCTACTAAATCGTAGGGTGCAATCCTGTGCTGTGCCGGAACAGGCAGGTCAGCAAGCCTGCGCTATATCCAGCACAGCACTGGACTGTGCAGGAGCCTCCTAAGTGCAAGGACACGTTCATGCCTTTACACCAGGGGAGGCTCCCGGCTCCCCAATGGCTTCCTCGGATCTGTGCCCGCGATTTCATGGGTGCAGGTCTGAGGACGCCGCATGGCCCGAATTAGGGCCGCACGACCAGTGACGTCATTCACTGGTGCCAGCAACCGGAACACTGCTGGTGCCAGGATCTGGAACGCCATGGGGACGGACGGGTGAGCTGTAGCTCCCCGCCCCCTTGCGGCGCCCGGCAACGCCTCCCTGCACCCGGAAGAGCTCTCTTACAGAGCGATCCAGGCGCAGGGGCGGGCGGGCGGGCGCACAAAAACAGCGCGCGGAGTCTGCAGAGCGCTGCTGCTCCGTTCCCGCTCTCCCCAGAATTACCGGAACGGGGTACCACCCCATTCCGGTAGGATGACGCCTCTGCGCACAACCTGTGGACCAGGCCTTGGATGTGACCTAACAGCCCCACTCCCTCCCCGGGCCGGCACACCTGCCAGTTGGTGCCCCCATGTCGGCACTACAAGGGTCCTGGGATTGCACCCTTAATAACAGCAGAGGTTAAAGCAGCAGCTACCTTAACATCCTATATCTGGTGGAGAAGGTTCTGACCAGCTGTGCAGATACAGCCGGCCACCATCATCATGCACACATGCATCACATTCAGGGCAAGGCATGGCTGTTTGGGGGCCTGTGGGGAACACATTCCAGAGTAACGGAAGATTCCATGCGATGGGATGGTCAGGTAAGTTGTTACTAAAGCACAATTATCCTTATAGAGCACTAATACAGGGGATCCCAATCTGGGGGGTTGTGGCACCCCTGGACAACTGGGACCACTGCTTTTCCCCTTATGAGGAATGGTGATAGGTGGGGATAGCAATGCGGCAGCAGTACTTCCGGTATTGCACTGCTGCTGAAAAGGGGGGTGCCACTTAACAGAGGGTTGTGGCTGGGTGTTTTGGGGCCTGCTGTGCAGAGGCGGATCTAAGGGGGGGGCAAAGCTCTAAGTGTTGCAAGAAGCCTTACCCTGTCATGTAAATCCCTCCTCTCCCTTGCTGCTGTAGCCAGTAAGCAACGCCAAGATGTTGCTGTTCCCTGTGAGGATTGGCTAGAACAGTGCAGGAGAGGAGTGTTTTCCACTGCAAGGTAAGGCTTCTTGCAAAACTTACAGATTTGCCCCCCCTTAGATCCGCCTCTGCTGCTGTGCCCACAGCCCTCCCTGCACCTCAGAGGGACTTGTGCCGGCCTAACTCCAGGTTAGGATTGCATCCTCAGAGACTTTTTTGCTCTTCCTGCTGCACTCTGCTGGTTTCCTGAGGGTCTCTGCTGGATTCCTCTGATGGCAGAAAGGAACATGAGGCCCATCTAGTCCAACTTCCTGTATCTCACAGTGGCCCACCAGATGCCTCAGGGAGCACACAAGACAACCAGATACTTGCGTCCTGCTGCCACTCTCCTGCATCTGGCATTTTAAAGTAGACTATTACCCTTGCACCACCCTACGTACCCCTTGCACCCAATTCCATTTATGGGAACAGAGCAGGAGCTTATGATTATCTCTTGCAACTTGTAGTTTATGTGTTGTCATTATGGAAGCATAGATGGCAACAAAGTGTAACTTGCAAGTTGAAACTTTGCAAGCATCTTCATTTTCATTTGCAGTAGGGTTTTCTGAAAAAACTGTTTTAACAACATGACTACTGATATTTTTCAATCTTATTTGGAATTTTTTTCCTCCTTTAGGATACTGGTATCAGTCTTGTGGATTATGTTATGATATATTATCTACGCCACTTTGACAAGGTAAACTGTCTGATTGCATCAGCTATTGTACTTCGTTGGTTATTTCTACTGGATGAATGGCCACAACTTAAGAGTTCTGTAGACTTTGGTTTCCACATAGTTCCTTAGACGAGAGTGGGAAGTTAGGCTCAAGTGTACACGTGCCACAATCCAGCATAACGTTAAACACATGTAGGGCTCAATCCTGAACCCATTATTGCCGGCAGAATGTATGTACCAGCTGCTAAAAGTGTCGTGAATGTGCTGTAAAGCGAACAGCAGGGCTTTCCTTGGGGGAAGGGGATGACTATCCCCTTCTCCCAAGGAGGCTCCAGTGGCAGCCATTTTGGCAGTGGCATGCAGTGGCAGCCATTTTGGTACCACTGCTCCTACAGGAGCTGGGCAGTGCATGTCTTCTCAAAAGTAAGCCCCATTGTATTCAATAGGGCCTACTCCCAGGTGAACTGAATTGTAGCCTTGTACATTAAGAGCGCAATCCTAACCAGTTTTGCAGCACTGATGTAGCAGTGCCAGTGGGGCATACGCTGTATCCTGCAATCGAGCAGTAGTCACGGAGGCCTCCTCGAGGTAAGGAAATTTTTGTGGCCTTCCCTTACCCCAGTGCTGGAAAGGTGGTTAGGGTTGCCATCTAAATCAATAGTTGTCAGGATTTTTGTAGGCTCTGAGAAGACCAGCGAGTCTAGCAAAGCAGTTCTCCGGAGCTGCAAGTCGCCCAGCGGGGTAGGAAGCAAAATAAGGTGCCAGACAAAAATATACCTTGTAGATACAGTAGAGGGCTTGTGTTCAGTTCCAAGGAGCATCCATACAGAGAAGTCAGGGATTCGGTCCGGGGTCGATTTACACAAGTAAGACAAACAGCACAAAGCTATAGTTCAGAACTCACATCGGCAGCACCCCTCCTCCTCCTTCCTCTTACAACAAACGACCCACAAAAGTACAGGCCAGGTTGGTCTGCCTTTATCCTGCCGTCCACCAATCAGCATGGTGCTGAGTCATGGTTTAGCTGACATGCTACCAGTCACATAATATCTCAGCACAGGTGCTTCTAATTGCACCCATCACGACACCCCAACCCTGCAGTTTCCAGGTGCAAAAGCCTCCAGGCCTGACAAGTCCTAATAACAGTGTAGCTACAGGGGAGTGTGGTAGTTATTACAGGTCCCCCAACACACCATGGAAACGGCCAGTGAGGTCATTCACAAACGAGCTGCCGGAACGCGAGGCGGGACTTACCGCTTGATTGACAGGCAGCCCGTGACGTGTCGCTGCCTGCCCGCCCGCCGCGGGGGCTCCCTCCGGGTGGTGCGCCCCTCCGCGGCTCGCCTAGGCACCCAGTGCGCCCCCCAGGCAAGTGGGCACCCCCTCCGAAGCCAGGGGTGCCCGCGCAGCAGTCGGGCAGGCAGCGATGTGTCACGAATGAGCAGCCAATCAGGCGGTAAGTCCCGCCTCGCGTTCCGGCAGCTCGTTTGTGAATGACACTACTGGAAACGGCCCTTCCTGCTTGCTGTCAGAGCCATTCCGAGCAGCAACAGCAATGCAACATTCCAGCAGCACATACCTGGCACATTGCCTGAATGGTGCTTACTGCTTTACCACAGTCAGCACCAGCAGAAGAGGCGCTTCAGCTATGGCCAGCCCAGGCAGGACTGGGCCGTAAGAAAAGGGGACGTTACCAGCGGTGTCATTCAGGCGGAACGGCCCAGTACTCCGTTCCACCAGTTCGGCGGACGGGCCCAGGCCGCGCCGCCTCTCCGGAGGA
The DNA here is from genome assembly GCA_029204185.1 of Lerista edwardsae. Classification (NCBI taxonomy): domain Eukaryota; kingdom Metazoa; phylum Chordata; class Lepidosauria; order Squamata; family Scincidae; genus Lerista; species Lerista edwardsae. The sequence continues at coordinate 25,562,103 of JAJKFI010000007.1, forward strand.
CGGGCGAGCTGCTGCTGGGCCCTCCCTCCCTCCCTCGCGTCCCGAATCGCTCCGAAATGGAGCGATTCGGGCTCTGTGAGGCGCAGGGGGCGTGGCAGCCCTCCGCCATTGGGGCGGAGGGCTGTCAATCATCTGGGCGTTCCGCTTCCTGGCGTGCCCGGATGACGTCTCTGGACGTTACACAATTTGTACTCCACCACTTGCAAAATGGCTACTAATTATGTGTGCTTATAATTTGTCCTTTCAACAAGTGCAAAACAAGGTCCATGCAGGGTTAAAGAAACAATAAAAATACTTGATCCAATTCCTTATATATTTTTCAATTAAATAATTTCAACCACTGTGCCGTGACATATTGCTGTGCTGTAAATGGTCCGCAGGTCTGCGGTGGGAATTTGGGGAAGGGTCACTATTGGTAGGGCTGTTGGGGGATGAGCCCCCCCCACCACCACCAGCAGCACGGTGCACCTTGTCAATTGTCAAAAAGCTGATGGTGTGCCTTGACAATTTTAGCACCCTCCAGCGTGCCGTGAGATGAAAAAATGTTGAAGATCTCTGGATAAAATCATGATTATGCACTGCTTTAAATGGGGTAGTGCCTATTTTAACTCTGCAATCCTATACGTGTTATAAGCAGAGAAATGCTACTAAAAATTTAGGTGTATTCCCAGATAGGATGACAGCGCACAGAAGGGCGAAAGACCAAATTTATTCAGAAATCAATAACATAACCTGTAACACAAGTAAATCTTAAATCACACTTCAAGCTACAGAGGCCCTTCAACAGAGGAATGGTGTTCATTCAGACAATTGCTTATGTCTAGGAAGTACTGTCTTGAATCATAACGCCAATAAAATTGCTTTTATAGCTTTACATTTTAAAAGGATTGTAGCATCCTTTGGTATATTTGGCATGACTTACCAAAAATGCTAGATTACAACTGCTGTTTTCCCCTTGATAAAAATGATAAATTTATCATTAGGTCATGTGCAAAAAATATTTCTGAGCTTGTGTATAATTTAGAGCACAATCCTAACCTGGAGTTAGACCAGCACAGTTAGGCCAGCAAAGTTTGGCTGGCACAAGGGACACCATAAAGTATTTTTGGACCACTCTCAGAATCAGAGAGGCCAGCACACAGACGTGCGCCATCCTCCCTGACTCAGAGACTGGGCCACTCTTGGTGGCCCTTGTGCCAGCCAAACTTTGCTGGCCTAACTGTGCCGCCCTAACTCCAGGTTAGGATTGCGCTCTTATTCATATTTATAATTCGAGGGAACATTACTTTGCTTCTGTAGAAAATCTGGCACTTATAGGTACTGGTTTTCCCTTTTGTTGCTTAGGAAGCAGGAACAGACAAGAGTGTGTTTCCTCTGCCAGAACCACAGGATTTCTTCCAGGCATCCCAAGTTAAATTTGAAGATCTAATAAAAGACTTAAGAAAGCTGAAGAGAGATCTAGAAGGTAAATAAGAACTGAGTATCATTTAAAAATCTGCTTTTAAGGCTGCATGCTAACCAATCATCTTGTGTGTTTCATTGCAAGTAAGTCCCACTGAGTTCTATGAAGTCTAGACCCAATCCACATAATTACACAAGATTCAGCAGAAGAATTCTGGACTTGTTCCACTTTGGCCTATTGGTGTTGGGTCATATTTTAGAATTTTTCATCGTGCAAAGATGCCTCACCACACTATGAGCACAATCCTAAACTGGAGTTAGGCCAGCATAAGCTAAGCCAGCAAAGTTTGGCCAGCACAAAGTTTGGCCAGCATAAAGCGTGTTTGGACTACTTTCGGAGTCAGGGAGGATGGCTCACATCACATCTGTGTGCTGGCCTCTCTGGCTCCGAGAGTGGTCCAAACAAACTTGACGGTGTCCCTTGTGCCAGCCAAACTTTGCTGGCTTAGTTTATGTGAGCCTAACTCAGTTTAAGATTGTGCCTTGTGTAAATGAGCACATTGGAAGAAATGTTCAGTGCAGAACAATCTCTGATTTGCTGGTTTAGGAAGATTGCTATCCCACTGCTTAAGTTAAGAGTGTTGTTCTGTACCTGCCAGTGAGCACAAACATAACGTTACTAAACAGTGAAGACTATACCCAAAAAAGCAGTGACAAATACTAAGATTAACTTTGATCCTCCCATATGCATTTGAATTGTAATAATTTACAACAGGCCAGTGAGGGCAGAGCACAGAGAAGTTACACAAGAAAAGAAGCAAACTCCCTTTTAAATTTGAACCAGTGGCTTAACTCTTTGGTAGATAAGAGGGAGTTTCTGCAGAGAAGACTTCAAAAGACATGTCAGTCCATGAGCACCGACTCGTTCTTACGTGCGTGTAGTTTAGAGCGCAACCTAACCTGGAGTTAGGCCGGCACAGTTAGGCCAGCAAAGTTTGTCTGGTACAAGGCACTGTAAAGCACATTGGGACCACTCTCAGAGTCAGGGAGGATGGCTCACGTCTGTGTGCTGGCCTGTCTAACTCCAAGAATGATCCTGAGAGTGGTCCAAACATACTGTACGGTGTCCCTTGTGCCGGCCAAACCTTGCTGGCCTAACTGTGCCGGCCTAACTCCAGGTTAGGATTGTGCCCTGACTCTGCAGGTTTATTGCCCAGATTCTACAACAAAGGAAACTGGAGAATTTCAGATCTACAGTTTATTCCGTGGCATAAGGTACAACTGTAAAAGCATAATGCCTCTGTAGCCTCTCTATAGCAATGTGCATGCTCAGCTTTAGGCATGTGAGAAGATGGACAAAAGGAAGGGAGTTCTGGTATAGTAGAGAAGTACCACTCTACTATGGGGCAGGGAAGAGGTCAGTGTGGGGGTGGCAGGTGAGGCAGGCCCATCCCACTGGAGTCCTTCAAAAAGCACCACTGCTTCTGCCGCTGTGTGAGGTGTGCAAGTATTCACAATCCATGAACACAGCCTCAACATGCGCCTGCCTCATCCACTGCCCCCACCCACATATCATAAGAACATAAGAAGTCCTGCTGGATCAGGCCAAGGTCCATCTAGGCCAGCTTCCTGTATTTCACAGTGGGCCCACTAGATGCCTCAGGGAGCACACAAGACAATAAGATGCCTGCATCCTGTTGCTACTCCCTTGCACCTGGCATTCTGAGGTAAATTCTGAGTGAAACACACTGGTGGCCAGTCAAGATTCTCCACAGCATTTCTCTTGGACAGCCACCAGAACCAGATGCTCCTCTTCAGACATGTACTCATAGGAACATAGGAACAGCCCCACTGAATCAGGCCAAGGCCCATCTAGTCCAGCTTCCTGTATCTCACAGTGGCCTACTAGATACCTCAGGGAGCACACGAGACAACAAGATTCCTGCATCCTGTTGCCACTCCCTTGCACTTGGCATTCTGAGGTAGCACCTAGCATACTCTCAGAACAGAAACTGACTTAGAAAAACACACTGGTGGCTAGTCAAGATTCTCCACAGCATTTCTCTTGGACAGCCACCAGAACAAGATGCTCCTCTTCAGACATGTACTTGTAGGAACAACTCCATTGGATCAGGCCAAGGCCCATCTAGTCCAGCTTCCTGTATCTCACAGTGGCTCACCAGATGCCTCAGGGGGTGCTCAATACAATACCTGCATCCTGTTACCACTCCCTTGCACCTGGTATTCTGAAGTAGCCTACTTCTAACGTAAGCATCAGGCATTCCCATGAAGCCTACTTCTAACGTAAGGAGATTGCACCACCCATCATGGCCTGTAGCACCACCTCCTGTGGCAAGGAGTTCCACAGATTAATTATCCGCTGGGTAAAAAAGTATTTCCTTTTATCCATTCTAACTCTCGCAACACTCAACACACAATTTTATTGGACATTCCCAGTATGAGGAAGAGTGGGTCTTAATGCAGACGATGACCTTTATTCTGTGCGGAAGAAAAGCATCTTATACAACTCATATTGAAAAAGATATATTTGGTTTAGAAAAGACAGAAAAGAACAATTATTAGAGCTGTTTGTTTCTGGTAAGATAGGCTTACAGCCTATGTCTTACTGAACACAGTGGACTTCTAAGTAAATAACAGCATTTTCAAACACCTCTAACAATTATTGTTACATAGAGATTATTCTTCATCCTTTAAGGCAGTACTTTGAATCATCAGTGTGGATGTGAGGCAGCAATTCTGCTGATCCTTTTTGACTTTTCCCAATGGTGAATCGTTCATTTCATGTCGTGATAATCTTGCTTTGACTGCACTGGAGCCACTGAAAATGAGACTTTTTTTTCCTACTGATGTTTTAATAAGCAAACTCCAACAGCCTTAAATGAACTGGGCTCCATTCATAAAATGATGGTTAAAATGATGGCTGTGGAATGATCTCTATATATGTAATGATTATTGATCTTTTCTGCCTTGCCCATGTCAGGCTTTTCTACTTGGTGTTGAATAAGATTAGAGTCCGACCATAAAAGTCACCGTACAAAATAATTTATTCTTCCAGTTAGATATGGCTGAATTAGCTCATAGTCACCTTAAAGAAAGTTTCAAAGGTCAACAGCGGTAAGGAAGTATCGGTTGTTATTTATTCACCCTTGGCATACACGACTGCTCTATCTCCTCTCATCTCTTGGCTCTGCAAAACCCTTGGCCTGCCCTCTCGCGTGCTAGTTTGTGCTGAAATGTGATCTGCGCTTGATCTTCTATTTTTCAAATGTGTAGTCCTGGTGCCATGCATTTCACTGTCGCTGGCTTTGCTTCAAGGCTCTGACAGTCTTACCATTTCAGCTGCAGTTGCAAAAGGAAGACAGAAAAATGTGGGAAAGCATTCAATTTACCGTAGTTCACATTTTGGGGGAAAAAAAAAATCCTTTCCACAGCCGATCTTTTTATTTTACAGACTTTATTGGTTTTCTGCTTTGATGATATCACAAAAGGTTGGAAAGAAATGCAGACGCACCTCTAGACTATCAGTTCCTTCACATCTTGTAGAGCAGGGGTTCCCAAAGTCGTTGGCTTGACCAGGCAGGGAAGCACTTGTCACTGCCCCTGTAAGGAGCTGGGAAGGGAGAAGGCAGCCATGAGATCTCTAGGATCCCACTGCTGCAGGGGCAGAGGTTTCTACGGGGCTGGGGCACCTCCCTTATGAAGAAAGACTGCAGCATTTGCAGCTCTTCAGTCTGGAAAAAAGGCGCCTGAGGGGGGACATGACTGAGACATACAAAATTATGCATGGAAGGGATAAAGTCGATAGAGGGATGTTCTTTTCCCTCTCTCAAAACACCAGAACCAGGGGGCATCCGCTAAAGCTGAGGGTTGGGAGAGTTAAAACAGATAAAAGGAAGTACTTTTTTACCCATCGGGTAGTTAATCTGTGGAACTCCTTGCCACAGGAGGTGGTGATGGCATCTGGTCTTGATGCCTTTAAGAGGGGATTGGACAGATTTCTGGAGGAAAGGCCCATCGTGGGCTATAGGCAATGATGGATTGTGCAACCTCCTTACAAAGGTGGTGGGCTACTGGTACCGGGTGCAAGGGAGTGGCAACAGGATGCAAGCATCTTGTTGTTTCATGCCTCCCTGGGGCGCCTGGTGGGCCGCTGTGAGATATAGGAAGCTGGACTAGATGGGCCTTTGGCCTGATCCAGCAGGGCTCTTCTTATAATATACTTACCTCTGCCTGTGCTAGCCTCTGGAGTGTGTGGGGAACCCCACAGGTGCCCCTGCAGGGCTCCCCAAAACGCCTGAACAGTAAAAATAACCAATTGAAAATCACTTCCTGGTTTTCAATCAAAACCAGGAAGTAGACTTGCCAGGTGTTCCATATTCTAAGGGACTTCCTGTATTTAAAAATTGTGTCCCGTATTAATGTTGAACGGGATTTAAAAAATCCCATTCTAAAATTCTGCTGCTGTTGCTGCTTGCTGCTGCCTCGCCATGGCTAACTGCATAATTTTTATATTATTTCTGGTAACCATGGAGTGGTTTGATAGAAAGCAGGATCCCGATACCGGTGTATCCCTTATTGTCGTTTTGAAAACCTGGCAAGTCTACCAGGAAGTGGTTTTCAAACTTTTTTTTTTTTTTTTTTTTACTGTTCAGGACTCTTGGGGAGCCCTGCAGAGGCTTATGTGGGGCTCCCCACACCCCCTGGAGGCTAGATAGATAGAAAGAAAACCTCCGCCCCTGCAGCAGTGCATTCCTGGGGGGTCGCATTGCTGCCATAGCCCCTTCCCCGCACACACTGACAGTGCTACCAACGCCTTTGTGGGAGTTTGGGAAGCACTTGTGTAGAGCGTAATGTTCTACGTACAGTATCTTTCTTGTGTTCACCCTGAAAAATATCATCAGGTTCTTGAAAGGAGTTGGTTTCGCAGCCCAGAGTCCAAGAGTCCAAGAGTCTCATAGTCCAAGAATATTCAGCCTGAATTGGTTCCATATTCATATCCCCTCCCCATTTTGAACCAAGGCTAAAGTACCCCATAAGTAGCACACCCTTGGAACTTTGCTTTTAGTAGCTAAAATATCTACACAGTAGACGTCTGAGTTCTGAACCTTCTCTGCTGTGAAGAGATGTGATGCCCCCCCATCAGAATAAGGTGGTGCTCATTTACTCCAGAAGTGTGATCATTGTTTCACAAGACATGAGAGTTGATTCTACTAGCCCTCTCATCTCTTTTGCACTCCCTCCCTCTCTTCCTAAGGAGAAGGAGTGGCATAGATTAGTTGTCAAATGGACTACTTTAACAGGATTCACAGGGTCAGAAAATCAGCAGCACTGCTTGTGTCTTTTAGAGTACAATCCTAACCTGGATTTAGGCCGGCACACAAAGTTTGGCTGGCACAAGGGCCACGGTAAAGTGCATTTAGACCACTCTCAGAGTCAGGGAGGATGTGTGCCGACCTCCCTGACTCCAAGAGTGGTCCAAATGTACTTTATGGTGTCCCTTGTGCAGGCTAAATTTTGCTGGCCTAACTGTGCCAGCCTATCTCCACATTAGGATTGCGCCCTTAAACAGTTATCCCTGGACAAGAATGTGTCTGAGTGGATGCTATCCCCTTAGTACAGAGTTTCACAAATATACTGCAATCGTGGCACCCAGTGACCACGAAGCCCTGTTTGTGGCAACACCATTGTCCAGCTCTTCTGTGTACCACAATCTTGTAGCACATGAGATCTTGCAGGATCTCACATGACTGAAGATGGCAGAGCCCAGGAGAGCCAGTAAGTCCGCCTGGAACATCTTGTGGCACACTTGTGAGTTTGTCACAGTGCACAGTTTGGACCCACTGCCTCAGAATGTCAATACCGTGGCAACAAACCAAACACTAGGCAAGATTCCATGAATAGATGTTACTGCTCATGCTATAAAACAGCCACATGGCATCAGTGCGCATCTATGAAACATTTGAAAGATACCTTTCTTAGGTATCATTTGGTGAAGGGTGCTTCAGAAACTCTCCATACCTTTTGGTGTGATTATAAGCTGAACAGACCTATAGTGTGGGACAAAATTTCTTTTATAACTCTTGGCGTTGCTCTCTGGCCTCTTGAGAAGAAAGAGAAAATTTGATTTCAATAAATTTGTGTCCTTGAAGGTGGACAAACTCCCAACTATCCCACTCCCCACTGCAGGCGCATATCTTACCTATGGCCTGGGATGGCACAAGCCATGGGACGCCAGGCAGCGGTGGGGCGCCATTCCGCGCGGTCTGGGCGGAACCGCGCGGTTTTCGGCCCTCCCGCCCGCCCACGCTTCCCTTACGCTCGGAAATGGAGCGTTTCCAGGCTAAGGGAGGCATGTCTGAGCGATGCGCAGGGGCGGGACGATATCTGGGGGCGCGGTTTCAGCACCAGCCATGGGCGTGCCCAGGCGTCCGTGCATGCCTGCCCAACTGAGTGCCTTGGATTAGATCACTCCAAGGCACATATTGCAGTGGTTCTCAAACTTTTAAGACTGAAACACCCCCGTTTAGAATGGAACTTGGGGTACTTTTTAGAATGACACCAGAAGTGATGTCAATAACCTGGAAATGATGCCATATCCAGAAGTGACATCATCAGGCAGAAAGTGCTGTCATTGTGATGCAGTCAAATCCTGGGATGCAAACTGGCAATTGCACAACCATGAAACATCCCTGACAGAAAATAAGATTAGAAATATAGCAAGAGTACAGTCTGCAGCTTCCAAGATGGCTGCTCCCAGCTTTCCATGACCCACCTGACATCAGGTCCCGACCCACCAAGTGGGTCCTGACCCACAGTTTGAGAAACAGTGGCATATTGGGTTGGTAGACAGGACCTCTGACTGATGATCTTTTTCTTTTCATTCTATTATTGTTTGAGCTGTTGCACTTGACATTCCTTCCATAGTTCTTTGATAAATAATATCAGAAGTTATTTATCCCCTAGAATATCCCCTAGAATTGAGAACTGCTCCCTCTTTGTTTACATTTCGGCGGGGGCTGAAGACCTTTTTATTCCAAAAAGCTTTTAACTGCTGACAGGTTGGCCTGCTGGTTATTATGATCCACGGGGTTTGTTTTTGTTTTGTTTTTTAAATTGTTTTTAAATTGTTTTTTAAATTGTGTTTTTATTTTGTTTGCTATTGTTGTTTAATACTGTTTTAACTGTTTTTAATGTTAATTGTTATGCTGTATTTTTAATATATATTTTGTAATGCCGCCTTGGGTGCCTTCGGGCACAAAAGGCGGGGTAAAAATCTATTAATAAATAATAATAATAATAATAATAATAATAAGTTGAGAGGCTTTTGCTCAGCCTAGTTCAATCGGGACAAGAAGGCTCCTTCCCCTGATAATGGCAGAGAATGACCCTGACTTCCACAAGGAAGAGGAACTGTCTCTGAGATGGAGACTGTCTGGTCACATCTGAGTACAGAAATTTATGGCATTTTTTTTTAAAAGAAAAAATGCCTTTTGCCTTCAGATAATTACTTTTGTTTACGGTTGTAGACAATTTTACATGAAATGTTTCACTGAAGAGGATATTGTTTTAGTACATACAAGAAAGATCTGATGGGCCTCTGTAGTTCATTGTAGTCCTTAAAAAGCTGTGGGTGCTGGCAAAATATAAGTGAACGCTTTAAGCTATAACAGATGTGATCTTAACAAAAGTAACGTTAAGAAAAGCCTAATATAAGCTTAGCTGTTCAGGCAAGTACAGACTTTCCTATAAACATTATTTGGACAGTATTGACCGGAGTTTCCCATATTACAAACATATAAATTTGTAGTAGAGTTCTGGGGAGTGCTTAGTTGAAATTTTAGTATTGGTTTGAGTTTAAAGTCTGTATTTTTGGGGTACAGTTCATTTTTAGGGGTATTCTAAAATATTAGAACTTGCCCTTAGCCACACTAATGTAGCTGTGGAGCAAGTACCTGGTGCCGGGTGATGTGATGACACCCCATACATGTGTGTGTGGAGGAGAGGGTAACAGGGCAGGCACGGCGGGGGGGGGCAGTGGCATCATCCTGGCAGAACGGCCCGGTACGCCGTTCCGCCAGTTCTGCGGACGGGCCCGGGCCGCACTGCCTCTCTGGAGGATGGGCGAGCTGCTGCTGGGCCCGCCCACCCTCCCTGGCGTCCCAAATTGCTCTGAAATGGAGCGGTTCGGGTGCTATGAGGCACAGGGAGGTGTGGCAGCCCTCCGCCAGAGGGGCGGAGGGCTGTCAATCATCCGGGCGTTCCGGTTCCTGGCGCGCCCGGATGACATCACTGGGGGGGGACATAATGATTTATGTCATCCCCCCCGCTGTGCCTGCCCTGTTACCCTCTCCTCCACACATACACAGCCCTGGCCCCAGAAACAGCTCTATTTGGAGCCATATGGGGACAAAGGCAGGCAGGAGGGCCGGTTTTGAGGCATTTTCCACGTGCCTCCAATAAGTCCTGTCATACACACCCCAGTCAAGACATCAGAAGACTGCCACTCCACTGCAAGGGGCAACGTGCCTTAGCAATGCCATTGCTTACTCATTTGTATAGATATTCAAACAAAGCCGTATATTGATCTTTTAATCAGTAGACTTTCTAGGCTGTTTACATGACCAGAGAAAACAAACATTCATTTATGACATTAGGTCAGTAGTTCCCAATCTGGGGATCAGGACCCCCAAGGAGCTCATACACCAATTTTCAGGGGATTGCAAAGAATTGGGGCAGCCATCTTAAAAAGCTGAGCACCACCATCTTGGAAGCTTCATTTTGGCTAGGGAAGGGGTTTCCCCATTAAACTGCCACTTCCTCCATGCTTGTGGCTTTGAGGGAAGTTAGCCTTGCAATGGGCTTATCTTGGTGTGTGCGTATGCTTGTGATCAGTGATGTCATTCAAATGATTTTTGGAACTCACTTTTGATTGGCACTTGTTGGGAACCCAGAACCAGCCACGGAGCCCGTTGGGATCCGGAACGCCCGTTCTGGTCCGTCCCCCCTGAATGACATCACTGCTTGTGATGATGTATCTCCCGGGGTCTCATTCCGAATGGACATGTCACACCTTCCATGTGCATGCGTAGATGACTTTCAGCCCATGGGGAAGAGGAACATAACTACCCTGAGGCTATTATATCTAAAATTTGGCTTTACCACCTTGATCAGCAATGGCATAGAGAAGCCACAGTCTGTTCTGTGCAATGTTGTTCTCAGTGCTGAATCAATCACTCAAACACCACTTAGATACAATACAAAGCATTCAGAACATTCTTAAAAGGATGTGGAGTCCTTTCAACTTTCAAAAAGTGTGGTTTATTTAAAACCATGATTTCATTTCCTTCTTAATGACACCCAGGATGCCGACTTGTTCTCAGCATTGGGGGTACCCATAGCCACGCCTCTGATGTTGACATTGCCACACCCCTGATGTGACCACACCCCCTGACATGACCATGCCCTCTGTCATCACCGCCCAGCCTCAGCAGCCCCTTCCAAGGTCAGGCCCGCTGCGATTGCTGCTGAAAGCAGCCTCTTCCGAGGCCGGGGCGGGGGATCGCCACGGCCCAGCCTTGGAACGGGGTACTGAAAGCAGCCCCTTCCGAGGCCGAGCCGTGGCAATCACCCGCCCCGGCCTCGGAACGGGCAAAGCAGGCTCAGCGCCTGACATTGGGGGTGTTGAGCACCCCCAGAAAATTATTGTGGGTGCCGACAGCATACCGGCACCCCACAGAGTTGGCACTACTGAAGACATCACTTCTGGTCCTAGGTCCTAGCGGTATCCCAACAGGTTGTCATACCTAAAAACGGGAGCCTGGTGCAAAAAGAAGGTTAAGAACTACAGTCTTAGATAATGTTTAAAAAAAATGGTGGCCTTCTAATAGGCCAGACAGGAAATACAGTTTTTTGTTTCCTCCTGATGACTTTTTCACGTCAGATAAAGTAATACGGAAATTTTTCGAGCCCACTCTGAAGACGACATCCAGCATGGTGGCCATGTTAGCTTGTTGCAGCAAAAGCAGCAAAAAAGCTTGCGGCACTTGAAAGAGGAATACATTCATTGTAACATAAGCTTTCCTGGACTGCAGTCCACTTCATCATACTTAAAATGATGTTGCTAAGAGAGCCTCTTGCTTTTAAATAAAATAAAAAGGTAGATGCTAAAAATCAGCTCTTCATGCCAGAGTAAATGACTCTGCGCTTTACGTCTCCAGTTTTAAATTCCTAGACTCTATGGAACCAAGAGTTCAAACACAGATGGGGCCACTGATATGTTCATCCTTTTGATAGAGACATATCACGTTCCATGAACTTTACTTGGGTTCTTTGCCTTGAGACTTTAAAGATATAGTGTTAACTAAAACCTAGTGAAACATTAGGGTACGTTTTTTTTTAAAGAAACAGTTAAAACCCCAGATGAAATTTTTAAAATGTTTAGCACAGATTGTAAAATCTGAAGAATTTGTATAGTCAACAACAAAATAACATGGTTTTGATACACGTTTGAGAAGAGTTGGTCAAAATAGGCCACCCTCCAAACAAATTAATTGAAAGAACCCTCACTTTCCATTTGAATAGCAAAGGAAAATCTATACAGGTATAGCTGATCTAAGGTAATACAAACAACTTATGCCAACAAATGTTTGTTTCATAGTACAATGTTTTAAAAACCCATTATAGACTTTTACTTCAAGCTCCGTGATGTAACTTGTTTATGCACTGTAGCAACCATAATGTTAGAGTTTCTGTCAGAGCGCGTAAATGTAACACCATCAAAACACATTTGGGTGAAAAGCAGAAAAAAATAGGTGTTTCAATATCCTATAGCAGTGCTATTCAAACTGTGGGTCGGGACCCACTCGTTGGCTCACAACCTGATGTCAGGTGGGTTGCAGAAAGCTGGGAGCAGCCATCTTGGAAACTGCAGACTGTACTCTTGCTATATTCCTTTTGTGTTAACAGTCTGAATTTTCAAGTGAAGATTTTTTAAAATTGTTTTTAATTCAGTGCTTTTATATCATATTTTTGTCCTAATCATGCCTGCTGTCAGGGATGCTCCATGGTTGCGTAATTGCCGCAGTCCAAGAATGCCAATTTGCATTTCAGGAGTGTCAGTTTATTGTGCTACAATGACAGCACTTCCTGCCACAACGTCACTTCCAGGTTAATGACATCACTTCCGGTGGGTCCCGACACGAGTGCCCTTCTAAAAAGTGGGTCCTAGTCTAAAAGGTTTAAATACCACTGTCCTATAGAAATGAATGGAATTATGTAGGGCCTGATCCTATCGAGCATACGCATTTACTGCTCGCGCCTGTGTTGCAAAAGGTGTCGTAAGGCACCTCCCAAACCAGCGGTAAGCCATTATCGTCAGTGCTCAGTGACCACTCGGCTAATACCCACCTCTCTCCAACTGGAAGTGGCAATGCCAGCCAGCGAGGGGTGGGTGCAGTGATGTCATTCAGGGGGAACAGACCAGAACGGGCGTTCCAGATCCTAACGGGCTCCGTGGCTGGTTCCGGGTTCCCGACAAGTGCCAATTAAAACTGAGTTCCTGTTCCTAAATCATTTGAATGACACCACTGGGTGGGTGTACTGCTTGCCAGCATCGAGTCTTTTTTTCGGTCAGGGCTGGAGGGCGTTCCTGGGTGGGGGGAGGGGCGGAGCAGGGTGGGACCAGTGGTGATACTCACCTTCATTTACCGACCTCCATGTAGGGCCATGTGGCCCAACACGGAGGCCCTTGCCTCTGCACCGGCTAAATAGCACAGAGGCAAGTAGACCACTTGCCCGCTCATGCCCTTACTGCGGGAAAGGTGACCAATGTCCTTTTGGCTGCAGCAGAATGCAATGGCTACTGCTGCTCACCTGGGTGGTAGGGCAGTGTGGGATTGGGCTGTTGAGCAGTTAATTGTTTAGCAGCCCAATCCTATGCATGTTTACTCAGAAGTTAATCTCATTGTAGTCAGATGGGCTTTCTCCCCAGAAAGTGTGCATAGGAGTGCAGCCTATGCCCTCCTGAATAAGGGCCCAATCCTGCCCAACTTTCCAGCACTGATGCAGCCTTGCCAATGGGATGTGAGCTGCATTCTGTTGTGGAGGGGGCAGTCATGGGGTCCAAAGCAAAGGAACAATTGTTCCCTTACCTTGGGTCTGCATTGTGACTGCACCCACCCTGGAAAGTTGGATAGGATTGGACCCTATCCTATCACCTGCATTCTTGGACTGTAGCAATTGTACAAACATTATGTAGCAGCATTGAACTAAAAACATTTTAAAAAACCCTCACTTGAAAATTCGGACTGTTAACACTCACAAAAGGAATCGAGCAAGAGGAAGGTCTGCAGCTTCCAAGATGGCTCCCAGCTCTCGGTGACCCACCTGACATCATGTCATGACCCACCAAGTAGGTCCCAACCCACAGTTTGAGTAACACTGCCCTAGAATAAAGAGGATCACAAAATAGCTCAATATCTCTAGCAGAGCCTATCTGTAACAGAGACCGGATATAAGAGTGGAGAGGAGGTGGGCAGGAGAAGTACAGGAGAAATTGGAATGAGCTTGCATTAAGAAAATTGCCAGTAATACACACTGTACGAAGGCTGGTATGTTGGTAAGAGCTTTTCCAGTTAACAGTAGACATACTGTTAAATTAAGAATGGCTTAAGTGAAGAACTCTTTACTGGTATTTCAGTTTATAATTGTTACATTCTCCATTTCCCCTTTTTGTATGTTTGTTGGCTTGTAACACTTGCTAAATCTAAACAGTGGTTTTAAAGCAAATACACTGTCCAGAGTCTTAGATGTGTTGCTATGGTTTGAGAAATATTTAACGTTGCTAGCTATTTTTTGTTTTTACTTTTAGTTTGATCTATTTTGGGGAAGCATCTCAGTGCAGTGGATTTAAGATAGTTTGTAAAACCAGAGAGGTCTAATGCTGCTCTGCTTTGCCTGTCTTTTTTTGAACACTTATTTTATTTATTTCACTTTAATCTTTAATGTCTTACTGCACTGTTTCTCAAACCATGGGTTTGGACCCACTAGGTGGGTCGTGAGCCAATTTCAGGCGGGTCATGTAGCACCTAGCGCAGCCATCGTTGAAAAATATGGGAAGACGGAATGCAGGTAAGGGGGAAGGCTGTGTGGTTATTTTGCTTGGGTCAAGGTTGTAAATAGACGTTTTCTTTCTGATTCACTTTGCTATTGGAAAAAGGCTGAGAAATCGCCCAACTTATTGCTGCATTCTCGGGAAAGCAGCAGGCTCTGGCGTCACAATGACGGCACTTCCGGCCATGTCATCACTTCTGGTAGGTCCCAGACAGATGGTCATTCTAAAAAATGGATCCCAGTGCTAAAAGGTCTGAGAACCACTTCCTTACTGGATCAGACCAAAAGTCTCTCTGGTCTATCAACTGGTTTTCTACGGTTACCCAACAGAAACTTCCAGGAAGTCTACAAGTAGGGTACAAAGCACTTTCATTGCTGTACCCTTAACTCAATTGCATATAGCTTCTGAACATGCAGGTTTTATTTAGTTGTCATTGCTGATAACCTTGATGGACTTACTGTCCTAGAATTCGTGTGATTTTGGAATGCGCACAACATAACCATTACTTCTATGTATCTGTCGTTCCGTTCCACAGTGCTTCCAGACCACAAAATGTGGATAAAGTAGGTTGAAAAGGAAGAGAGGACCAAGCTGCAAATCAATTGTGTTGCTCAATACATTGGTCTAATTTTCAGTTTAAAAATATTTGAAGACAAAACAAATTGCAAATTTTCTTGGTGTCTTTGAAAGTTCATAGTAAATAGCGTTTAATTAATGAATACCAATCATGATACTGTGATTCCTTTAAAACATTCATTGCTGCTGCTATACCTTGGTCTAATTTGAGCCTTGTAGCAAATTTTTAAATGTTCATCATCATTTTAAATTTATCTCCAAATTATAAGGCATCTGTCCAGGAGGCCCATGATTTCAAATGGACTATGAAATAAGCCTGTCTTTAACAATTCTGTTGATGGTATTACTTGTCAGACTCGGAGCAGACGTTCGAAGATACACAAACAGTAGTGGCTGTTAGAAACTTTCACTGGGACATAACTCACAAAGGATAGTATCAGTGACAGGTTTACAGGGGTCCATGCTGTTAAATACTCCGGGTTCACTGTCAGGATGGTTCCCATAAGTGCTACTGGTAGGTCTTAGTATTTGTTCAGCCATTCATTCTTATCAACACTGAACTATTTCTGGTTTTGCATTTACTTTAAAAATGAGACTTAAAAATACCAGCTTCGGCCTGATTGGCATTGCAGTCTTTCTCAAATGACGGCTTGTTTAGATGTCATGATTCTTCAGACAGATTTACAAGTGTCTGCGGAGTTTTAAAAAGACGATTGCCCAACAGGCATTAAGGGAGAGACACTCGGCTTTGTAAATATTTTAGTTTGTTTGGAGATTTTTTTTTTAAACCCGTTGAGTCAAATGCGGCATTAAATCTGTGAAGAGCAGCAAACTGATCAGCAGCAACTCCGGCAACGTTTGAACGTTCCGGTCACAATTTCCAAGTTTTGCCATGAGAACCACAATATGCATCTAACAACACATGCATTGAAGAAATGTAAAGCATGCATTCTGGTCCGTGCCGCATGCAACATTTTTGCAGAATATGTTGTTTCATACTAGCTTTTTCCCAATCTACTAGCTTTTACCCAATATACACAGTATAATATTTGGAATGGTCACGTATGCCATCTTTTGTCTGTTAATTCCAGTTGTATTCCTGTCAGTGGTGTGCCAGGTTCCTTTCAGAACACAGGAGAGACTGCTCTTTTGCAAAGGTCTAATAATATTTGCGTCCCCCCGTACGCACTGATTCAGCATCCGCATTTTCAGTTGTCCGTGGTTCTGTGAGGAGGATTGCAATGCATTCTGGGGCGATTTTGGGTGAAGGAAAGACTCTCACATGACTAGGAAGGGGCTGCAGGCAGCTCAGGAAACTGCCTGCAGCCCTCAAAATGCAGTGGTTTCATAGCACGCCAGTAGGAAAAACGTTCTGGCTTTTTTCTTCACCTTCCCTATCTTTTTACCCCCAGTGTCCATGGATTTGCTAGTATTTGTGGGGTGTCCAGAATGGAACGCCCACAGATATGGGTATATGCCTGTACTTCCAGAACTTCGTTTTTTTTTTACCGGGATTCTAGAATCTATTCAAACAAAAAAATCTGCTTCTTCCCCGTAGCCTATGCTTTATAATGAGGCAGCTATAGCCATCGGTTCTGCTGTATAAGGGCTTTGGGAAAACCCCTGAATGGGCAAACTGTGCAAGGACTGAAGAGGGGTTGGAAGGCCATGATTGTTGCTAACACAATCATGGAAGGCCATGATTGTAAGCTAAGGACCGTTGGACAGGTCTGGGTTTGTTTGTTTTGATACAGCTGTTTAAGTATGACTGCCCATTGAGTAGGCAATCAGTTTCACTTTCACTTTTTTCAGCAAATTGTATGCTTTCCTGAGGTTATTAGACCAGTGGCTCTCAAACCTTTTAGCACCAGAACCCACTTTTTAGAATGGCACTCCTATCAAGACCCACCAGCAGTCAAGTCATAGCCGGAAGTGACATCACAAGCATGAAGTGCCGTCATTGTGACATAATAAAATAAAATGACACTCCTGGAATGCAAATTGGAATTCTTGGACTGAAGCAATTGCACAACCATGAAACAACACTGACCGAAAGTAAGGTTGTCAAAATAGTCTGAACTATAAAAGCACTGAACTAAAACAATTAAAAAAAACAAAACACCCTCACTTGAACATTCAAACTGTTAACAAAAGGAATATAGCAACAGTAAAGTATCCAGCTTCCAAGATGGCTGCTCCCAGATTTCTGCAACCCACCTGAATCAGGTCACAACCCACCAAGTGGGTCCTGAGCCACAGTTTGAGAAACACTGTATTGCAAGCCAGTCCTATCTCATTAATCTCATTAATTATCAGACGCGGATCTTACCTGTAGCGCCCCATGGCACGAGCCATGGGGCGCGGAGCAGCGGTGGGGCGCCATTGCGCGCGGTCTGGGAGAGACTGCGCGGTTTCTTGCCCTCCTGCCCGCTCACGCCTCCCTTACGCTCCGAAAATAGAGCGTTTCTGGGGTAAGGGAGGCGTGTCTGTGTGACGTGCGGGGGCGGGGTGGGGGCGTGGTTTCAGCGCCTGCCATGGGGCGCACTCCCGGCCCCGACCGCCCCTGGCCAATATGGAATATTTTTGGGATGTCAATGTTGTTTTTGTGAACAAATTAACCCAACGTCTACTGTACTGAAACTCACTTCACCTTGCTGGATCAAGGCAAAGGCCCATTTATCTCTGCTTCCTGTATCTCACAGTAGCCCACCAGATGTCTCAGGAAGCACTCAAGGCAACAAGGTACCTGTATCCTGCTGTCACTCCCTTACATCTGGCATTCAGAGAGAGGCCACCTCTAAAATAGTCTAAAATAGTCTTGTGAGTTGTGACCTGTGATGGACGTTTTCTCCGTAAATCTGTCCAATCCCCTTTTAAGAGCAAGAGGCACTTGCTCTTAAGAGGCACTGGGCAAGAGGCACTTTTTCAAGTGGTGTCCTCTTCTATTTAGCAGAGGGAGAGCAATTGTCCCTCTTCACCCCAGCACAGTGTCTTTCTCGTGGCTGTTGCTGGTGGTGTTCTCCATTCTTTTAGATTGTGAGCCCCTTTGGGACAAGGAGCCATTAAACTTTAATGTTATTATTTGTCTGTAAACCGCTTTGTGAACTTTGTGTTGAAAAGCGGTATATAAATACTAGTGATTGATTGATTGATTTTAAAAACATCTGAGCCAGGTGCCGTCGTGAGGTCCTATATGCAAGGCATTCCACAGACTAATTACTTACTGGGTAAAGAAATATTTTCTTTTTCCCTTTCTAAATTTCCTGGCCCTCAATTATTATCATCATGAAAGAAACCATGATTTTGAGTTTCTCATTTATATCATGCCCCTCTGCCTTCAGATCTCCAGCTCTCTTTCTTGCTATGCTTTGGCTGAAGTCTGCAGACATTGTTTGCTCCTGTGTTGTCCTATTAAAGCCATTTGAACCTCTCCAGAGGAAATGGGCTGGATCTCAAGTTGGATTCTTAATCCTTGCATCTGCCCTGGGTCGTCATTCCATCGTGGTCACAGGATGAGGAATGACTGTTTACTACGGGACGTTTCATTATCGAGGGAGAAGACTGGAAGGGGCAGGGGCAGGCATTAGTGAAAGCCACAGTTTTCTTCCAGACCTCTCTTTGAGAGCCCATTGAGGAAGTCAATTTGCATCTGCCTTGAGAATTTTTTAAGAATCCAGTCTCCTTTGGAACCTGCCTTATCTGCCGTTTAAACAAAACAATTGCCCCTCCTCACGATAAAACTGACTAGGACAAGTATGAGCACACACTTTTACATTGAACATGTGTCTTTCTTTTGCTCCCTGGATTACAACCTTCTCCTGTCCCCTACTTTACTGCTGGTCACACAAGCAGAGGCTGCAAAGCAGCATCTTGGCAAGGCAGGTGGGCCACAGCTTGGCATATCAGCCTTGGTTACCTTTTAAAAACCTTCCTGGACCAGGTGGCTCCAGAGTCCAGCCTGTGGGCTAGATCTGGTGTCCACCTGCTTCATCCCCAGCATGAATGGCACTTCCCATGCTGCCGGGGATCCTCCAAAAGACCTCAACTACAGTCCCCAGGCGTCTTCGTGGCCAGCCGTATCTGTGCAGAACACCGAGGGTGATGCTTGCTGGGGCGGCAGACCCAGAAGTGGCTAGCCGTGAAGAGCCCTGGGGACTGTAGTAGGGGAATTCTGCAGCATCCCTGGCAGAACGGAAAGTGCCATTTGCGCCGGAGATGCTTTTCCCCTCTGCAGCAGTCTCTAGGTGGGAGACAATGTTTTGCCAGGCAAACACACACCAGCATGAAGTGAAGGGGACGAAACGGGAAGGTTGCAGTGACACATGGACAGAGTGCTAGCAGCAAGTCTACTTCCCTGGGAAGGCTCTCCTTGTTCCTTGACAAACAAACCCTTCAGCTATACCACTAGGATTGGGGTTTTGTTTTCCAGTACAAGAACCACACAACCGTGGAGTCTGCTGCTCCAGTGCATGAAGCAGAGCTAGCTGCAAGCCGCGAAATCAGACGAGGTGACCCCGGCTCCTCCTGTTTTACGTCGATTGTATGAACTTCTCTGTCTTACAGCCCAGTTCTACTTGAGCTCCCCTGTGCCAGTGCCACGGCACCTGCTACAACCCACAGGGGATTTCAGCCGCGGAAGGCTCCTAGCCCCACAGTGGGTCAACTCACACATGCACCAGTGACATTGTTGGCACAAGTTAATCCATTTCGGCAGATCTGGCCCTGGAAGTGGGACAGAATATGGCACACACCAGTGCCATTGATCCCGCTACCATCCTGGGCTTGATCCCACCCCTGTCGCTGCCCTCCACTAGCCCGTTCCACCTCCTCCTTCCCTTTCCCCCACCACTGAGCTGCACTCACCTGCCCAGTGGGCATTGCTTCATCCTCCGATGCCAGCATGATGACTCTGTCCTTCCCACCGGCGCACACAGCCTTCGCTCTATCGCAAAGTGCTTTATGGTGCTTTCGTGATAGCTTGAAGGCCTGGGGCGCCAGCAGAGCATGTGGTCCACCAACACTCCATTGATATGGGATTTGGGCCAACAACTATGTCGTTCCTGAATTTATGATATGCTTCTCCTAAGCTACTGCAATTAGATCAGACTGTTAGAGCGCAAAAACAAACAAACAAACAAACAACAACAACAACAACAACAATAATAATAATAATGCAAGTATTTATATAGTGCCTTTCTTTGGCCATTAGATTGCTCCTCTGGCTTTAATTCAAAGCGGTTTACATGGGCAGACTTTATCTCTAAACCCACAAGGGTTTTTTTTTTACAAATTACAGAGAAGTTCTATCTTTCAAGAACTACAAACAACATACAGATGGAACTTTCATGGTTTAGTCCTTCTTTCTGGCCACACGCTTGCCTTCCTGCTGGCTGATAAATGGCTTCTCTGCTCCCACCAAAGAAACAGCCGGCCCAGCACAACTCCTCTCTCACAGGCAGCTGGAGACGGCTCAGCTCTTATCAGTCACACTTCTCAAGGTCTGCCGCTCACGGAAACGTCCGGTGTTGTCGGACTGGCAACCTTCAGATCTTATTTTCGGGCAAACGGAGGCTTTCACCCTCTCGACTAAAGCTCCTGCCCCTTCTAAAAATGGCTTATGTTTAAGTGTTCACCAAATTTAATGAAAACATTCCTTAAAAAAACTTTCATTTCCCCCAAATAGTAAATGTTCACCAAATTTTAGACCACCTAATAATCCTAAAGTGATAACCACATATTGAGTTCTCGTCATTTTCGTAAAGTATTTGACAGTTAAAAATGTTTTTGTCTCCCAGAAATAGTAAATTTTCATAACATAACCCGAACCCAGGCTCTAACCCTAACCCCAACCCCACGTTTGGGGTGTATAACTCTGCCTGCTAAATAATAGTATTGTCGCGTAAATGTCATGTTATACATTTGGTGAACATTTACTAAATTTGGTAAAACCATGGTTTGTTTTTGGACCACAGTGTTAAGCGTTCACAGTTTAATTTGGTCAGCATTTAATTTGTCCCCCAAAGAAATATCCATACCTTTGCTTCATTATTTTGAATTCTCAGTGGCCAACTATAAAAAAAACTGCAGTAAATTCTAGTTATATGGTGCAGCAAATGCTTCAGAATCCTAGGGAAAAAAATACACAGAATTGCTTTTAGATGCATGCATTCCACTAAAGTCAGCGGTACTTACTGCTGAATAAATATAGGATTGTGCTGTTCGTGGCACGTACATAAGCCTTAAAACGCACATCAACAATAGTTGAACTGGAAATGTGAAATTAGTACAGTACTTTGTCTTTAATTTTCTTGTAAACCTTGTATGATTTGTAAGTGGCAGCGTTTGTTTATTCTCTTTTTAGGTTCTTGGCTATATCAGAAGGGCTGGAGCCTTTCTTCCAAAAGACATGCAGTGGCTCCTGTTTTCTCAGAGCTCTGCTGTCAGTATAGGTGGCTGCCAAATCAACAATTAAAGTGCTGGTTTCAAGTGCAGCCCTTTTCAACTGGAAGTGTATACTCTTCATTAAAGTTTATTTTTAATTAATGATATTCCATTGTAGGGATGAAAACTTTACGTTTGGACTTCTTTTTCTGTGCCAGATGGCAGGAAGATCCATTTTACACAATACTGGAATTTTGTTGTTTTATTTATTTTAAGAAGAGCTGTTTTAAACTTTAAACGTTTGGGAGGTTTTTGTTAAATATTTCTTGGTGGTCCGCATGCATTACGCGTTCCTATTGGAGTTTTTATGCACCGACTTGTAAACCTGCCATGAACGTTTCGTAGATATGTTTGAAACACTGGCTGTATCCTAAGGAGAATGGGCAGAGAAACTTGCCCACCCCTTCCTTGGCACAGCAGTGCTTCGTGTCCACAAAAAACCTGATCCAGGGGCTTGGGAGACCCTGCCAGAACAAGACTGTATAGATCCAGAGGTCTTCAGATCAGAGTTAAGGCCTCCAGAGTTCAAAATTACACATGGGATGGATATAGTGGACAGAGGAATGTTCTTTTCCCTCTCCCACAACACCAGAACACTAAAATTGAGACATCTGCTGAAATTGAGTGTTGGGAGAGTCAGAGCAGATAAAAGGAAATACTTTCCTTTTTTACCCAGCAGATAATTAATCTGTGGAACTCCTTGCCAC
The DNA here is from genome assembly GCA_029204185.1 of Lerista edwardsae. Classification (NCBI taxonomy): domain Eukaryota; kingdom Metazoa; phylum Chordata; class Lepidosauria; order Squamata; family Scincidae; genus Lerista; species Lerista edwardsae. Next base: position 25,584,360 of record JAJKFI010000007.1, read on the forward strand.
AGGAGGTGGTGATAGCATCTGGCCTAGGTGCCTTTAAAAGGGGATTGGACAGCTTTCTGGAGCAAAAGTCCATTTTGGGCTATAAGCCATGATGGGTGATGCTACATTGCAGGCTACTTCAGAATGCCAGGTGCAAGGGAGTGGCAACAGGATGCAGGCATCTTGTTGTCTTGCGCACACAAGATCCCTGAGGCATCTGGTGGGCCACTGGGAGATACAGGAAACTGGGCTAGATGGGCCCTTGGCCTGATCCAGCAGGGCTGTTCCTATGAGTACATGTCTTAAGAGGAGCATCTGGTTCTGGTGGCTGTCCAAGAAAGACGCTGTGGAGAATCTTGACTGGCCATCAGTGTGTTTCCCTCAGAATTTACCTCAGAGTGCCAGGTGCAAGGGAGTGGCCACAGAATGCAGGCAGCCTGTTGTCTTGTGTGCTCCCTGAGGTATATGGTGGGCCACTGTGAGATACAGGAAACTGGGCTAGATGGGCCTGATCCAGCAGGGTTCTTCTTATGTTCTTGAGGGGAAATCGGCAAAAAAGTAACAATCTTTTGTTGTTGTTTCAAAATTACCTTTTCGCCAAGCCTCCAAAGTGCTGTTAGGAGGTGGGAGCAGTGACAACTCACACCCATCCCCCAGCCTTAATTCCACTGTGATTGCAGTTTGAAATCCATATGACCAGTGTTTGTGTGCATATACCCAGCGGCGGCATTCAGCCGGTATGCTGGGCAGGACTTACCTTTGAGCGGCAGTCCGCCCGTTGCGTAACGGCGCGTTCCGCCGCTTTCCCACCCGCCGGGGCAGGCGGGAATGCGGCGGAACGCACCGTTACGCAACGGTAGGACTGCCACTCAAAGGTAAGTCCCGCCCAGCGTACCTGCTGAAGCCGCCGCTGCATATACCTTCAATGCTTGAACAATTTAAGGGCCATTGCGGTTCAGGCTGGCATGACCTATTAATGTCCAAGTGTAACTAGGAGAATCTGGGGGGTGGGAGAGAGAACAAGAATGAATCAGACTCAAATTCTGTGTTTCAAAAGATGAATTGAGATTATGTGGTGAGTAAAGCTCATGTACCGGAGAATGTGGCATAAGGATTGTGCCAATGATAGAAGAAATAGTGATGCCAAGCACCAAGGTTATGCCTTGGATAGAAAAGACCTTCCATCACAGCTGCTACTCAACATTCTCCACAAATCCTGCCGAGATGTGATGCTTTCTTACTTTCAAGTTGCCTTGATTCAGTCTGTTAGTCCTGGGGCCCAATCCTATGGGCTTCAGCACCGGCAGTACGAGTGTCCCGCCAGTGCTGGCATTGTAAAAGTGCCATAAGGCACTTCCAGCACTTGCGGCAAACCATTACTGCCAGCACTGGCCCAAACTGCCTGCAGGCGGCAATGCGACGCTGGCGCCTGGTGACTACAGGGGCTACCGGCATTGCACATTTTCTGGGTGGGAGGGCATAACTGGGCAGGGGAGGGGCACAGCCGGGGTAGGACCAGCAGTGGTATCCAGTGGTGGCATCTAAATGATTAAAGAACAGGAACTCACTTTTTGATTGGCACATGTCAGGACCCGCCCACCAGAAGTGACAGCATAAGCCGCGGCTGGTTCCTATGGGTAGACCCCTTCGCCCCTCTAGGAATCCAGAGTCACTCCCTTTAACCCTCTGAGTGCCGGCCAACCAAGAAGAAAAGCTCTTTGCAGAGGAGTCGGGAGGGGGGAGGAGGGGGGAAGCACCGCGGAGTGAAGTGGGCGGAGTCAGCCCTAATTTTAACAAGTGGAACTGAGTTCCCCCACATTCCCCCTGCATGACATCACAGGTGGTATCTACTGGCGGATCCTATCCCCCATATCAGGCTGCTAAATAGTCGGCGTAGACATGAGTAAACCCACCAGGAGACCTATGCCCTTACCCCAGGGAAAGGAGACAACATCCCCTTCTCCTGAGATGCTTCCAGCACCTGCTCGGAGCTGTTAGGATACAGCAGTAGTCGTTTGGCTACCACTGCGCCTCCAGCACCCAGGCAGCTTAGGAGTGGGCCGCCCATAACATTATTGTTAATGAAACCAAGGATAACCAACGGTGCCGGAATCAGGGCTAGTCAGCCATCTCGATGAACGGTTTATCTGCTTTAGCCTGTGTCAAACAGCTCAGTGTGCATCTGAGGAGTTGCGTCGCCAGAGGGGGGGGCAGTGCACTAAATACTGCAGGCGCCACAACACACCCTGTAAGTGGCTCCTCCCACTTGCTGTCAGAGCCGTTCCGGGCAGCAACAGCCAGGCTTGTGAGTGGGAGGTCAGTGGGAGGTGCTGCTTGCGTGACCCATTTTAGCGCTTGCAGTAAGGCGCTAAGCCAGCCTTGCGGGGCCTGTGGGGACTCTGTTGGGTCTCTGAGTCACCCAGGTGAGCTGGAAGCTTCAGTTCCACCTTCCAGCGCATATGTAGAATGCTGGAATTGCAGTTTAGCAGAAATCAAGCCAATGGGTGCAATCAAGCCTGCAAGCTGCCATTGGAACCCAGGGAGTAACTGTTTGAGACCTCTTTATTAATACGCTTTATGAATGAGGATAGCACTTATTAAGAACTGGTGTTGCTTATTCTCCCTTAAGTCTAGCCCATTTCCCCCTTCAATACACTTTAATAACTTAGACATTGCAACTAGAGTGAGGGGGAAAAACACCTGTTTTGTTTATAAAAAGGTAAAATTGCAGCCCCACTTCTGAGACTTACTGAATAATTACACTGGTTTCCTCATTAAATAATCTCCCACAGACGCTATAGAGAGCGCAAGGAATGTCCATTCTTTAAACCTGTCTGAGAGATCTGAACTCGCTGTCCCATGGGTCAGAGTTATTACATCTTCTGATTCACAAACTGTGAATAATCCTCTTCATTTTTTTTTTAAAGCTACAGTGTGGAGCTGTAGTATTCCCCTAGGTAATTATAGGTAATAATGAGTATAGGGAGTTGTCTCCTGAAAATCATACTCACAACTGTGAAATGTATTAAGTTACACACATTTAAAGCTCTTATCCAGGCAGTCATCATCACTCTCTTTATGTTTTTTCTCACATTACTATATACGGCTCTAGGTAACCAGTGATATGTGTTTATCTACAGTTTATCTAGGTACTTTTCACATGCATTAGAACTAATTAAAATAAATATTAACTGGATTATCACTGACTCACCAGAAACCAGTTCTAGCATTTCTTCAATTTATTCTCAGAGCACTGGGCTGTAGAGGGATTTACAATACGGTGTGAAAGCATTCCCATTAGATGCAAAGAAGGATTGATGCACCATTTTAAATCACTATCAATCTTGCCTACCAAGTTAGTCCTGCACCTACTTGTTTAGTTGTATTTTTTACTCTCTACACTCTGCTTCCCCTCATTGCCATGCTTCACATATAATTTTATTGAATAATAGAGGGTATCTATCCAGTATTTCAAATGGGGCTGACTTTATCTCCTCCTATGTCTGTCTCTTCCTAGTATGCCATCCAAAATGCCAATGCAAAATAACAGAAATAAATTCAAATTATTTACAGAACTATCTGTAGGATGCCAAGGGGCTAGGCTGTAAACTGAAGAAGGAAGGAATCTAGATTACCACCCTGGTTAGAAATCATCTAGAAAAGCTGATACTTTGCTCCTAAAATCTGCATTCAGAGTTAAGTTAGATTAGATTACTTTATTGTCATTATACATAACGTACAATGAAATTTGTAAGCATTCCAGGACATGGACCCACACAGATCTTATACACGCAACCCACCCACATCCACCCACACAAATCTAGAATAAATTTTCTAAAATCTCCAAACAACAATATCATTCACGACGCAACAACAGCAAGGTAGACAGTGAATCTCAATGCCATAGGAAATGCCTTGTTATCTTGTTCCTGGCAATTTCCTGAGTTCGTCATTTAACACAATTACAGCCTAAGTTCCTTTGAGTTCAGTGACCTGGCCTGCCTTGTATCCAGCATAGGAATTCGGAGTTAACCCTGTGTCTTGCAAAGCCTCCCCAATAGGGCTATTCAGATTTGTTGACGCAAATCCGAACGGCCCAAATAAGGCCAGGGGTCAGGGGTTTGGATCCACCCTAAGTCACCTAGCCTGGTTCCACCCACCCCCTCCCTGGGTAGTTCCATCCACTGGCCCACCTGCCCTCCATCCTAACCCCAGACTGGTGAGGGAGGGATGATACATGAAACTCAGTATGTTTCATGATTTAAACACTGGTCGCTTTAAAAAACAACAACACAGTCCGGTGTCTTCCTTAGGGCGGTGCAGAGGTAATATGCTACCTCAGAACAGCAGATGCAGGGGAGTGGCAGTGAGATACAAGTATTATCTGGTTGTCTTGTGTGCTCCCTGAGGCCACTGTGAGATACAGGAAGCTGGACTAGATGGGCCCTTGGCCTGATCCAGCAGGGCTCTTCTTATGTTCCTAGGAGTACATGTCTGAAGAGGAGCATCTGGTTCTGGTGGCTGTCCAAGAGAAATGTTGTGGAGAATCTTGACTAGCCACCAGAGTGTTTCCCTCAGAATTTACCTCAGAATGCGAGGTGCAAGGGAGTAGCCACAGAATGCAAGCAGCCTGTTGTTGTGTGTGCTCCCTGAGGCTTCTGGTGGGCCACCATGAGACACAGGAAGCTGGACTAAATGGGCCTGGGCCTGATCCAGTGGGGCTGTCTCTGTGTTCCTATGTGTACATGTCTGAAGAGGAGCATCTGGTTCTGGTGGCTGTCAAAGAGAAATGCTGTGGAGAATCTTGACTAGCCACCAGTATGTTTCCCTCAGAATTTACCTCAGAATGCGAGGTGCAAGGGAATGGCCACAGAATGCAGGCAACCTGTTGTCTTGTGTGCTTCCTAAGGCATCTGGTGGGCCACTGTAAGATACAGGACTAGATGGGCCTTGGCCTGATCCAGCAAGGCTTTTCTTATGTTCTTATGATCCACCTTCAAATTGCCCTCCCCTGACCTCCCCAACCCCCTGCAACAGCCACCCTCAGCCAGCACCAACCTACCTTGCCGCAGTGGCTTGGAGGCTGGATCTGGGCCTTGCACCTTGATCAGGACTGAGCGCTTAACTTCCTAAGTAAGTATGCTCAGGACTGCAGTGTTCCTCACAGAGGCAATGCAATCATAACTCCAACATTCTTCAGAATGCCTTTTCAGCATTTCTTGAGCCATTGCTAAATCATGTAGCCATGTCTAAAATGAAGAACATTGTTGAGTGTTGGTATCGCTTAGTGGTTCATTTCAAGTGGGTGATGAGGACTAATTTGACTAATTTATGTGTGGCTAATGAATTTTGTTACAGAGCAAGGGAATAAACCAGGATTGTCAATGCCAAACATTAAGCATTTCTAATATTTCCTTTTGAAGAAAGTATTTTTTTTTCCTTAAAGCTACATCTTTTGAAAAAAAAAAAATTTTAGTTCAAAAAGTTCAAAAACTTATTTTACTTGTATTTTAACTTGTATTTTTAATCTGCAATTTTAATTATTGTATTGTCCATTGTGGTCTGTCACTTTTTATCTGTTTTTTTTTAAACTTTATTCTGTATTTTTAATTGTAAGCTGCATTGGGTGCCCTAACATAAGAGCAGAACAGTGGGGTATAAATTCATTAAATAAATAAATAAATAAATAAATAAATAAATAAATAAAAAGAACCTCTGTAGTTCTAGTGAAAGTCAAATATTTCTGGCTTATCGGTTTCTCCAAGAGGAATTCAGTATGACATATCCATAACGTGAGAATATTTCAGTGTTATTTCAGTTGATGTAAAATGGTTCTTTTAAATCTCCAACACTGAACTTGTCCTTACAGTTTGTGAAAAACAGATGAAAGTGGTTTTCCGAGACTCACCGGAAGAACATCTCCAGCCCTTCAAGGATAAATTGGAAGATTTTTTTCTGAAAGGTACATGCTTTGCAAAGCTGTCTGTTCATGTGCATTCTTGGGCTTTATACAATTCTCTGTCGACCTGTTTGTGATAACAGTTCAGAAGAGTTAATAGCTGTAAAATGCTGCTGCCTCCTTCTTCCCATAAACTGAGAGGGGAAATTACAGCTGGTACTGCAGCAACTACACTGGCTACCCTTTAATTTCTGAGACCATTTTAAGATGCTAGATTTTGTCTACAAAGGGAGAAGGCATTGCATAGCTTAGAGAAAGCCTCTCCCCAAATGAATCCCATACCTACCTCCAGCGGTATTATGCTGCCGGAACGCTGGGCGGGACATGCAGGTGATCGGCAGCCCGCCCGTTGCGTTCCGGAGCGTTACGCCGTTTGCGTAACGTACGCAAGCGGCGTAATTGGTTACGCAAATGGCGTAACGCTCCGGAACGCAACGGGCGGGCTGTCAATCACCCGGATGTCCCGCCCAGCGTTCCGACAGCATAACACCGCTGCCTACCTCCCAGCCTGAAAGATCAGCTGGAAAGGTCCTGCTCAAAGTTGCCTCTTTCAAGTTTGGAACTGTATGGGGATGGAGCAGAACCTTCTCCAAAGAATGGCATAATCTATGACATTCTTCTGTGCCTATCCCTGCTAAAATCTAATTCAGTGCTCGGGGCCAGGACCTCCAAGGGGGTCGCGAATCAATTTTCACGGAGTTGCAAAGAGCTTGGGTCAGCCATCTTAAAAAACTGAATACCACCATCTTGGAAGCATCATTTTGGCTAGGGAAAAGGCTTGGCCATTAAACTGCCCCTTCCTCAATGTTTGTGGCTGTGAGGGAAATGAGTCTCGCTATGGGCTCATCTTGGGGTGTGTGTGTGTGTGTGTGTGTGTGTCTGTGTTCCAAATGGGCACGTCACGCCTTCCATGTGCATGCCTAGGGGAGTCTTGGCTCATGGGAAAGAGGAACATAAATACTCTGAAGGCTATCTAAAATTTGGCATTACCACCTTGATCAGCAATGGCATAGAGAAGCCACAGGGTGTTCTGTGCAATTTTGTTCTCAGTGCTGAATCAATCGCTGAACTCAAAACTCAAATGTCACTTAGATACAAAGCATTCAGAACATTCTTAAAAGCATGTGGAGTTCTTTCAACTTTCAAAGAAGTGTAATTTATTTTTTTTTAAAAACCAGTGACTTCACTTCCTGCTTAATGACATCACTTCCAGCCCTAGGTCTTAGCGGTGTCCCAACGGGTTGTCGTACCTAAAACAGGGGGGGGGTGTGCAACAAAAGGTTGGGAAACACTGATATAATGTTTCTGTTTAGTTAAACATTTCAGGATACCTTCTGAACTGTCAATATATGTGAAGCTTTTTGATTATTTTAGAAGCAACTGCATGATAAGTTCATCAATTTTTTGTTGTGAAGTTCTGTTCAAAAAGCTCAGGATGACACACATGGACTCATCCCATTTCATCTTCACAACAATCTATAAGGTATGCTATTTGGCCCAAAGATTGAAAGTTAATGATTGGCCCAAAGATTGAAAGTTAATGATTGGCCCAAAGCCATCCAAGAGATACCAGTGGCTGGAGATGGATTTGAGTACTTGCTCCAAGCACAATGCTTGATCCACAACATCCCACTGGTTCTCTAAAATCCTTGCAAGTAGATATTTATGGCATTTGTAAGAGAACTTGAAGTATCAAACATACAGAACTTCTAATACATACAGAACATATAATACATTAGGCCAGTTTCTCAAACTGTGGGTCGGGACCCACTTGTTATCAGGTGGGTCACAGAAAGCTGGGAGCAGCCATCTTGGAAGCTGCAGACTCTATTTCTTTTGCAGGTGCTAACAGTTTGAATTTTCAAGTGAGGGTTTTTTAGATTTTGTTTTTAGTTCAAAATCCTTCGGGCAAAAAGGCGGGATAGAAATCTAAATAATAATAATAATAATAATAATAATAATAATAATAATAATAATAA
>JAJKFI010000007.1:25594831-25607124 GCA_029204185.1 Lerista edwardsae
TAATAATAATAATAATAATAATAATAATAATAATAATAATAATAATACATTTATTTATATACCGCCTTTGTTAAGATCACTAGATTTCTCTAATGATTGAACTCAAGGCGGTTTACATAGGCAGACTTTCTCACAAACCCGAAGGTTTTTACAATTTACAGAATGTTCTATCTTCCAAGAACAACACTCCTACAGATCTTTCTTTCTGGATTTAGCCTTCTTTCTTTAGCCACCTGTCTGTCGTCTGCTGGCTGATGAGGCTTCCCTGCTGCCACCAGAGATGCAGCTGATTTCAGCACACTCCTCCTCCCACGAGGCAGCTGAAACTCAGCTTTTAATCAGCCGCAGTTTCCAAGGTCTGCTGCTTGCAGAGACTTCCGGCAGTCCCGAGCTCACGACCTTGAGATCTTCAGGTGTTATCTTCGGGCAAACGGAGGCATTAACCCTCTCGGCTAAATCTTCTGCCCCCATCAATCAACTGCAAAAAACAGCTTTACTGGGAACAGTGTATATCTTGCAACAATATTTATAACAGCAAAATAGGATAAAAGCCAGCCATCACAGGTCCTTTGGAAGGACTCAATGTCTACATAAAACAAATATGTCTGTAACACCTATCTGACTATGTAGAAAGAGGTCATACTCGGGCATTAGTGAAACTGTGGGCCCATTCCTATCCAACCTTCTAGCACTGATGAAGCCACAATGCAGCCACAAATGTTCCTTTCCCTTGAGGAGGCCACCCTGAGTGCTCCCCCTCCCATAATATGCTGCCCCATTGGCACGGCTGCAACAGTGCTGGAAAACTGGGATAGGGTTGGGTCCGGCATGTAGTAGATTATTTTCCACATTCTTTGTTGTTGTTGTTGTTGCTCAATCACTAAATTGTGTCCGACTCTTCGCGACACATACCGTAAAGTATGTTTGGACCATTCTCGGAGTCAGAGAGGCCAGCAGAGAGACGTGCGCCATCTTCCCTGACTCTGAGAGTGGACCAAACGCACTTTACAGTGGCCCTTGTGCAGTGACGTCATCCATCAGCGCCAACAACCGGAACGCACGGTTGAGTGGCAGCTCCCCGCCCCCGTGCGGAGCCCAGCCACGCCTCCCTGCGCCCGGAATAGCTCCATATTGGAGCGAATCAAGCGCAGGGGAGGGAGGGCGGGACAAAAAGCACACGGCATCTGCCGCGCAATGGTGCCCCGTCGCAGCCCGTCCTCGGAACAAGCGGTACAGCGTTCCGGACTGTCCTGCCCAGATGACATAGCGATGTCATCTGCCCTTGTGCCATCCAAACTTTGCTAGCCTAACTGTGCCTACCTAACTCCAGTTTAGGATTGTGCCCTCAAAACAGGGGTTACTCAGCAAATTATTTCATAGCTCAAGGCCAAAATACTTAATGGGCAGGTAAAATACCTGCTGATTGGTTCTTTTGCAGTGATCAATTTTGTAGCCTTCTAAATGTTTTACTTCTTGGGCTCAAAATATCCTACTTTACCAAACAAACATGGAACCGTAAAGGCTATTCCTTTTCTCTGTTGCAATGTTTTTAAAAAGTTTGTGTCAGTGGTTCCCAAACTGCGAGCTGTGACTCCCTAGGGAACTGTGGAATCCTTGCAAGAAACCTGCCACCCATACAGTACAATGTATAGGATTGTAGCCCTCATGGGGAGCAATGGCCAATGGCTTAGTAAATCAAGGGATTGCCAGTCAAAAAGGCTTGGGACCACTAGGTTATCTGCTCCCTGTCTCAGGCACTGGAACTAAGACCTTCACTGGTTTTTAAATGGCAAATTCTTACCCCTTCAGAAAGGACATCAGCACTTCAACAATAGTGCTATATGCCTTGCCCTTACAATTCCAGTGCAGGCCACTGATTCCCAATCCTTTAACTGTTGTTAAAGGATGGAGAGTGGTACATTGTCGTGGGGTGGAGAACATTCCAATGTTGTGATATTTGCAAGTGTGCCAGGAAAAGTGCATATTTTATCATGTGTAAAACTCGGAAGATGATCAGTGCTAGAAACCCTACTTTTTCTTTTTCTTTTTTGACAACATGAGCAAGTAAGATACAGTCTTCTTTATCTGAAACCTTGCTATCTGTGACCCCGCTTATCTGCGATGGACAGAATTGCTACTTTCCTCGTTATCTGCGCCTCTGTCCTCGTTATCCACTATGCAGAGACCTTCCAAAGGCTGCAGGGACCTTCAGAATGGCACCTGCGACCAGCACTGACCCCATTTAAAATGGCCAGCAGAAGCATCCACCAGGCTTCTTTAAGGGGTCCATGCTGGTTGCAGGTGCCATTCTGACGTTCCCTGCAGCCTCTGGAAGGTCTCTGCAGCATTCAGAGATCTTTTGGCACTTCCTGCTGCACTCTGCTGGCTTCCTGAGGGTCCCTGCTGGGTTCTTCTGATGGCAGGTAAGGTACCCTTTGCACCTAACCCCATTGATCCCATAGGATCAATGGTTCATTATCTGTGAATTCACTATCTATGAGGATTTCCAGGAGCCTAACCTCAGCGGATAATGAGGTATGGCTGTATTCATAACTTTCTGGGAGGCTTAAATGAACTATGGTTTATAAGACTTTTCTCGTGCAATGACTGTTTTTACTCTGGAATCCTATTATCTGCTTCCCATATGATATTCACACATAACCTCCATGTACGAAAACAAAAAATTACTTTGTATAATTTGTTACAGAAGAGGCAGAACATGCTTGCATATCTAAGGCCAGCTGCTCTTACTCGTAAATAAATTATCTGGGAAGAAAAACTTCTGAATTGAATGTTAGGAACAATCCCAAAATACAATATGCTGCAATTTTTTGAAAGAGTGGATGTTGGTAAAAACATAGTGAAATAGTCATTTGAAGTAATGAGAGGAATGCTTCACAATTCCTCAGCGTTTCAATCTATTGCATATGTTTGCAGTGAGTGTGGTTAAAAAAACAACAATTTCCGTGTTTCTCAAATTTCATTTCTTGAAAATATTCACTGCAATCCTGATTTTCACTGCCCTGAACACAGGCATTTTTCTCTCCTTTTCCATGGCCATGACTTGCAACAGCTGGAGGCAACTGGAAAAAACGTTAGAAGTGCCAGGGGTAGGACAAGACATGCTGCCCTCTGCAGCAACACTGATTATTAGAGGAAGATAACAATATTGAGATTTCTTCTTCAAATGGGAATGTTCATTTATCCATATAATGGTTTATTGCAGTAAGTAAATTAAACTTAAGTAACAGGCTTAATATGTAAATCAGGTGGAACACATCCAATGGCGTTATTCACCCGGTACGCTGGGCGGGACTTACCTTTGAGCGGCAGTCTGCCCATTGCGTCACGCCGCGTTCCGCCGCTTTCCCGCCTGCCCAGGCGTGACGCAACGGGCGGACTGCCGCTCAAAGGTAAGTCCCGCCCAGCGTACCGGGTGAATAATGCCACTGAACACATCTTATCATTTGGGTTGTCCATCTGTGTCTCAGCAAAAAGCAAAGTGCTCATATTAATCTTTAGAGCCCTGTAAGACGTTGGGTTCTAGGCAGTCCAAGCCCAACCTGCGTTGGAGCAGGAAGCCCCCTGGAGGTCATCTTGGGATATTTTTCCCTACTCAGGGGATAGCTCCAGCCAGTCCAAACTCAGTTGGCATGGGACCGGCTTACTGGGTGCCCCCGCAGTGTCCCTGGGTTGGCACAACTCCTTCTTTGCTGGCACAGACAAAGCCTATGGCACATTTGCAACATTTGCAACAAGCTGGGCTGGCGCAAGTGGCATGTGCCAGCCCAAGAGCGAGTCAGGATTGTGCCCTAAAGGACTTTCTCCCACACAAGCTTGCTGATCAGAAATCTTATGACGGTCTTCTCTAGATACCCAGAAGGTGAAGTGGTGGTAACTAAGGAAATGGCCTTTTCAGTAGTGGCGCTCCATCTCTGGAAGGTCATACTCCAGAGGCTCTCCTGGTGTTGAGTTAAACAATGAGCTTTTCATTTACTTTTATACTTTTGAATATTTTGATCTGTTCTTCGGCAGTTAGCACTGCTGACCTGCAAAGGCTCGACCTCTGATCCACCCAAATATTTCCTCCAGCTCAGTTCCAGATGATTGCTTTTTTAATATGTAAATTCTTAGCACGGCTTCTCTCTTCTTCAGTCAGAACCTGCCACACCATCTACTCTTCAGTTTGACATGCTTCAACTCTGTTCTTAGGAACTAATAGGCAGACCAGGGTGTGAGGTTATCTACGGTGTTTCCAAATCAAATTAACTGCTCCACACAGTTACTGGGAAGACTGGGCTCTTCTTAGCTCCAGTGTGTACGATGAGAGTATTTTTTTAAAGGTTTTATTAATTTTCAAATAAAGGTAATCAAGGATGGGAAGGGTGGGTGAGGATGGAATTTGACAGTTAGGTATGGGGGGTTACAACCAGCGTCGTCATGCAGCCGGAACGCTGGGCAGCCTGCCCGTTGCGTACCGCTCCGTTTTGCCGTCTTCCCCGCTCACCCGTTCCTCCCGCCCAGCGTTCCGGCTGCATGACGACGCTGGTTACACTATTTATTATGCTTCAATACATCTTTCAGTATCTATTCACTTTAAAACTTCTTTCTATATATAGCTTATACTCTAATGTTTTTAGCTTTATCACTACTTATAATTCATTTCATTATCCTCCTTACATTTAATTCGAGTTATTTATCCAGTCACGGAAGGGTTTCCAATATCTTTGTATCTTCTCGCCATTTCCCTCTTTCAAGCAGTTAGTTTGATTACATCCATTTCTATCATTTCAAAAAAAAAAAATTCTCTAAGCATCTCTTCTGTAGGTCCATCTTCTAATTTCCATCTTTGTGCATAGATTAGTCTCGTTGCCGTATTAACATGTATAATTACATGTCTCATTCTTTATCTTGAACCATTGGCATAATATTAAGTAGAAACAATTCAGGCATAAATGGGATAGTACACTTTTAACATCTTTTGCAGCATTTCATGTATTGATTTCCAAAACTTCCCCGCTACCTCGCATGACCACCACATACGATAATAACTTCCATTTGCTTTTTTACATTTCCAACATTCATTGGAGGTACCAGCATACATTTTTGCTATTTTTTCTGGAGTTAAATGCCATCTATAAAACATTTTATACACATTCTCTTTAAATGCAGTCGATTTCGTTATTCTAACATTACGATGGGAGTATTTTTGAGGATAAGAATAGCAGTTCATTTGGATAATTGAACCATAATTCCTGTGCTTTGGAGGAAATTTTAACAATTGCTCACTGCTTTTAATGAACGATCTCTAGAGGAGTCGAAAACAGTGCTGTTTATTTTACACAGAAGTACGCCCTTTTTATTGAAAAAGACAGAGGGCACAATCCTAACCAACTCGCCAGCACTGGGTAAGGGCAATGCAGCTCCAAGATCAGGGAACAAACATTCCCTTACCTTGAGGAGGCCTCTGTGACTGCTACTCCACTGCAGGATGCAGCACGTGCCCCATTGATATGGCTATGCCAGTGCTGGAAAGTTGGTTAGGATTGTGCCTTTAGGCTATGATCCTATCTTATCGGAAACAAACACCTCTAATAATCTCACATTATCATTACATTGGAAACATTAAACACAATGCTATTTATGATTATCCATAAGGAGAATTGGTTGCTGGCAAACTAATTTCGTGTGCTAAACTGCACTTCACAAACTGGCTGGCATGTTTGTTGATAGTAATCCTGCTCCAAACCATTTCTAATGTTGAATTTTTCCTCAGATACTGGTTTTTCCTCACTTGAAACTGTTAAAATAAAAGCTGTAAAAAAAACTATCATTCTTGCAAGCAACGCCTTTTCAAAAATAAACTGTAATTCGTTTTCTCTAAGATATATATAGATATAGATATATAGATACTTCATGCTTTTAACCTATGTTCTTTATTCACTGTTTTAGCTTCAGGTTTTTTTAAAAAAATTGCACACAATATTTTAAAATGGGCAAAGAAACAGATGTGCTCCATATAAAATGTGCTATAAATCTTGTCTCTCAACTGCTTTGCTCCAAACTCTCTGTCAGAAACTGTCAAATATCCAATTTTCATTCTGGTATGAAATGTTCATTTTGTGACATGGCGCCAAGGACCATATGCCAGAATAAAGTCGGTAAGCAGCCATAAAAAGGCAACATAAGCACCTTTGAAATGCTACAAAGCAATTAACAATGAGAAAAAGTCTATATAAATCTATGGAGAATTAATCTCAGCTTTGCCACTATCCTGCTGTGTGTTTTACAATGCGCCTCTGCGACCGACCACCAGAACTTTTTCACTTTGTATAAAGAGAGCGCTCTAATGAGGGAGGGGAAATACAATCAAAATGAAAGCGATAGTTCTTATAGCCCTTCAATGTTCTGGAAAACTGTGGGTTGAACATTTTGTTGACCTGTGGGGCTGCTAGGCATCTTGCGCCCCTATATTTTTACCTGATCATGTGAAACCAATCTTTACCAAGCTCAATGTGCAGAAATAACCTCAGCTTCATAAATCATTGTTAGCATCCCACAGGAGGAGGTAGGACTGTGGTTTTTATCTTCTAAAACATTTCAAGCCGCCACTTTCATAACCTTTTCTAAAATTAGTTTCTTTTTTTTCCCCCCTCCACAATTACCCATTTTTTTCCACAAATCAGGCAATGATATCCAATTTACTTGTTAGCTGGGTATTTCCAGCAATCTCTTGTTTTAAAGAAGACCTGTTTCCTGTTGCTATAGACCATCATTCATCATACTTTTGAACATATTACCCGTCACTAAGAATGCTTTATGTTTTTGTTCTAATTCGTACAGTATAAGCTTGTACTTTTACGGCTTTGCGTGGTTTATTTTTCCAAATGCAGAACAGATTGGTTTTGAACGTATTATGTTTGAAAGGGATTAAAACTAATTTTCCAGTTTCCTAAATTGTTTGGGTTCGTGGAGCTATCTCAGAAAGATTCATCAACAAAACTCTGTTTTGAAATGCAAGCAAATGAAAAGCATCAGTTTCTGTTATGTTAAGTGATAATGTGTTTTAACAGTTATTTACTATCTGTAAGCACAAGTGGGAAGAAGTGATTGATGAATGTCAGCGAAGTTGCTACAGTTTTCCAGTTGCTACAGTTACAATTCCCAGTACCATGAGAATTGTATTTGCAAAATTTGATTCTTGCAGTGGCTACTTAGAGAAATATGAATCCTAGCAGAATCTGAATTTTGACACATGCGGAATCTATTATTAGCCCTTGTAGATTTAGTGCTTTACTAGAGGATATAAATTGCAATATATATATATATATATAAGATTAGGTTCCATTTTTGGAGCAAAACCTTCCTTTAAATAAAACAATCGCTCTTTCAAAACCTAATTTTGGGAAGAAGATTACTATTTATGTTTGAAGATTAAAAATAAAAAGAATGAATACATGCTATCTGGACCAGCTAGCTTTACTGCCATAATCGTCTAGTTCTAGTAAACTACACTTCAACACTTTTTTTTGACAAATTTATAGACAATGTTATCCGTTTTTTAAACAAAGCATAATGTCTTAATTTCCTTGTATTGCCTCCAATAATAAACAGTTGAATTTGTTCTGTGGGTGGAATGTATAAATATAATCAGTGTTTTTTACATTAATGTTAAGAATAGTTGAGCTTCATATAGTGGTGTTTCATGTATCATGAACTTGAAAAACGCTCTTTCCGAAAGCTCTTCAGGGTAGAGGGACAAATTCCAAATACACTGAATGATCATAGTCAACATGTTGCATCACAGGAGTATCACAAAACAAAGGAGTGTCGATTTGAAAGCAGATTATGTGGCAGTATTGTATAAATGAAACATGTTGTTAAGGTTTATTCTTTACTCTGTTTGGGACTTTTGTGAAAATTTGCCCTAATTGCTTTGAATGCTGCGACACAAAAGTCGCAGTTTTAAAAAGGCATTGAGAATAAAACAGCCAATATTATCCCATTGTGCAAATGGCATAATATGCCACACCTGGAGTATCACGTACACCTGGAATATCGTGTAGTTCTGGTCACCACATCTCAAGAAGAACATTGTGGTACTAGAAAAGGTGCAGAAGAGAGCGACTGCTAAAATTGAGTGTTGGGAGAGCTATAATAGACAAAAGAAAATATTTCTTTACCCAGTGTATAATTAGTCTTTGGAACTCCTTGCCACAGGATGCAGTGATGGTGACTGGCCTAAATGCCTTTAAAAGGGGAGAAAAAAAAACTGTTGCAGATTACAAGCAATAATAGGTATGTGCAATCTCCTAGTTTGAGAAATAGGCTACCTCAGAACATGGGATGTGGTGGCGCTGCAGGTTAAACCGCTGTTCCTGAACTTGTTGACTGGAAGGTAGGCAGTTCAAGACCACGCAACGGAGTGAGCTCCCGTTGCTTGTCCCAGCTCCTGCCAACTTAGCAGTTCAAAAGCACGTAGAAATACAAGTAGATAAATAGGTACCACTTCGGTGGGAAAGTAACGGCGTTCCGTGCACTACGGCGTATAGTCATGCCGGCCAAATGGCCATGGAAGCTTGTCCTCGGACAAACACCGGCTCTTCGGCTTAGAAACGGAGATGAGCACCGCCCCCTACAGTCGGTCACAACTAGACCATTCAGTCATGGGGAAACCTTTACCTTTACCTTACCTCAGAATGTGAGATTCAAGGGAGTGGCAACAACATGCAGGTATATGGATGCAACTGTGTTGCCGTCACTGCTCAGAATGGCTCCAATGGTGAGTGTGAGGTGTGCCTTACCCGGTGCATTGTTGCACCTGCAATACTCACTGCACTGACTCCTCTGTAGCTACAGAACGGTTCCCACCTTACCAGTTCTTTAAACAAACAGGCTGAGCAGAGCATGTAGGGAGTGAAAGAAGACTGAATACTCTGTCTAGTATTCTGTTTGTTTGACGTGTCCAGGGGGAAGGAGGAGGAGGTGGAGGTAAGGGGTGGAGTGTTCTGGAGTTGCTACCATCTTTACCCACCCGGCGGACTCTTTATTAAACAGGCTGGGTGAGGATGCTTGGAGCCCAGCCTGGTGGAGGCAAGGAGGTGGCAGCAGAGGAGAGAGGAGGTTTAGGTTTGCATAAAGTGGGAAATTGGGGTACCATCAGTGGTGGGATTCAAATAAATTAACAACCGGTTCTATGACGTCATAGCCGGAGCCAAAAAAACTCCGAAGCCAGCCGAGGTAAGCAAGTGGGCGGGGCCCGGCCATTTAACAACCGGTTCTATAGAACCTGGGCAAACCCCCTGAATCCCACCACTGGGTACCATGTCAGGTAATACTTCAGCTTGGGCCAGGAGTGCAGGAAGGAGACGTTCACATACCAATGCGGCTTTTTTTCATGCATCTTGTACGATAGCTAAAGTGGAGGCTTAAGCATCACTCTTGTGGTGCCATGTATGACTATATGATATGAAACATAAAAGCACAAACTCACGATTTACTTACATTTCCTCTCCCTTTGTGTGCTATATTTACGCTGTTTGAAATTGTTCCAACTGCTTCCAATGTTAAAAAAAATACTCCTGTATTTCATGTATAGATTTTTAACAAAACTCCCTAGTGGTAGAATCGCGATAAAATTTGGTAGAATCCATTTTACAGCAACATTTCCTGGGTTTCTGACTTTGTGAGCCATAGTTAATGCATTAATGGTTATTTTGTATTTATATGCACTGTAGATGTACAGTAGATACACTGCTCCAGTCATTTGGAGCAGTGAGATCTAGAATGTGCCGAAAACCCACCTTAGCGTTACAGTCACCACACGGTTAATCATAAAGTGCTAGTGCATAAAATGATTTAAAAATATTAAAATAAAAATAGAGTCACTGCTAGTATCAGGATGAAAAGTTGAAATATCTAGCTGCATTTATTTATTTATTTATTTATTTATTTAAAATGACATTGATTAAATAAAGCCAGATTTTTTGAGCTATGAAATTGTGTGTGTGCGCGCGCACGCGCACACACGCGTGCATTTTGACTTGTTTTAAATGTTTATCAGTTTTTAAATTAAGGTCCTGTGATTAAAGGGTTTAATCAAAAGTTCTGAACTAACTGGAAAATCTGCGTTATATCCTCAGGGACATTAATGCAAGCTATCTTTCCTCCCTCTTTTTCCCTATGGCAGATCCCAGAGCTGCCCCTCCTTCCCCCCCCCAAAAAAAACCCTTCTCCTTGGAAATGGTATCAGACATAGGGAGCTACTATGGGAGGGGAAAATAGCTAAAAACTGTAGAGGGCAGCTTTTCTGAGTGAACTGCAAGTGGTTCTTAGACCCCTTTGGGATGTTGCATTGGAAGGAGCAGTGGTGGCCCTAACGTTATGAAGGGGGGCAGATACCCTGGGTGCTGTGTTGGTGGAGCCGGAGGAGGACCAGGTGGCTCGCAGACATGAGCAGTGTTCAGCCCGCCCATCCTTCCTTACCCCTATATGGCTCCAAAATGGAGCCTGGCGTGGCATGGGGGCGTGGCCTAGTGGTGTGAGGGGCGGGCAGTGCTCCTCCTTCTTTGCCCCGGGGTGGCCCATTGGCTGGGTCCGCAACTGGGAAGGAGAGCATCTCAGTGAAGGGTACACCCAGCAGCATCATGCAGCCGGAACGCTGGGCGGGAGGAACGGGTGAGTGGCAGCCCGCCCGTTGCGTTCCAGTCCGTTTCGCCATCTTCCCCGCCCCCATGGGGGCGGGGAAGACGGCGAAACAGAGCGGTACGCAGCGGGCAGGCTGCCGCTCACCCGTTCCTCCCACCCAGCATTCCGGCTGCATGACGCCGCTGGGTACACCCAGACGTTGTGGGAGCTAATGGTGCGTTGAATGAACAAGCAACGTCTTCCCACACTGATACTTCTTTGTCCTTCACATTCGCGTCACATGTAGCAACAAGCATTCTGTCCACACAGCAGGAGTCCGTGATGACCTTACAAGGAAAGTTACCTATCTTGAGAAGGTACTTGCTATTTTTGTCAGCATGCAAAAGCCATGTGGAGAGCAGGGAAATAAAATACTGAGCACGCCATCCCTGTAAATGTAATGCTTTCACAACGCAACACGAATAGTAGTTTTCTGCGAACACACCCTCGACAGCCCTCTTCTCATCATTAATACCCATCCTGTGCCCATCGTCCTGCATGCGCTTCCAGTTGAGGTAGGAACCTGTGACGGTTTTGCACAACCGTAACTTGGGTGGTGTTGTAATGCAAATTTGCTGGGCTCCACAATATTCACACAATTTTCAAGAGACTGATCTGGGGTGAGACTAAAAACTCTTCTTCCTGCAGTGATTGCTGTTCCTGCACAGCTGCCTCGTACAAATGTCACACTGTAATGCACAAGCGAGCGCATGTCAGTGTGAGAAAAGGTGGCATTGTAAAAATGGCTTTTAAAACTTTTGATTCAGTTTCTAAAATGATGAAAATGTCCTTTTGCTTGTAGCTGTAGAAGAACATAAGACGGAGGAAAACCATTTGGAGAGTGTACAAAAGTGGTAAGCATTTCTCTTATTTTGACATTGTGGATCGTATTTACTATAAGGTTCTATTTCTTTAAATATAACTGTATAAATTAAGTATCATTCATTTTTTTAAAAAAAATGATGCCTTGTTTCAAATATATACACATGCTTTCAGTATTTTTAAACAGGAGCAAACTCTATGAAACAGAAGCTCTCTAGAAAAGCAAGCCAATAACTATTTTGCAATTTGCTATGAATTAACACCCTGGTTCTCAAACTTTTCACACTGGGACCCACTTTTTAGAATAACAATCTGTCTGGGACGCACCAGAAGTGATGTCATAGCCTGAAGTTCCGTCATTGTGACGCCAGAGCCTGCTGCTTTCCTGAGAATGCAGCAATAAGTTGGGTTATTTCTCAGCCATTTTCCAACAGCAAAGTGAATCAGAAAGGAAAAGGGCCTGTTTCCCATCTTGACACAAGCAAAGCAACCACACAGCCCTCCCCCTTTCCATGGGTGGGAAGGGGGCAAAACTGGGTGGGGAGTAATGGGGCAAGGAGGCTGTGGGGGGAGGTGGATCAGGCAGCAATGTTGCATGCCAGATCCTATCCCCTGTGTTTGCAGCCTCCCTACCCCCCTTTTCCTTTGGAGAAAAGCAGAGCAGGGAAGCTGCTGACTGAGGGGACAGCAGTGGTGTCGCCCTACCGGTTCGCTGGGCGGAGTTATCTCGGCTGCAGGGAGGGTTTCCACGGTGATCGGCAGCGAGCACGCTGCCGATCACCGTG
>JAJKFI010000007.1:25614948-25634426 GCA_029204185.1 Lerista edwardsae
TCTCTCTCTCTCTCTCTCTCTCTCTCTCTCTCTCTCTCTCTCTCTCTCTCTCCCCCAACACACCCCACGGATGTGATACCATCTTGGGGTATCAATTGATAGGGGCCTTTTTTATACTATGTAGAGATCTTTTCCTAGTCTGTCCTTATTTGTATATTTATGTAGTGAAGAACTATTGAAAGTATTTTGAAACCAGTGGTGTTACATGATAAATAGCCATTTGTTACTTGGCTATTGTGGAAATTCCAGCTGTCTTTCCCCCAGGGAAGCATTTCTGTTGCAAAGATAAGGCTGCAGTCTAACAAATCCAATAGTCTTCATTTTGAAACCTATTTTTTATGTGGCATCCTCAAAAGCAAATTCAACAAATTATTCACATCTTTTGAAAAAAATGTATGTCATAATATTGCTAATATTCTTTGCATGTCCCTCAAAATTACGATGGAATTCAATACTAAAGTATTGAACTAATTAATGATTAGTTCACCAGCTTGGCGTTACATAACTGAGCCTTAGATTTGAGTGTTCTCTCTGCTTAATTAAAATCAAAAATCACCCTCTGCTTAATGAAATCAACAAGTTTTAATTACTTCCTGATTTGCAGGGAAACCAAAGTTTCCATTTCACCCGAACTGACAAACTATACTTGTGCTTGCTCTCCAGAGCCACAGTTTGAAACCACAATTGCAAACCAGGTTTAACAGTGGCTTTCAACCATGGTTTTGAAGGCAAACACAAACCAGAGTTTGTTGATTCAGATGTAGTGAATATTATGTAGTGGCAAATGATTTAAAGCAAACATTACTTTTTACTCTCCATAGATCCATAATTCTGTAAATACACAACAAGCTCTGTAGGATAGTAGTACTTTTAAAAATAATACCCTGAGGAATGCAGTGGGTACCCTTTATATGTCCCACAAATTCAGTTCATCATGACGTAATTTAATATGGTGGTGAGTAGTACTGAGTGCCAACAAGCATTTAATAGCACTTGTTGACATAAGGTCCGTTTTTCTGGTTGCAACCCCAGCAAGGAAGGAGTCTGTGCCTAATAATCAGTCCCTGGGTATCAGATCACTTCATGCCTTAATTTCTATCCTTTCCTCCTTCTATGTTGAGAATGAAAGGAGGCCAAGGGGTTAAGTAAGCAGTGTTTCTTTTCCCCTTAACCCCTGGCACCGCTGTATGTGTTCCTGTAAAGGTGGAAATTATTATTTTACAGCGAGAAGTACATTTGTTTAAAAATGCTGTTTTTTAAACCATTATAGGTTTATAGTTACTTTGCATAATTAAGAAATCACCACGTTTTCCAAGGCATTCCAGTTCTTGCCATTTGCTTGTCTCCAAAACTTGAACTAGCTCGGGAGTGTTGATGTTTCCTTCATTTCGCATTGAAAGCTCAATTACTTGTTTTCTTTCGTCACTAATCAGATAATCATTTGTTTTCTAATACATTTTTATAATGTTTTATAATGCGTCTTATATGCATTTTATATGTTTTATAATGCGTGTCCCCCCCCGTCTGTTTCATTATTTTGAGCTTTTTCCACTTTGTTCTGCAATCCGCTACAGTTTTAAAGCTTGTTAATATTACCGCTGACACCGGCAACCTTTCTTCTTTCGTGTATTTCTGACCTTCTTTGCACTGTGATGAGTGATCCTAATTCTCCTTTTGAACGGATTCCCACTACATATGGTCGAATTTCATGGTTTAAACAAACGGCATTCTTGAGGAGCCTTCCCCTTTCCTCTGTTTCAACTGAAGCTTCAAAAATTATTAATGAGTAATGCCTTGAATGGAAAGTAGGCCCCAGCTCTGTCACTTGTGGCTCATTTCAACTCAGTAGGGTTACTCTGTCCCCTTTAAAAAAAAGAAGTGGATCTGGTCAGTGGCATAGCTAAGCTATCTGGGCACTTAGGGCAGTAGTAAAATTCAGGGGGTTCGCCCAGGTTCTATAGAACTGGTTGTTAAATGGCCAGGCCCCGCCCACTCGCTTACCTCGGCTGGCTTCAGATATTTTTTTTTGCTCCGGCTATGACGTCATAGAACCGGTTGTTAATTCATTTGAATTGCACCACTGACTTAGGGGTACAAACATTTTTAATACACCCAGTGTCGAATTTAACAGCCATACCTGGGAGGACTTCTGAGGCTTGGGGAGACTGTCGCGGCCTTCCCGTGGTTCAGAAGGTTTCCCAGAAGCCTTAGAAAAGCACTTCTGGATCATCTAGTCCAGCAGTCTCCAAACTGGAGACCGGTGCAACTGGGAAAAGCTGCCCTGGAGCGAATGGGACTTCCTGTTCCACTGGGTAAGCTCTGAAAGACCCCAACTACAGCCCCCTGGGGTCCATGGCCAGCTGCTTCTGGAGTCTGCCACCTCAGCATGCCTGACGCCTGGCGTTGCGTGCAGATGCGGCTGACCGCGAAGACCCCTGGGGTCTTTCAGTAGTTGGTCTTTGGGTAGTTGGTCCCCTGGGGTCTTTGGGTAGTTGGTCTTTGGGTAGTTGGTCCCCTGGGGTCTTTGGGTAGTTGTAGTTGGGTCTTTTGGAGCTTCCCTAGCAGAATGGAAAGTGCCATTCATTATGGGGAAGGAGCAGGCAGATACCAGAATCCTGGAGACGGCTGATCTCATCAGTATGTGACTGATAGTGCAATCTTATTCACATATACTCAGAAATAAGTCCCACTGTGTTCAATAGGGATTACTCCCAGGAACGTGTGCATAGGATTGCAGCCTTCAATGGTGATGGTCTTCCAGAGGTTGAGAAAGAAGCCAAGTGTAGATATAAAAAGTCAATTTTCACAGTAAAGAATGGAGTGCTCCTAGCAAGATTAGCTGATGCCGCCCAATCATTAGAGAAAATCAAATCAAAAGCAAACTAAGGGTTTTAAAAGTAGCTCATAGCACACTTTTTGATCGCCACAAAACCAAGGCATGCACAAAGTCAGAAGGAACCTTAATTAGACTTACTTTTTGTATTTGAATCATAATTTTATGTGATGTGTTACTGTAGAGCACACTTAAGATAGCCGCCATTTTGTATCTGCCGCTGTTTAATTGATAAATAGGGTGCTCGGAATTCTGTTCTTTTTCTAGTGGGACTATAAGTCTAAGCACTCACTCGGCCAGCACAGTGTGTCGTGAACATGCTGTAAAGTGTGTTCGCGGCACCCATAGAGCAGGCTGTGCTGGTGGGGAGGCCTGCACCACTGCAGCAACATGGTCTTCTGAACTTCCAGTCTCTGGCGCCATCAGGTAAAGTAATGAGCGGTATGGGGAGGGTGACAGAGACCCAGAGGGTGCTTCTGGGCATGGGAAGCATGGAATGAGGACAGGTCAGATATCTGCCATATCCTAACCCCTTTCCTGGGCCAAGCAACCTTACACTGGGCTTCTTGGACTTCCACCAGCTAAATACCTGGTGGAGATCCGAGTAGCCCCTTAGTGCAGGCTCTCTGACTACCCAGCCCTTGTTGAACCAGGGACCTCTGATCTCAGGAAGCAAGGAGGACAGCCATTTCTCCCTTTCTCCTCTCTTCAGTAGTGTGGCAACGGTGGGGCAGGGGCTGAGTAAGCATTGCAAGGGCCACAACATGCCATGTAAGTGACCCCTTCCACCCGCTGCTGGAGCTTATCGCACTGCCACCACAGCCCAGATGCCAGAGGAGGCATCTGATCTGTCCTTGTTCTATGCTTCCCATGGTGCATTGCAGCACCTGCAATACTTAGCATGCTGCCCCCCCCATAACTATGCTACTTCAGTGCCAGGAAAGGTGGCAGGACAGAAGGCCCTAGTGGGAAATGTGGTTTTCCTTAGGAGTAGTGCAATAGCAGTAGCTCAGCTTATTTCTGAGCCAAAACTGCTATTAGCAACTGGGGGATTGCCCATCTCTTATAGCAGTATTTCTGAAACTGTGGGTCAAGACCTACTAGGTGAGTCACAAACCAATTACAAGTGGGTCACGTAATACCTAATTCCCATCACTAAAATATGGGAAGGTGGGACACTGGAAAGGGGGAAGGCTGTGTGGTCGTTTTGCTTTTGCAAAGGTTTAAATAGACTTTGTTCTTTCTTTCTGATCCACTTTGCTATTGGAAAATGGCTGAGAAATATCCCAACATATTGCTGCATTCTCGGGAAAGCAGCAAGCTCTGGTGTCACAACGTTGTCACTTCCGGCCATGACATCACTTCCAGTAGTCCCGGTCATGCTGTCATTCTAAAAAGTAGGTCGCGGTCCTACAAATTTGAAAACCACTGTTTTATAGTATCATATGCTGAAAAAAAACAACTGAAAGCATCCCCATCTAATGGGACTCATGGCTAGATAAACTTTGGGCTTGCCTAAATCTGCTGCTGTTTTGTTTTCTACAAGCATTTTTCAAACTATGAGTATTGATACCAAGGCAATTGATACCAAGGTGAGATATTTTGCAGTTCTAACTGGTCATATTAGAGATTGAAACCAGGAGCATCTGCATGCAAAGCAGGTGATATCCCCACCCCACCCCCAGCTACAGCATCTTACCAAGGAAATGTTAGTTCAGTATCCCAGTTGGCAAAGATTTTGATTGTCTTGATCTGGGCTGGGAGAAGGCACACCTTGGCCTATCTGTGAACCACTGAACAGACTCAGGTGGACCACCTACTGCTTGTTGATTTGCTAGGATTCAGGCAAAGGATTGTGGGCCAGGTTGCCTTTTGCCTGATCTTGCAAGACATTATTTCTCAAGCAAGGGTGCATGCTCAGGATTGCTAAACTCGGATTAGTGATGATTTACATGTTAAAAGATCCTGAATATGAGATTGTGGTTTGTCAGTGTAAAAAAATTCTATTGCTGAATTCTATTGCTGAACCAATTAAATAGAATTCTCACCTAAAGAATGCAGTAAACCACCTAACACAGTAGTCTTTATGTGAAAATGTGAAATCTTTAGATTTAGATGTTCGTGGACTAGCATAAAAAACACCGTGACATATGCGACTTTATGTCCCCATTCAAATCTTTAAACTCTTCTGGACTATTGCAGATATATTATCCCTTATCCGGACATCCAAAATCCAGACTATTCCAAAAACCAGACATTTTTGTCCAGACTTAAAAAAAAAATCTTCATGTAGCATGAACATTAGAAGGTCTTGTCCTCATTCCCATGTACAGGCTATAAGTTCTATTCTCTGCTTTGTGGTGTGGGCCATTGTTGAAAAATGTCAGAGGTCAGCAGACACCCAAATGGATAACAGTGAAAAGAGAAAGCATTTCTCCTTATATTTATGCAATTATTCCAAAATCCAGACAAATCCAAAACCCAGAGACCTTCCCAACCCATGCAGTCCAGATAAGGGATATTCAACCTGTGAGCACAATCCTAACCTGGAGTTAGGCCTGCACGGTTAGGCCAGCAACATTTGACCGGCACAAGGGCCACTGTAAAGCACATTTGGTCCACTCTTGGAGTCAGGGGGAATGGTGCACGCACATACACACACCAAGAGAAAAATACTTTTACAGCTATGTCTAATGTGGCTCTTTTGTTGGCCCGTTGGTTGCCGATTCATGTGGAAGAACATCCGACGTGTCCTTTCTTCATTCACACGCAGTGTTAAACTTCTGTTTTCCTTTTTTTTAATATAATTTGAGGAGTATGTACATTGAAAACAACCAGATAATGAACATTTCTTCTTATAAGGAGTCCAGCAATTATTCTACATCAAGGTTGGCCAAAACCATGGCTCATGAGCCAAATGTGACTCCTTGACAGGTGGAACTCATGGAAATATGTCGGCTGAGCTTCTGATTTGCATCACAATTAATATAAAAGCAATTGCATTTCTGGTCTAAGTGCCGCCTCAGGCACGCACGCACGCGCACACACACACACACACACACACACACACACCACAGACTGCTGCCCCCAACTCACCTACACATCCAGAGCCTCGTGCAAGGTCCCTACTCCCACTGAAGACATACTGCAGCCTTCGGAAGGCCTTTAACCAGAGGCGTCATTCAGGTGGAACGGCCCGGTACTCGGTTCCGCTAGTTCCGCGGAGCTCCCGGGCCGCGCCGCTGCCTCGGAGGACGGGCGAGCTGCTGCTGGGCCCGCCCTCCCTCCCTTGCATCCGGAATCGCTCTAAAATGGAGCGATTCCGGCGCAGTGAGGCTTGGGAGGGCGTGGCAGCCCTCCGCCATAGGGGCAGAGGGCTGTCAATCATCCAAGTTTAGTTGGCGCGCTCGGATGACATCACTGCCTTTAACAATACTTCTGGTTTTCATTAGAAAACCAGAAGTACTGTTTAAAGGTGCTCCGGAGGCTGCAGTGTCAACTTATAGCAGCTTATGAGAGCAGCTCAGCGGCAGGTGTCCCTCCCACTGGCCCCACAGGCCTGCCACTCGGGGACATATGCCCCCTCTGGGTACCGCCTATCACGATACCCATAAGCCTGGTCCTTCCAGATTGCCCCCAGGGATCATGGGATGATGTCCCCTCCTGGCCACCAGCAACCTCCAGTGGCCCAGGAGGCATTCCTTAGCCCAACCAGTAGTGTTTCAAAACAACTCCCGGTACTGTGAAGATGTCCTTGGGAGGTTTCCCTGCTAGAGGCCCCTCTATCTCGCCCCGGCCAGTTGAACCAGACAAAACAGCCTCCAGGGGAAAACTTTCTCACTGCCTGGAACCCAGAGAGGGATGGGAAAAGACAGGCATAGCCTCAAAATGGAGCCGAGCCGGGCCTGTTTCCCTGCTGTTCATGACACCGCCATTGTTTAAAAGGTAAATAAGAAAATTTCAAGCTTCATAATTATTTACTTAGTATGAGTGTCCACTGGATTAAAAGAACATAAAACTTAATGTTCATAGTGAGTAAATATATTTAAGAATTTAAATGCTTCTTAAATACGGTAGCTCTCAAACTTCTGAAATTTATTGTACGTGGCTCTTATGTTAGGCAAGTTTGGCCAGCCCTGGTCTACATGTTTATTTATATTTATTGAACTTTTGACTAGACTGCCCATGGTAATTCTTTTCATGGGTTATAGGCAGTGCGATGTCACTTTTTAAAATCTAAGAAGTTTATGAAAAATAGGTCATAGGAAGAACATTAAATTCTTCATAGCTTTAGCAGGTTTTGCACTATTACCCAAGTATGAAGGCAGAAATCTGACAAACATTAGTCATATACAAGAGTATGTTAAGCCTTTGAGATTTAATCACTGAGTGTTTAATTAATGGTAGTGTATTTCTATATCTCATATCTGCACACTGTGTAAGTATGGTTTGAAATAAGACCTCTGGAAAGTAATATGACTCATTAAAAAAAAAATAATGACGCTAAACAGCTGTCCAAGAACGACATCAAATGTGCATGATTTGGACAAGTGATTTTGTAAAAACATTTCTAGACTACTAGCTAATAGCTAGTAGTCTCCATCTTATTAACCAATGAAAACGGTGGAATATATACTGCTGTCAAACAAAAATGCTATCTGATGTTGCTAGCTGCTCCAGGCCTTAGCTCTGACTTGGCCTGGAAGTTCTTTGGGTTCTAAGGAAGAAGCAAGCGCAGTCCAAGGTTCTCATAAAAGAGCTGGGCAGCCCAATCCTAAGCTGCTGGGCGCCCAGAGAAGCAGTGGTGCCAAAATGGCTACCACTGCATCCTATGGGCATCACAGCGCAAACTGAGTCTTGGGAAGGGGAGTAACTCCCCAGCCCCAATAATGGGTCTTCTTGAGTCTAGAGAAGCCCTGTTTTGGGCTGCCCAGCCCAAAGTGAGACATAGGATTTGTCGGTGGTGTATGGACCGCTCTCGGAGTCAGGGAGGATTGTGGACGTCTGTGTTGTGGCCTCTCTGGCTCCAAGAGTGGTCCAAACATACTTTATGGTGTCCCTTGTGCCAGCCAGACTTTGCTGGCCTAACTGTGCCATGCTAACTCCAGGTTAGGATTGCACCCAAAATTGGGTTATTTCTCAGCCATTTTCCAATAGCTAAGTGAATCAGAAAGGGAAAAAAAATCTTATTTACAACCTTGACACAAGCAAAACAACAGCCCTCCTCCTTTCCAGCATCCCACCTTCCCAAAATTTCGATATGGCTGCTCTAGGTGCTTCGCAACCCACCTGAAATTGGTGCATGACTCACTGGTGGGTCCTGACCCACAGTTTGGGAACCACTGTTCTATAAGAAAATAGGACAAGGAAAAGTTCCATGAGCCCAACAGAAAACAAGCACAGAAGAGATTATTTGTACTCTTATCTCATTTAACTCTCATTTAAATATATTATTTAAATGTCTCATTTAGCTCATTGGTGTGACAAAGAATCAGAGCCCAGGATTCATTCTCAATTCTGATTGAGGTGATATTGATTAGATGTTCAGTAAAAGGTAAAGGTTTTCCCACGACCGAATGGTCTAGTTGTGACCGACTATAGGGGGTGGCGCTCATCTCTGTTTCTAAGCCAAAGAGCCAGCGTTTGTCCGAGGACAAGCTTCCATGGTCATGTGACCAGCATGACTATATGCCGTAGCGCACGGAATGCCGTTACCTTCCCCCCAAAGTGGTCCCTACTTATCTACTCGCATTTTTAGGTGCTTTTGAACTGCTTGGTTGGCAGGAGCTGGGACAAGCAACGGGAGCTCACTCTGTCCTGTGGTCTCGAACTGCCAACCTTCTGGTCAGAAAGGCCAGCAGCAGCGGTTTAACCCGCTGCGCCACCATGTCCAGTAGCTGTTCAGTAGCTGGGGTCAATAGATCCATGGTCAGGTATAGTGCATGCACACACATACCATAGTGAATTTTGCTAGTAAATAAATAAAATCCAGAGAAAGGTGTCAGTTTTACTGGGTTACTATCTTGTGCCAATCAGCCAGATGGATGCAAAGAGGGTTGCATGGAGGAAGCTTTCATACATTGCCCCACAAGCTTTCAATCCCAATGACCGCCTTGGACTGAAAGCCAAAGAGAGAGAGAGAGAGATCATGATTGGGGTGAGAATAAACAAAACTGTGGTAATCCAGACCTCTGTTGCTTTATCTGGAGCCATCAGGAATAGGATGTCTGATTCAGGGTTCAATCCAACCTGGAGTTGGCCAGCATAAGTCTCTTGTGCTGGCCCCGGAGTGTTGCAAAGCGTATTTGGACCACTCTCAAAGTCAGGGAGGCCAACGCACATCCATGCACCAGCCAGTGGTCCAAACACACATTACGTAGCCTTTGCAACATTCCTGGGCTGGCACAAGGGACTTGTGCCTCCAGGTTAGGATTGTGCCCTCAGAGCTGTAACTGGCTCAAAGTGTTCTGGGTGAGGGGTAATGTCACTGCACCCCTTGCACCACCGCACTGCCCCCTGTGCCATTCTGCCACCCCGCCCCCCAGAATCCAGAATTGCTCCATTCCCCCCCCGCTGCGCCCTGACACAACTGGCACCCAAGGCACCCACCTCCCCTCGCAGCACTATTTATACGCCTCTGGTCTAATTTGATTTTTTGATTTTATTTTATTTTTTGCTGTAGAATTTATAGTCGTTTCCCGTGCCGTTTCTCTTTCAAACCAGTGCTGGTGCCCTAGATGGATCTTTCCTGAGATCCGTGGGCAGGCTGGTGGTTTTGGGTGCTTCCCAGTTGCATTTCCTATTGCTAAAGCAGGTTTCAGCACAGATCTCTGTAGCTGGATTAAGGTTTCACAAGTGTAATTTTCCAAAGAACAAAATGGTTAGTCTGCAGCTTTAACCCACCAAAACTGGATAGCGCACTTAGACGTTGCATCATCAGAGGGAAGAGTATTCAGTCCACTGTTGTGATATCACCATTGTTTGCGGATATGCAGCTAGAAGATTTTCAGAGGAATGTGAGGAATTCCACCAGTACAGTGAGGAATTCTCTGGCTTCTTTCATTTCCCATCTTGGCAGAGGAATGTGTGCACCAGGCTTGGGCAATCTGTGTGGTTGCAATATTGAAGCCATTGGAATGGGGGATTCTGGTATTCTTGTTACCCCTGTGCTGATCCCCAAATCACAATCTCCAGCAACACACTGAGATTTTGACAGGTGCCAATATTATCGCTATAAGGGCTACATTGGGCATTTCATAAAATTATTGTCCACTGACTCCTAAATGGTATTTCAGAACTGTGGTTTCACTTCATCAGTTTCAGTGGAGGTCCTGTTTAATTACCTGGCAAAAACACTGCTGTCAGAAAACATAATAGTTTTTACCCAGTGGGTAATTAATCTGTGGAACTCCTTGCCACAGGAGGTGGTGATGGCGTCTGGCCTGGGTGCCTTTAAAAGGGGATTGGATTGAATTCTGGAGGAAAAGTCCATCGTGGGCTACAGGCCATGATGGGGGGGGGTGCAACCTCGTAACATTAGAAGTAGGCTACTTCAGAGTGCTAGGTACAAGGTAGTGGCCACAGAATGCAGGCAGCCTGTTGTCTTGCATGCTCCCTGAGGCATCTGGTGGGCCACTGTGAGATACAGGAAGCTGGACTAGATGGGCCTTGGCCTGATCCAGTGGGGCTGTTCCTTTGTTCCTATGAGTACCTGTCTGAAGAGGAGCATCTGGTTCTGCTGGCTGGCAAAGAGAAATGCTGTGGGGAATCTTGACTGGCCACCAGTGTGTTTACCTCAGAATTTACCTCAGAATGCCAGGTGTAAGGGAGTGGCAACAGAATGCGGGCAGCCTGTAGTCTTATGTGCTCCCTGAGGTATCTGGTGGGCCACTGTAAGATACAGGAAGCTGGACTAGATGGGCCTTTGGCCTGATCCAGAGGGGTTCTTCTTACAGTCTTATAATGAGTGCCTTCAACTGCTCAAAATACTGCACACACATTATCTTGTAGCACAGGTGGGTCCTCATCATCCTTGGATTTGCAATCGATGGAGTTGACCTAACGTGGATTGCAAACCCACATTGGAGGACCTCAGAGGACCTCTGATAGTGTCTGGAAGGTCTGAAGTGTGAGGAAGCCACATATGCCCCCCCCCCTGCATCTCGGAAGGCCTGCCAGAACCTTCTGATGGACACTTCCTGTTTTTCAGTAGAACACTTCCAGATGCAACCGGAAGGTCTCATCCAGAGGTACAGCCATAGAATCGGTTATCCATGGATTTTGGTATCTGTGCAGAGTTCAGGAACAGAACCCCCACAGATACTAAGGACCTACTGTGATTCTTACGGCAACAGTCATGATGGTGCATCACGTCTGAGGACTGTCACCTCAATTGCTCATATTACTGTATCTTGTCCAACTTTGTTACAGATGACTGTCTGTTCACCTACCTTTTGGGATTGGCACAGTTGTTTGTTTTTTGCATTGTGTCATGCTCATATTTTATTTAGAAACTCAGAGCAGCTTTCATACGTATGTCAAACAGATGCCACTTCTTTGACGCTCATAAGATGTCTTTGTGTGTATTTTGTTTCAGACTCAAGGTGGCTCAGCAATCAGTGAGCAAGTTGACTGCAGAAAAGAAGGTGGAAACAAAGAAAATCAATCCCACCGCCAGTCTGGTATGATATGTTTTCAGAGTGACTCCGGTTTCCCGTTCTCCTCAAGTAGATCTATGCCAGGAAAAATAGTGAGCAGGAAAGCAGTCCCCAAAAGCTGTCTCAGTTTGTCACTTCTCTCTGACTCATCAGTGATCTTCTTTCCTGCTGCTTTCTGAACGCCCACAAATTGTTTTTTTTACAGCGTACGTTTCATCCAGATTCCCTTTCATTGCACACTGTGAGGTGAATGGGTGAGGATTGCAAAATCAGCTAATGGGACATTACCGTCAAACTTTTCTACCTTTGTCACTCTGTATATCTGTTAGAACGCAATCCTAACCTGGAGTTAGGCCAGCTAGGTGTGGGTGGCACAAAACGCTAAACACCCTAAAACGCATTTGGGCCTCTCTCAGAGTCAGGGAGGTGCGCGTCTGCGTGCTGGTCTCTCTGAGGGTGCACTCCTATACTGCGCCAGAATAGCAAGGCCAGCCATATCCTAACACAGTATAGGACAGGCTGGAGCCTCCTCACGGCAAGGGCACATTCGCGCCCTTACCATAGGGGAGGCTCCAGCCTGTCCTATGTGCTCCTTGAATCTGTGCCTGCTAAACAGCAGGCACAGATCCGAGGAGATTGCGTGGCCCTAATTGGGGCCACATGGCCTCCTGAACAGGTCCAGGATTTGGCCTTATGTCCGAATCCTGGACCCGCCTCCCTCCCGGGCCGGCACACCCACTGCCCCCCCCCCAGAAATGCCCTCCCCCACCCCATTCCAAGACGGCGCCTCCCTTGTGCCAGCTGGATTCAGCCGACAAAAGGGAGGCACAGTGCAGGCGCAAAGGGACCAGCACTGCCTGCTTCATAGGAAACAGCGGAAGGCCATGTGCACAGAGGGTCAGATTGCATCTCTAATGCTTCTATTCTGCTTCTGCAGCTACAT
Source organism: Lerista edwardsae (assembly GCA_029204185.1). Taxonomy (NCBI): domain Eukaryota; kingdom Metazoa; phylum Chordata; class Lepidosauria; order Squamata; family Scincidae; genus Lerista; species Lerista edwardsae. The sequence continues at coordinate 25,627,382 of JAJKFI010000007.1, forward strand.
ACATTTTCCCCTCTAAATTTGCTGTTGTTATATAACATCTACCTCTGCTTCATTGATTATGCTAAAGCCTTTGATTGTGTGGATCACAACAAACTGTGGCAAGTTCTTGAAGAGATGGGAGTTCCAGACCACCTGATCTGCCTTCTGAGAAACCTTTATGCGGGTCAGGAAGCAACAGTTAGAACTGGACATGGAACAACCGACTGGTTTAAAATTGGGAAAGGAGTACGACAAGGCTGTATATTGTCACCCTGCTTATTTAACTTATACGCAGAGTACATCATGAGGAAGGCAGGGCTGGATGACTCACAAGCTGGAATCAAGATTGCTGGGAGAAACATCAACAACCTCAGATATGCAGACGATACCACTCTACTGGCAGAAAGTGAGGAAGACCTAAAGAACCTTTTGATGAGGGTGAAAGAGGAAAGTGCCAAAATTGGTTTGAAGCTCAACATTAAAAAGACTAAGATCATGGCAACCACTCCCATCACTTCCTGGCAAATAGAAGGGGAAGAAATGGAAGCAGTGACAGACTTTATTTTCCTGGGCTCCAAGATCACCGCAGATGGTGACTGCAGCCATGAAATTAAAAGACGTTTACTTCTTGGGAAGAAAGCTATGGTGAACCTAGATAGCTTAATCAAAAGCCGAGACATCACCCTGCCAACAAAGGTTCGCATAGTCAAAGCGATGGTTTTCCCAGTAGCCATGTATGGCTGTGAGAGCTGGACCATAAGAAAGGCAGAGCGTCGAAGAATCGATGCTTTTGAATTATGGTGTTGGAGAAGACTCTTGAGAGTCCCCTGGACTGCAAAGAGATCCAATCGGTCAATTCTCCAGGAAGTCAAGCCTGATTGCTCCCTGGAAGGACAAATGCTGAAGCTGAAGCTCCAATACTTTGGCCACCTGATGAGAAGAGAGGACTCTTTAGAAAAGACCCTCAAGCTGGGAAAGATTGAAGGCAAAAGGAGAAGGGGGCGGCAGAGGATGAGATGGTTAGATAGTGTCACCGAAGCAATGAATATGAAATTGGGCGAACTCAGGAAGCTAGTGGAGGACAGGGAGGCCTGGCGTGCTGTGGTCCATGGGGTCGCAAAGAGTCGGACACGACTTAGCGACTGAACAACAACAACAACAAAATATTTGCATTCATATTACTAAGCCCTTAAAGAAATACAATATTGGCTAATTTGGGCTTAACATTAGCCAATATCTGGGCTTCCAGATATTAATGTTAATCTGGTCTTTCAGAACTCAGTATACTGTACATACCTACTGAACTAGCGCCATGGGATACCTTGAGGACCAAAGTCCTTCAGGGCTCAATCCTAACTGGCACGGTTAGGCCAGCAAAGTTTGGCCGGCACAAGGGCCACTGTAAAGCATGTTTGGATCACTCTCAGAGTCAGAGAGGGCAGCACACAGATGTGCGCCATCTTCCCTGACTCCGAGAGAGCTCCAAACGCCCTTTATGGTGGCCGGCCAAATGTTGCTGGCCTAACTGTGCTGGCCTAACCTCAGATTAGAATTGCGCCCTCAGAGTCATCAAATCCAGTGTTTGAGAGCACAATCCTATCCTGGAGTTAGGCTGGCACAGTTAGGCCAGCAAGGTTTGACACTGTAAAGTGTAGTTAGAGCGTTTTCGGAGTCATGGAGGATGGCACATTCCTGTGTGCTGGCCTCTCTGACTCCGAGAGTGGTCCAAACATACTTTACGGTGTCTCTTGTGCCGGCCAAACTTTGCTGGCCTAACTGTGCCAGCCTAACTCCAGGTTAGGATTGCGCTCTCAGTCAAACTCACTTTTTCCCCCACAAAGTTATATATGTTTATATGAAAACGCTCAGTTCCTGTCTGGGTCTGGCACGACAGGAGTTAATCTTCCAAAAGGAAAAATGGCTTATGTCTCCTCTGGTTTCGGACCGCTCCATTCTTCAAGCCTACGAGACCACATGCGCTTTCAAATTTGAGAACAGATGGAAAATTACAGAAAAGAATGATAATAAAGTGCCTTTTTTCTTAAACAACAGAAAGAAAGACTACGTCAGAAAGAAGCCAGTGTGACCACCAACTGAAGGAAGACACATGCCAACAATGACAGCGTGACCGAATCCCTTACACGATGCTCCTCTCTTCGCAGCCCTTGGGGAGCACCTTCTTGTCGATGTTATGAAGTTCTGCTTTGCTCTCCTCTTCCTCAGACAATCCACAAAAGACTTCTCAATCCCTTGGCTTGTACAGAGGGAACTCGACGACGTTTGTTTACATGGGAATTATGAAGAGTTTTGTATCACTTTCCCTTATGTGGCTTACATGCAGCTCATTCCTTAAAGGCTATTTGAAGTACTCTATGCAAAATGCACCAATGTAGACAAAAGCAACATTACATTTGGGCTTTAGAAGTGAATTACGTAGCTTTATATCAGCTGCCACAGGAGTGCAGGGTGGCTCCGAGATGCCTCCTACGTCCTGTCTTGGTAGACAGCGTGCAAGATCTCTTTAAAATTATTTTGATAGTCTCCAAAGGGTTAACTTTTATCTTCTCAAAAAGTGGTTGGAATTTTAAGTTTGTCAGATGTGTTATGTATTTTATTACAATTATTTTTATAGGAACATCAGTCTTCATAGAAGTAGAAAAACTATTTTAGCACATTTTATTGTGCAGAGCAAAATAATCTGAAAAATCTTTTATCCTGCTGAATAAGTTGTAGATAATGTAATAGGTGCATTCATTAATTTTGGTGTTTTTTTTTCCCTGTAGTCTACAAGTTGTCTAGTAGAAAAGGAAGATTTTCCATATCAACATGCGGTTAAGTTTGCAATGTTGAAAATGTTTTATTTATAAGTTGGACGTCTAGCTGCAGAACATGTATCTCCATAAGGTCATATATTTATCTATGCCAAAACCACTTTTTTCACAGTCAGCACTTTTAGTATAAAAATATATTTTAGAACATGTTTACATCACTCCCTGTACACAGACACAGGCGCACATGCACGCGCGCATGCACACACTCGCACATTGCTCTAGTCCTCCATCTCAGAAAAGCCCTTCCCATATGGCAGAACAGTAATCAATGCTCATGGGGGAGGGGGGGCTTTTACCAAACCCTGGATGCAGCCCATCCAGGGCTGGGGTTTGGAGAGTCCTCCTCTAGTGCCGGGTGCTCCAAATTCCAGTCCGCGGGCCAGATCCGGTGTCTCCCTTTTCCTTCCCTTGGCGTGAGCAGTGGCTTGCGTTCCGCTGGAGAAGAGTCAAAAGACCTCTACAACAGCTCTCCGGGGTCTTCGCAACCAGTCGCTTCCAAGGTTTGCTGCCCCAGCAAGCCACACACCTAGCCTTCCGCATGTGTGCGGCTTGCAGCAAAGACCCCTGGGAGCTGTAGTAGGGGTCTTCCACACCTTCTCATGCGGAATGCAAAGCATCGTTCATCCAGGGAAGATTTTCCCTGCTGCAGCCCTCTCCAGTTTGGAGACTGCTACTCTAGTGCGTAGGCTTTGAATAGGAAGACAGCATTGGTCGCTTATTGTGGTGTTGTAACCACTCACTATAAAGTGCCATTTAGGATCTCTGTTGTGTGAGAAGGTCTTTTCCTTCTAACTTGTACCTGAGAGAACTTGAGAAATCACAGTAACAGACCCTTGCAGTGAAGAAGTGATCTGTTAAAACAAAGCATTGAGTGCTCGAAAGCTATTTAAAATAAGTCAACCAACAGTTGACTCAACAACCAGATAGAAGGTGTACTAAGAAGGAGATGATTAGGGTTCCATAACTGGGCAAAGGAAATATTTTCCCCTGCTCCTCCCAAAAAGTGGTGCCTCTAATCCCACGTTGTTGGCCAGTCATCACCCATGTGCATGATCAATTGCTCAGTATTTTATCTTTCAACTGCTACCTCTGCCTAAGGATATTTCTTGCGTGTCTGTGGCATGATGTTCTCATAGCAGATTCTGTCAGTAGCATAGCTAGAGGAGGTTGCAGATAGATGGAGGTGTATCCACTAGCTGCCCAGAATGGCTCTGAAGAGGAGGGGAATTTGCAAAACTTAGCACTGCGACCCCTCCTCTAGCGGGGCTACTGGTATCTACTTGTTCAGATCCTTTGTGAACAGTCAGAAGCACAAGGAGGTATCCCCAGAGAAGGCAGGGACCTTTTCCCCAGAATGCCCCTACTCTCCAAAGTTGACAGAAAGAATGTTCTTGATCAGCCTCCATTGGCCCTGCCATCATCTTGAAATCCATGAAATCCAACATAGTAATAAGTGTGGCCTGATGTCCCTTGCACATGTCGAATGCAAGAAACGCACCCATTCCTGGAAGGAAATACTGTGCAAATGTGCCTTGAGTTTTCACCTACCATAAGCAATATCACACGTTAAGTTTAGGACATTTCCTTGTTTCCCGTGGAGTCGGTCTTCCGCTGCTTTCTCAGATCTATCCATGCCAGCCCACCTCTTACTGTGGACCAAGGGTGAATTTTCTTCTTGCCTCTCTTCATATGGGAAGAAAATGTGGAAGCCTCAGTTCAGCCAAACAATGCTTTTGGATTAAAGTGTACTGTACCATCATCAGTAATAACATTCAAGGAATATGGTGACATTGCATTGAAAAAATTTAACACCTACAGGAAAAAGAGCACTAGGGTTAAGCAAAAACTCTAGGCAAGTTAATGTAAGCGAATGCATGCTTATTAAATGTAGTTTTCCATTCCTTCTGAAATGAAATTGTTGTTGTAACTACTTCTTTGAACAATTCAATATGTCAGACTCTGTAGCCTAGCCCAGCAAGATTGGTGAAAGGTATTAACACTTGTAGCGCTCGCACTGGAGGGCTCTGGATTGGGCCCTAAAATAGCACATTTTTGTGCTTGCCATTGATATGCCAAAACGTTAGCGTGTCACTTAAATTATCCTAAATATGGAACAACTGTAGGCTTTTTCTGAGCAGTTAATGAAAGCCTAATTATTTCTTTCTTAGTTGTAGACATTTGAGATATCACATCACAAAGCCTTCCAATTTTTCATATTGAAGGAAAGAGCATCCAAAAATTGAACCTGTTTGTAGAATGCATCAGAACAAGGAAAAGTATAACATCATTAGAGAGGCGGATCAGAACAGCAATGAAGTCTAGAAAAGCCAAAGATTAGAGTTTATTATTTTTATTATCTAATTAATTCATTTAATTAATATGAATACAAATAGTTATATACTGCTTTTCAGCAAAAAAAAAAAAAAAGTTCACAAAGCAGCTTGCATAGCTAAATATTTAGATGAACTGTCGTCAAACCAACCATGAGAAGTCCTGTGGAGGTTTTAGCGATATGCATCTGACAAAAAAAATACATGAAAAAAAATTGGGATGGAATTTTATAATGGAATTATAAATGTCCTAAAGACATATTTGATGTAATCTTCAGTTTAAAACTTTTAATAGCAGCCACACTACTCTTAGATCAGCTGACTAATTCATCCATGCTTTTCCAAGAAAAGTAATGACTTCTACATGCTTTCATTCACATCAGTTAATTCTTTGCAGCAACTGCATGTGAACAACCATAGAATCTTATATTGGAAGGGGCCTACAAGGTCATCTAGTCCAACCCCCTGCCTGTTGCAGGAAATCCTTCTAGAGCATTTCCAGCAGGTGCCTGTCAAGCCCCTGCTTCAAGGTTTCCAGTGAGGGAGAATCTACCACCAGCACCCAGCAATCTGTTCCACTGTCAAACCGCCCTTATCATCAAGAAATTCATCCTGATGTCCAACCAGATGTTCTTCTCTTGCAATTTGTACCCATAACATTCATGCATAACACTTAAGAGCATTAATATTGGTACGATTGGCTGTAAAGTTGCACTCTAGCAATGAAAAGCCATCCATCACATGGGTTCATATTGTGCAATGGATTTTTAAGAAAGGAACTACCGAGAGTTACAGCCCAATCCTAAGGTGCCCCGGCCCCCAAAGGAGCAGCGGTGCCAAAACAGCTACCGCTGCACCCAGTGGGCGCCACACAGCCACTGGAGGCACCTCGGGAGAAGGGGACGTTTGTTCCCATCCCCCGGGTAAGGGCGTTGGCCCAGGAAAGGGCCTCCTCAGTTCTGCGCCTGCTATTTTGCTGCCGGCGCTAGGCCTGATAGGATCAAGTCCCCAGTTGACTAAACAGGGCCAAAACGTTTATCCTACGATGTTGAAAGTGCTTGAGTTGCACTTGGAAGGTGTGTAATCTAGAACGATGACTTAGGAAGATAAGAAAGGAAGTAAGTCATTACCGCCTGTTGCACAATCTGGAATCTGGATTCCCCCAGGTAAGAGTGCCACTGGATTCCCCACAACAGGCCTCCTCAGGCCTGCACCGGCTATTTTGCTGACACAGATTTGAGAACCTCCATGTTGGGCTGGGGCCCAACACAGAGGATAGGATCTGGCGGTGGGCCACTACTGGTGCCACCCCCACTCCGACCCTCCCCTGCCCAGTTCCACCCCCCCACATCCTCCCCCTACCCCTGTACACTGCCAGCTGTCCTTCTGGTGCCAGGGCCACATGCCTAGCATGTGCAGACCCAGTGATGGGGAGAAGCCCTCACTGCCAGCACCAGAAGTGCCTTGCGGCCCTTTTACCATACTGGCGCTCACAGTAAGGGCTTACCCACATGCACTAGGCCCAATAGGAACGGGCCCCCAGTTTATCCTACGATGTGGGAAGTGCTTGTGTTGTATTTGGAAGGTGTGTATTCTGTAAGGATGACACAGGAAGATAAGATAGGAAATCGGTCATTGTGTTTAGGGTGCAGTCAGCCCAGGTTTCGAGTTCCTCTGATTTCAGCTGGAGGAATTTAGGACAAGATTATCTCTACCACTGCAACAATTGGACTTAGAAGTACTTAACCTTTGGCGGAAGCATGTCATCTGAGATAATGGCTCCTCGCATCTTTCAGTCATGTGTAGGATAACCACTGGAAAATGTTCAAATGCCACTTTGCTATTTAGCAAATGCACATATTATTATTATTATTATTATTATTATTATTATTATTATTATTATTA
>JAJKFI010000007.1:25634436-25667898 GCA_029204185.1 Lerista edwardsae
TACAATATAAAAATACAATATAAAAGTTAACATTAAAAAGCAATTTAAAAACAATACTAAAACAATACAATAAAACAAAATTAAAACAAAACAATACAATTTAAAAACAACAAGCCCAGTGGATCATAAAATAAAATATAAAAATGTAACAAACCAGCCAGCCAGCCAGCCAGCCTGCCTGTCAACAGTTAAAAGCTTTTTGGAATAAAAAGGTCTTCAGCCCCCGCCGAAATGTTAACAAAGAGGGAGCAGTTCTCAATTCTAAGGGGAGGGTGTTCCAGAGTTGGGGGGCCACCACCGAGAAGGCCCTCTTCCTGGACGCCACCCCTCTCACTTCTCCTGGTGGCGGCAGAGTCAAAAGGGACGCCGCCCCCAGATGATCTAAGAGTACGGCTTGGATTATATGGAAGGAGGCGGTCCCTCAAATACCCTGGACCCGAGCCGTAAAGGGCTTTAAAAGTCAAAACTAGCACCTTGAATTGGGCCCGGAACAGAACCGGCAGCCAGTGTAGTCGCCGAAGCAGCGGCTCGACAGAGTCAAACCGATGTGCCCCAGCAACCACCCACTTGGTGAGCTAGAAAGCAACCAATATTATTTTGTCAAGAGGTACAAGCAATCTTACTTCACTTCTGGGCCTCATCCCTAGTCCAGGGAGAGTGATAAATTCTCCTTAACACCAGACAAGACAGCTGCTTGTCAAGTGGCTAGATGCACACTGTGATACCTTGTGATAAGAATGCACACTTGGTAAACTTCTATCTGTATTCACCTTTCTGATGTCAGAACAGCTGGCAATGAGTGTGACAAACACAAATAGAAGATTTCCTTCAAGTGCTTTGTCAGCTGCATGTTTTATGGCCCAATCCTATCCACAGTTTGCCAGAGCACATTGTCTGGTGGGATAATGTGCTTTCTGGCTGTGGCAAATGGGACACACTGGAGACTGTGGCTTTGCCACCACTGAAAACAGTGAATGGCCAGGTGTGTGCAGTAACAAACCAGGGGTGCCTACTGCTGCAGGGAAGGCTACATAGGGGATGGGAGGGTAGAATTGGGGGAAGAGTGGGAGGAATGGGGAGATGATGGGGCAGGGAGGAAGGCAGATTGTGCCTGGGGACAGGGAAGGTTTGCTGGCAGCAGATTCGGCGGCAGCAGTGCCTGTCAAATCTTAACCCCCTTCCTGGGCCAATTGGCCTTCACGGGTCCATGCCAGTGGCGTTATTCACCCATTACGCTGGGCGGGACTTACCTTTGAGTGGCAGTCCGCCCATTGCATCACGCCGCGTTCTGCCACTTTCCCGCCCGCCCCGGCGAGCATTTGTTCCCTTACCTCAGGGATGCATTGCGGCTGCATGAGCACTGGAAAGTTGGATAGGGTCGGGCCCAAAATATTACATATATTTGCTTTGTCATTGTCAGTCTCTCATATTAGACTTTGGAGAATCCAGATTTAGGGCACAATCCTAAACAGCGCCAGACTGGCAAGGCCAACGGACCAGCACCATATTGGATGCTGTTTAGGAGAGGCTGGAGCTTCTCCACGGCAAGGGAGCAGGCGCTAAAGAGCGGGCACAGATCCGAGGAGACCACGCGGCCCCAATTCGGGGCTGCGTGGCCTTGCTGACAGGCTTAGGTTGTGGCCGTACGGCCACCTCCCAAGCCCGCCCAGGTCCTGCCCAAGTCCCGCCTCTCGCTTCCCCCCTCCCACCAATCCCCCTCCCACTACGGGACAGAGAATTCCTCACACCGGCCGGGTTCGGACGACACGAGGGAAGCACTGTGCGGGTGCAACAGCACCGAAGCAACAGCACTGTTGCTTTAGCACCAAAGCGGGGGTGCTGCTAGGTGCTCCCGCATCGGTGCTAATGGCGGAGCACCGACGCAACAACGTTGTGTCAGCGCTCCACCCCCTCTAGGATTGCGCTGTTATAGGATTGCGCGGAACATCTGTAGAGCGTGGGGTGGTGCCCACCATGGACCCTGTCAGAGGGGTGGGTACTTGGACGAAGGGGAAAGCACCAGAGTGGAGTTTGGCCTGCCCACCGTCCCCAGCTCCAAATTCAGGTCCAAAATGGCGCACTTCCAGGCACTGGGGATGTGGGGGGGCACACGCAGGGGGCAGGGCAGTAGCACTAGGGGCACAGTGATGCAGGGAGAAATGCCACCTTGCCCCCCGCCCTGCCAGAGTCTGTTAAGGCTGAAGAGATGTCACCCTATCATGTCTACATTAATCAGTAAATGTAGACATTTATCAATATTGGAACTAGTTAGGATATAGGAGTCTCACTTCTGCAATATTCCGCATGGAGGAAGCTATGAAGTTATGGAGTTCTACAGAATTCTTTATACTTTGTCAGGCAATTTTTCCTGAACAGTCAACAAGTAAGCACTGTGAATAAAAGCACTTACTATAGATTTGCACCCATGTCGAGCCATGTGCTTTTATATACACGTAGTGTGAATGTGTGGAGCCTCCTTTTGATATCAGCAGAAAAAGCCAAATAGCACAAACAAAGGAATGGGCTTGTGAATTCCTACCTTCCATTCAGATGAAAGCCGTTCATGTTTGATTGAGATGTAATACAGATTGAGATCCGAAAAGATGGTTTTGAAGATCTTCAAATCCAGTGCTTGAGGCCACTGCTGTGTTACTTGGGGGAAGGGGAATCAATTCTCCTTTCCCCAGGTTGTGCTGCAACCAGCCCCAACCCTATTCCAATTGGCTGCCCATTCCAGCTTGGAGGTAGGATTGCACCCCCAATTTCCCTCCAATGTTGAGAAACACTGCTGGTAACTAATTCTGGTAGAAGGCTATATGTGGAGGTAAAGGTAAAGGTTTCCCCCCGACCGAGTGGTCTAGTCGTGACCGACTGTAGGGGGCGGTGCTCATCTCCGTTTCTAAGCCGAAGAGCAGGCGTTTGTCCGAGGATGTCACGTGGCTGGCATGACTATACGCCAGCGCACGGAACACCGTTACCTTTCCCCTGAAGTGGTCCCTATTTATCTACTCGCATTTTTAGGTGTTTTCGAACCTAAAAGCATTTTTAGGTTGGCAGGAGCTGGGACAAGCAACAGGAGCTCACTCCGTCACGCAGTCTTGAACTCCCAACCTTCTGGTCAGCAAGTTCAGCAACAGTGGTTTAACCCGCAGCGCCATCACATCCCATATGTGGAGACACCTTTATTAATACGACTTCCACAGTTGGGTGGCTAATTCCAGACAGACCATGGAAGTCATTAATGAGAAACTTTGGGGGCAAAGTTGCACAGAATACTGTTACAATATTGTTGTAATAGTCAACTGTTCTCATAGTTGCGTTTCATTTGAAAAGACACGTTTATCCCAAGCTCATTACCATTTCAGTTTTTCAAAGCCCATTTCTGGATTGTTGGGTTTATTTAAATTTTGAATAATTCAGAAACAGATCGGAATGGAACATGGATGACTGATTATTCCTTCTGCATTTTGATATTCTGAAACTGAAATTCTCCTGATGCAAAACTTGATAGGAGCGTTTGAATGTGCCATGGCAACATGAGTTGCAGGGAGTATAGTAATTCACACAGCCAGCCGGGCGTATTGAGGTTGTGGATTAATAGGGTCTGAGCATCGATTGGCACATGGTTGGAGCAGTTATGCAGCTGCCTCCTCACACGCTTATATAATGACTGTTCAGCACACCACTGCTCAACCCAGTTTGGGCAGCTGTAGCAGCGCTGTGGTGAATGTGGGTTGAATTGCAAGCTGAGTATGCAAGCGAAACAATCATTTCACCATGTGCAAAACTCTTAAGTAGATATCCTTAACGAATCTATGACACATCAAATTCATGTTGTAGATGGCCTTTGGCTCATTTTTTTTAAGGTCATCAGGCATCAGCGCACATTTTTTTTTCTCTGCATTGCAAACTGATTGACACAGCTACTGTTTTGGAAAGCAGGCAAGATGATATTTAGTACGTCCATTTTTAATGGTGAAAGATCATGAAAGCTTTCAAGCTGTGAGGTGGGATCCCTTTATACGTAGAACAGAACCCCAACTTATTCAGAACTAGTACAAACTGTAAAATTACATACCAATATGATAGCTTATCTAGATTCACGGTGGTGTTGGCCATTACAAGAGCAGACTGCAGACAGCACTGAACGTTCAGTGCTATGGTAAATTTTAAAGTTCAGGACCTTCTCATGGTACAAACCCCAGAGGCAGATCTAAGGGAGAGCAAAGCTCTAAGTGTTGCAAGAAGCCTCACCTTGCAGTGGAAATCACTCCTCTCCTGCACCGTTTTAGCCAATCCTCACAGGGAAAAGCAAAACTTGGGCTCCAGAGCCCAGGTCTACCCATTGGGACCAGCCGCGAGTAGACCTGGGCTCCGTCGGAGGGAACCCAGGTCTACCCGCGGCCATTTCTAATGGGTAGACCTATGCTCCCTTGAGGGGAGCCCAGATCTACCCGCAGCTGTTTCTAATGGGTAGACCTGGGCTCCCTCGAGGGGAGCCCAGATCTACCCACAGCCTTTTCTAATGGATAGACCTGGGCTCCCTCAAGGGGAGCACAGGTCTACCCGTGGCTGGTCCCAATGGGTAGACCTGGGCTCCCATGGGGGCACACTTCTACTGGGTGCCCCGGGTGCCATTTTGACTAGGTTCACCCCTGAGCACTGGGGTAAGGGCAGTGCAGCTCTGAGGGTAAACATTCCCTTACCTTGAGGAGGAATCTGTGACTACTATTCCAGGGCAGAATGCAAAACATGCTCCATTGGCCCAGCTATGTCTATACTGGAAGGTTGGTTAGGGTTGAGCCCTTAAAGATCCAGCTCATTTCATTCCAAACTCTTCAAGTGGGTTGTAATAGGTTTAAAACAAATATATAAAAATTGAAAAACTGGATTAAAAATATATACAAGTAAAACATATACAAGTGCGTCAACTTCCCCCGTATCTGTGGGTTATAAGTTCCAAGACTTAATGCAGATACCCAAAACCACAGATAGTAGCGCACCTCATACATAAATCATTTTCACACTTTGCGGCCATTAGAAAGCAAAATTAATGGTCATTTTCACAACCGTTTTTACCACAACACTGCAGTAACTACAAATGTGGACAGCAAGAATGCTAGAGGCTAACTGGTCATGTGTAAAGTGGGCCCACATGGGGACAGAAATAAGTCCTGAGTGAGACAAGGCAGAAAGGTGAATCATTAGAATGGCGCACAATTTGAATTTTCTGAACTTTTCCATTTATTATTTTTGGGCTGAGGTAAACCACGTAAACTTTTGCAATGTAGAACATTACCTTGTCCCAGTGGTGGGATTCAAATAAATTAACAACCGGTTCTATGTCCTCCAGGGTGGCCGCTGCCTTTCTTCCCTCTCCCAACCTAAAATTAACAACCGCTTCTGCAGAACTGCTGAGAACTGGCTGGATTTCACCACTGCCTTGTCCCCCTCTTGTTACTTCTCCTGCCTATTGCTGGTGCAGCTAATGAAAGCGTAGCCCAGGGCAGAGGGCAAAATGACAGAACCAGGGGGCATCCGCTAAAACTGAGGGTTAGGAGAGTTAAAACAGATAAAAGGAAGTACTTTTTTACCCAGCGGGTGGTTAGTCTGTGGAACTCTTTGCCACAGGAGGTGGTGATGGCATCTGGTCTGGATGCCTTTAAGAGGGGATTGGATGGATTTCTGGAAGAAAAGTCCATCATGGGCTATAGGCCATGATGGATTGTGCAACCTCCTTACAAAGGTGGTGGGCTACTGGTACCGGGTGCAAGGGAGTGGCAACAGGATGCAAGCATCTTGTTGTCTCATGCCTCCCTGGGGCACCTGGTGGGGCCGCTGTGTGATACAGGAAGCTGGACTAGATGGGCCTTTGGCCTGATCCAGCAGGGCTCTTCTTATAGTAGTGCTACCAGATAACTTCACTTTAAAAAAAAAAAAACCACAACTAAAAGAAGGGGGCAGTGTTTGGAGTGATCGCTAAATAACAGGCGCAGAGCCGAGGAGCCAGCACGGCCTGAATTGGGGACATTCCGCTTGGGGATGGAGACTTGGATGCGGCCTAATGGCGTGCCTAATGGCCCGCCCACCCAAGTGCAGCTTGCACCGGAGTAGTGCTACTGTGCCTCTGCCTGGCGCCATTGGGCCAGCTCTGCCTGGCGCCATTGCAATATCTTCATTCTGTCATAAGCTATGGCCAAAAAACCCCAAGAAAATGAAAATACAAACGTGATGTCACTTCCTGTTGTGACATCACTTCCGGCGCATCATTTTGCCATCTGCACAGGGCTACACTTTCATTAGCTACACCAGTGTGTGTGAGACTTAGAACAGAAGGGACTACAAGGGGCTACAGAAGGGGCTACAGTCACTTCTGCTGTCTGGTACCCCAACGGGCTATTTGCCTGAAAGTGGCTTCCTGGCATTCGTATCTGTGATGATTGGCTGGGAAGATACGCGGTGCAGAATGGACACCACCACCACGCAGGGGTGAAGTTTTTCAGACAACCTGACCTGGGCCAGAGTTTGGCACCTGCTGCCTTAGTGCAAAGATGCCAGCTGAATGCCTAAGTGCGAACCAACCCCCGGCCTTCCCTTAACAATCAATACGGAAGAATTGAAGCCAGGGGGCGGGCTTAGCGGCCATGTTGTTAAGTGCAAAACATTGCTCATTCCAAGCATTTCAGATTGGTTTGCGCGTGATGATTAGGACTGAATCGTTTACTCCTGAAGTAAAAACTCACGAAAATAACAACATGTGATTGTGGAGATACATCATTGGTAACCTTATTATGAGTTAATATGCAATTCCAAGGTTTAATTCCGCGTAATTATATTACTGAACATACCTGACGAAATGCTGTCTATTTAAACTCAGATTGCACTGTTTTGACAGACTTATTTTTTTGAAATCTACACAAGCAGAAATAAAACGGCCATGCCCCATTAAAAAAAATGTCAGTTAATGTTCAGAATTTCGAAAATATTACCGGTCGTTTTATTGAGCCGATGTAATGTGAATACATGAATCTTTCCGTGGAAATTAAATCCCATTTTTCATTCAGCGATTCGCACACCCATATGCAGAACACACAGGCATGCTTAAAGACGTTGAAATTAACTTTTACACGCGTGCCGTGCGAGCGAGAGAGCCCCTCCGGCGGCAATCCTCGTCGTTCGCGGCGCTGATCTGAGTCAGCCATATTGTTCAGTCCAGGCTTCAAGAATGTGACATCATGGCTTCTCCAGTCATTCAACCTTCTTGGTGCGAACGCACAGGTCCTCATCCACAGAGCGCTAACAGGAAGTTCCACAAGTATAAACCATTCCCTTCAGTGCTAAATCTCACTAGCCAATGAGCTGTAGAAGGACTGAAGTTTTAGTGTCAATCACTGGGACAAGATCACGGGCAAAATATTCTAAGAATGTGTCATAAGAGGGCGTTTCTCCAGCCTTTCTGCAACTCGATAGTGGTCCAAATGGATTTCTTCCTCACAGACATCTGCAGGATAGAGTAGAGTATTCAGCTGCGTTGAATCATCTTCTTCCTTGGTATGCAATAAACACATTCCTTTGTGCTTGAATAAATACACATCATAAGCAACTCTTCCCAATTTGCATGTTATAGAAACCACAGAAACCATAAGAAGGTCATGAAAATATGGATACGTTTCTCCTTATGAGGAACATCGGCAAGCAACAGTGTCATTTAACATGCAATATACCTCTTCAGAGGTGGGTGGACAGTTGTAGTTAGAATGGAGATTGTCTCCGGATTGGGGGCTTGCCTGGCTTATGACCTAAGTGTACAAGCTGCTGTTTTGGGTGTGAAAATCCCACCAGTGGCGCAAAGGCATAATTTAGGCAGCTCTCATACAAACCCTGATACCAGCACAATATCAAGAATTGGGGTCATTATGGCCCCAGCATATCCTTGCATTCTTGCTTTGGTGTAAATATGCCATGCAGCAGGTAGCAGCTTAGGAAGCAGAAGTATTTTTCATAAGCGGGGTATATGAGGTATTTCTCATAAGCGGAAGTACGCAGCCATGCGTTGGATTTCAAATGGTGTCACAAGTTGTGGGGAGCCAGGGCACTGCCACAGTCAAAGCAGATGAATGAAACTGGACTTTTAAGCTGGTTTTCATGCACATGTTAATTATTCCTCCAGCATGCAATTATCAGGAGGCGGCTTGTTTGTCTGAAGGCCTTCCTGAGGCATCTGGTGGGCCACTGTGAGATACAGGAAGCTGGCCTAGATGGGCCTATTGTGTGATCCATTGGGCCTCATATTCTTAGGTAAGGTCACACCTAATCTTGATTAGCCACCAGTGTGTTTACCTCAGAATTTACCTCAGAATGTGAGGTGCAAGAGAATGGCAACAGAATGCAGGCAGCCTGTTGCCTTGTGTGCTCCCTGAGGCATCTGGTGGGCCACTGTGAGATACAGGAAGCTGGACTAGATGGGCCTTGGCCTGATCCAGTGGGGCTCATCCTTAATGACCAACACCAAAGATGGATTTTGAGCAGAAAAATGACCAGGTTGGAAATGGTTAAGCGGCCCCTCCCTCATACTCACTGCTTCCAGGGCTATTTTGCCAAGTGAGGAGGAAGGGATTGATGCATGCAACTGTGTGTCATGTCTAGTTTGGCCCTGAGCTGGTTGATCGAAAGCAGAAAAGTTTGGACTTCAGTGCAGCACCTTCCCATATTGCTGGGTGCCATGAGAACTAGACTTTTCAGCCTGTTCCGGAGGTTTCAGAGGCAGGTTGGCAACACTTGTGCAATTATGTGCACCAGATGATCGCACTGAAAGCAGATGTTCATGGGATGTGAACTAAATAGCTGAGTTTCTTGCAATATCTGAGGTTTGACAAATGGCCTTTTAGACATTATTTCAGAGCTTGTAAAGCGTTTAAATGGAAAGAAACTGGCATGCCGGACTAGCCTGTCTTCAGAATACAGAAAGCATCACATAGTTCAGAAGTGAGCCAGGCAGCTAAATTGTCAGTCAAAAAATGTACGTATTTGGCATTCTTAGGTAAGCTCTTATTTCATGCTCTTAGCCCTATGGCTGGCTGTAGACATTGGGGCCTCTGAGCTGGGGAATCAAGTGGTGTTCCGCTTACTAAGTGGGTCAGTGTTTCTCAAAACTGTGGGTCATGACCAGTGGTGTCATTCAAATGATTTATATTAGGAACAGGAACTCACTTTTGATTGGCACTTGTCGGGAACCCGGAACCAGCCACGGAGCCTGTTAGGATCCGTTCTGGTCCGTTCCCCCTGAATGACATCACTGCCTTTAACCCTCTGAGTGCTGGCCAACCAAGAAGAAAAGCTCTTTGCAGAGGAATTGGGAGGGGGGGAGGGAGAGTGAAGTGGCCGGAGTCAGCCCTAATTTTAACTAGTAGAACTGAGTTCCCCCGCGTTCCCCCTGCATGACATCACTGGTCATGACCCATTTGGTGGGTTGCGACCTGAAGTCAGGTGGCTTGCGGAAAGCTGGAAGCAGCCATCTTGGAAGCTGCACTTACTCTTGCTGTATTCCTTTTGTGAGTGTTCTGAATAACACTGCATTTTGGTGCTTAAGGTATTTTCCAGAAAAAGAGACTACTTTTCCAATTGGAAATAATACTGTGGCTGAGTTTGCTGACTCTCTAACACCTGTATCATCTACCTAGTGCATGATTCTTAAAGCATTTAAAATTAATTATTTTTAATTAATTAAATAGCATTTTAATTAGCACTTTAAAGCATTTAAAATTAATAAAAATGAGAACTTGGAATGAGAATGTAGAATAAAAATACATAACAAAGCAGTTTGCTATTTTAATCAAGAAATGTTGGGGAAAATATCACCCCCCCAAAACACAACACCCCTACCTATGCCAGACCATGAATGTTTTGTACCTGCTGCACAGGTATGTGAGTAATTGGCACAGGTTGTGCAGATGGCTACACAACCTTCAGAGATCATGCAAATCCAAAAGGGATGCACAAGATTGGGGCAGGAAGGGGGATCTGTGGGTGGCAAATTGACATCGCTGGAGAAGTGACCATAATAAGATATGCTTGTCCATTAAGGGGTACAAGTTGTTTCCATGCTGTCTGTCACGGTAGCATGCTGGCTACCTGGTTTATGCAAATGTAGATTGATGGCATGCCACTCTCCATAAAATGCAGAAAACCCCGGATTTTATTTTTGTCTCCTGGAAGGTGTTGCTTTCAGAAATAAATAGTAAATTGTGCTCTGTTCCTCTTTACAATCATGTACCGCATCTTTCTTTTCACTCTTTGACCTCCTAATTTCATTGGGCATTTCAAGATGTGCTGGACTTGTTTAAAAAAAGGCACATTTATTTTTCCAGAGAAAGACCTTTGGAACCATTGCTTGTAAATAATAGAATATATTTTCCATATTATTGCAACGTATTTTTATACATTATCTAGCTTCAAATGTGTACATTTCTGTATGCAAATTCCTGTGCCTGCATACCTGTTTTGCTAATCCTGATGCAGTGGAAACTTTGCAATAATTTTATTTCTTTGAAATAAGGAAACATATATTTTGACCCTGTGGAGGAACGAAAAATACTTACCGATATAAATTTACAGATACTTTAATAATTACTGGTTGATCTACTTTTCTTTTCAAATGGTGCAAACCTATCCCTTGTGACACACGTTGACCTCAAGCCAATGCAATCAATGTTGTCACATTGGGCCCCACACTTTGGGAGGGCCTCGCACCAGCATAGTGAGCGTATCACCTACTGCTGCAGCTGACGTCTCTATGGGCGGTAAGCAGTGGTGTCATTCAAATGATTTAGGAACAGGAACTCACTTTTGATTGGCACTTGTCGGGAACCCGGAACCAGCCACGGAGCCCGTTAGGATCCGGAACGCCCGTTCTGGTCCGTTCCCCCCATAGAGATAGAATTCACTAGAGACAGCATGCCTGTTGATTTAATAGGAGCCCAGTGAAGCCACCTCGAGTAGACAAAAATGGCTGACTCAGATCATCGCCGTGAAGGAGGATACTCAAAACAATCCTGATTCCAAGCATTTCAGATTGCTTTGCTCGTACTGTTTAGGACTGAATAAAAATAAAAACTTACGAAAATAAGTTAAATAGAAGGTGGCGCGCGCCAGACGCACGGACTTCAAAATGTGAACGCGCATATGCGTTCCTCACAGAGGGGGGAGGGGCGGGGAATAGAAACATTATTTGTAACCTTATTACCCGTATGCAGAACACGCAGGCATGATTAAAAAGGTTGATATTAACGTTTATACTTGCAGGGAGATTTTTATTTGTGAATTTGCGGCAATCCTCCCTCACGGCGATGATCTGAGTCAGCCATTTTTGTCTACTCGAGGTGGCTTCAAGATAATGACGTCATGCCGTCTCTAGTGAATTCTATCTCTATGGTTCCCCCTGAATGACATCACTGGCGGTAAGTCAGTGGGGCAAGCACAACAGCTTTGCCTTGGGCCCTCCCATCTGACCCTGCCTCCAAACAGCCCAAAATGGGCCTCCTGGAAGCAGTTGGTTGTGATGTCATCACCAGGTGCCATACTTTGTGTGCGGCACCACAAGCACTCTTCTGGTGAATGGGGGCCCCATGGGGAGGATAAGGGGCCCCATGCGAATGCCCCACATGGGGCCCATTGCTCCTTGAGCCAGCCCTTGTGACACACATTCCTGTTGTTGTAGCTTTCTAATTTAATAGCTCGGCTGTTCAGCATTACATCTTTCAAAATGTGTAATTATAATTGCTGTTCTATCAAATCTTCATAAATTAAAAATCAAATAGAAATTTTAACGTGCCATTGTGTATATTTGTTGTCTTCAGCCATGCCACTTTTATCGACGTGGTTGATTATATGCATTTGCTGGTGCGCACTCTTAAAAAAAAAATGTTGAGGCACGTCAAGCGTATTTACTGAATGTCTTTATGAACGATTTTCTCAAGCCCTTATGAGAACTTGGCAATTACGTACAAATTGATAAAATAAAAATAAGGCTTTGCTTCTTATCTTAAGATGTGGATAACACTATTTGAAATCTTACCATACATGAAACAACTCTGAAAATTGGAATTGGCCCGTTGGCCTGAAAGAGGAAGAGCATAAGTCTGATGCAATCAGCATTTTTTTTTTTAAGCACAAATCTTACAGCCTGCTAACTCAGGGCGCAGTCCTAAACTGACTTAGGCCTGAATAAACTAAGCTAGCAAAGTTTGGACAGCACAAGTGACACCGTAAAGTATGTTTGGACCACTCTGGGAGTCAGAGAGGCCAGCACACAGATGTGCACAATCCTCCCTGACTCCGAGAGTAGTCCAAACACACTTTGCGGTGGCCCTTGTGCTGGCCAAACTTTGCTGGCTTAGTTTATGCCAGCCTAACTTCAGTTTAGGTTAGGCTCTCAGTCCATTTATGTTCAGTGTAACTTTTATTAACTGTTTTCCTTTAGATGGAATTAACAGGCCTGAATAAAACAATTTTGGCTGTGGTCAAAATTATACTTTACTACAGAAACACCCAGTGTTAATAACAAAGATTGTTTGGGCATTTTTTTTAAAGATCTACATCATATGTTTAAAAATCTTGGCAATTATTCAATTATCTAACATATATGGAGAGTTATTTTGAGGTAGATTCTATAAGTTTGATTCTCACATACCTGCTGAGCTACATGCTATTACACATCAGGGAGTAAGCTTAATTAAACTCAATATAATTTACATCTAAGAGGGACGTGGTAGTGCAGCGGGTTAAACCGCTGCTGCTGGGCTTTCCGACCGCAAGGTTGGGCATTCAAGACTGCGTGACGGAGTGAGCTCCCGTTGCTTGTCCCAGCTCCTGCCAACCTAGCAGGTCGAAAGCACCTAAATGCAAGTAGATAAATAGGGACCTCTTCAATGGGAAGGTAACGGCATTACATGCGCTACGGCGTAGAGTTATGCCGACCACATGACCACAGAAGCTTGTCCTCGGACAAAAACGCCAGCTCTACAGGCTTTGAAACGGAGATGAGCACCACCCCCTACAGTCGGTCACGACTAGACCATTTGGTCGTGGGGAAACCTTTACCTTTTTAATTTACATCTGAGTAGATAGTTAAAAAAAAAAACGAGACATGGTGGCGCTGCGGGTCAAACCACTGCTGCTGGGCTTTCTGACCAGAAGGTTAGGAGTTCGAGACCACGTGATGGAATGAGCTCCCATTGCTTGTCCCAGCTCCTGCCAGTTCGAACCTACACATTAAAAACCTAGCAGTTCGAAAACACATTAAAAATGCAAGTAGATAAATAGGGACCACTTCGGTGGGTAGGTAACGACGTTCCATGCACTACAGCGTATAGTCATGCCGGCCACATGACCATGGAAGCTTCTCCTTGGACAAACGCTGGCTCTACAGACTTAGAAACAGAGATGAGCTCTACCGTCTACAGTCGGTCATGACTAGACCATTCGGTTGTGGGGAAACCTTTACCTTTTAGATAGTGGTAGGCTTGCACTACTAGTCCCTTAGGCACAATCCTAACCTGGAGTTAGGTCGGGACAGTTAAGCCAGCAAAGTTTGGCCAGCACAAGGGACACCGTAAAGCACGTTTGGACCACTCTCAGAGTCAGGGAGGATGGTGCATGTCTGTGTGCTGGCCTCTCTGCCCCTGAGAGTGGTTCAAACATATTTTATAGTGACCCTCGTGCTAGCCAAAGTTGGCTGGGCTAAATGTGCTGGACTAACTCCAGGTTAGGATTGCGCTCTGAATCTCATTGAATTTGCTCCCAAATTTCTATGTGATTGCAGCCTTTCTCCATGAGCCAAATGCCACAGGATTACAGAACATGCCTTGGCACATGGAATATCTCCGCAATAAGTCATCAAACGTTTTGTGGAAAGAAAGTAGCACGTGGTAAAAGCTACAGTTATGTTGAATAAGATTGCCTTTTGTTGAACATAGCTCTGTGTGTGTGTGTGTGTGTGTGTGTGTGTGTGTGTGTGTGTGCATGCGTCCGTGCGTCCGTGTGTGTGTGTGTGTGTGTGTGTGTGTGTGTGTGTGTGTATTCCAAAAAAGAGTCTACTCCAGTTTGTCCAGCCTGATGATCTTACGGTATTAGTTAGCAAAGTGCTTCCCTGTTCCCAGTGCTTTGTTGTCACGGTGTGTGTTTGCGGAAGAGTGAATGTGCGGTTCACGCCTTAACCTTGTCAAGTTCTGACCTCGCCAGCTCAGGCTGACACCATACAAATGTGAAAGGAAAGGCCACAGCCAAAATTAATCATCAACATTAACCAAAAAATATTACTGTTGACCCCGCCAAATGGCAGAACCTCTAGGAATAACATCCTGCTTCTTAAGAAAATAACATCCTTCTCCAACTGAGAAGAGCAGACGGACCGCTGACCTTTCGCCTCAGGGAGCAACGTCCAATTTGAACGGGAAGAGTCAGAAACACGCTGGGTTTCAAGTGACTGATGCCCAGCCCCAAACGTGTCCACATTTAAACTTCAATTGCACTTCCTTCCAAGGTCAGCCGTCCTTGGTCATGGCGAACCCCATCTTCATGGGAGCCCCAAGTAATGCTGGACTCGGTAGGGATGTTGGAGGGCGCTGTGCAAATCAAACACACAATATGACTCCAGCTTCAAGGAACTGCAAAGATAGACAGGCAGGTAGGTAGGTAAAAAAGGTAAAGGTTTCCCCACGACCGAATGGTCTAGTCGTGACCGACTGCAGGGGGCGGTGCTCATCTCCGTTTCTAAGCCGAAGAGCCGGTGTTTGTCCGAGGACAAGCTTCCGTGGTCATGTGGCCGGCATGACTATACGCCGTAGCGCACGGAACGCCGTTACCTTCCCACCTATTTATCTACTCGCATTTTTACATGCTTTCGACCTGCTAGGTTGGCCGGAGCTGGGACAGGAGCTCACTCCGTTGCGCAGTCTCAAACCGTCAGCCTTCTAGTCAGGAACCTTCCCATCAGCAAGCTTGCAGCTTAGCAGTTTAACTCACTGTGCCACCACGTTCCACAAGGTAGGTAGGTAGGTAGGTAGGTAGGTAGGTAGGTAGGTAGGTAGACCTTAAACTTCAGATCTGACTACTCTTCTGTAGTTCAGAAGACAACAGATGTGTAGATTTCTATGCTTTCAATAGTAATGTAGCAAACAGAGTTTCTTTCACTTTGTTTCATCCATGGTGGCACATCCACCATTGTGCTTTCATGGCTAAAGTAACAGAGCCATCCAAGCTCACCGCTGAGCCAGGGCAAATCCCTTGCGCTGGCTCACAAGTGTCGCAAACCTGCGATAAAGCACATTCATGGCTACTGGAGAGCTGTGTGGAATCTCAGGTAGAGATGCTGTGGATAGCAATTGCAAAAGTCCAAAGAAGAAATTGCAAAAGGCAGTAAGTAAAGGGGAATAGATGTTAGTGTTGTCTGCATTTTTTGGGGCGGGGAGATATCTGCGATTCCAACTGACAGACCCCTCCTAAGTCAATCCTTAGCATCCACTGGTGGGATGGATGCATGCATTGAGTAAAATGCAAAATGCCCAATTATTGTACAGCTCCCAATTGGGGCCTTTTCCAAATATTGCAACACTGGAACGGGTGCGATCTAAATTTTTGAGGGCAGCACTAGGATCCCCCAGGGATGTCTCCAACATAAAATTAAGATTGGAAACTGGTCAGATTAAAATTGAAGCCAAGGTATGGTTGCTATTTTCATGTACTGGCTCAGACTGCTTTTACTCCCAGTTGGTCTTGCACCATTGATCTTGCAAGACAACTTTAAGTCCAACTGGGCTCAGATACTGTAATTGAACAGAAGATAGCTTCTTTGAGCCTTCCCATGCTGACTCTATTAAATATGGGCTTGGAACAGGCAAAGGAACTTATCAAGCAGCATATTGTAGACATTGAGAGCTCAATCCTACCCTGGAGTTAGGCTGGCGCAGTTAGACCAGCAAAGTTTGGCCAGCACAAGAGGCACTGTAAAGTATGTTTAGACCAGTCTTGGAGGCAGAGAGGCCAGCACACAGACGTGCGCCATCCTCCCTTGTGCTAGCCAAACTTTGCTGGCTTAGTTTATGCCTGCCTAACTCCAGTTTAGGATTGCGCTCTTAATGGACTTCCCTCAGTAGTGTTGGAGGGATGGTATAAAAAGTGGGTAGAGCACTTTTGCCCTTATGGCATGGAACAGAGAGAAACCACAGAACATGTTTTGTTGTGGTGTATATATTTTAGGGCAGTGTTATTCAAACTATGGGTCAGGACCCACTTGGTAGGTCGCAACCTGATGTCAGGTGGGTCGTGGAAAGCTGGGAGCAGCCATCTTGGAAACTGCAGTCCTTACTCTTGCTATATTCCTTTTATGAGTATTAACTTTGAATTTTCAAGTCAGGTTGTTTTGTTTTTAATTGTTTTTAGTTCCGTGCTTTCACATATTTTGTCCTAATTTTGCTTTCTGTCGAAGATGTTTCATGGTTGTGCATTTGCTTCGGTCCAAGAATGCCAGTTCGCATTCTAGGACAAATGCATTCTATTGTCATGTGATTACGTTACATTGACAGCACTTTCTACTTGATGATGGCACTTCCGGCTATGACATCACTTCCAAGTTAATGACATCACTTCTGGTGCGTCCCAACATGAGTGCGATTCCAAAAAGTGGGTCCCAGTCTAAAAAGTTTGAGGATGACTGTTATAGGGATATACCTGCTGCACTTATTTCCCCATTGAATAACCAACTCCTGGGCTGTACAGGACAATGATATACTGTATATACATATTATTATCTGATTCCAACCCGATATTCATATATAGTGCCACCAAATTTTTTGCAGCCACAATGGATATTTGAAGAAGGAAGCTGAAAGAGGACGGACCTTTATAGCTGGATTGAAGTTAACATTTTGGAAATAATTCTATTTGTGCTGTATGGCTGTGCACGCTAATCAACTTTAGCATCAATATAGTACAGTGAGCTGGAGAACTTAACATTTTGATTGGGGATACAGCATCTTAGAATTGGCTCAAAAGAGATATTTGATGCTGTTATTGTTTATCCTAAAACTGATGACTAATTTTGCATTTATTCCCAATATTTCTGTATCTTTTTTAATGCTTTAGTTGTGGGCTGGTCTTTTGACTGTAATAAAGTTCTATCTATCTATCTATCTATCTATCTATCTATCTATCTATCCTGACAAATCTAGTATTCTACGGAGAGCTGCTGAAAAATATAGCTGCCTTGTAACATTATTCGGCAGTAAATAATGAAATATTTGATTGATTGATTGATTGATTGATTGATTGATTGAATTTGTACCTCACCTTTCCAAACATGATTTCCCAGGCATATTTACCTGCACAAAACCTTTGCATAAAAATCTTGCCTGAGTGATGTCCCCTGCTACATTTTGTGGGCTTCCAGAGTATCCCTACTAACAGTCCCTTGCAGAATAAACATTTCCCTACATATTTCTCATTATGAAAATTCTTCCACTGAGGGTCAGTAGAAATTGTGTGTTATATGTCAGCTGCAACCATGATAGCTGCAACCATGATAGCACCCTAGAAATATTAAAAACAAGTTGTGGCCATAAAACTAAAAGCTCTTTAGCAGTTTATACTTACAAATGAAGGGAATCAATTAACACATCTTTCAACTCTTGTTCCTTCATATTATTTTAATATACAGTTACCGCTGCCAATAATCTTAATATGAGATGAAAGGTTTATAAGAAGCTGTGTGGCAGATGCTGCAAATAGCTTCATATGCAACACAATATACTTTTTAAAAATCTAAATTATGATCATTGATGATTGCCTGCCCTGAAGCTCATGTGCTCACGATCCACAGAAACATGAATCGGGTTCTAATTGGAACTTTTTGCAAGGGGGCTTAATGATTTGACACTTTTGATGCCACCTTAGTCACCAGTTTTGAGAAATCTGTCTTTTGTAAAGACATTTAAAAACATGAGAATGCAGGAATCAAAGAGACAATAAATTTTAAACCAATCTTATTGTCTGCAGCCTAAAGTGTTATTCAGATCAAAGTGGAGCAAACATCTGGCATTTGCTTTGCTGCAAAAAATTAGACTCCATCATCTACCGTGGCCATCATGTGATCCAGTCACCAAGTTTTCTCCATCATATGTGCAGCTTCAGCTCTCCTTTTCCTTTGACTGCACCAAAGTCGAACCTTTTCACACATCCGGTCTGAAAACTAGTTAAAAAATGACGTCTAGAAACAGAGATCTTGTCTTTTTCAAGGTACCACCAAAACTGTTTCTGTCCAAAGCAGAATGTAGTTATCTAGTGAAACATTGTACAAACTTCATGTGGCTGAAGTAGAGGGGGGTTAAAACATCACCATTTAGTTCCACGATTTTCAACCAGTGTGCCGAGGCCATGCACACTGGTTTGCCATTGGTGTGCCATGAATGGTCTGCTTGTCCACAGGTCCACTGCAGGAGTTTGGGGGAGATTCATTTGTTAATAAGGTTGTTGGGGGATTGGAGCTCCATACCAGCAGTGCAGTGTGCCTTGTCAATTGTCAAAAACCAGCAGTGCAGTGTGCCTGGACAATTTTAATGCCTTGTCAATATGCCACAAGACTAAAAAGATTGAAAATCACTGATCTAGATATGGGTATACACTTCCCTACTGCATCAACATTTATTTAGAACTGCTACAATCATTCCAGAACCTCATTCTGTGAGTCTTAGAAAATGTTTTTAGTTACAGGCATGCCTCAGTATCCACTGATTCAGAGATGCCCCAGTATCCACTGATTCAGAGCACAGTCCTACCCTGGAGTTCGGCCGGCACAGTTAGGCCAGCAAAGTTTGGCTGGCACTGGGACCACCATAAAGCATGTTTGGACCACTCTTAGTCAGGGAGGATGGTGCACTGTGTGTTGGCCTCTCTGACTCCAAGCATGGTCCCAGCATACTTTATGGTGTCCCTTGTGCCAGCCAAACTTTGCTGGCCTAACTGTGCCAGCCTAACTCCAGGTTAGGATTGCGCTCTCAGTATCCACAGTTCCAGTTATCCATGGATACTGGGATGCCTATGAAAAAGATAGAGGAACATTAATCAAATCTCTTTTTTTTACCTTGTGGCAGCAAAACTGATGTTTCCCTATCTTTATAAAGGCATCCCCAGTATCCACGGTTTCAGCTATCCACGGGGGATGGGGTCCAGAACTGAAGCCCAGCAGACACCAGGGCACTCCTGACATGGTCATAATAAGGGTTATAGGCAGCGGCGTCATGCAGCCGGAACGCTGGGCGGGAGGAACTGGTGAGCGGCAGCCCGCCCGTTGCGTACCGCTCCGTTTCGCCGTCTTCCCCGCCCCGCGAAATGGAGCGGTACGCAACAGGCGAGCTGCCGCTCACCCGTTCAACACTATTTATTTATATTTATTTTAAAAAGTTTTAAAGTGTATAGATACTGAAAGATGTATTGAAGCATAATAAATAGTGTTGTAACAAGTGTCGTCATGCAGCCGGAACGCTGGGCGGGGAAGACGGCGAAACGGAGCGGTACGCAACGGGTGGGCTGCCGCTCACCCATTCCTCCCGCCCAGCGTTCCGGCTGCATGACGCCGCTGGTTATAGGATAAAAAGGAACAAGAACAAATCCTTATTTCTGAGAAAACGTTCTTAATAATAGCAGGTGTGCAACCCAACTGGATTTGAAGTTCATATATTGTCCTTTTTCTACAAATGAAGCTGTTGTTTGGGCATTTGCTTAGTGCTTCAATCTCCTGGGCTTTTCTGCCTTCTGCTTGCCAGAGACAATGCTCAGCAGGGACAAGTGCAAGTTTCCAAGAATTCATGGAGAACAGCAAGTACGGAGTGTCACAATTGCACAATCCCACCCACCCACCCCGCCTCAAAGGACATCGCAGAAAGAGTTGCACAGACTCTGAAAGAGGACAAATGGGGGGGAAAGGATGGCATGTTGGCCAGAACCCTCTTCCCATAGAGTGTTGTGTGTCACAGATGACGACAAGAAAGCCACAGGCAGAACGGCTAATGTGGCCAAAAATCAAGAACAGCGCTCGATTCTTGACAGCCTCCTTGGGTGTCAACTTGACATAACTCCAAGGGTGTGTGAGAAACAGGAAGCCAAACCATTCTGCTGGGACCCTCAAGTGTAACTAAAGACCTTAAGAGCTAGCAGCTTAGAAACTGCCCTCGCTTTTGGCAACACTCTTTTGCTGGTGTCGGATCAGCATCATGGCACAGATGCATTGTAAGAGGTGATTGTGCTACCCAGTGGTGTCATTCAAATGATTTAGGAACAGGAACTCAATTTTGATTGGCACTTGTCGGCCGAGGCAAGGCACATTCAAATGTTGGGGGGGGGACCCGGAACGGAGCCCGTTAGGATCCGGAACACCCATTCTGGTCCATTCCCCCTGAATGACATCACTGGTGCTACCTGATAGAAAGCATATGGGCAGCCCAATCCTAAATTGGGCAGGAGCAGGCTGACCTCCTAACCAAGTGCGGAGGTGGCAGCAGCTTAGCTGGGGATGGGCAAGGGACGGGCAAGGGGACGGGCATTGCCTTGCAGGAAGCCACAGGCAGTCCAATGGGGCTGCTCAGACCTGAGCTTGCTAAATGCATATTTTGATCCAGCATTCCCTCCTCCTTTTTGGGGTCTGTAAATAGCATATGAGCAAAAGCATGCAAATCACATTAGGGAAAGGAGGCTTTCCACACACTCCGGTTCAGGGCTTATACCGAGGGACCTCACAACCTGTCAGCAGAAGTTCCAGAATGATGGCCCAAGAGGTGATCCAATTCCAAGAAACCTTTATTGGCATTAAACAATAATTAACAACAAAATTTTAAATAATGGCATCACACATAAGGAAAATCAGGAAGGGAAAAGGAAGGGATAAAGAAAAAAGGGGGTTAAGGGGGAAATTTCCATTTGGTACTTGCAACTAGAAATTCCGCTACAGCATTAGTAAGGTCCTCTGTGTTGTCACATAGGAGGGCAGCTAGATTTTCAGTTGGAATACCAGAAAGAGGAGACAATAAGGGTTTTAAGTAAATATCACAAAGTGGTTGGAGAGACGGGCAACTTAATAAAAAGTGTGCCATTGTGTTCGGTTCTTGAAAACAAAAAAGACATAATCTACAAGCAAACGGAATGTTAAGAGAATCTGCCAAGGTGAACTGCAGAGGGAAAAATATTAAATCTTCCTAACATAAACGCTCTTCTTTTGATAGGGTTAATCAAATAACTAATATATTTAGGTGAATGACCAAGTGAAGGAGGAAGACCAAAAAGAAGTGGAGAACATGTAGGATTAAGGTTAGAAGAGAGTTGATTAAATTCGGCTTCCCATAATTTAGATTTAATGATGGAATGAGCTCTATGTAGACTGTGCATTACTGTACATTAAATGATCTAACTATCAAGGTGATCCATTGTTCTGCAGACTGCTGCTTCTAGGGCTGAGAGCCAGAGGCCACGCAGATGACAGCAGCCTGCCAAACATCTCCTCCATCCCATACCGCCACCAGGAGTATGGTCTGGAGGTGGGAGATGGAGGATCTCTGTAGTGATGGCATGCAGAGCAGTGGCATACATTGCAAGATCCTATCTAATCCCCTTTTTCCTGGCCAACATGTCTCCTCGGACTTAGCCAGCTAAATAGCTGACACAGGCACAGAGAAGACCTTCTTCTGCAGCCCTTCTGATACCTGCATCCCACCTCATGTAGGGCTTGGTACCTACACACAGTGGTGTCATCTAAATGATTTAACAACAGGTACTCACTTTTGATTGGCACGTGTCGGGACCCGCCCACCGGAAGTGACATCATAAGCCGGAAGTGATGTTGTGGCAGGAAGTGACATGAAAAAGCACTTTTTGAGGCCTCAGACAATTTTAAACTGACCCAACAGTTGCAACAGTATTCCACAGCACCCCCAGAACATGTTAAGGAGGCCTGGCATCAGGTTAAAGTGACCCAACAGTTCCAAAACCCCAGAGCAGCTCATTTTTCAGTGGCAAGGCAAGGCTCTGCTCGCTGCCTGCCTGCCTGGATCTGAGAACGTGCAGGCAACTCAAACGTGCAGGAAATTCAAACGTTGCAGGGGGCAGAGTCGATGAGTGGGTGGGCGAATGGGCAGGTCCAGCCGTAATCCTAGGAACCGGTACTGGCGTACCCCCGCGCACCCCCTGCATGACATCACTGCCTACACATCAGTGCTTGGATTATGTTAACCCGAAAGAGTATGTGTCAAACTGCTTCCTATAACTACAGTACACAAGACATTAAATTATTGCTATTCTGTATAAGATGATTGCATCAGACACTGAACTATGTAAGACTTGCTCTAGTCTTGTCCACATCTCAAAAAGGACACAGTGGAGCTGGAAAAGGTGCAGAAGAGAGTGACAATAATAATTACTGGGCTGGGGCACTTCCCTTATGAAGAAAGGCTGCAGCGTTTGGTTCTAGAAAAAAGGTGCTGGGGACGACGACATGATTGAGTACAAAATTATGCAGGGGATGGATAGAGTCGATATAGGGATGTTCATTTCCCTCTCACACAACACCAGAACCAGGGGACAGCCACTAAAATTGAGTGTTGGGAGAGTTAGAATGAATAAAAGGAAATACTTTTTTACCCAGCGGGTAATTATGCTGTGGAACTCCTTGCCACAGAAGGTGGTGATGGCATCTGGCCTAGGTGCCTTTAAAAGGGGACGGGACAGATTTCTGGAGGAAATGTTCATTGTGGGCCATAGATGGGTGGTGCAACCTCCTTACATTAATAATAATAATAATAATAATAATAATAATAATAATAATAATAATAATAATAATAATAATAATAATAATACATGTATTTATATACCGCCTTTCTTAAGATCACTAGATTTCTCTAGTGACTGTAACTCAAGGCAGTTTACATAGGCAGACCTTTATTCATAAACCCGAAGGTTTTTACAATTTACAGAAATGTTCTTTCTTTCAAGAACAACACTCATACAGATCTTTCTTTCTGGATTTAGCCTTCTTTCTTAGCCTCCCGTCTGTCTTCTGCTGACAGATGAGGCTTCCCTGCTCTCACCAGAGATGCAGCTGACTTCAGCACACTCCTCCTCCCACGAGGCAGCTGGAACTCAGCTTTTAATCAGCCGCAGTTTGCAAGGTCTGTTGCTCACAGAGACTTCCGGCAGTCCCGAGCTCACGACCTTCAGATCTTCAGTTGTTATCTTCAGGCAAACGGAGGCATTAACCCTCTCGGCTAAATCTTCTGCCCTCGGCTAAATCTTCTGCTGAGGTAGGAAATTAGTAGTAGGCTACTTCAGAATGCCAGGTGCAAGGGACTGGCCACAGGATGCAGGCAGCCTGTTGTCTCGTGTGCTCCCTGAGGCATCTGGTGGGCCACTGTGAGATACAGGACGCTGGAGTAGATGGGCTTTTGGCCTGATCCCGTGGGGCTCTTCTTATGTTGGTATGTTTGTCGCTCAGGATACTGTAGTTGCCTCAACTACTACCACCTGCTGTGCACTGTTGCCTCTTTTCCTTTGGCATTGGGTTTCAGATGATATACCTGCTTTTGCATGTATTCTTGAACAAAGAAATGCACTTGGGCTTGATAGGAACTTCTGTAAATGTTCAGCTCCATCTGATTCATCCCCAAATAACGTGACTTCCATCTGCAGCTCAGAAAAGATGAAAGGGGCTCGGCTCATTGCATCTAAGAAATGTTTCTGTGTTACTGTTAATCAAGACTTTCTCCTTTTATGTCGGCGTATTTGCCTTTCACATCTTCTTATGATTATTTTAAAGGAACATGGTATAAATATTGTTTCCGATAAGCTGGGAAAAGAATGGGAGCCCAATCAAGCGGCAATTAACAGGACTCCCCCCATTTCTTTCCCACCATTTCTAGGCCAGGAATTCAGCCACAAGCCACACATGGGATTAGGCAGAACCTTATCAAAGTTGCCCAGATCTTCTTAGTCAGCAAACCCAGGAAACCTGAGTCAGTTGTCTGGGCTATACATGCCACTGTGAGTGTTTGTGTGTGGATTTGGCACAGAGAATGGGGAATGCAGAAGACCACTTACCAAATGGAAAATTTAACACAGGGGCGCAATCCTAACCTGGAGTTGGGCTGGCAGTCAGGCCAGAAAAATTTGGCCAGCACAAGGGACACCATAAAGTATGTTTGAACCACACTCGGAGTCAGAGGACAGCATACAGATGTGCACCATCCTCCCTGAGAGGAGTCCAAATGTGCGTTACGGTGGCCCTTGTGCCGGCCAAACTTTGTTGGCCTAACTATGTTGGCCTAACTCCTGGTTAGGATCATGCTCTCTGTCAGTTTTGTGAATCACCAGACCCACAGTTTGAGAACTGCTGGTTTAATACTTGGATTTATATAATACTTGGATTTATATACCGCCTTTCTTAGGTCACCAGATTTCTCTAGTGACTGTAACTCAAGGCGGTTTACATAGGCAGACTTTATTCAGAAACCCGAAGGTTTTTACAATTTTTACAGAAAATGTTCTATCTTTCAAGCACTACACACATACAGATGGAACTTTCTGGATTTAGTCCTTCTTTCTGGCCACCCGTTTGTCTTCTTGCTGGCTGATAAACGGCTTCCCTGCTCCCACCAGAGAAGCAGCTGAACTTTGGCACAACTCTCCCTCACACAAGGCAGCTGACGCTCAGCTGTTAATCAGTCACAATTAACGAGGTCTGCCGCTCACAGAGACTTCTGGCTGTCCCGAACTGGCAACCTTCAGATCTTCAGATCTTCTCTTCAGGCAAACAGAGGCATTAACCCTCTCGACTAAATCTTCTGCCTAAAGAAGATCTGCCTAAAGAAGACTAAATCTTCTGCCTAAAAAGACTAAATCTTTAATGCATATTTTTGTGGCATATCTGCATTGGATGAATGGTAATATCTTAAAACCAAGATGGAACAGATAAGCAAGTTACCTGGAGGTGAAATGATTTCCACTGTTGCTGTTTGGTCCTCTGTATGGATTCAATGGGGACGTGGTGGCGCTGCGGGTTAAACCGCTGTTGCTGAACTTGCTGACCAGAAGGTTGGCAGTTCAAGACCACACAACTGAGTGAGCTCCCGTTGCTTGCCCCAGCTCCTGCCAACCCCAGCAGTTCGAAATCACGTACAAATGCTTGTAAATAAATAGGTACCACTTCAGTAGGAAGGTAATGGCGTTCCATGTGCCTCGGCATATAGTCATGCTGGCCACATGACCACGGATGCTTGTCCTTGGACAAACGCCGGCTCTTCAGCTTAGAAACGGAGATGAGCATTGCCCCCTACAGTTGGTCACAACTAGACCATTTGGTCATGGGGAAACCTTTACCTCTACCTTTTTATGGATTTATGGATTTTTATGGATTATTTGACTAGCCATGTGGCTACATACACCCTGAGTGCAATCCTAACCTGGAGTCAGGCCGACACAGTGAGGCTAGCAAAGTTTGGCCAGCACCAGGGCCACCATAAAGCACGTTTGGACCATTCTCAGAGTCAGGGAGGGTGGCGCATGTCTGTGTGCTGGCCTCTCTGACTCTGAGAGTGGCCCAAACATACGTGATGGTGTCCCTGGTGCTGGCCAAACTTTGCTGGCCTACCTCCAGGTAAGGATTGCTCCCAGAGTAGATTAGGCAATGTGCATCAAGAGTTATCTTGGGGGGATCATTGCTGCCCAATCAGCAGCAATGTTCAAACCACATAGGTTTGAACAGCTGATAAAGTGAAACCTTTTTTTTTAGATGGGTCCCAGAGCTAAAACGTTTGAGACTCATTGATGCAGTGAGTCGCAACTTGGTGAGAGAAATTATTGAGTGGATTAGCCTCATCAAGTTCTGGGGAACAATGGCTGGTCCACTGCCAAACTGCCTCTTGACCTTTGACTCACAGTGAGATAACATTCACAGCTCACAGTCAATGAACCATGTCAGATCACCACTGATCCTGTTAATCCCATTGATTATGAAATAATCGTGCCATGAGGGCTACAAGACATGGCAGAAACTTCTGGGATGAATAGAGTGATACATTATGTAAGGTAACAGTTGTTGTTCAGTCGCTACGTCTTGTCCGACTCTTCGCGACCCCCTGGACCACAGCACGCCAGGCCTCCCTGTCCTCCACTAGCTTCCGGAGTTCGCCCAATTTCATGTTCATCGCTTCGGTGACACTGTCTAACCATCTCATCCTCTGCCGCCCCCTTCTCCTTTTGCCTTCCATCTTTCCCAGCAGGAGGGTCTTTTCTAAAGAGTCCTTTCTTCTCATGAGGTGGCCAAAGTATTGGAGCTTCAGCTTCAGGATTTGTCCTTCCAGGGAGCAATCAGGCTTGACTTCCTGGAGGACTGACTGATTGGATCTCCTTGCAGTCCAGGGGACTCTCAAGAGTCTTCTCCAACACCATAAGTCAAAAGCATCTACTCTTCGGTGCTCTGCCTTCCTTATGGTCCAGCTCTCACAGCCATATATTGCTACTGGGAAAACAGTACCTTACCCCAAACTACCCAACTAGCCTTTTGTATGAGAGTTAATTTGCTGGCCTCGAAAGCAAAGCAGATATTGGACACAATTGACAAGAAGTTGGTCACGCCTACGCTAAGTCCCATTGAAAACAATGGGATGAGATTGAGGGTTGATGCAGCCCACCCATTTTCTGGTGCCGATGCAGCCCCAGCCCCAAGGGAAGGGGGCAAACATGCCTCCCTGTCTCCCCCTCCTTTGAGGAGGCCTCCCCGACTCCCCCTCCACCACAGAATGCAGCACACACCCCAATAGGATGGCGACATCAGGGCTGGCAAATTGGACAGGATTTGGCCCTCACTTCTTCTGATTTCAAAAGGATTATTTGAAGCCCAATCCTGAGGGCTCTGTCGCCAGCAGTAAACTTGTGCCACCCACTCCAGGTGTCGTAAACACGCCATGAAGCACATTCACAGCAGCCAGAGAGTAACTACTGCCGACGCTGGGGTGCGCCAGTTGGCACTGCCCCCCCCCAGTGCAGGAGGTATGGCCAGCACTCCAGCAGTGCCGGCCAGTGGTAAGGCCTAGTGGGGCAGAGGGAAGCAGGGACGGAGCGGAACAGGTAGGAGGGAGGACAGAGGAAGGAGAGGATCAGGTCCACAAGGAGGGCAGGGACGGCAGGACCCTCTGCTGCCAGATCCTACCCCCCCCTTGTAAGCCAGTTGTCCCAACATGATCTCCTAGACTCTGCAGCTGCTCAATAGCAGCCACGGGGCCGAGGCAACCCATTGACGCCACAGCAGTGTTGCTCAGGGTAATGCTGTCTTACCCTGAGAAGGCCCTTGCAGTGCGCTTGGCGGCCTCTGGATGCAACCATTTTAGAATAGAATAGAATTTTAATTGGCCATACATGGAATGTCACCATACATGGAATTTTACTTCGGCCCAAAAGCTCTCACATATATCTTAAACTAAGAAATAATACCATCCCATTAACAAACCCCCACTAACTCTAAACTTATCAAATCAAAACCAAAACATCAACATAATCAGCTATTCAGTAGCCCAATAGCACGGGGGAAAAAACTGTTCTTGTGCCTGGTTGTTCTAATATACCATATCCTATAACGACGTCCGGAAGGAAGAAGTTTGCAGATTGCAGGAAGACTAAAGGAAGAACAGATTGCAGGCAGGGTGAGAGCGATCTGCCACAATCCTCTCTGCTCTTTTCCTCATCTGAGCAGCATATAAATCGTCCATAGAGGGCAAGCTGACTCCTATTATTCTTTCTGCAGTTTTGACTGTCCTTTGGAGTCTATTCTGATCCTGTTTAGTCACTGAACCAAACCAGACCGTTATAGAATTGGAAAGAACAGATTTTGGTGTCACTGCTCTTCCAGGCACCACCAAGGATAGGATTGGACTGTCAGTTTCATTTAGTTTTTGTTGGATGGAGGCTATGGTGTAACGTGCATTTTTTTTTTATTGTTAGGTCTTTTGAATATGAACTTTCAAGATTCCTTAATGAAGTTGTAATGCTGATGTTAATGGTACTAGATTTTGAAATCTGGCTTATTGGTATCTTCTATTCCAGTGGTTCTCAAATGTTTTAGCATTGGGACCCACTTTTTGGAATGACCATCTGTCTGGGACCCGCCGGAAGTGATGTCATGGCCAGAAGTGCCGTCACTGTGACGCCAGAGCCTGCTGCTTTCCCGAGAATGCAGCAATAACTTGGGCAATTTCTCAGCCATTTTCCAATAGCAAAGTGAATCAGAAAGGGGAAAAAAAACTTATTTACAACCTTGACACAAGCCAAACAACCACACAGCCCTCCCCCTTTCCAGCATCCCATCTTCCCATATTTTCAATGATGGCTGCCCTAAGTGCTACACAACCCACCTGAAATTGGCTCGTGACCTACCTAGTAGGTTCCCAACTCAGTTTGAGAAACAGTGCTACAAACGAATGCTACCATGGCGCCTTCAGGGCAAAATATGTGGGATTCTGTAAGTTTCCTATCAAGTGCCAGGATCAGAAAGAGGCTGAAATTTATTTATTTATTTGAAGATCTTATACCCCGC
Organism: Lerista edwardsae; assembly: GCA_029204185.1. Classification (NCBI taxonomy): domain Eukaryota; kingdom Metazoa; phylum Chordata; class Lepidosauria; order Squamata; family Scincidae; genus Lerista; species Lerista edwardsae. The sequence continues at coordinate 25,663,055 of JAJKFI010000007.1, forward strand.
TTTTCCCATGCTGAAGCAAATGCCCGAGGCAGCTAAAGAGAACAACAAAGTACAATGTAACCATAATAAGTAAAACAAAAACATTTAACATTTAACAGCACAAACTCAAGGGGCAGTAATAAATATTTTTGCTATTTTCAAGCACACATTGACTATGCATGATCAAGAGACCCCTGTGTGTGTGAGCCCTGCTCTCTTCGGCATTTTTATGGGTGGTGGAACAACATATGACCAGGGCCTTCTCTGTGTTGGCACCGAGACTTGGGCGTGCTCTATGGAATGTTGGCAAGCAGTCTCACTGCTAGCTTTTAAACCGACATGGAACATGTTTTTAGTCAAACTGACTTCCAACGTTGCATCCTGCTCCTTCTCTGTTTTTGCTATTGCTTTTATTGACAGGCTGTTGGGATTTGTGGTTTTATGTTGCATGTTATTTTAAGGTACTGTTAGTTGCTTTTTTGCAGGGTGCTTGGTTTGCTCATTGAACAGATTCCAAACCCTGAAATCCCCTGTGGCCCATGCAGCTAAGAGCAATGCTGCAAGTGGCTTAGGGCCCAATCCTATCCAACTTTCCTGTACCGATAAAAGTTGCAGTGCAACTCTTAAGGTCAGGGAACAAACGTTCTCTCATCTTGAGGCCTCCGTGCCTTCCTTCAAGCTTCACTGCAGGGTGCCATGCATGTCCTGTGGGCTTTGGTGCTGGAAAATTGGCTAGGATATGGACCTTGGTTGAGTGGCCACTCTGGCCACAGTCTGGAGGGGAGACTCCCGTCTAGTTCTTTGCATTCCAGCATGAAAGTGGGCTATAAATGTGCATGATACATACCTGATGTGAATTGGACCTCTTAACGTACTTGGCCACTGAACTCTTGGTATATAATCGGGGCATGGGTACCTTTGATGTTTGCAACTTGTGTTCCAACAGGAAGGGAGTCCATGTGAAAATATCGTACAAGAGACTGACCATGGCACTAGAAATGGCTCTCGATTTCTCTTATTCTTCTGGCATCGTTCAGAAGACTGACCACGCAGGGCTCGTCACGTCTATGACCCATTACTCACCCCAATTGAATGAAGAGCTCCCCACTTGTAGAAACCGTTTTCTGTTCCCACCTCCCTACCACTGGGGAGAAACAGTGGGCCATTTTGCTTCTGTTTAAACTCAGATTCAGAGTCCAATCCTGAACTGACTGACTCCAGAAGGAGGAGTACCAAAATGGCAACGTCTGCATCCCAAGGGAGCTGGGCGGCCACCAGAAGCTCCTTGGAAAAGGCGGACAGTTGTCTCCCTCCCCCCGGGGAAAGCCCCATCGCCCACAATGGGCTCCTCAGCTCACTGCTGGCTATTTTGCGGGCGGTGAATTGAGCAGCCCCAAGTCAGGCTGCCTGATCCACGCCCTTGAGGCTGGCTCCTCCCCTCCTCCTGCCCACTTCCTCTCCCCTCCCCATCTCCCCCCAACCCAAATAGGCTTATCAGCAGCCAGCGCATTGGGGCCTGGCACTGAGGCGCAATCCTAACCAGGAGTTAGGCCAGCCCAGTTAGGCCAGGAAAGTTTGGCCAGCACAAGGGACACTGGATAGTGCGTTTGGGCCACTCTTGGAGTCAGGGAGGGTGGCACACATCTATGTGTTGGCCTCTCAGAGAGTGGTCCAAACATATTTTACGGTGTCCCGTGTGCCAGTCAAATTTTGCTGGCCTGACTGGGCCAGCCTAACTCCTGGTTAGGATTGAGCCCTGAATGAGCATCATCCCAGCATGCGCATAGAAGTGTCATGGTCATGCTTTACGGCACGTTTGTGACATTTTCACCAGTGGTATTCTCACCTTCTGGTTTGGGCCCTCAGTCAGCTTTGCACTTTCATTTCTTATGCCTATAAGCGACATTCCAAGGCACATGGGAGGGCAAAATAAACAAAGGCAGGCAGAAAGGCGGTTTATTTACTTGCTATGAGTACATGACATACAAACTGTTTGGAAATTACAAAACCAAATTTTTATTTTTAGAACAACTTTTGCATTGTGAAGTTCCACAGAAAACAACAAGAACTTTGGGCTGCTTGGTTGGTTTTGCAGAAAAAGTCAGATTTAAATACATATGGTTGAATATGTTCTTTGTAAGGCAGAGGAGGGTTTGTGTTTTATCTCAAGAAGACCATTCATGAGCTGACTTTATATAAAGTCTGCAGGTGGGTTTTTTTTTTCATTTGTTTGAAGGGGATTCCTCTTTGATCTTCCCATAGACAACCAACTTCCCCTCCCTGCCCCCGCACATATATCTTCAGTTTTTTACAAGCCTTGCTTCAGAAATGCTTATCTTGTATGGAAAGTTAATTTTTCAAAAAAGCCAGAGCTGTATGTATATTGCTTTGTGTGCTGTGTACCAAACATGGGGAGAGAAGCAAGAACTAGCAACAAGTTCTCAACCGTTCAAAAAGAAAATGGGTGGGGGGTAGTTTGGGCTAAATAAGACATTCACAAGAAGTTAGAGGAAACCCCTCTGATAATATGAAAACAGCAAAACCATTAAATATCTCTTCGGCTTACTATTCACACTCCACACAGTGGAAATTATCTCCTGTAACTTCAGAATCAGGTTTTTTGAAAAAAACTACAAAGACATGGGAGTCTGAATGGGCATCTAGGTAAAGTATCCATCACCACCATCATCACTGATGGATGGTGGTAAAATAAAGCAAAGATGCAGCTTGTAATCTGCTTTGGGTACCCAAATCATCACCTTTTGGGTGATGTCAGAAATCTGGGTCCAAATATAGTGTCCCTGGGGGGGGGGAGGCAAGTGTCCATACCCACCACTGATGCTGACAAGTATCCAGATGAGAGGTGATCTCTGGGCTTGGTCAGGTCAGAGCCGTTCCCGGCTCGGAGTGCACCCAGGGGCAGGGTGACATCATCACGCCCACAGTGCGGCCTCCCCGCCCCTGTGTGTCGCCTGGCCACGCCTTCCTGAACCCGGAATCGCTCCATTAGGAGCAATACAAGCGCAAAGGAGGGCGGAAGGCAGTGATGTCATGCAGGGGGTACGCGAGTACCGGTTTCTAGGATTACGGCTGGCCCCACCCATTCACCCGCCCACTCATTGACTCCGCCCCCTGCAACGTTTGAATTTCCTGCACGTTTGAGTTGCCTGCACGTTCTCAGAGCCAGGCAGGCAGCGAGCGGAGCCTTGCCTTGCCACTGAAAAATGAGCTGCTCTGGGGTTTTGGAACTGTTGGGTCACTTTAACCTGATGCCAGGCCTCCTTAACATGTTCTGGGGGTGCTGTGGAATACTGTTGCAACTGTTGGGTCAGTTCAAAACGATCTGAGGCCTCAAAAAGGGCTTTTTTCATGTCACTTCCTGCCACGACCTCACTTCCGGCTTATGACGTCACTTCCGGTGGGCGGGTCCCGACACGTGCCAATCAAAAGTGAGTACCTGTTGTTAAATCATTTAGATGACACCACTGGCGGAAGGGAAGCGTGTTGGTCGTGCTGCGGAGCAATACAACACCTCATCCCTGCCGGCACCCATTGAGCTTATCACTCCCTGCAGCACCCTCTCTCCGCCTCTGGGTCAGTCAGGCATTGCCCTGAAGCGCACACTAATTCTTAGTGAACCCATGAACACTTTAGTGATGATGAGAGCAGTAGCGCCAGTGTAGGGCTTTGTTCCAAATCCGACAGCCACCTGCAACCAGCCCTGGTGCAGAAGCACCCCATGATGCTTGTCCAAGACCCCAGTTAACAGGTTGGAGGGGCTTGACATGGAGGCACACTAAACCCTTTGTTCTGGTTGTACAGTCAGTGGCGCTGTAGACCGTAAGTCCAGGGTGTTATCATCTGACAGTGGTGGCCTTTCAGTAGTGGTGGTTGGTTCACTACATCTGTTCTAATTACACCAACACATTCTTCGGCAGGCTTCTCAATGATGCAGAAAAAGGCCCCATCTGAGCACCACAGTGCTGGTGGTACAAGTGTACTGCCGATGCCCATCTAGTCTAACTTCCTGTATCTCACACTGGCCCATCAGATACCCTTGGGAGCACACAAGACCGCAAGGAACTTGGATCCTGTAGCTACTCCCTTGCATCTGGCAATCAGAGATTACCTCCCTCTAAAACCTGGAGGGTGTAGTTATCATTTCCTGTAACTTGTAATTCTTCCGAGAGAATTCCGCATTGGAACAAAAACCCATCTTGTTCTCCCCATGTGAAAATATCCTCATTCTTAATAGGACATTTGAGGTCCTATTCTTCATATCCTCTTCCTAGCCAACTTCCTCTCCTCAAAGGCATGCTCCTTTTCACACCTGGACAGCAGAACTGCGTGACGGGTGAAGTACATTTTCCCACTACGCTGGCTGAACAAAACTGCAGATAAATCAGGCTGAACAGAAAAGGTTCTTAAATGCAAGGTAAGGCTGAGGAAGCAACACTACGCAGGGCGGTTGTTTTGGCCTCTCCCGATCCACAGTTCTTGGAAGCCACTGGCTCTCCCAAGAGCTTTCTGGTGCTGCTCCTACATGGCATTGCAAAAACATCATGCACTATTAAGGCAATGAGTGCAATCCTAACCCACTTTCCAGCACTGACATAGCTGTATCAATGGGGCATGTGCTGCATCCTCCAGTTGGGGGGTAGTCACGGAGGCCTACTCAGGGTAAGGGAATGTTATCTCCCTTATCTCAGAGCTGCATTGCCCTTACCCCGTACTGGAAATTCGGTTAGGATTGTGCCCAATGAGACTTTTGTACGGTAGACCATTCAACCTTCTTTATATAAACACACCCACCTCAAAAAGAGACACCGTCTTAATTTATACCTTTATTATTGCGATTTTCAACC
>JAJKFI010000007.1:25668298-25711535 GCA_029204185.1 Lerista edwardsae
GTGTGCTCTTGTCAGTGTGCCAAGAAATTTAAAAAAGGTTGAAAATCACTGCTTTGTTAGTTCTCTTCCTTTCTTCTACGGCCTCCTTTCCCTCTCATCTATTGCCTTTGCAGAGTCTAGGCCAGGGGTTTTTTAGTATGAGGGCCATGTTATATATTTTACAGATTTTCGTGGGCTGGAAAAAAAAAATCAGTTTTATAAATGAATGAATGAGTTTTACTTGGAACTTTTTTGTAATCAGCGTGATGTGATTCAGAACGAGAAATGTGACATTTACAAAGAAACAATGCCATCTTAAACCGAGAAATGATATATAATGAGTAAAAATGTCAAATACTTGAAGAGTGCAATCCTAACCTGGAGTTAGGCCGGCACAGTTAGGCCAGCAAAGTTTGGCTGGCACAAGGGACACCATAAAGCATGTTTGGACCACTCTCAGATTCAGGGATGATGGCACATGTGTGTGTGCTTTACATACTTTACAGTGTCCCTTGTGCCAGCCAAACTGTGCTGGCCTAACTCCAGGTTAGGATTGCGCCCAGCAGTGTTATTCTGCCGGAACGCTGGGCAGGACATCCGGGTGATCGACAGCCCTCCCGTCACGTTCCCCAGCATTACGCCGTTTGCGTAACCAATTACGCCGCTTGCGTACATTACGCAAACGGCGTAACGCTGCGGAACACGACGGGCGGGCTGTCCATCACCTGGATGTCCTGCCCAGCGTTCCAGCAGAATAACACCATTGATTGCGCCCTAAATTGCTGTGGGCCAGATAAAATCTTGTGGCAGGCTGGATTTGGCCCCCAGGCCATAGTTTGGAGACCCCTGTTCTAGATTGTTCCATCAAATTGAAGCCGCTCTTGGTTGACTCTTCCTTCTTCCCAATTCTTACTGAATACCAGCTGCAATGGGTGTTTCTGTACCTGTCTACTCTTTTGCCCCTACCAACATTTCCTGTAGTGACGAACGCTACGCCTAGACTGAACGGATGCACCTCCAAGTACAACAGACGCCAATTATCACGAAAGCCAACAGCACAAATTGCGGTGAAGGCTGGAAGCTGCAAGCGCAGGAATCCCAGCACACTGGTGAATTCGTGAGAAACGGAACTCGGGGACAGGCGCGTCACCGGGCTAAGTGACCGTTTACGTCCCAGTGGTAGCGTGACCCCCATCTGCATGCATTCATATGGACGTGGAAGTTCACGCTTGCAGACCTATGACATGCCTTGCTTGCCGTGGTCCTCTTTGGGCCGTGTCCCATTCAGAAGTCAGGCAGGATGAGGCACTTGGCTCTCAAGGGCGGCAGACACCTGGAGTGCCCTCCACCCGTCACCTCCTAGACCAAGTCTATGGATATGCAGCGGCACTCTTTCACCCGCGTGATCCTCTTTTTCTTCCTCGGGGGCTGAAGCTCCGGGCAGTTCAGTGTAATCGACATGGTGGTGAATTTCTTTGGCTTGCAGAAGGAGCAGGACTGGAAGGAGCCTTCCTCTCTGTGGACGTGCCTCGGGATGTAGAAGGAATTGCACTGGCCGTAGCAGAAGCGGTTGATGAAGGTCTGGCTGTTGCAGCCTTCCTCGTGGATGATCTGCTTGAGCGGCTGGGTTTTGCACCAGTCCTGTTTCAGGTACTTCCGCTCGGTGATTTGCAAGGCCTCTTGGCTCGACTCCAGCACCTCTTCAGCGGGCGGAGTCTTGACCTTCTCCCGGCCGCGGGATCTGGAGCTCGGCTGAGGTGGCGGCTGCGGCTGCAGCTGCGTCTGTTCGGAATCGTTGGGCTGATCTTTGTACGGAGGAGGGATGGCGCCTTGAGACCCGCGGTTCTTCTTTCTCCCCTCCGCTAGGGGAAGCAGGAGTCCGAAAAGGAGCAGCAGCAGCACCACACCGACGGTGGAAACGGTGTGAGCCATCCTAGGAAACAGGGAAAGGGACATGGTCACTGTCACAGCAGGACTAATAATAATAATAATAATAATAATAATAATAATAATAATAATAATACTTGTATTTATATACCGCCTCTCTTAGGTCACCAGATTTCTCTAATGACTATAGCTCAAGGCGGTTTACATAGGCAGACTTTATTCATAAACTCAAAGGGTTTTTACAATTTAAGAAATGTTCTATCTTCCAAGAACTACACACATACAGATGGATCTTTCTGGATTTAGTCCTTCTTTCTGGCCACCCGTTTGTCTTCTTGCTGGCTGATAAATGGCTTCCCTGCTCCCACCAGAGAAGCGGCTGAACTTCGGCACAACTCCCCCTCACACAAGGCAGCCGAAGCTCAGCTGTTAATCAGCCGCAATTAACGAGGTCTGCCGCTCACAGAGACTTCCGGTAGTCCCGAACTGTCGACCTTCAGATCTTTAGCTCTTATCTTCAGGCAAACGGAGGCATTAACCCTCTCGACTACATCTTCTGCCCATAATCTACTGGCATATAACGTGGCACACGCAAATAGGGGTCCAGACGAAGTTTTTCGTGTGAATGGCTGTACACACGTCCGTTTTTGAAGTCAGAGGAGCAGACGCCCCTCAAAGGTACGTGCGATGTTCCAGGCACATTGAACGTAATGTGTGAATGACTGTGACAGCGCAATCCTAGCGCACCCTTAGCATCAACACTATGTGGTAGCATCACTGCGTCATCAGTAGCATCAACGTGGGGGCGCCGACTGGCACCCCCATGTCAGCACTACAGCAACAGGACTGGCACCGCAGCGCCAGTCATGTTGCGCCTGTGCTGAGCCTCTCTCGCGTTAGCCGAAGCAGGCTGGCGCGAGGGAGGCTCCGTGTCGGACCGCGTGGGAGATGGGCTGCGGGAGGGAGATTGTGGGCAGGGGGAGGGCAGGACCGGGGCGGACTCCAGATTCGGCCATAAGGCCGAAGCCTAGCCCGTCCAGGAGGCCGTGTGGCCCCGATTCAAGTTGCGCGGTCTCCTTGGATCTGCACCTGCTGTTTAGCAGGCGCAGACCCGAGTAGCGCATGGGGGAGGCTGGAGCCTCCCCTACGGTAAGGGTGCGAACGTGCCCTTGCCGTTGGGAGCCTCCAGCCTCCACTATACTGCGCTCGGATTTGGCGCTGGCCAGCCGACCTTGCCAATCCAGCACACTATAGGATTGCGCTCTGAATTGCCGACACTGCCCAGAATGGGTCCAACGGCAAGTAGGAGGGGCTGCTTACATAAGCATCGTGGTGCCTGCAGTACTTACAGCGCTGCCTACCACAGCTGCTGCAACAGCCCAGTTAAGTCAAGGTGGCAGGAAGTCCCTAAAGACCACACGCAACGATCACCTTACATGTGTCATGAAAAAATATTATTTGCCTTGAGGAGCTTAGTTTTGCTGAACTGCCTTCCATTGTCCATTCTTCCCCCCCCCCACATAACTGTGGCAAGTGGGAATCAAGCAGATCTATATCAATAGGGGGCAACAGCAGGGCATTATTTATTTTAAAAAATGATTTCGGTACCCCTTTTTCTGTGCTCTGAGCCGTTCGCATCTTAAAATACAAGAACATAATAAAATACAATAATAATACATTTAGTTGCTTTTAATGTTTTTTTTTTACTTAAAACGATGCAGATGCAATTAAACATGGAAAAAGAGCAGCGATATAAAAGCGTAAAAAACAGCAACAAAAGACCTGCAACAAAAATCCAAAGAGTTTCCTCCCCCTTCGAACGCCAAGCGGAATCGGTATGTTTTAACAGCCTGCTGGAAACCATGCAAGGTGAAGGGTGTCCCTCATAGTTTAGTTGGTCCCAGAGGTGCGGTGCCACAACTGAAAAGGCCCTGCATCTTATCCAGCGGCGTCATGCAGCCGGAACGCTGGGTGGGAGGAACGGGTGAGCGGCAGCCCGCCCGTTGCGTTCCAGTCCGTTTCGCCATCTTCCCTGCCCCACTGGGAAGATCATGGAAGATCATGGGAAGATCATGACGCCGCTGATCTTATTGCCACCCCCTCGGCTTCCATGGTGGCAGTTTCCCAAGCAAGGCCCTGTCTGAAGATGGTAGGAATGTGCAGGGATGTGCACCATGGGAGAGGGTGGTTTGCTGGCCCTATGCCATAAAGGGCTTCAACGGTTATCACCAACACCTTGAATTGGGCTCAGAATGGAATGGGCAGCCAGTGTAGCCACCGGAACAATGACGGCTACATTAACCCTAGCCCTAGACTAGCCCTACCCCTGCCTACTGCCCCAAGACAGGCCCTCCCTGTTCAAGTAGAACAGAGTCCATCAAGGCTACTACCCTTCAGAAGTGACGTGCAGTTTTGTCCTCGGCATTTGCGTTTCTGAGTCAAGCCAAAGAGAATCAAAATGCGGAGAAATTCAAAGAGAACAGCAACGCTCAACAATTTCAAGCGGCCGTTTTGATTTTGCATTTCGTGGCTCTTGTCAACCTAGGCTACAACCTTCCTGTTAAACATGTTTCTTTTTTAAGTTTCATTTCCTTGTTTTGTCTTTTTGAATCCTTTGCAAAGCGCTGCTTAGTTTCTCAGAAGATCAACGGTGATCAAAGTTGCGCAGAGATGGTCTCGTGGTTGGACAGTCACCCGGTGTGGCTGAAAAGCATGGCTTGATGAGTTACAACACAATCCAAACCTGCGCTGGAACAGGCTGGCCTACACTGTATTCAACGCAGATTGGGAGCAGGCTGGAGCCTCCATGGGGCAAGGGCATGTTCATCCCCTTCCCCCGGGGTAAGCGCCAGCCGCCCCAATGGGCCTGCTCGGATCTGCGCCTGCTGGTGTAAGTTTAACAATATCATGCAGTACGAATCAGGGCCCCCTGTGCTGCCTGAACCCAGCTGACTCGCTCCGGCACAACTGTGTAGATGAAACTGCCTGCATCGACACACTTTCACATCAGCACTGGGTCAACACAGGCCGTATGCTTCACCCCAGTGGATGTCATAGAACATAAGAAGAGCCCTGCTGGATCAGGCTAAAGGCCCATCTAGTCCTGCTTCCTGTATCTCACAGTGGCCCACCAGATGCCTCAGGAAGCGCACAAGACAACAGGCTGCCTGCATTCTGTGGCCACTCCCTTGCACCTGGCATTCTGAGGTAAATTCTGAGGTAAACACACTGGGGGCTAGTCAAGTTTCTCCACACCATTTCTCTCACCAGAACCAGATGCTCCTCTTCAGGCATGTACTTATAGGAACATAGGAACAGCCCCACTGGATCAGGCCAAGGCCCATCTAGTCCAGCTTCCTGGATCTCACAGTGGCCCACCAGATGCCTCAGGGAGCACACAAGACAACAGGCTGCCTGCATTCTGTGGCCACTCCCTTGGAGTATCCCAAAAATTCCTGGCAACTGTTTCATTTAAGTATTGCCGAAAATTCCATCAGATATCCCTATCCACCTGACAAAACTTCAGTCTCACAATTTAACTCTGTAGTGTACAACAGATGCAAAGGATTACTGAATTCAATTCAGCACTTTTATCTTTCAATGTTATTTTATTTTTTGCAACTGTTTACTCACAACTATATAAAAACAAATGAAAACTAAATTCAGAATGTATAAAGCAAGTGTAGAATAATGCATCTAAATTCCTTACATCCTCTACAAAAGAGGGGTAATTCCTCAAATTAAATATTTTGTCTCTTAATCAGCCTCTTATTGTTTTCTTCAGTACGTCTTTAATCTTATCATTTAATTTAACTTAAACCCCAGCAAAATATTTTACATGTAAATCATCCACCTATTCATCAAATCCTATTCAATGCACCTATTCAATGCACAGATATTTCCCTTCTCATGCAGGAAGTCAATGAGTGGTTTCCAGTTGTTCATAAATAACTTTACTGACTTCTCTTTAAGCAAAATCAAAAATTTATCCATTTCTGAAGTCCAGTATTTTTATCCACCAATCTTCAATTGAAGGTACCTCTGGAACTTTCTAATGTTGTGCATTCAGTATCCTTACTGCAGTTGTCATATATAAAAAGAACATTTCAATGTCTTTTGGTATCTGACATCAAGTATACCCAGCAAGAAGACATCTGGTTTCATTCGTAAATTTACCTGCCCCAAAAGGCCGCATTATTGGCGAGTGGCAAACTCAGCATTCAAAAGAACATAAGAAGAGCCCTGCTGGATCAGGCCAAAGGCCCATCTAGTCCAGCTTCCTGTATCTCACAGCGGCCCACCAGGTGCCCCAGGGAGGCATGAGACAACAAGATGCTTGCATCCTGTGGCCACTCCCTTGCACCCGGTACTCTGAAGTAGCCCACCACCTTTGTAAGGAGGTTGCACAATCCATCATTGCCTATAGCCCACGATGGACCTTTCCTCCAGAAATCCGTCCAATCCCCTCTTAAAGGCATCAAGACCAGATGCCATCACCACCTCCTGTGGCAAAGAGTTCCGCTGGGTAACTGGTGACTGGTGCTCTCACTGGTGACTGGTGCTCTCTCCGGGGCATGGACGGCCGGCATTGCCATGGCGCCACCCCAGTGCTGGCGGTGATGGCCGATCGCATGTGTTGGAGGCATTTTACAATGCCATGTGTGACACTTGCCTGGGTGTACCATTCATGGTAAGGGGTATAGGCTTGGGATGTAAATGCGGGGCACAATAGCCACAGAGAGGCCAGCACACAGACATGCACCATCCTCCCTGACTCCCAGAGTGGTCCAAGCGTGCTTTACGGTGGCCCTTCTGCTGGCCAAACTTTGCTGGCCTAACTCCAAATTAGGATTGTGCTCTTATTGTCATCATTTCCCTAACATCAGTTCCTAAAGTACGGTTTCTAATCGAATAGTGCCATCCCATGTATGTCTATTCAGGAATAAATCCAATTTATTTCAAGGGGGCTTACACCCAGATAAAGGTGCATAGGATTTGGCTCAGTCAATGCTTTCTTGTAAATTCCTGTTGCAAGTTGAGTCTGCAAAAAACAACTTAGGTTACACTGTGAATACTATAGAATTTTGTTATTACCAAGAAACAAAGGCTGTAATCTCTTAAATTTTCCTGGGAGCAAGTGCCATCCAGAGTGGCACTTACATGTGAGCAAACAAGCATAGCACTGTGCTCTAAGATGCCATTCTTGCCATCAAATTCTTTTACAGGATCAGACCTTGACTCTCCCTTCAGAAGCATGCTTGCTAAGCAATTGCCGGGTCAAGCATCCTCTGCTTAATACCCATGACTTTATTTCCAAGGCACTACATGGATCCTACAAGGGAAATGGTGGCGCTGTCGGTTAAACCGCTGAGCTTGCTGACTGGAAGGTCGGCAGTTCAAGACCATGCGACGGAGTGAGCTCCCGTAATAAAATACAATTCGAAAGCACATAAAATATGTGAGTAGATAAATAGATACCACTTTGGTGGGAAGGTAATGGCGTTCCGTTGGCCACATGACCACGGAAACTTGTCCTTGGACAAACGCGGCTCTTCGGCTTAGAAACAGAGATGAGCACTGCCCCCTACAGTTGGTCACGACTAGACCATTCGGCCGTGGGGAAACCTTTTACAAGGGAAATATTTTGTAAAGTCTGCTAGCAAATGAAAACAAATGAAAAATAATTCCCCATTATGAATATGTGAAGCTGACTCATATTCAGTCTGACCATCAGTTCCTCCAGAGATGTGCGCACTGTATTTGATTGGCCCCATCACTGGATATGACAGTTTGAGCAGAAAAAACAGGTCCCTGCCCCCAAGGCACTTACAGTTAGATAATACACAGGAGACAGCAGAGATGGAGAGAATGGTTTTACAGCTCAATTCTATGCCTGTCTACTTAACTCGGAAGTCTCACTGATGTTAAAATGGACTTACTCCCAGATAAGTGTGTATAGGATTGCAGCCTTAGCCAAAAAAGCACATGTGATTGTTGTCAGTGGCATAGCTACAAGGGGGACGGTGCTGTATTGCAGGTGCTGCAACACACCATATAAACAGCCCCTCCCACTTGCTGTCAGAGCCATTCTGGATAGTGATGGCAACTGTGTCCCCGTAGCTGAACTACTGATAATTGCAGTTATAGCTACTTAGAGCAAAATCCTAACCGGGAGTTAGGCAGGCACAGTTAAGCCAGCAAAGTTTGGCCAGAACAAGGGACACCGTAAAGTGCGTTTGGACCACTCTCAGGGTCAGGGTGGATGGCACACATCTGTGTGCTGGCCTCTCTTGACTCCAAGAGTGGCCCAAACATACTTTACGATGTCCTTTATGCCAGCCAAACTTTGCCGGCATAACTGTGCCGGCATAACTCCAGGTTAGGATTGTGCTTTCAGTTACAGTAGGAGATACAAGCTTATTTAACTTGTATGCAGAGTACATCATGATTTCTCATGAAATCATGGCTGGGCTGGATGATTCACAAGCTGGACTCAAGATTGCTGGGAGAAATATCAACAACCTCAGATATGCAGACACCACTCTAATGGCAGAAAGTGAGGAAGACCTAAAGAACCTTCTGATGAGGGTGAAAGAAGAAAGTGCAAAAATTGGCTTGAAGCTCAACATCAAAAAAACTACGATCATGGCAACCACTCCCATCATTTCCTGGCAAATAGAAGGGGAAGAAATGGAAGCAGTGACAGACTTTATTTTCCTGGGCTCCAAGATCACCGCAGATGGTGACTGCAGCCATGAAATTAAAAGGCGTTTACTTCTTGGGAGGAAAGCTATGACGAAGCTAGACAACTTAATAAAAAGCCGAGACATCATGCTGCCAACAAAGGTTCGCTTAGTCAAAGCTATGGTTTTCCCAGTAGCAATGTATGGCTGTGAGAGCTGGACCATAAGAAAGGCAGAGCGACGAAGAATAGATGCTTTCGAATTATGGTGTTGGAGAAGACTCTTGCAAGTCCCCTGGACTGCAAGGAGACCCAATCGGGCAATCCTCCAGGAAGTCAAGCCCGATTGCTCCCTGGAAGGACAAATCCTGAAGCTGAAGCTCCAATACTTTGGCCACCTCCTGAGAAGAGAGGACTGTTTAGAAAAGACCCTCATGCTGGGAAAGATTGAAGGCAAAAGGAGAAGGCGGCAGAGGATGAGATGGTTAGATAGTGTCACCGAAGTGATAAGCATGAAATTGGGCTAACTCCAGAAGCTAGTGGAGGACAGGGAGGCCTGGCGTGCTGTGGTCTAGGGGGTCACGAAGAGTTGGACACGACTTAGCGACTGAGCAACAACAACAAGGGAATACAGTTCAGACATGGGGTTCATTATTGTGCACACAGATAGCCAGTGGCTCCTCCAGTTCAGACAGGGGTCTGCCCTAGTCTGACATGGAGATGGAAGCAGGAGACTGAAGTTGGGAACTTCTGCAGGGAAAGAAAGTGATCTACCACAGAGCTCCAGGCCCTCCCTAACCAGCAGAAATGAATACCTACAGAGAGGAACCAAGTCACTCTGTAGTCCAGGCATCCTGTCTCTGGTACATACAAACCATTCTTGCAGCTCTAGGCCACAAGAATGGCTTCCATATAAAGTGGAATTCACATGGAAATTAACGTCACACTTAACTGTGGGGGACACACACACAGAGCACTTAAGGATCACTTCACGCATGATTTTTTTTTCTCATATTCTTCAGAAACACACATTCACCACCACGCTGGAGAATGCACAGTGTGTCTTTTGCGGCCATTACATATGAAATCAGCCGTGGCCAAATATTCAGCAATGCATTAAAAGCAAGTGGTGATTTGCTCAAAAGCGGCAAACACAGCAACTCTTGCATCCAGGTACAAAACAGTCTCGGAGGAGGAGGATGCCTTCAGGGGCACAAACTGAGTTAAGCCGGCACAAGCTAAGCCAGCAAAGTTTAGCCGGCACAAGGCATAAAGTATGTTTGGACCACCCTCGGAGTCAGAGAGGGCAGCACAAAGACATGCACCATCCTCCGAGAGTGGTCCAAACGCGCTTTAAGGTGGCCTTTGTGCCGGCCAAACTTTGCTGGCCAATCTCCAGGTTAGGATTGTACTCCAAGCTGCATTTCTGTCTCCTGGCAGCCTCTGTAAGTGTGGGGGCTGCTAGTGCCTACTCAGAAATACATATTCCCAGGAGTAATCTCAAGATGTTCTCTGCCCAGTGCCGTTTCTACAGGGATGGCAAAGCTCTAAGTTTTGCAAGAAGCCTTACCTTGCAGTGGAAATCACTCCTCTCCTGCACCGTTTTAGCCAATCCTCACAGGGAACAGCAACATCTTGGCGTTGCTTACTGGCTACAGCAGCAAGGGAGAGGAGGGATTTACATGACAGGGTAAGGCTTCTTGCAAAACTTAGAGCTCTGCCCTCCCTGTAGAAACACCTGTCTATGCCGATGTTCTGAAACCATGGGGACTGGTCATCATTTTAAAATCAGCACTAGGGGATTTACCCCTGAACAATGGTGTCCTGGTCAAGTGCGCGTCGCCTCCGGAATGATGCTTGGGTTTTTTTTTAATCTTTTTTTCAATGCCAATTATTTGCAAACCACTATAACTGGGTGACGAACACTATGTTACTTATGCTCTTTTCCCAGCCCAAACCCTACCTTTGCATTTTAAAAATCAAAAAGTATGTCTAATATAAATACACATATATCCATGTGTGGACACAAATATCCATGATGCAAAAGGAAAAACGGGGTGCAGATGTCCAGGGATGTCAATGACCGGGGCATATTTGGCCTGAACACTGTTGTCAGGACTTGTCGCTCTCCCAAACCAAGCAGACAAGCTCAGCTTGCCACACTGACAGCATGTGCACCCAACGTCCCTCCCAGCAATTAGGGACACCAAGCGCCTAATCTTGGGACGGATCTTCCTTCCGTCAGCTTTTGTCCCTCCAGACAAGCTGAAGCTGCCGAGAGACACGTGTGGATTTGCGTTCAGCCCCTTTAATGATGCCCAAGCCTGAATGTGTCTTTTCCACTGTTGCAACACGGTGAGCGGTAAGCTGCCCGCTGTGCCCCAAACCTTTCCTGGGTGGCTGCAGTCAAGTCTGATCTCATCGCAAAACGCAGAGTTTAACGTGTTTTTTGTCCCACGCTTCCTTTGAATCTCAGCTGCCACTGCGGCAGCTTCTGCCCTGGCCACCCACATGTTTCGGAGCCGGTTTTCAACAGGGATTTGGCCACCCTGAATAATGTGGTGTGATCTGAATGCTTTGCCTGCCTGCCTGCCTGCCTCTTCGCTCGCAACGCCAGATCATTTACAAACGCCAATGACTTTGCAGCACTGATCCAAATCCGAATCCACAGGAGATATTTGACGATGAGCATCTCTAGGGGAGGTGCCGCAGATCCATGGAGTGGGGCGGGGGAGGGCAAAAAGGAGACACTTTCCTGGAGGATTTACATGCCCTGCTACATCACTCCAGCAAGCTATTCAGGATGAAGGAACTAACCTATGCACTGTCTCTTTCAGTGTTCCATGGGCGGCGGGGCGGGGGTTAGAAAAAAACATGCAAGGTTTTGCATGATACGAGTTGCCCCAGATTGTTTTTCTTAAGGTACTAATGCCAGGCACATTTATTGATTTCAGGACTTGATTCAAACCATGCAATGCACAGGACTATAGGCTAAAACTAGGAGGCACATATAATAGGGGAAGCTGGATCTGGGACGGAGCCAGAGGCGTACCTAGAGGGGTGTCCCAGCACTACGTTTTGCAAGCAGCCGCTCCCCCTCCTCTTCGGAGCCATTCGGGAACCAGCGTAGCTTCCGTTTTGCTCTAGCTGCTGGGAATGGCTCCGAAGAGCAGGGGGAGCGGCTGCTTGCAAAACGTAGTGCTGGGATCCCCCCTCTAGGTACGCCGGGGCGGGGGGTGGGGGTTAAGTGTCAGACGCAACAAAGGTGCGCCCATTCCTGCAAGTCCAGTCAGAGCCAGGCAGGGCAGCAGCGAGGAGTTTGATTTTCGTTCTCCGAAACTGGCAAGCACAAGAAGTAAAGGTGAAACGGGGACGCGAAAAGCGCCACTGGGGTGAGACGCTTTTCTCCTTTGCACCTGGACTCCTTCACAAGGAATCGAACAAGCGCCGACGCGTTGCGCCCCGCTGGCCTTTCGCGGCCATCGCGTTCGCTCCGGAGCACAAAGCGGCATTTGGAGCGCCAGTGGTGTTCCGAGAGGGGGGGCAAAATGCTACGTTTGGCAGGAGCTCCTGACCTCCTTCGCACCTCCCCCGCCCCGCCCGGCCAGGCCCGCCACTGTAGAACTCCGCAGCTGCTCGGGAACGAGGCGAACACGGCGCCTCGCCCCGCCCCGCCGAACACGCGACCTCGCCCCCGCGCCGCCCTTGGAAGGGGTCTCCCGCGCGGCTCTGCCGGCTCCCGCCCAGCCCCCGCCGAGTGCGGCCCGTCGGGGCTGTGTGCCTAGCCGTCTGCCGGGCTCCCCGACGGGGCTGTCTGCCGGGCGCCGCGTCCGGCCCAGTTTTCCGGGGCTGCGACGGGAGGCGAGGCGCAGCCCCCGAAGCCAATCCGGCAGCCGCCGCTCGGCCTCCCCGGGGGTCCGCCCTCCCGCTTGCTGGGCCGCCGCCGCCGCGCACTCGAGGCCAGCAGCAGCCACGCGCACGACGAAAGGCCCGGCTTGGGGTCGTCCGTCGGACGGGCGGACTGGCATCGTCCCCAGCGCGTATGCTGGAGGCCGATGATCGGAGTTGCGGGTCTCGCAAAGCCCCGATCTGCGCCACCGCCGCCTCCTTCGGTGCGCAGCAGCCGAGCCGGAGCCGGCAGGACTGGGCGGGGGGAGAACACGGTGGGCTGCGGCTGTCGCCCGGAAGGCGTGAGGCGCGACCTCCGAGGAAGAGCAGCGAGCGCAGCCCCACAGCGGCCCGATGGGTGACCGCGGAGTTCCACGCGCTTGCGGAAGCCGCGGCCAGTTCTCGGAGCGGCCCGAAGCAGCGGTGGGCACGCAGTAAACCAGGAGAAACCTTGGCGGCTCCCGCGGGACTGAAAAAAAGCGCCTTTGCGCGCCTCCCATTCTTGGTGCAAACGGGGTGCGGGATAGGGGGCAGGCAGAAGACGGTCGCCCCCCCCCATTTGTGAACCAACGACGGGCTGCTGGTCGGCTGTACCGTCGCATCTCAGGAACGTAAAAGCACAAGGCCAGGCCTTCCGCAGCAGCCCCCGCTCAGCCCGATCCTCTGCGTACTTACAGCGCAATCCTAGGCATGTCTACGCACAGTGGCGCTTACTCCCAGGAAAGTATTTCTAGGATTCCAGCCTGAATCGGAAGAAAAATCTCACCCGGTTCCGTCCTCCCTACCCCCTCACTCTGCGCACTGGGGCACCCCGCTGAATTCAACAGGGCTGCGCTCCAATCAGTATCTATATAGGTTCCAACCGTTAGGGTCACATCCATACGTTTACCGTCGTTGAAGTGAACATTGCGCGTTTGATGGCAGAATGGAAAACATTCAGCTCGTTTTGAAATGTGCATTTTCAGCCAATGGCGGTTTTGCATTTAAAATTTCAGGTGCAGAAAAGGCCAAAAAACCGCCACTGCGCAATGAACACCGCGGTGCAGTGCAATCCTATTCGTTTTTGCTCAGAAGTCTGCCTGCTTGCAGACACAATATTCAAGGGGACGTAAGTTTGTAGGTTGCAACTTCAGCGCAAAAGTGGCCTTAGTATTACCACGAGATCAATTCAAGAGCAAAGGAACCTGATCCTCTTCCCCAGATCCAAAAAGTGCGTTGGAATAAACGCACTTTACGGCTCACTCCGGACTAGCGCTGGACTGACACCCTTTCCGAAAACAGAGGCTATTCGAGTATCCCCACCGGATCCCCAGATTTCCTCCAGCCAGTGTCTGCTCAGGCTGGCGCAAGCAAATATTCACTGATTTCAGTGACTCCACTCAGCGGAAGAGACTGTACAGTATTCCTTTCCTCAGAACAGAGATAGGCTGTGTGCGTCTAGATTTACTCCGAATTAAAGCCAGCTAAAATGGTTTCAGAACTAAAAAAAAATCTGGCTTGCGCCACGAGGAATCCCACCGGCCTCAAAGGCGCTACTCCGGAGCACAGCCAAGCGCCTCGCACTGCAAGCGGGACGCCACCCGGACGGGGCACCCTCTGAGCCCCGATCCTGCCTTCGGTCACCTCACCTGCTGGGCCTGCGGCCGCTGCTCCGCGGCTTCCCCTCCCGGCTCGGGCGCTCCGCTACTTGGGGTGTGCGCAGTCCCCGCTCCGAGCGCCCATCGGGGTCGGGAAGGCTGGGCGCCGGCCTCCGAATTGCGAGCGTAGCGCGCTGGCTCCCATTTAAATGCGGGCCAGCTGAGAGCGGCCCTCCCGATCATTGGCCAGCCGCGCTTCCCAATACGCCCCCTAAAGCGCTTCCAGGCGCCGCCGCCAGGGCGATCTCGCGGTCCCTGAGAAACCCGCGCCCGGCGGCCTGCTGAGCTCCTCGCCGACAGCCACCGGGGACTGCGCCTGGCTGCGGCTCCCTCCACGTGGGTGAGGAACGCCCTCTGGAAAGATGATGGTCCGAGGGAGCTGACAGGCTCATTCCCCCCCCCCAGTCCCCCTTCCTCCTCCTCCTCTTCTTCCTCCTCCCAGCGCTGGCCCTCCGGGGTGCTGCGCCGAACTGGAAAGAAGCCGGTCCACGTTGTCAGTCGGGTGACCGGCTCCAAGCCCTGCCGCTTACCTCTCGCTCACGAGAAGGAGGTCGTGGTGGGGAACGTGTGATCATCACTGATGGTGGTCACATTCCCATAAAAACGTGCGCACAGCACCCATTTTGGTCGTAGGAGGTTAGAAATGAGGAGCCGATGGGTTCAAGTCTCTCCGGGGCTGCAGGCTGCGCTGGGCACGCCTGCTTGGGAGAGAGCGATGAGATACACTTCCACTGTAAATATGGATAAAATCTGGCCAAACGAAATCAAACCTTCTGATCTGGAAGCTCCTCCTCCTTCCCCCGCAACCAGTGGCGTTTCTACAGGGATGGCAAAGCTCTAAGTTTTGCAAGAAGCCTTACCTTGCAGTGGAAATCACTCCTCTCCTGCACCGTTTTAGCCAATCCTGGCGTTGCTTACTGGCTCCAGCAGCAAGGGAGAGGAGGGATTTACACGACAGGGTAAGGCTTCTTGCAAAACTTAGAGCTTTGCCATCCCTGTAGAAACGCCTCTGCCCGCAACCCAAGGCTTTCAGAATGGCAGCCTGCAGTGCAATCCTTGCCACGCTCTTAGATGCGAGCCCACAATTGTGCAATTCACCATTAGGGCAGTGGCAATCTCACCAAAGTCCCTATTGCCTAGTAGGGGAGTTACTACAGCACTCGACTACTGCAATATTAGTTTCCAGGAACCAGTGGGCTGTTGTCTACCAAAACTGACCCACTGCCAATCCTGCCCTATTTCCTGAAATCCACCCACTGGATTAGGAAATAGGAAATTCCCTATTTCCTGTCCACCCACTCAGCTGGTCTTACCCGCCCAATTTCCTTTGTGTCTCTACAACAACCCTGCAAGGTAGCCGCCTGAGCAGTGCTGCTGCTTAGGAGCTGGGGGGGGGGAAAGACAGCAAGATGAGGCTGCGCAGGATTGTAGCAAGAACTCCGTTCTGATAAAGCTGAACCATTATTGGATGGGATCCCAGCCTTCTCTTGCGCAGGCTTTGAAAGATTACCAAATGAGGCAACCCCATTGGGGTCGCGTGACCCACTGGTTGAAGAACACCTATCAAAAGTTCATCTGTGGCTTGGGGTTGAGAGAGCCAGAGCTATTCACACTTGCTCTAAGTTATCATTTTATCTTGCTGGAGTTGTCTGGATCTCCTGAAGTGGTCTCAGCAGTCAAGACACCAGAGGAATTGTCTGTGCTTGTCACATCTTCCATAATTGTTCTTCTAGTCACGTGGCAGGTTATTTACAATTGGTTAATTGCAGCAGCAGGTCAGCACAGGCCAGGGCCAGCCCAAGACCTTCTGGCACCTGAGAACACCTGCCAAACACATGGGGCACCCTTACCTGGGGATGCACCAGTGGTGTCATCTAAATGATTTAAGAACAGGTACTCACTTTTGATTGGCACGTGTTGGGACCCACCCACCGGAAGTGACGTCATAAGCCAGAAGTGATGTCGTGGCAGGAAGTGACATGAAAAAAACCCTTTTTGAGGCCTCAGATAATTTTAAACTGACCCAACAGTTGCAACAGTATTCCACAGCACCCCCAGAACATGTGAAGGAGGCCTGACATCATGTTAAAACCCCAGAGCAACTCATTTTTCAGTGGCAAGGAAAGGAAAGGCTCCGCTCGCTGCCTGCCTGCCTGCCTGGCTGGCTCTGAGAACATGCAGGCAACTCAAACATGCAGGAAATTCAAACGTTGCAGAGGGCGGAGTCGAGTGGGTGGGCGAATGGGCGGGGCCAGCTGGAATCCTAGAAACCGGTACTCGCGTACCCCCGCGTACCCCCTGCATGACATCACTGGGATGCACCAACCCCTGCTCCTCCCGGGATTGGAAAAGGGAGAGGAAAATGGAGCAGAAGAAGTGTAGAGCAGAGTGGGAGACTCTAGTGTACCACTCTCCTATCAATCAATCATCAAGCAATCAAGTAATCAATGGTATTTTTATACCGCTTTTCAACACAAGTTCACAAAGCGGTTTACAGGCAAATAATAATAATGAAGTTAAATGGCTCCCTGTCCCAAAAGGACTCACAATCTAAAAAAAAAAAAAAATGCAGACCACCACCAGCAACAGCCACTAGAAAGACACTGCGCAGGGGTGAAGAGGGACAATTGCTCTCCCCCTGCTCAATACAAGAGGAGCACCACTTGAAGAAGTGCCTCTTGTCCAGTTAGCAGAGGTTATGTCCAGTTAGCAGGGGTTAACTGCTAACTCTCCTCCACACATTATTTGAAGAATTACTATCCTCCCTTTCCAATGCCAAAGCAAATGCCAAAGGCGGCTTACATGGGCAGGCTAGTCTAAACTACCTTTTTTCAATCGTTTGTTGTTTTTTTACAAAGATACAGTATTCTGTGATTCACCAAATCCTCAGTCCCAGATGTAGCCTTCACAGTGTGGTTCTTTCCTCTGCCTGCTGCCTTCGAGCTTCAGCAGGCAATCCTAAGTCCAGCCTGGACAGCTCCTCAAGGTCGTACTTTTGCCAGCTGGCCTGCTCACACACTCCCCTGCAACTTTCATTTGTGGTGACTAATCAGCTCATCAGCGCAGAGGCATTTCTACAGGGATGGCAAAGCTCTAAGTTTTGCAAGAAGCCTTACCCTGTCATGTAAATCCCTCCTCTCCCTTGCTGCTGTAGCCAGTAAGCAACGCCAAGATGTTGCTGTTCCCTGTGAGGATTGGCTAAAACGGTGCAGGAGAGGAGTGATTTCCACTGCAAGGTAAGGCTTCTTGCAAAACTTAGAGCTTTGCCATCCCTGTAGAAACGCCACTGCACCAGCGCTTCAGACCTGCCACCACAGGTACAATAATTTGTCACAGCCTGACGTTCTGTCTCCCATCCAAAATGACCGCAGACTCTCCTTCTTAGCTTCAGGCAGTACCAACAGCTCAGCCATCAGTCCACACCTCCTGCCATTATCTTCAGTTCTACCCCTTCTTGTTTTCCAATCTCAGGAGTAGGAGGAGGCAGAGCAGTAGAGAGAGGTAATGGATGGAGGTGGGCACCCCTCGACATCTGTCATTCAGCACAATTGTCCCAGGTGACCTCATGGGTCAATGTCAGACCTTGGGTCAATATTTGGATCACATGTTTAATAAAGCTAAACCCCAAACTCAGCTGGTGTCTTTCTTAGAGGTAGTGCAAGGGTAATAGGCTACCTCAAAATGCCAGACGCAGGGGAGTGGCAGTGAGATACAATATCTGGTTATCTCACGTGCTCCCTGAGGCATATGGTGGGCCATTGTGAGATCCAGGAAACTGGACTAGATGGACCCTTGGCATGATCCAGTGGGGCTGTTCCTCCTCCAGAAGAGGAGCATCTGGTTCTGGCGGCTATCAAAGAGTAATGCTGTGGAGAATCTTGACTGGCCACCAGTGTGTTACCTTCAGAATTTAATGCCAGGTGCAAGAGAGTAGCCACAGAATTCAGGCAGCCTGTTGTGTTGTGTGCTTCCTGAGGCATCTGGTGGGCCACTTTGAGATTCAGGAAACTGGACTAGATGGACCCTTGGCCTGATCCAGTGGGTCTGTTCCTTTGAGTACATGTCTGAAGAGGAGCATCTGGTTCTGGTGGCTGTCCAAGAGTAATGCTGTGGAGACATTGACTGGCCACTTGACTGGCCACCAGTGTGTTTCCCTCAGAATTTACCTCAGAATGCCAAGTGCAAGGGAGTGGCCGCAGAATGCAGGCAGCCTGTTGTCTTGTGTGCTCTGTGAGGCATCTGGTGGGCCACTGTGAGATACAGGAAGTTCTTATTTAGGGTGGCCATTTTCAACATTTTTCACCTCATGGCACACTGAGGACGCTAAAATTGTCAAGGCACATGCATCATTTTTTTAAACAATTGACATGGCACACTTTGCTGCCAGTGGGGGGCTCACATTCTCCAATGGCCCTCAGAATTTACCCTACTAATATAACCATCCAACAAACTCCCACGACACAACTACAGGCCACTCTCAGCACAACAGTGTGCCACAGCACAGCGTTTGAAAGTTGCTGATTTAGGGTGTGGCAAACCTGAACAGAGGCAAGAAGCGTCTGCCAGTTGTTTCTTCTTTGACAGAGAAAAAGATAACATGATAGCAAAATCTGTGTGCCGTACACCAGAAATTACTGCTCCTAATCTATGCATAGATTAGCCTAGACAGCTCAAATAAATACACTCAGTCCTCATTGTCTGCTGGGGTTAGGTTCTTGGAAATCCTCATGGATAACTAATTCAGATAATAAACCATTGATCCTATATGGATCAAATACCCTGGGCTCGGGCCCAAGGTATTTGAGGGACCGCCTCCTCCCATATAATCCTACCCGTGCTCTGAGGTCATCTGGGGGGGGGCCCTTTTGACTGTGCCGCCACCAGGAGAGGTGAGAGGGGTGGCGGCCAGGAATAGGGCCTTCTCGGTGGTGGCACCCCAACTTTGGAATACCCTCCCCTTATATTAGAGTTAAGAACTGCTCCCTCTTTGGCAGTATTTCGGCGGGGGCTGAAGACCTTTTTTTTCAGCAGGCTTTTAGTTGCTGACAGGCTGGCTGGTCTTTGTATTGTATTTTTTGATATTCTGTACTTTTATGACCCGTGGGATGATTGTCTATACTTTTTATATTGTATTTTATATTGTTTTTAATTGCTGTTTTTAACTATGATGTTTTATTTTGTTTTTGTAATGCCGCCTTGAACGCCTTCGGGCGGAAAGGCGGGGTAAAAATTCAATAAATAAATAAATACAATATATCATCAATGGGATTAGGTCTAAGAGGTACCTTATCTGCCATCAGAAGAACGCCAGGCTGTGACAAGCTGCTGTACCTGCTGTGACAGAATGGAGGCGCTGATGAGTTGATTAGGCACTGCAAGCAGGTGTTGCAGGGGAGTGTGTGAGAAGGCCAACTGGCGAAAGAATGGAGTAGGACCTTGAGGACCTGTCCTGGCTAGACTTACAATTGCTTGCTGAAGCTCAGTGGCACACAGCCAGGTGAGAGAACCACACTGTATTCCCTGACCCTGCTTATTGAGCCATTAGCATAGCTATGGGGTGTGTGGTATGTATTGCAGGCACTGCAATGCACTGTGTAGGTACCTTATCCTGCTCACCATCGGAGCCATTCTAGGCAGTCAAGGCAACACACAGGAACGCCTGCACATTGCTGTCACTGCTCAGAATGGCTTAGATGGTAAGTGGGAGGAGCTGCTTACACAGCACATTGCAGCTCCTGCAATACTCACCGCCAGACACACACACACACACACACACACACACACACACACACACACAAAATCCCACCCCACCCAAGCCCAGCACTACTGAATTGGGCAGAGGCACTTATTAAATATAAGTGATATCATAGAGATATAATATCTCTTTTATTTAGCAGGGGAGAGCAACTGTCTCGGATAATCCCAGCATATTATCCCTCCCAGGGTGCAATCTGAAGAGTTTTGAAGCTTGAAGCGTGTAGCAGAAACACACACAGACTAGGAATGCTAGTCATGAAAAAGAGCGCAGAGTAGTATGTCCCCCAGCAGAGCAACAGCTGGCAAAATTCAGCAATGAGGTAAAGAAGCAAGACAGAACTAGGTATACCTTGTAGCTATATACATATATTCAGTGATGTCATCCGAGCGCGCCAACTACCGGAACGCTCGGATGATTGACAGACCTCCGCCCCTATGGCGGAGGGCTGCCACGCCTCCCCAAGCCTCAATGCGCCAGAATCGCTCCATTTTAGAGCGATTCCGGACACAAGGGGAAGCGGGCGGGCCCAGCAGCAGCTCGCCCGTCCTCCGAAGCAGTGGCGCGGCCCGGGACCTCCGTGGAACTAGCGGAACGGAGTACCGGGCCGTTCCGCCTGAATGACGCCTCTGCATATATTTGAATTCCAGAGCAGCAGGCAAGTAGAATGGTCACAAGCAGGTCCGAGATCTCAAAATACACATAGAAAGGCAGTTCTAGCAGCAGCTCCACTTTCCTTTCTCTTTCCACCCCACACAGAGGCTTGGCTGGACAGCACCTAAGTACTGAGCCTGGCCAATCACATCCCTGCTTGGCTCCGTGCTAACCTGCACACAGCCAGAGGCAGATCTAAGGGAGGGCAAAGCTCTAAGTTTTGCAAGAAGCCTTACCTTGCAGTGGAAATCACTCCTCTCCTGCACCGTTTTAGCCAATCCTCACAGGGAACAGCAACATCTTGGTGTTGCTTACTGGCTACTGCAGCAAGGGAGAGGAGGGATTTACATGACAGGGTAAGGATCCTTGCAAAACCTAAGAGCTCTCCCCTCCCTGTAGATCCACCTCTGCACACAGCTGCTCTTGTGATTAGGGTACAGTGCCTTGCTCTGCACACACAGGTGCCACTGATTACTGCTTCTGGCAGTGTCCTGGCTGAAATAGCAACTGGGATTCTACACTTTCCTGTGGTTTCTCAGAATCCCAGCATAATCCTAACCTGGAGTTAGGCCGGCGGTTAGGCCAGCAAAGTTTGGCCAGCACTAGGAACACCGGAAAGCACGCTTGGACCGCTCTCAGAGTTAGGAAGGAAGGTCCACGTCTGTGTGCTGGCCTCTCGACTCCAAGAGTGGTCCAAATGTGCTTTACAGTGTCCCTTGTGATGGCCAAACTCTGCTGGCCTAACTCCAGGTTAGGACTGCACTCCCAATGGCTTCTGCTAGTGTCTTCCTTGTGGGCTGTTTTTTTTAGATTGAGAGCACCCAGGAACCATTCCTTTAGCTGTGTAAACTGCTTTCAGAGAATTTTTTGAATCGAAAAATGGTATCTAAATCATGTTCTAAATCCTCCTCCTCCGCCGCCTCCTCCTCATCACTTGCCCTACTAAAGGTGCTAATAAACAGGTAGTGTCAATACCAGTAGAGTAGCAAGCGGGGGACAGGGTGGCATGCGCGTATCTTACCTGTAGCGCCCCATGGCACAAGCCATGGGGTGCCGGGCAGTGGCGGGGCGCCATTGTGCGCGGTCTGGGAGAGACCGCACGGTTTCTGGCCCTCCCGCCAGCCCACGCGTCCCTTACGCTCGGAAATAGAGCGTTTCTGGGGTAAGGGAGGCGTGTCTGCGTGACACGTGGGGGCGGGGTGACATGGGAGGGGCGCGGTTTCAGTGCCTGCCATGGAGCGCACTCCGGCCTCTGGGCACGCCTGCCGGGTGGTCCACTCCAGGTGACACGCCCTACGGGGTGGCAGGCATACTACCCAAGCTTCCACTGGGCAGAAACCCAGGCTGCATTTGGAGATGGATGGGCGCTGAAATGGCTGCCTCAGCTAGCAGCAATTTGGCAGTGTGCGCAATAATGCGCATCATTAAGGGCAGAAGATTTAGCCGAGAGGGTTAATGCCTCCGTTTGCCCGAAGATAACACCTGAAGATCTCAAGGTCGTGAGCTCGGGACTGCCGGAAGTCTCTGCGAGCAGCAGACCTTGGAAACTGCGGCTGATTAAAAAAAAGCTGAGTTTCAGCTGCCTCGTGGGAGGAGGAGTGTGCTGAAATCAGCTGCATCTCTGGTGGCAGCAGGGAAGCCTCATCAGCCAGCAGACGAGAGACGGGTGGCTAAAGAAAGAAGGCTAAATCCAGAAAGAAAGATCTGTAGGAGTGTGGTTCTTGGAAGATAGAACATTCTGTAAATCGTAAAAACCTTCGGGTTTGTGAGAAAGTCTGCCTATGTAAACCGCCTTGAGTTCAATCATTAGAGAAATCTAGTGATCTTAAGAAAGGCGGTATATAAATAAATGTATTATTATTATTACTATTATCACATCACAGTTGGATCACTTCCTGGTGCCGCACATCCCTCTGGGTGGATGTGGGGGGCGGGGTGTCAGCTGGTGCGGGAGGTGTCACATGGTGTGTGCCTCAGGTGCAGGGGCGGACCTTGCCAAAATGGCACCCGGGGCACCCAATAGAAGTACGCCCCCACAGGAGCCCAGGTCTACCCGCAGTCGTTCCCAATGGGTAGACAAGAGCTCCGGGGGTCCAGGTCTACCCGCGGCTGGTCCCAATGGGTAGACCTGGGCTTCAGGAGTCCAGATCTACCCATTGCAGGGTCCACTGGCGCCCCCCTAGACAGCCCCAAGATGGCGCCCAGGGCTCGTGCCCCCCTGCCCCCCTAGATCCGCCACTGCTCAGGTGGTGCCCACACTGACAATGTTAGTGATTCAAAAAAATATTCAAGAGACTGCTGAATTCACATTCACAGCCGAAGGGAAGAAGACTGGACCCAGATCCGTGGTTCCTTCCCTGGAGTGTAGAATCATCCTCAGTGGAGAGCTTTGCAGCTTCTCCCAACTGTTTCTGCCTCACAAGACTGAGGAAGATAAGGAACGCGCTTCCGGATGTTGTCTGTGTGCCAATGTGGAGCGCCTCCAGATTCAGTGACGATAACAAACCGTCCATCCTGGAAAGAGGAGCCTCGACCTTGAGGAAAGTGAGTGGGCATCAGTTGTCTGAGGCTGGGCTTACCAGAGGATTTCATGGTATGTTTTCAGGTAAATCTATGTAGGGTTGGGGTTGTTACCAGGCATGCTCTGAGACATGTGCAACATGCACAGGGGATTTGGACTCATGTGGGCCTAGATGCAATGGCTTGTGACCGGTGGTGGGATTCAAATAAATTAACCGGTTCTATGACGTCATAGCCGGAGCAAAAAAAAAAACCCGAAGCCAGCCGAGGTAAGCGAGTGGGCGGGGCCCGGCCATTTAACAACTGGTTCTATAGAACCTGGGCGAACCCCCTGAATCCCACCACTGGTCGTGACACACTTCAGTGCAGGGTCAGTTCTAGGAGTTCTCAGAGCATGCAGGGCATTCCCGTGGCCCCCACCCTCCCCACAGAGCCCCTCCACTCGCCAAGAAGAGCACTTGTGGTGCCACGTGCAAAGTGTGGCATCTGGACATAGTTGGTGGTGATAGGACGACATCACCAGCAACTGCTTCCAGGAGGCCCATTTTGGGCCGTTTTGGAGGCTGGGGCAGGTGGGAGGGCCCAAGGTAAAGCTGCTCTGCTCGCCCCACTGACCTACACCCATGTGCTACAGCAGCAGCAGTAGCAGTAGCAGGCAAGATGCTTGCGCTGGTGCAGGGGCCCCCAAAGCAAAGGGCCCAGTGTGACGACATTGGTCTCATTGGCTTAAGGCCGGCCCTGCTCCAGTGAATTGGCATTGGCTAGGGATGAGGAGGCCAGGACTCCTCAACCTCATCAGAATGGTTGAGGCTTGGGTTGATACAGGAATGACTGGAGAGAGGGGCTCTCCAGCAGTGATCTCCCTGTAAAAAAGGGCTCAGTAGGTGAACTAACTGGTGCATAAGTCAGTTCCGGGGAGGGAAGCATTGCCAGGGGGCCAAGAGCACTTTCCAAGGGCAGCATTCTCAAAGGGCAACTTGGCAGGGGCTGAACAAATTTTCTCTGTCAATCTAATAAGTTAAATAAATCTCTAATAATTGCAAATTTAAGTGTGTGTGTGTGTGTGTGTGTGTGTGTGTGTGTGTGTGTGTGTGTGTGTGTGTGTGTGTGTGTGTGTGGCATGTGGTCCACAATGATTCCAATTTTTGTCTCAGTGATCCTTGGGCTCCTAACAGTTGAGAACCACTGTTTTAGACCAGGGGACCCGCTAGATCCGGAGTTTGGATTAACCCTTCCCCCCTGTGATCAGCGCTGACAGTTCCGGGGAAGTGCTGCTCCATTCCTCAGCAGATGAGCTGGCAGGGATGATCTGGGCCGTCACATCTATGCCCGGCATCCCAGAAGGCAGTGCAGGTTCTTATGTTTAGCAGGACGCTGGGTGTAGACGCGACGGCCCAGAGCATTCCTGCCAAGCAATCTGCTGAGAGATGGAGCTTCGCTTCCCCAGAACTGTAAGCACTGCTCAGTTACTTACTTACTTGCTGTAGTTGTTCTATGTGTTTTGTTATGCCAATAAAGGTTTCAGAAGTAAGTAAGTAAGTAAGCACTGCTCAGAATACGGAAGGGATTTTCGGTGCACAGCAGTTGCCAGTTTGGCGATTGCTCTTTTAAACCATAGTAATTTACAATGCACTACATGTGCATGAATAACATCACTTAGTATTTTGTATCCCACACCATCAAAACAATTCTCAGCACATGTTTTGCAATGTCATTGGCCTGAAAAGATACCCGTGTATTCTAATGATTAGCATTATTGTTTGCACATGATCATTGGTTATTACGGTGTTTCCATTTCCGTTCTGAGTCATGGCATTGAAAATAGGCTCTTCCTGCAGCTCCAGCAGGCCCTGGCTCAGACCAAAACCTTCTCTTGGTCCCTGTGGTTGAAATAATTAATGCTTTCAATTGGAGGGAAATAAGTGGTTTGCTTTTTGTAAAATTGAATAAATTTTGGGCCAAAAAAATAGCAGGCAATCAGGAACAAGTGTTCTTTGCCAGTGTAAAAATGATGACATGTCTGATGTTTTGGTTTTGGGCAACGACACAGTTGTATTTTCCCTTGAAACGCATGGATGCAAGAACGAAGGCTTTGTGCTATGAATTACTCTCCATATTTATTTATTTAGAAGAATGCATAGCCCGCCTTTCCCATGCCTAAGCAAATGCTCAAGGTGGCTTACATGGGAAGGCTAGTCTAAACAACCACGTTTCAATGGGGTTTTTAAAAATACAGTATTTGTGCTTCACCAAATCCTCAGTCCCAGATGTAGCCTTCACAGTGTGGTTCTCTCCTCTGGCTGCATTCCATTGAGCTTCAGCAGGCAATCGTAAGTCCAACCTGGACAGTTCGTCAAGGTCGTACTCAGCGGTGTTATGCGGCCGGAACGCTGGGTGGGACATCCGGGTGATTGACAGCTCGCCCGTTGCGTTCCCCAGCGTTACGCCGTTTGCGTAACCAATTACGCCGCTTGCGTATGGTACGCAAACGGTGTAATGCTGCAGAACGCGACGGGCGGGCTGTCGATCACCTGGATGTCCCGCCCAGCGTTCCGGCCGCATAACACCGCTGGTCGTACTCCATTCCTTTGCCCGCTGGCCTTCTTGCAAACTCTCCTGTAACTCTAAGTTGCGGTGATGAATCAGCTCATCCACGACTCCAACTTGCCACAACTGGTACAGCAGCCTGTCACAACCTGATATTCTGTCTCCCATCCACAACAAGACCACAGATTCTCCTGCATAGCTTCAGGAAGTATCTCAACCATCAGTTAGCACCTTCAGCCTCAAAGGAGAGGTGCTTGAGCTCAGGTCTGCCTACGTTATGCCCTGTCACATGAAAGCTATTCTATAAATTCGTATGTAGCTGCTGTTTCTCAGTGGGGAAAGCATGACATCTGTACATGCTTAAGGCACTCATGCCCGATCCTTGCAGCAATGTGCACCGGGCAGCTGTTACTGTCCCAGAAGGCTCTGCGTCCCGATTTCCTGGGAGAAGCAGCTACCTGGCTCACGTTGCTGCAAAGGTTGGGAGCAAAGATGGGAGGTGGCAGGGCAGAACGGTTTCACCACCAGTGCACTGAGCCTGAGATTATTTTCTCAGTGCACTGGATCCAGCCCACTGGCTGTAGTTTGGGGGCTATGTACAGTATATATAAGCCCTGTTGTGTGAAAGAGAGGTGAGTTTTAAAAATGTAGCCCTACCAGCTCAAAAAGTTATCAGTTTCCGCTGCCTTTGCCTCTACTGATGTCATTTCGATACAGGTGCAGGGTGCAATTCTAACCTGGAGTAAGGCTGGCATAGTTAGGCCAGCAAAGTTTCTCTGGCACAAGGCCACTTTTAAGTGTGTTTGGACCACTCTTGAAGTCAGGGAGGATGGTGCACGGCTGTGTGCTGGCCCCTCTGATTCCAAGAGTGGTCCAAACATACTTTACAATGTCCCTTGCGCTTGCCTAACTGTGCCGGCCTAACTCCAGGTTAGGATTGCGCCCACATTCAAATATTTTATGTATCATTATGCATCTGGCAGGCAAATTGACCCCATAGATCTACATAGCTGCGATGGGACAGGGAGCAGCCTGTTTTGTCCAGGCTACTGTAGCATTTGATCTTGCCATCTTACCTATCGGCTTCCTATGATGTTTCTGATACATAGGTTTGGATGTGGCGTGGGAGGCTGCCATGATGACTATCATTACTGTATCCAAATGCCTGTGCAGGGGCGTATCTAGATAAAATTGCGCCCGTGGCACGCAATGAAATTGCGGGGGCCCCCGCATGCAACGTCATGACGTCACGATGTCATGACGTCATGACGTTGCGGGGTGTGGCTTCTGCTGCCATGTGTCTGCAGAGCCAACACACACACACAAACAGACATAAACACACACACACAAAAACAGACCCAGCCAGGGAAATGCAGCCAGCTCTGCCGGCCGTCCCGTCCCGCCTTACCTCTTGAAATCCTGCATGAGGCGCCTCCGGGCCGTTGTGGACATGGTGGGCTCGCGGTTATAAATAAATAACTCATATACCGGGCGGCCCAGGAGAAGGGGAGGGAGGCGAGGCATCAGGGCAAAAGCGGCGGCTGGGTGGCGAGTGAGGTGCTGAGGAGGCAGTAGCGGCAGCTCCCCAAGCGATGGCGGCCTCTACCACTCTGAGTGGTCCACTTGCACCTCAGAGGAGGGGGGAGACAGGAGGAGGAGGCCACGAGGGGTGGGGAGAGGAGAGGAGGCGGCACCAACCACATAATTGAGAGCGACAGGGTGCCTTAAAGTGGCCTTAAAGTGCCAGCGCCGTGGCAGCCAGGAAAAGCCAGCAACTTTAAGGCCACTTTAAGGCGCCCCCACGGTTTGCAGAGCCGGGGGGCACGGTGGCGGCTTCCTTCCCTGGGGCTGCCGCTTGGGCACTTTAAGTACTCGAGCAGCAGGCTGGGAAGGGAGACGCCGGCGCGCCTCCCGGCTCAGGGCACGGGGGGTTGCAAATTTGCGGGCAGAGGGCGGGGCGCCATGCCAATGGCACCCCCCACCTTATGGAGCCCCAGGGCTCATGCCCCCTGTTGCCATATCCTAATTACGCCTCTGTGCCTGTGGCATGTACAGTAGACAAGTCTCTGCCATTCTGTATGTTCCATAACATACTACATATTGTCAGAAATAAATGTGTCCTGATCAGGCAGGATAGGAACAGCTCGGTGCTGGGGTGTGGATGGGTTCTGATTAGGGATGTTTGAAAATTGTGGTGTGTGTGTGTGTGTTTTTTTTGTTTTTTTTTGCAGATTTCATGATTTGAAAGGCAGAACATGGTGTTGTGTGTTTTTATTCTAAATTCTCATTCCAAGCTCATTTTTATTAATTCAAAATGCTTTAAAAGTGAGCTAGGTAGGTGATGTAGGTGAGATACAGTAAGCAGATGCAGCCACAGTATTATTTCTAGTGGTGTGATTTTGGGGGTGACATTTTTCCCAAAATGTCTTGATTAAAATGGCAAATTGCAGTGTTATGTGTTTTTATTCTACATTCTCAATCCAAGTTCTCATTTTTATTAATTTTAAATACTTTAAAAAGTGTACTAGGTAGATGATACAGGTGATATAGTGTCAGCAAATGCAGCCACAGTATTATTTCTAACTGGAAAAGTAGTCTATCTTAGTTTCTGGAAAATACCTTAAACACCAAAACGTAGTGTTTTGCGTTTTTATTCAGATATTTTAACCGCCAAAAGGCAGTTGTTAATGCCCAAAAAGTGGTTTTTAACAAAAAAACAACCCACCCCATATTATTTCTAATTGGAAAAGTTACGTCTTTTAATTTCTGGGAGGAAAAAACACCAAAATGCAGTGTTTTGTATTTTAATTCAGCCATTTTAACATCAAGAAGATGGTGGTTTTTTAAAATGTATTTTTAACCAAAAAGCCAGCCCTAGTTATGACATAGTCCAGCACAGAAATTGAAAGAGCAAGATAGAGCACAACTCTGAGTAGAAAGTCGAAGCATAAATGATCCTAAAAGATTTTGGGGAAAGTCTACGCCAGTTTCACATGTGGAAGTCTTTAATAAGGCCAGATGACAAGAAGGCTGATGGGTAGTTTATGCATAAATTCTAGTATGGCAGTGTTGTACACACATTGTCTCTGGTGCTGAGCAACTGAATACAATTAGGATCCCAATTCGGCAATCGCCAGTAACGTCACTGACATTTTAATATGTAGTTTGGCATCTTTATGGAGAGGACGTGCTTTATGAAACGTGGAATGATATATGGTGGACATCCTCGAAAATATTTCAAATGGGACCATTCTGGGCTTTGCAACTCCAAGTGAAGATGAGAATCATTGAAAGCATAACACTTTCAGTGTGCTGTAACAACTACCTTTTCTGCAGAAAACAGCATGAACTTTGCAAAGGGTTAGCTGGAGAAGCCGCCATTTGTAATACAGACCAGAAGTGCAGGGAAGTGCAGAGTTAATTCAGAAATGTGAATTAGGGTGCAAACCTAACCTGGAGTTAGGCCAGCAAAGTTTGGTGGGTACAAGGGCCACCGTAAAGCATGCTTGGACCACTCTGAGTGAGGGGGATGGCGCACATCTGTGTGCTGGCCTCTCTGACTCCGAGAGTGGTCCAAACAAACTTAATGGTGGCGCTTGTGCCAGCCAAACTTTGCTGGCCTAACTGTGCCGGCCTAACTCCAGGTTAGGAGTGCGCCCTTACACGAATAAACACAATGCCTACCTTTCAGTTGTATTATTACCCCAAAATGACTTCTTTAAGAAACCGCCAACACTTTTCCTATTTCTGGGAAATACTACCACAATTCTGTGGCCAAATCTTTTTTTCTTCTTCTTCCAAATGTTCTGTTTTTCTGCATATGTTTTTTTCCCTATCCAAACTGCTCTCCTAGTCTGTCCTACTTTAGCTGAGGGCAATAGGAAGTTGACTTCTTGATCACAGCCTCTACTATATTATCTTGCAACGCAATTAACGTTTCCCACTTCTTGTATTTTATTCCCAGATTGCATCCACATCAAGGATTGTTCTTCCCTTTTTGCAAAGCTGAATTGCTGGAAGCCAAGAAAAAGGGAAAGAAAGATATCATTTTATTTTCCACAGACAGATTGCATGTTGTTGTTTTTTAAACAGTTGATGTATTTGATTGAAACAAGCAGCAATTTTTAAAACAATGTGAAAATTCACTGGCTGGTAAGTGGAGATTTGTGAATAGTTCAACCAACATCTTGGTTTTTTGCAATGAATCATGATGCTTAAGACTAAGAAGAATTTTTGAAAAAGCCATAATGTGTAATCAGTGTTTTGCCAAACAACAATTTCAAAACCACTGCCATTTGTTGGCAGAGGTCAGTTGTACCTGGAATGGAGAATCAGAAAGATTCGGCCAACACAAAAATATGCCCAAATGTGATACCCTGTGACATGTCCTAAGTTTGGCCAAAACATCTCTGAGCAATCTGTAGGAGGTGTAGCACTATTATTTACTTACTGCATTACATCCTCAGACAACCCTGTGCATTTGGTTTGACTGAATGAGTTGGACCCCTGTTTCTCAAACTGTGGGTTGAGACCCCAATTGGTGGGTTGCGACCTGATGTCAGGTGCGCCGTGGAAAGCAGGGATCAGCAAGTTTGGAAGCTGCAGATCTTGCTGTATTCCTTTTGTGAGTGTTAATAGTGTGAATTTTCAAGTGAGCTTTTAAAATGTTTTTAGTTCAGTGTTTTTAGAAATTTTGTCCTCATCTTGCTTTCTGTCCGGATGTTTCCTGGTTATGCAATTGCTGCAATCTAAGAATGCCAGTTTGCATTCCAGGAGTGTCATTTGATTACATCACAATGATGGCACTGCCTGCTTGATGATGTCACTTCTGGCTATGACATCACTTCCACTGGGTCCTGACACGAATGTCATTCTAAAAAATGGGTCCTGGTCCAAAAAGCTTGAGAACCACTGATCTAGACTGGCCAAAGACCATGCAGTGGGTTTTTTTTTTTAATTTGGACAGAGCACTCCTGTGCAGATCTACTTGGAAGTAAGTTTCAGTGTTTAATGAAACTTACCAGGAAAGGGTTATAGCAGGGGTGTCAAACATAAGCCCATGGGCTGGATGTGCTCCCGGAAACATTTTATCTGGTGCTCAGGCTACCTCAGTACCCCCCATCAGCTGCTCTCAGCTGTTCCCGTAGCCCCTCCTACATGCTTTCCCGGGTGCTGTCATATTGGATTGTGCAAGATCTTACATGATCCAAGATGGCAACACCCATTCTCACAAGACTTGGGTGATGCCATCTTGGATTGTGCAAGATGTGGAGACTGCCATTTTTGGACTACATGAGGTCTCTCAAGACATGGGCACTATCAGATTGGATCGCACAAGATTTTGTGTGATCCAAGATGGCGGTGCTCCCCTGAGCTAGGAAGAGGCTGCCGGGGCGCCATGGCCCCGGTATGGTTGGGAACCACTGGGCTACGGAACCAGCATGGAGACAAACTTCTGGGGGAGTCAGTGTGTCCAAAAATAAGGAACAAGAGGGGTGAGGAAACAGGGTGTTCATCACAGGGGCTGGTTTCTGGCCATTCCAAGCCAAGCTTGGAGGTTTGACAATCCTGTTTGAGAATGAATTGAGTTTTGAGGAGGGTTGTGAAGAAAGAGATACAGGTGGCACTGCAAAGGCGTAGAAAAGAAGGTTCAGACATCCGGGGCAACAAGTGAGATTTGCCAGATATTTTGTAACACTTCAGAACACCTTGCTGGGGAGGATAGTGCTGGGGGAATGAAAGTATCTGTTGTACAGTTGCAATGTTGTATTATAAAACTTAAGTTAGAGAAGGGATTGCCTAAACAGTTCAGTGGCTGTGGAGAAAAGGCTGCGGGTTGTCAATGATTTATTCCAGTGTTTTTCAAACTATGGGTCGTGACCTGATGTCAGGTGGGTCGCAGAAAGTTGGGAGCAGCCATCTTGGAAACTGAAGACCTTACTCTTGCTATATTCCTTTTGTGAGCGTTAACAGTTTGAATTTTCAAGCAAGGGTTTTTTTAATTTTGTTTTTAGTTCACTGCTTTTACATAATAATTTGTCCTCATTGTGCTTTCTGTCAGGGAAGTTTCATGGTTGTACGATTGCTGCAGTACAAGAATGCCAGTTTGCATTTCAGGAGTGTCAGTTTATTATGCTATAATGACCGCAGGAAGTGCGGTCATTATAGCATAATCAAGCACTTCCTGCTTGATGATGTCACTTCCTGCCACAACATCACTTCCGGGTTAATAACATCACTTCCAGTGAGTGGGTCCCAACACAAGTGCCATTCTAAGAAGTGGGTCCTGGTCTAAAAAGGCTGAATACCACTGGTTTACTCTATAGCCTCAGTCAAGTCTCTTAAGCACTGTTTTATAACAGTCAAATGAAGCAGTGTGGCTGTCGCTGCCCAGAATGGGTCCAACGGCAAGTGGGAAGGGCCACTTAGACAGTACTTTGCAGAGCTTACGGTACTTACCGTTTTGCCCCTTCTCGCTATGCTACTAACTGAAGGTGCAGTACATTTGAAGAGTGGGAGACATCAGATTCTGCAAGAGCATCTGCTTACAATTTCTTTGTTCATTTGACCGGGGTGGGGAGGAATCTGTCATGAATCCAGAAGGCTGGGTTAACAAGAAGGGCGATTTTGACTTGAGGTAAGAATCAAAATAACTCTTGACTTTTGTTGCCTTCCGTTTAACAAATAAATCCACATTTCATTGTCCAAGGGATGCTGTGCTACTGATTCCCACCCTTGTTTTTCTTGGAAGGGAGAAGAGGATGAGGAAATAATAGTGCAATAAAAAGATCCGTGTTTCTGTAGAAACCAATTACTCTCTTTGTGGTGGAAAAATGATTTTGGTGAGCCCAGCCTTTCAAGATTGGAACCACCTTTCGCCCTGCCTATTTCCCCCATGCCCCCCAAAGCCAAGAACTAGATATTGCTCGCTGTGTGCAAGAGCTTCAAAGTTCGGTCGGCAGTAATTGCTTATGTTTCTGCCATGGCATTTACTATCATTTAAGATTTGCAGTGCTCCCATGTGTTCACCACATGGCCACCAGACCGTTCTGCGATGAGGAACCACATCGTCACTGCAAAGCAGTTACTATCATAAATAACACAAGCATAGGCAGTTACTACAGACTTCCTTCTCATGGTGAATTAGGTGAAAGCACAGGAATTCAAGCCTATTCTTCAAATGTCAGAAAACGTCAATATGCAAGAACTGGTATTTTTTCAGTGGTTCCTGAAGATGAGCAGCAACTATTTGATTTATGTAAAATTACAAACTTCTTGGGGACTCTGATGATACTAAAACCCAAGTTTCTCTCCTGCCCCCATATCAATTTCTTTCTGCATTAGTCATATAAAGAGTTTGATTCCTCTTCTTTTAGACTGATTCTGGATCACATTCCGCTACAACTGTGTATATGTCATTGGAGAATGATAGGCTTAAAAGCTTTCTAGTCTCTCCAAGAAACAAATTGGTCTGGACACATTCCAAAGAGCTTAAGAACTGGGGAAATGGAAATAGTGCCTGCCAGGCACATGGACTCCAAGTTGGATTTTCTACACTTCTTCCATACCTGACTGCCATACTCACCCATTAGTTTAAATTTGGCAACCACTTATTAAATAATGTGATGCCTATGTAAGAACATTGATCACATACAAAATCCAGTCTCTTTGGCTCCACAGGTTCACAGCCTTCAGTTTCTCTTGGGTGCATCATTGTGCCCTATGCAGTCCTCTTTTCCAGGGTACCACAATTCCCTGGAGTGGGTTTTTGGCAGATCCAGAGGAATGCTGTGTTGTGGAGATAGTGGGGAAGTTTGCTTCCAGATCTCTGTTCTGCACAGAGGAAACAACTAATGCACCGTATAGTGTACTCATGTATAAGTCCAGAAATTTAAGTGTTAAAATTGATCCTAAAAACCTGTGTT
Organism: Lerista edwardsae; assembly: GCA_029204185.1. Taxonomy (NCBI): domain Eukaryota; kingdom Metazoa; phylum Chordata; class Lepidosauria; order Squamata; family Scincidae; genus Lerista; species Lerista edwardsae. The sequence goes on from JAJKFI010000007.1 coordinate 25,701,773, forward strand.
GACTTATACGTGAGTACCTGCCTCCATTTTCTGAACTGCATAGTATGTTTTCAGCAACACCAGTCTGTTTAGGTTAAGGGGGAAGGGAAAGAATAAGCCTGTAAGCTGCAACCACACTCAATGCTGCTTAAGCTTAATGGCTTCTTTCCTCCCTTCAACCTAACCAGGCTGGTGTAGCCTCAACCAATCTGGATGCTGCTTAAACTACAACAACCTCAGAAAGTTGAAGGGAGGGAATAAAGTTCCTGCATGTAATAGAACTTCCAATGGCATAGCCATTGGAGGCAATAACCTCCCCCAAACTCAACTTATCCATGGGTCATAAGAAATGTCCGGATTTTTGGCTCCAAATTTGCCCTCGACGTATCTATGAGATTGACTTATACTCGAGTGTATAGGGTATGCTAGAACAGGATGCAGGATTGGTTTGACATGTCAGCCTTAGGACTGCCTCTGTGCGGCTGTGTGACTGCAGACAAGTCCGAGTCACAGAAACTGGAATACATAGGAAATATCAAAATGCAATCCTGCTATCTTATCTGTCCATCCTGAAATGGGTTTTCTGCTGTATAAAGAAAACAAAGGTACCTTCTTCTTGTTTAACAGAGAATGATAATGGAGGTGGGTAACTTCTGAGGTAACAGAAAGCAGAAACTCTTCACAGTATAACTCCCATTCATAGCAAAATGTGTAGGTACCCCATGGAAATTAAGACATTTTTTCAAAAATGCAGGAGGTGTGGACTGATGGTTGAGCTGCAGGTACTGCCTAAAGGTAAGCAGGAGAATCTGTGGTGGGTTTTTGGATGGGAGACACAATGCCAGGCTGTGACAAGCTGCAGGACCTGTTATGGCAGAACGGAGTCACTGTGGAGTGATTAGCCAGTGCGGGAATGTTGTGAGAAGGCCAGCCGGCAAAAGAACGGAGTCCAACCTTGAGGACCTGTCCAGGCCCAGGATGGACTTAAGATCACCTGCTGAAGCTCCATGTCACACGGCCAGAGGAGAGAACCACACTGTGAAGGCTACATCTGGGACTGAGGATTTGGTGAATCACAGAATACAGTCTATTTGTAAAAACCCCATTGCAAAAAATGGTGGTTTTTACTAGCCTGCCCATGTAAGCTGCCTTGGGCATTTGCTTCAGCATGGAAAGGGTGGATATAAATTCTTCAAATAAATAAATGTTCTGAGACACATTCATATCTTCATGCAAATACTGAAGATTATTTTCAGTGTTTATTCGAATAAACAGCATCTGGATATTTGGCTATTTATGAATCAAACGGTGAAATAATCGTTTCAAAAGTCAGTCATACCGTGACTGTACCCATAATAATTGGAAAATTAAAAATCCTCCTCCTTGTTACACGATGTTTCTTAAAAGTCATTTAACTTATACTGAGGATTAAAAGGATTGATTTTTAAAGACTTCTCCCAGTCTAAAGGAACAAGAACAACAGGAAGATCCTATTGCCACAACTTAACAGAAGCAGAACTGGGATTTGTATATAGGAGAAGAAAAAAAGTGCTGTAAATACAGCTAGGTTTCAGCAATCGATACATTAGTAGTAACCATGCAGCCACAATGTGGACTTGAATCATTGATTATATATAAGCAATATTGGGGATTGACAAGAAACAGCGCAGAAAGTTAGCATTGATTCACAGCCTCATCCTAAATAGCACTGGTGTACTGGAGCCAGTAGTGTCATTCACAAATGAGCTGCCGGAACGCGAGGCGGGACTTACCGCCTGATTGGCTGCTCGTTTGTGACGTGTTGCTGCCTGCCTGACCGCCGCGCGGGCACCCCTGGCTTTGGAGGGGGTGCCCGCTTGCCTGGGGTGCGCGCTGGGTGCCTAGGCGAGCCGCGGAGGGGCGCGCCACCCGGAGGGAACCCCCGCGGCCGGCGGGCAGGCGGCGACGCGTCACGGGCTGCCTGTCAATCAAGCGGTAAGTCCCGCCTCGCGTTCCAGCAGCTTGTTTGTGAATGACACTACTGACTGGAGCCGTATGGTCTCCGCGGTATCCGGCACTAGTTAGGATCAGGCTGGAGGTCTCTTGGCTGTACCATTGGTGAGGTGGTGAAGGGCTCCCCACCAGTGCCGCCTACTCACACGGCGCTTTATGGCATGTTTGCAACACTGAGCGCCGGAGGAGGGACGACTGCGCCAGCCGAGTGGGGAAGTCGGATTTCGTTATCCGTCTCTTTCTCTTCATCCGAAAAATGTGGGACAGATTTCTTGGCCACCACGTTGTCTAGCCGCTGCCCTTGGAGATAAGGATTCACACTCTGAAACGAGATGATTTTTCTGAAGTTAGGAATGGGAAGGGATCCATGGGAATGAACCCTAACGAGACAACAGTGATCTGTAGCCAGGAGTTCGGTTATAACTTGTACAGCACAAATCACAACATACTATTAAAGCATCTCTACAATGCAATTCTAAGGGACGTGGTGGCGCAGCGGGTTAATCCACTGTTGCTGGGCTTTCTGACCGGAAGGTTGGGAGTTCAAGACTGCGCGACGGAGTGAGCTCCCGTTGCTCATCCCAGCTCCTGCCAACCTAGCAGTTCGAAAGCACCTAAAAATGCGAGTAGATAAATAGGGACCACTTCGGTGGGAAGGTAACGGTGTTCCGTGTGCTACGGCGTAGAGTCATGCCGGCCACATGACCACAGAAGCTTGTCCTCGGACAAAACGCCGGCTCTACAGGCTTTGAAACGGAGATGAGCACCGCCCCCTACAGTCGGTCACGACTAGACCATTTGGTTGTGAAAAGACCTTTACCTTTACAATGCAATTCTAGGTTAGTACATGTTATTAAGATGGAGATAGTGTAACACAGTGGTTCTCTAACTCCCTGGGAGTTTGAGAACCACTGGAAGTGCCTGTGAGGACACGGGAATTGCAGCCACATTCCCCTGAATCACGCTACTATCGTGTCACTGCTGGGCATAGATACTGGGGGAACGTACCAGTGACTGCCCCAGCATTCTTTTGGGTTGGGGAATCCTCTGCAGGGCTCCCTCTGCATCTAAAATATAAAAAAAATTGCGACCCACTTCCTGGACCGCAATCACGAAACCAGAAGTGGATCACGACAGTATTTTTGTAGTTTTTAAACGAGGAGGGAGCCTTGCAGAGGGATCCACAGGGCTCCCCAACCAAAAAGGATGCAGGGGCGGGCACGGGTAAGTCCCCCCAGCCCAGATCTGTGCCCAGCAGTGATGCAATCATAGTGGTCACGTCACTCATTTCCCTCGCCCCTTAAAGGGACCCAGGCAGTGCTTTTTCAGGCTGGGGTTCTGCAAGGCCCCTGTTTGAAAACCACTGGCGTAACATGAAACCACTGGCGTAACACTGGCAGTCGTAAAATACACATTTGCTATTTTACAGAATAACCGCATGCTTTCCACGTACAAGTCTCATCACTAACAAGGAAGTCTTTGATTGCCAGACACCCCTCAACTGCAGTTCCACCTAAGGAACTTAAAATGGGAAGTGTGTATAACATGATCGCCGAAGAGTGAGGCTGCAACCCTACCCACACTTTCCTGGGAGTAAGGCCCATTGACTATTTCCCCGCCCCCGTGACCGGAACGCACCGGAACGGAACGGAACGGGCAGGCTGCCGCTCACCCGTTCCTCCCGCCCAGCGTTCCGGCTGCATAACGCCGCTGGACCTGAGTAGACATGCATAGGCTTGGGCTCTCCCTCATCCAACTTCTAGGCTCAAGGGGGAGGCAAAGTCCTAATGACTAGGTCCTAAAATATCTCTGATTTTATCTTTAAAAAGATTAACCATTATACCAAACGTTACCAGAAGACACCAATCATCTTTTCAGAGCAAATCACTCAGGAGGAGACAGGTGTCATCCATTCAGTCCATGGTCCTCACTAATGCCTAACACATTTTCCTCTACTCTGCCTGTAAAGATGTGTATTATATGTATACATTGTTTATCTAAAAAGAAACCTTCATTCTGAGGATGCCAAACATTTTTTCCTTCCACAGGGCAAAAAGATGCTCACAAAATATTTTGATCTCATTCCAAAAGGCAGAATTTTCCTGCTCTAAATGCCAGTCTGGAAAATACCTGGTTCCTCTCATAAAGGGAAGGGAGCTATCCCGTAAGTCATCGTAGAGGGCTAGCATAATGTTAACCCTTCCAGCTCTTCTCTTTCTGGTTGTTGGTTGGTTGGTTTTTAAATCAGGTCCCTCCAGAATTGGACACTTAGAGTGCAACCCTAACCTGGAGTTAGGCCAGCAAAGTTTGGCTGGCACAAGGGACCCCATAAAATATGTTTGGACCACTCTCGGAATCAGAGAGGCCTGCACACAGATGTGTGCCATCCTCCCTGACTCTGAGAGTGGTCCAAACGGGTTTTACGGTGCTAGCCAAACTTTGCTGGTCTAACTCCAGGTTAGGATTGCACTCTCACATTGCTTGTTTTTCTGAGAGGGAAGATATGGAAGGCATTCGTTCAAAATAGGCATCACAGAATTCTGACCAAGATAGCTCTTTGTGTGGATAAATTCATGTAAGCAGGAAAAGAATGGGCTTGATTCTTCTTTAGCTAGTATGTTGTAATTCAGAATTTCCTGAAAGACACTCCTTCTCAGCTCCCAGCTGTAATGTGGGGAAAATAAAACTTACCTTGCAGAGTTGTTGTAAGGATTACTTGAAGATAAAACGTGAAACATTCTGCACACTCAGGAAGTGCTTTATTATTATTAGTTATTAATGTCAAGTAAATAGCTGTAATGTCAAGTAAAGTAGCTGAAGGAATGCTAATATTTACAAGGGATTTCTTGTAGGTAAGTGTTCCTAGAAACAGGTTCATTAGCATTCTGAATGAGTAGGAAATGACTACAGCAGTGGTTCCCAAACTGTGGGTTGGGACCCACCAGTGGGTCGTGAGCCAATTTCAGGTGGGTCGCAAAGCAACCTAGAGCAGCCATATTAAAAATATGGGAAGATGGGACGCTGGAAAGGGGAAGGGCTGTGTGGTTATTTAATTTTGCTTGTGTCAAGGTTGTTATTTTTTTTCTTTCTAATTCACTTTGCTATTGGAAAATGGCTGAGGAATAACCCAACTTATTGCTGCATTCTCAGGAAAGCAGCAGGCTCTAGCATCAAATGACGACACTTCTGGCCATGACATCACTTCTGGTGGGTCCTGGACAGATTGTCATTCTAAGAAGTGGGCCCCAGTGCTAAAAGGTTTGAGAACCACTGGAGTACAGCATTCACAAACATTTGCGTGAAAGAAAAAAGCATTTATAATGTTTCTTTGTTTTGTCTGTAGATCAGCTATTTTCAACCTATTTCATCTCACTGCACACTGACAAGATGCTAAAATTTTCAAAGCACACCATCAGTTTTTTTTTTGACAATTGACAAGGAACTCTGCACTGCCGGCGGGAGAGGAGCCTACATCCTCAATGGCCCTCCTAATAAATTACCCCACTCCAGACTCCTGTGGCACACCCTCAGACCATTCATGGCACACCAATGTGCCACTGCAGACTAGTTGAAAAATTGCAGCATTAGATCATATTGTACATGAAACAGTTCAATCTGAATGCAGCTAGCTACAGTCTTTTATTGATGGGCCAAATGACCAAACTACTCTGCTGTGAAAGAATCCTTAGTGCAGAGAACAACATTAAACTACAATTAAAGCCTCTTGTGAGCCCAAAATACCTACAGACAAAGGAGGCTCTCTGCTGCACCTCTGTGTGATTTAGGGCACAACCCAAATCAGCTTTCCAGCACTGACACAGCCCTATCAATGGGGCATATGCTGCATCCTACAATGGAGTCGTAATCACGGAGGCCTCCTCAAGGTAAGGGAATGTGTGTTCCCTTACCTGAGAGCTGCATTATCCTTACCCTGGTGCTGGGAAGTTGGTTAGGCTTGCACCCTCTGTCTTACAACTTTCCAATCAGCCTCTGTGAGAACTAATTGTAAATGGTTGTGCAATGGTTGTGAATGCATAATTTCTTCATGCCAGAGGCAGAATTATCTTCCTTCAGAAGAGAAATGTGAAATATAAGAGATGGGGGTTCTTTGGAAGTTCTTTTTCTTATACTCTAAAACAGTGTTATTCAAACTGTGGGTCAGTACCCACTTGGTGGGTCGCGGAAAGCTGGGAACAGCCATCTTGGAAGTTGCAGACCTTACCCTTGGTAAGGTAACTCCTGTTGTGAGTGTTAACAGTTTGAATTTTCAAGTGAGGGTTTTTAAAATTTTTGGCTATGCCAGCCACATGAGATTTGGCACAGTAGCCTTACCTGAAGTTATTGCCCTGAAAGATGGACAGGGCAAGTCAGGTACAATTCTCCTGTGACAGTGGTTCTCAAACATTTTAGACAGGGACCTCAAGTGAGGTTTGTTTGTTTGTTTTTAAATGTTTTTAGTTCAGTGCCTTTACACAAAGTTTTGTCCTAATCTTGCTTTCTGTCAGGAATGTTTCCTGGTTGTGCAACTGCTGCAGTCCAAGAATGTCCGTTTGCATTCCAGGAGTGTCGTTTGATTACATCATAATGATGGCACTTCCGGCTATGACATCACTTCCAGGTTAATGACATCACTTCACGTAGGTCCAAAGTTGAGTGCCATTCTGAAAAGTGGGTCCTGGTCTAAATTGTTTGAGAACCACTGTTCTACACACGGTTAGAGAATTGGCAAGTTATAATTCTGCCTCCTCCCTGCCCCTGTGGTCTGCAGAGGCTCATCAGTCCTGCTATTATTCACCCCACGGTGGTGGTGGTGGTGGTGGTGAAACAAATATCTCACCCTGACGGTGCCGTCTCACCCTGACGGCACCCATGGGAACAATGTGCTTCCACTAACACAATTTTTGCAAAACATTGGCTTCTTTCGATGGAATTCTGCAAAAGTCATACTGCTTATCACAGATATTCTCTGGAAGCAAAGAATAGGTTCAAGTTTTAAAACAGATATATTAACAATGGCAATTTCAACAGCATGATCGACTTTGCATTCTTGAGTAATCCTACAATAAGGCATTAAAATGAAGAAGAAAAAAAGTTTTGTTCCGAAAATTACCCTTTTCTTTCTTTTCGGTCCACCCTTCAGTTTCTCAAAGAGCAGGTTCTTATTCTGAAAGAAAGAGGGGAAAACCCGTAGTATGGATCGAATTTTGTAACTCCTTTCAAGCAAGACTTTGTGCCATGTAAATATTTGCATATGAATATTTTGGAAAGAAGTTTAGGAGAGAATGTCGTGTTGTGGAGAGATAAACCACAAGAAAACACTTGAATTACTGCAGCTATTAATAAAATATTTTGCTATTCTTTGGGGATACTCAGTGTCATCAACCATTATAAGAACAGAAATATACAGTAATTGTAAGTTGCGCGATGGTTTTAATCTTAACTGTCTCAATGAGGGAAGAGTTGGAGTGGAAAAATAGCTCAGTGGTGAACACATGTTTTCGATTCTCATCGTTCCAGGTTCAGTCCGAAACATCTCTAATACAGAGATCTTAGATAGCAGACATGGGAAAGATACCTGAGAAAACCACTACCAGTCAGAGTAAAAAATTGTGGGCTTGATGGACCAGTAACATAGCTATGGGGGTGGCGCAATAAATATTGCAGGCATCGAAACACGCAATGTAAGCGGCCCCATCACTCACCTTCAGAGCCATTCTGGGCAGCGACAACATCTATATTTGCTATCGCAGCCCAGATTGGCTCCAATGGTGAGTGAGAGGGGCCGTTGACATGATGCATTGTGGCACCTTCAATACTTACTGCCCTTCCCCCTCAAGCAAAGCCACTGGTCCTTCAAGCCAACAACCATCGAGCCAACATCAGTTGTGTTGGTGTTGCTACCCAGAATGGTTCAGATACGGGTCTATTGAGCCCATGGGGCCAACAGTAATCAAGCCAACATCAGCTGTGTTGCTGTCGCAGCCCAGAATGGCTATGGTGGCAAGTGGGAGGAGCTGCTTACATGGTGCATTGTGGTGCCTGCAATACTTACTGCGTCTCCTTGTAGCTATGCTACTGTGATGGACCACATTCTTGATTCAGTATAGGCATGCCCCAGTATTCGCTGGGGGTCCATTCTGGACCGGAATGGATACCTGAAACCATGAATACTGGGGATGCCTTTTTAAAGATAGAGGAACACCCAGTGGTTTTGCTGCAACAAGGTAAAAATAGAGATTTGTTTAATATTCCCCTAACTTTTTAATAGGCGCCCCAGTAACCATGTGGATAACTGTGGATAACTGAAACCGTGGATACCGAATCAGTGGGTACCAGGGCATGCCTATACAATGGAGCGATACACACCTTTACAACTGCAAGGGAAACCAGAATTGATCGTCTGGGACAGAACTATTTTTGTTTGGTTTTAAATGAAAAGGTCTTTCTGGATAGCTTTCAACTTTTTTATTTGTGGATTATCTCTTAACACCTACTAGAAAACTCTTCTTATCTCAGTTGATCCCCTGCAGATCATGACATTTGATTCAAGTTGCTAAGAACTCTCTGTGCAATGAAACCCTGATCACAATCCTTTCCTTTCACTTAAATGGTGTCCTAATGAGCTTTCTTTAAACTACTGTTTGGTCTAGACATTTTTAATAGAATGAAACTTTTAAAAACTGCCGAAGTGTCTTGGCAGACAGAAACAAGCCATGAAAAGAGACAATGCACGCGCATGCCTGATAAGTATGACCACAGGCTGTATAAGTGTTTCCACATATTACTATATTTCATAGATTGTGAGCTGAAATGAGGTCTGGAATGTCAGGTACATGTTCAACAGATTGTTTCCACTGGGATTATAATGCAGGATCAGAAAAAAACCACAAAGAAAATATATTAGGAGAGAGTTACAGTATGTATGTGAAAAAGGTAGAAAATTCTGTCTACTGAATCTGTTACAAAACTACTGAAGCGGTAATGTCAATATCAGCAGTAAACTGAAGGAGACACACACAGAGAGAGTGAGAATACACGTTTTCATTTACTTCTGAAATGAAACCTTGGTTGGAGAGAAACCAGAGGCGGATCTAAGGGGGGGGCAAATCTGTAAGTTTTGCAAGAAGCCTCACCTTGCAGTGGAAAACACTCCTCTCCTGCACTGTTCTAGCCAATCCTCACAGGGAACAGCAACATCTTGGCGTTGCTTACTGGCTACAGCAGCAAGGGAGAGGAGGGATTTACATGACAGGGTAAGGCTTCTTGCAAAACTTACAGATTTGCCCCCCCCCTTAGATCCGCCTCTGAGAGAAACAAAATGCTTCAGGATTAAAATAGAGTTAATTTGCAGAAACTCACGTGGAAGAAACTTCAGTTTAAACAACAGAAGTATGCATTATTTCCTCTAGGAAGCAGTACATTACTTAGGGCATAATCCTAACCTGGAGTTAGGGCGGCACAGTTAGGACAGCAAAGTTTGGCACACACAAAGGACACTGTAAAGTATGTTTGGACCACTCTCAGAGTCAGAGCACACAGACGTGCACCATCCTCCCTGTTTCCGAGAGTGGTCCAGACATGCTTTATGGTGGCCCTTGTGCCGGTGAAACTTTGCTGGCCTAACTGGGTCAGCCAAACTCTAGGTTAGGATTGAGGTCTTAGACTGAAATCCTGAATTCTCTTTGGGCTGACACCAAAAGGCACCAAGAGTCAGAGAGGCCAGAGCAAGGATGCACGCTGTCCCTCCAGTGCCAGAACCCAGGCCTATGATGATGATGATGATGATGATGAT
>JAJKFI010000007.1:25711545-25730185 GCA_029204185.1 Lerista edwardsae
AGGTCCTCTGAATTCCACCCCTCCCCCGTAGATTTGATTATCTGCAGGTTTCAGTATCCAGAGGGTTCTGGGAAGGATCCCCACTGACATGGGGGCCAACCTGTATTTATCACCCCAAAAGGTTGCAGATTTTGGAACAGTGATGCTTCCTCTCTGATGCATGAATGTACTTTCAGAATAGCTATTTCTGGCTTTAGGTAACAAAAGAAGAGCCCCACTGGATCAGGCCAAGGCCCATCTAGTCCAATCAATCAATCAATCAATCAATCAATCAATCAATCAATCAGTCAGTCAGTCAGTCAGTCAACAGGTACTTATATACCGCTTTTCAACACGAAGTTCACAAAGCGGTTTACAGGCAAATAGTAATAATCAAGTTAAACGGCTCCCTGTCCCAAAAGGGCTCACAATCTAAAAAGGCAGACCTCCAGCAACAGCCACTAGAAAGACTGCGCAGGGGTGAAGAGGGACAATTACTCTCCCGCTGCTAAATATAAGAGGAACACCACTGGAAAAAGTGCCTCTTGCCCAGTTAGCAGGGGTAGTAGTCCAGCTTCCTGTATCTCACAGTGGCCCACCAGATGCCTCAGGGAGCATGCAAGACAACAAGATGTCTGCAGCCCATTGACACTCCCCTGCATCTGGCATCCCAAGGTAGCCTAGTTCTAAAGTAAGGAGGTTGCACCACCCATCATGGTCTGTAGACAGCAATGGACTTTTCACCATAAATCAGTCCAAGCAATCCTTTTGGTTGCTCTCTTCTCCTCTCCTCTTCTTTTCTAGTTCCCCTATGTCCTTTTTGAGATGTGGCGACCAGAACTGTACTCCAGATGTGGCCTTACCATCGATTTGTACAATGGGATAACTATATTGGCCATTTTATTTTTAACCCCCTTTTTAATTACCGATTAATTCTGGCTTCAGGGAGCACCTGTAGTACTCCCACTATTCCGCCATTACTTTTTAGTGGTCTTTCTAATTCCATTAAAAAATGTTTTTGTTCTTAGAATGTAAGAAAAGCCCTACTGGATTTTGCAGCCGCTGCAGACCAGCATTCCATTTTCCACAGTGACCCACAAGCAGGACCGAAAGCGTACTCTCGCCCACCTTTGCTCCTGAACCTTTGCTCAGGTGCATCTGAACACCTAAACTGGTGTTCAGGTGCACAATGGTGGTGAACCCAGAGTCAGTCATCAAGCCTTGCAGTCATTGACAGCCCCATCCTCCATCTTAAAGGTAAAGGTTTCCCCACGACCGAATGGTCTAGTCGTGACCGAGTGTAGGGGGCGGTGCTCATCTCCGTTTCAAAGCCTGTGAGCCGGCGTTTTTGTCCGATCATGGTGGCCAGCATGATTCTACGCCGTAGCGCACGGAACGCCATTACCTTCCCACCAAAGTGGTCCCTATTTATCTACTTGCATTTTAGGTGCTTTCGAACTGCTAGGTTGGCAGGAGCTGGGACAAGCAACAGGAGCTCACTCCGTCATGCAGTCTCGAACTCCCAACCTTGCGGTCGAAAGCCCAGCGACAGCGGATTAACTCGCTGCGCCACCACGTCCTCCATCTTACATTGTAACAAAAATTTCCAGCATTTGGAATTTTTAGCCTAACTAAAGGTTCAAGAATCATGTAAATAAAAGTCTGATTGAGAGTGCAATCCTAACCTGGAGTTAGGCCGGCACAGTTAGAACAGCAAAGTTTGGCCAGCACAAGGACCACCATAAAGCACGTTTGGACCACTCTCGAAGTCAGAGAGGCCACCACACAGATGTGCACCATCCTCCCCAACTCCAAGAATAGTCCAAATGCGCTTTACAGTGGCCCTTGTGCCGGCCAAACTTTGCTGGCCTAACTGTGCCAGCCTAACTCCAGATTAGGATTTCCCCCTCAGGTTATAAAACTAAAACTGGGTCAGTTGTAACTGACGAATCATTCTCTTGCGACTGCAGCAAGAACGAGCACTTCAAAGCAAATCCATATATCTATAATTAGCATGGAGAGCTTTTAGCTTTTTGTCTTCAGCTAAACTCAAAGCCTACAGCAGCCCAGGAACGCAGCATTTTTGAATGCCGCAATCAGAAATCAATGGTTTCTTATCAATGGTTATTTTCCCAATGTATACATGCAATCCTATCACTGGGCCACACAATGCTCTAAGGTGCACCAGCAGGATGTTTCTGGAAATGGTGAGCGATGCCAATCTCACAGTAGCAGGCTTCCTGGATCCCCCACTGCCAAGAAGTCAGCGGCAAGGGTGGAACGTGGGTGGTGAGGTGGAGGAATAGGGTATTTGTGGGAAGAACCAGGCAGGGCATGTTGGGGAGGGAAGGGGGTAGATCTCTCAGTGGACCTTATCTCCTCTTTTTAAAATCTCCCCACCCCTTTTCCCTTGTCAGTCACATTTCACCAAAACGCGTGGCATCTGTTCGAGGAGACCCATAGGCCACTTGAGGGTTCATGCAGAGTTAAGTTTTCAGATCACTCTCCCCCGAACAGCATACAGCACATGCCTTCTTGGCACAGCTGTTGGCTATAGAGTGGCAGGGGGACAGGAGCAGTTCCTCATTCATACGTGATTTGGTACATGTTGTTCGTTGTTCAGTCGCTAAGTCGTGTCCGACTCTTCGCAACCCCATGGACCACAGCACGCCAGGCCTCCCTGTCCTCCACTAGCTTCCGGAGTTCGCCCAATTTCATGTTCATCGCTTTGGTGACACTATCTAACCATCTCATCCTCTGCCACCCCCTTCTCCTTTTGCCTTCCATCTTTCCCAGCATGAGGGTCTTTTCTAAACAGTCCTCTCTTCTCATGAGGTGGCCAAAGTATTGGAGCTTCAGCTTCAGGATTTGTCCTTCCAGGGAGCAATCAGGCTTGACTTCCTGGTGGATGGACCGATTGGACCTCCTTGCAGTCCAGGGGACTCTCAAGAGTCTTCTCCAGCACCATAACTCAAAAGCATCTATTCTTCGGCGCTCTGCCTTTCGTATGGTCCAGCTCTCACAGCCATACATAGCTACTGGCAGTAGTGTCATTCAGTAACAAGGAGACAGAATGCGAGGCGGGACTTACCGCCTGATTGGCTGCCCGTTTCTGACGCGTCACCGCCTTGCCGAGCGCCGCGCGGGCACCCCTGGCTTCGGAGGGGGTGCCCGCTTGCCTGGGTGGCGCGCTGGGTGCTTAGGAGAGCCGCGGAGGGGCGCGCCACCCGGAAGGAGTCCCCGCGGCGGAAAGGCAGGCGGCGACGCGTCGCGGGCTCCCTGTCAATCAAGGGGTAAGTCCCGCCTCGCGTTCCGTCTCCTTGTTACTGAATGACACTACTGGCTACTGGGAAAACCATAGCTTTGACTATTCGAACCTTTGTCGGCAGGGTGATGTCTCGGCTTTTTATTAAGTTGTCTAAGTTCGTCATAGCTTTCCTCCCAAGAAGTAAACGTCTTTTAATTTCTTTTAATTTGGTACATATAAATTGGCTAAAGACAATCTGCAATCTAGGCCCAGAAAAAGCATGCCTGGCAATATGGTATAGAGAGCTGTGAACCCAATCTATCAGGAACATGCCTACTCAGTTTTCATAACCAAAATTCTCTACAATAAAGTACAGCAGGCCCTCATTATCTAGGAACCACCACCCCCAATGAGGAAGTCCATGGATAACTAAATCCGCAGGTTTTGGGGCACGCTAATTATCCGGAGTGGGCCAGAGCTGCGCAGTTCTTGGACCCCAAAAGGACTCAAACAGGGCCTGTGTGTGGTGAAGCACCCTAATCCCTTTGGTGTGAAAAAGGACCTCAATTGGTTATTTCAGTGCTAATTAGTCCATGTGCCTACCCCAGACCGGCGAGGGAGGGATGGTGTGCCTAGTAGGCTTCATGTTTGTTTTTTTAAATGGTTATTTGGGTTTAATAAAGCTAAACCTAACCCATAGTCTGGTCTCTTCACTTGGGGTGGGGTGCAGGGGGGTGGCAACAGGATGCAGGCATTTATTGTCATGTGTGCTCCCAGAGGCATCTGGTGGGCCACTATGAGATACAGGAAGCTGGACTAGATGGGCCTTGGCCTGATCCAGTGATGCTGTTCCTATGTTCACATGTCTGAAGAGGAGCATCTAGTTCTGGTGGCTGTCCAAGAGAAATGCTGGGGAGAATCTTGACTGGCCACCAGTGTGTTTCCCTCAGAATTTACCTCAGAATGCCAGGTGCAAGGGAGTGGCAACAGGATGCAGGCAGCCTGTTGTCTTGTGTGCTCCCTGAGGCATCTGGTGGGCCACTATGAGATACAGGAAGCTGGACTAGACAGGCCTTGGCCTGATCCAGCGAGGTTGTTCCCAGGTTCCACAATGCCCGTTACAGGCGAAAAAACACAACTTCTGGTTTTTTGGAGAAAACCAGAAGAGACATTTTCAGCCTTTTTACAGTATTCTTGAATCCTCAAGTCCCAAATATTGGAGGTCCACCTATATTTAGCTAAAATGTACAGGCAGAGAATCTTTTCTTGATAGGTTTCAAACAACATTCAACTAACTCCATGGTTATTTAGAAATTCACAAAACAGATTTACACACCCATTTGCCCATGCTGGGAAAGTCATGCTCTGGATCGAAAAGATGCTGATGAAGTTGGTATTCTTTGCTGAACTGTGCCGTATCTGGGGTATTTTCAAGGCATCCGTCATCAACTGCAAAGACATTTTGGGAAACCTTAGAGGCTGGACAGCTTGCAAAATACGTATCAAGGAATCTACATCAGTAACATATTAAATTAATTTTATTGTAAAGGGTACTGAAAGATAGTACATTTGTCACAGAAATAGTGTTTTTAGAATATTGTGAATCAATTTCTATTGTTCCTTTGAATAGAAACAAAGTAAAATTAAATTCTTTACACATTTCTTCCGTCACGGTCATAGGTTACTGTGCAAATGTAACAATTGGTGCTTACATATTAACTATGCATTTCATATTTTAATGCATACTAATATTGCATAAAACAAAAATCATTCTTTAACATTTTATTTTGTAGTGGTTGCAATTAAAATGTGGATCCAAAATAGGACAAAAGGTGAATCCAAAATAGCATGAGTGGAAGGAAGCCCAGGACACTACTATGAGGAACCTATGGAATTTAAACATGAAATGCAATCAGGTTCTTCTCAATCGTACTGGTGAAATTCATCTCCGTCTCCACAATGGTTCTGTGAATCAAATCTATAATTTGTGGACAACTGGATGGAAGTATAATCTGGACATTTAGGAGACACTTTCTTAACCTTAGGGACGTGGTGGCGCAGCGGGTTAATCCGCTGCTGCTGGGCTTTCTGACCGGAAGGTTGGGAGTTCAAGACTGCGCAATGGAGTGAGCTCCAGTTGCTTGTCCCAGCTCCTGCCAACCTAGCAGTTCGAAAGCACCAAAATATGTAAGTAGATAAATAGGTACCACTTCGGTGGGAAGGTAACGGTGTTCCATCCGCCTCGGCGTATAGTCATGCCGGCCACATGACCACGGAATCTTGGACAAACGCCGGCTCCACAGGCTTAGAAACGGAGATGAGCACCACCCCCTATAGACCATTCGGTCATGGGGAAACCTTTACCTTTTTTTTCTTAACCTTGCAATCACTAGTATTCAATCAATCACTAGTATTTATATACCGCTTTTCAACATAAAGTTCGCAAAGCGGTTTACAGGCAAATAATAACATTAAAGTTAAATGGCTCCCTGTCCCAAAAGGGCTCACAATCTAAAGGGCTGGAATGGGCTGGAAGCCCCATAAGCTTCAGAAGTGGCCCACACTGGACCCTATTCTCCGTCAGTCCAGTCTCAGCTTAAATGTACTGTACAGGTTGAGCCTCCTTATCCACGGATTTTACATCTGTTGGTTTGGCTCAACGTGGGTCCCCTAGAAACTGTGCTGAGCCAGATTAGGCTCAACATGAAGCCTCTGAAGGCAATTGGAGCCATGCTCTGGTTGCCTCCAGAGGCTCTTCTAAGGCCTACCAAAGAGGCGCGTGGGTGCGAATAATGGCCTCAGTGGGCCTTAGAAAGCCGTCCATACGCACCTGTATACCCCAAAATAATGGTTTAATTAACACAAAATATGGATTGATTCACTCTATTAGCCACAGCTCATCACTTCTAGACCAATTCCATGATTGTGAGAGTAATTGTTGGCTCATGGTTTTTGGAGTATCTGAATCTGACAATTCTTCATGTGTTACAAAACGGAGAAGCCTGGAGGCCAGTCCAGGAAAAGGAAGGAAGCCACGATCTACAGAGGCGGATCTACAGGGAGGGCAGAGCTCTAAGTTTTGCAAGGAGCCTTACCCTGTCATGTAAATCCCTCCTCTCCCTTGCTGCTGTAGCCAGTAAGCAACGCCAAGATGTTGCTTTTCCCTGTGAGGATTGGCTAAAACGGTGCAGGAGCGGAGTGATTTCCACTGCAAGGTAAGGCTTCTTGCAAAACTTAGAGCTTTGCCATCCCTGTAGAAATGCCACTGACGATCTACCAACCTCTATAATAATTCCCGGAAGGGCTGTGGCTACAACAGGGGCCCATTCGTGACAGGTTTAGGTGCCAAAGTGCTTGAATGCAGTCAGGACAACTTGCAGAGAAAACAGCAACCAAGACAGTCTCCAGTCACTGGGCCAATCCACAAACCTCGTGGAGGAAATTCACTAATAAGTTTAACATGCAATATATTTTTACCATCTCTGCTTGGGCACAGATCGGAGGTTATTTACATCTCTGAAACCACTTTCCTTAGATGCTAGTAAGATTTAAATCTGCACTCAGAGAAAGAGGGTTAAATGGGTAATGGCAGTTTCCAAGGAATGCTATCAATTTTTATATCTGGGTGCATCATCTGAGTTTAACAACAATTTTTTTGGCTGTGGCTTCAACTCAAGGCACAACATAAAATAAAATAAAACAAAAGACTACAAGTCTCCTCTTAAAACCCCATTCTATTGGAGTCATGATTTCAATCTTGACATCTTAACCACCAACTGAGAGAATTGGGGTAAACAAAACAGCAGAGGAAGTGTATCTAAAGAAAAGAGAAATCCAAATTTATATTTGGAATGACAAAAGAGCTGTGGAACAAAGGAAGAATTCAATGCTGTTTCTAGGAAAAGGCATTACACAATAGCCGTCTCTTAGCCTGTAGACCACAATGGTGCAGTGCAAGAATGCAAGCCATTTGGAATGTGTCAATTGCATTTCCTGCCTTCTGGTTTTGTGTCAGCCACCTGGTGATAATATCTGTGTGGGTGGAATGACAGCAGAACGAGAAGGACTACCCAATCCTATGCTCCTCCAAAACCACTGCGAGCGCACATAGGATATGGCAGCCAGAGCCCCAGCAGCAGTGGCATCATGCTACCGGTATGCTGGGCAGGAGGAACGGGTGAGCGGTAGCCCGCCCGTTGCATACCGCTCCGTTTTGCCGTCTTCCCCGCCCCCGCGGGGGCGGGGAAGACGGCGAAACGGAGCGGTACGCAATGGGCGGACTGCCACTCACCCGTTCCTCCCGCCCAGCGTACTGGTAGCATGACGCCGCTGCCCAGCAGTGGAAGAACCCAGCTGCCAGCACCATTATAAGCTGGTGCCCATTTATCACTGGAGATGCGGGCAGGCTGGAGATGCGGGCAGGCAAGGGGGGGGGAGGAACTGATGGCCATGGTGTCCGATACCCTGTGCAGACAGCGGACACACTCTGAACATCGGCAAACAGCATGCCAACACTGGAGCTGACATACACGGGCAGCACAATCCTACACTATGCTGGCCTAGTAAGGCCAACATAGCAGGGCTATATCCTAAAGCCCATTAGAAGACGGTGGCAGCAACGTGCAGGACAAAGGGAGGTTTTCCCCTTGAACCCGTGTAAGCCCCAGTCACCCCTATGGGCCTGCTTGGATCTGCGACGGCAAAATAGCAGGCACAGAGGAACGTGGACAGGAGTGGCCCGAATCGGGGCTGCCCTGGCCAGGGATGAGGTTTAGGATTTGGCACAACCCCCATCTCCGCCCACTGTGCCGCCCAGTTACGCCCCCGGAATGCCTCTGGAACGCCCTCGCAGAGGCCCTGCGCCAACCGAGCTACGCTGGCGCTGGACTGGCGCATGGCTGGCGCTGCCGATGGTCGCGGCTGTGCCCGAGCGCTGGCGCTGCTGTGTGCGCCAGTCCAGCGCCATAGCGCCACTGCGGATGCACTTTACAACAGTGTTCAGCCGGCGCAAAAGCGCAGCTCCAGTGCAAAGGGGGTATAAGACTGCGCTCCCAATCACACCCACAGAACGCAGTGGAGACAAAGAACACACCAAAAATCCAAATGCCGGCCACAACCTCTGTCCCCTTTCCTGTAACAAAGCACAGGAAACGCATCGTTACATTAAAGCCCCAGCCGGGGAGACCCAACTCAATGACAACACCCATGGCATAGGCCTCAAATCATGCATGGGCACTTTGGTGAAAGGAACTATGGGGAATGGACATGTTGCACACACAGCCAGATGTCCTCAGAGTACGTCGGGGTTAGCATGTTGTTAATGCCCCCCTCCTCAGGCATAGGGCTGGCTTTAAGCCCATGTGACCAGTGCTGTCCCCTTTATTTATTTATTTATTTATTTATTTATTAGATTTTTACCCCGCCTTTTGTGCCCAAAGGCACCCAAGGCGGCATTACAATATATATATTGAAAATACAATATAACAATTAACATTAAAAACAGTTAAAAACAGTATTAAACAATAACAATCAAGATTAAAAACACAATTTGGGCCCCGCATTTCTGGGGGCCCTGCCCCAGAGCCATGAGGATCTTGCCTGCTGCTGCAACCGGGATCTCTGTAGGCTTTAGGGCAGTGGGGTGAGCAGGGCAGTTTTGTCTTTGCCCCCCCCCCACCTGTGCCTGCCTCTGAACAGCCCAAAATGGGCCTCCTGGAAGCAGTTGGCGGTGATGTCATCATGTCACCACCAACTATTTCCAGGTGCCGCACTTGGTGCCGTCTTCTTGAGTGTGGGGCCCGATGGGGAGGGTGTGGGGGCCTGAGGGAATGCCCCACATTGGGCCCCGCAACTCCTGGAGCCGGCCCCCCTCAGTGGCTTCCATATGAGCACCCTGCCCCAGTAGGACTCCTGGAACCTCCACTGTATCCCTCTAACGCAAAGTGTAAGGCCAGTGCACCCCACACAAGCAAGAGGGGTGGAATTCCATGCCTCAAAACATGAGGGCTGCATGTATCTCTCATGCCTTGACCCTCCTCCCTCCAGCCCCTTCAGTACTGTCAAAAGAGTCTTCACTATATACTATGCTGCCCAATCCGACCTTTTTGCCAGCAGCCGAGGCTGCCTCTTGGTGAATGCTAGGTGAATGCAGTGGCATGCAGTGTGGGGGCGGAAGGTGAGGCTGCAAAACCCCGCCGGGTTCTTCAAAAAGCGGCACTGCTGTTGCCGATCCGATGAGCTCACTCTATGGCCCTGCTTCAGCCATTGCTTCTGCTGGCCAGATGCTCATTCTGTCTGTTCTAGATGTTTTTTGGGATCACAACACGGCCACAAGGGGAAGAGCAGTCATTCTTCACGGAGTTCCACTGCCACCTTCCATAGGGGTAAGAAAGGCAATGCCCCAAGTTCTCCACTCCCTCCACCAATAGGGTACTACTGAATGTGAATGTGCACTTGGAACCCAGTCCTATCCAACCTTCCAGCGCTGATGCAGCCATGCCATCGAGCCATGCGCTCCATCCTGCAGTGGAGGAGCTGTCATGGAGGCCCTCTCAAGGTAAGGAAACGTTGGTTCCCTTATGTCAGGGTTGCAATGTGGCTGGGAAGTTAGATAGGATTGGGCACCCCCAATGTGCACCACTTGCATCCAGGGGCGGATCTATTTAAAAGGGCGCCCATGGAGCCCAATGAAAATGCGCCCCTAGGGGCACTCAACGTCCCGCCCCTTCTAAGAGGCATAGCGCCCCGCCCCTTCTAAGAGGCGCATTCTGTTCGCTGCTGCTGGCCCTTTAAGGCCAGAGGCAGCAAACAGAACGTGGCCGGGGCATGAGCGAACAGAAAGAACGTCGGGGCACCGCGTTCTGTTCACTCCCGTTGCCGCGTTCTTTTTGTTCGCTCGTGCCGGCCTTAAAGGGCCGGCGGAAGCAAACAGAACGCAGCGCTGCCCACTGCCCCGCTCCCCCTTGAGAAGCAGGAGGGGGCGCCAGGTGGCAGTGCATTCTCCTCGCTCCGGCTGGCTCTTTAAGGCCAGCCGGAGCGAGGAGAATGCGGCGCAGGGCCTGGGCGGGAGCGGGCGGGCCGTGGGCGCCATGCGAACGGCGCCCCCTGCAAGATGGCGCCCATGGCTCGTGCCACCCCCTGCCACACCCTAAAAACGCCCCTGCGTGCATCCATAAACATTGAGTTGCATTCTCATGAAGAGACCATGTGCTACTGCTGTCTAGCCTTTGCTACTTTCTCTTTGTTTCCCTTTGCTTTCCTTAGGCAGCTGTCCCACATGGGAAAGGCCCTTCGTGCACCCAACCACGCAGACCACAAAGGAAACTCACAGCGTGCCTGACAGCAGTGACCAGATATTTTCTCTGCGGCACTGCTAACCTACTCGTTCCCGACAGAATTGGCCTGCTTCCCATTAACATTCAATTAGTCTCCCTCTAGCATGCAGGCTTCCTGCGTGTGCATCGCGTTCCAGTGTTCAGCAACAAACTCTTCCTGTGGGTTAAGCAAAAAAAATGAAACTACAGACAACCAAAGTAAAGGGTTGGGCGGGGGGGAGGTCCGTGGAGAACTGTGGATGAGTGAAACCACAGATATTGGATCCACTGATATAGGACGACGCACCTGCACCCAAGTCAGAATATGATTCCAGAGACTATGACATTATCAGACTTGCAAAGCTTGTTGCACTTCTGTCCAAGAAGAAATGGAATCCACGAATCTATCCAGCTCACCTGTTTTTCCAACTGGACAAGGATTTGGAGGATCCAGGTATCCCTGATCGTCAGTGAAATCTTTAGGTATGTTGTCACCTGTCAACTCCGCTACGATATTGGGGATATTTCCATAAGGACCCAAATGTTGCAGACCTTCATGTGCACCACCTAATGAAGACAGAAGAATTATACACATCATTTTGTGACAACATACAAAACTTTGTGCATAACGTTTGCTAAAGAACAATGACTTTAGGCTGGTTATTATTTCGTCCTCCACCCAATAGCAAGAGGTGATTATGATAGGCTACATGACCTTCCTGTAGGCATCTTTACACCATTCCCTGTCCATCTCCTCAGAAAACACCTCTCTCTGGTGTAGCCCTCTTTCTGCTATCCCTGAAGCTGACAAGGTGCACATTAAAACTGGCCTCAAATACCATGTCCTTCCAGGAAGAATAAATAGTTCCTGGATTAGCAAAGACAGAATGACAAGTACAGCATTTTATTTACACAGGCACCCTAATTTACCTTTATCCAACTGAGAAGGGTCCCTGAAGCTGTGGTAGGTGTCCATCCTCATCAGGATTCTACTTTTCCTACTTACCTTAGGATCAAATTACATGTCACATTGATTGCACCATTAGGGCTTACTTTAACAAAAGGTTTTCTACATTGCCATAGCTTGGGACTTGATGTCATGCGGGTTGCAGAAAACTGGGAGCCACCATCTTGGAAGCTGCAGACCTTACTCCTGATATATTCCTTTTGTGAGTGTTAACGGTCTGAATTTTCAAGTGAGGGTCTTTTAATTTTGTTGTTAGTTCAGTGCTTTACATAGTATTTTATCCTAATCTTGCTTTCCGTCAGGGATGTTTCATGGTTGTGCAACTGCTGCAGTCCAAGAATGCCGCTTTGCATTCCAGGAGTGCCATTTGGTGACATCACAATGACAGCACTTCCTGCTTGATTTTGTCACTTCTGGCTATATCATCACTTCCAAGTTAATGACATCACCTCCGGTGGGTCCTGACACAAGTGCCAAAGTAGGTCCCTGTTTAAAATGTTTCAGAACCACTGTCATAGGAGAATTGTACCAGACCTGTCCTGTCTATCTGTTCAGGGCAATAACTTCAGGTAAGGCCACTGTACCAAGTCTCACCTGGCTGGCATAGCCAAGAATTTTAAAAACCCTCACTTGAAAATTCAAACTGTTAACACTCACAAAAGGAATATAGCAAGAATAACTTTCAAGATGGTGGCTCCCAGCTTTCTGCGACCCACCTGACATCAGGTTACTACCCACAGTTTGAGAAACACCGCCCCATGAAACATTACAAATGCACTTTGGCCATGGTGGAGCTATCTCTGCTGGTACAATCCAACACACATAAAATGTTTGGTGGAAATTGAATGTCTCAGAATGATAGACTTGTTTTCACTTCTTCCCTATGGACACGATCCTGCTACAGAGACATCAATGCAAGTCAAAGTGCGTTCCATTACAGCTGTATGCAATTACATGCTTCAGGTTGTCAGCAATTTAGCAGGAACATTTGGCTGCTTTCTTATTTATTAATCATTTAATCAACAGGAATATAAACATGCATTTATGCCCTCAGATTGAAAGTCTGCTTTTCTAGATACTTAGGAGATGATTAAGAAAAATGTCAGGATGATCGTCTTGCATTGGAACATGGACAACACACTGGATCATACTATAAATTTTCATCTGAATGACATTATTATTCTTTCCACAAAACTGTAATTAAGTGTTGTGGGACAACAGCATCATGCAAGAAGACAATGTTAGACGTATCATTTAAAAATGCCATTCAATGTGCAGTTTTGCAGAAACAGTATATTTGCTTTAGAAATTACATAAATCCAACCATAGGAAAAAGAGTCCAGATGTTTAAGAGCCAAGCTAATTATACATAAAACATCTTGTTTTGTGCATCTTTATGTCTTTCACATGCAAACTGAGTTAAGAAAGGGGGATAGGATTAATATAGGCATGTGGCTAAGGTATAGGTATTGGACTAACGGCCTGTTCTGAATGGGGTTGCCATCTCTCTGCAGGAACAGGTTCCGGTTGGGTGTCCTCCTGCGCTCCTTGACAATGCATGGTGATGGTGGCCAGGAGAGCATTCAGCCATTTTGGATGGTGCACTAACTTTATCCTACCTGAGTCAGTCAGACCGACCACGCACGGTGGCCCACGCATTTGTGACATCAAGGTTGGATTACAGGTGAAGCCTTTTTATCAAGGAACCCTCGTAGATGCAAAAAAACACATTAAATGAAATCATGCTGCTAATTAAGATTCAGCCTTTAAAAAGCCTCTCTTACTATGGCAAGGGGCTGCAGCCATTCTCTAGGGGATTAGAGCAATTAGTATCCATAAACTGAGATAAGACCTCTTCCCCTCACCCTGAAGCAAGGTGAAAAATGCAAAACAGAAGTGATGGAGGAGGTCTTATCTCAGAGCTAATGAAACTGGCTGCAGATCTCATGGCTGCAGCTGCGTTGCCATGGTAAGAAAAGCTTTTTTAAAATCCTTTTTAAAACGCTTGATTAACAGCATGTGTTTGTTTAACAAACAGCTCTTCTTTGTGGTCACGCTGATATGAGTCTAATTAGTGGATGGGAAAACAACAGATGAAAAGACTCCACCTGTACTGTAACACAGCGGTTCTCAAACTTTTAATACCAGGACCCACTTTTTAGAATGATCTGTCTTTTTTACCACCTATCCGGGACCCACCAGAAGTGATGTTATGGCAGGAAATGCTGTCATTGTGATGCCAGAGCCTGCTGCTTTCCTGAGAATGCAGCAAATAACTCAACTTATTTCTCATCCATTTTTCCAGTAGCAAAGTGAATCAGAAAGAAAAAAAATCCTATTTACAAACTTGACACAAGAAACATAACCACATAGCCCTCCCCTTTTCTAGTGCCTTTTCTCCCATATTTTCAGTGATTCCCCTTTTCTCCCATATTTTCAGTGATGGCTGTGCTAGGTGCTACACAACCCACCTGAAATTGGCTCGTGACCCACCTAGTGTGCCCTGACCCACAGTTTGAAAAAACACAGCTACAGTCAATCCTCATTATCCACTAGGGTTAGGTTCCTGGAAATTCTTGCAGATAGTGAATTTGCAGATAACGAATCATTGATCCTATGGGATTATCGGGGTTAGGTGCAGAGTACCTTATCTGCCATCAGAAGAATCCAGCAGAGTACATAACAGCAGAAAGTGCCAGAAGATCTCTGAATACTGCAGAGAACCTCCAGAGGCTGCAGGGACCTTCAGAAAGACAGCTGCCTTCACAGGCCTGTGAAGGGGGCCAGTAATGAACACAAACTTGAATTAAATAACTTATATACACCGGTTGTTCCCCCCTAAACTGGCACACGTAAATTAGAAGCAATATGTTAACTTGATTTGTGGATTATACTGTGGACTGAGTGAGATGGAGGACGCAAGTGCACGAAGCTGATTGAACCAAATTTAAGGCAGAAATCAAGGCTTTTGGGCTTGTGTTTATACCTGGATCATAAATATAACTTTGAGAAATATTGGTCTAGAAGGGATATTAAAGGACATTTGATTCCACTTTTGGATTGGTTGGAAGAACGGAGATTGGAGGGAAAGCAACTTTGGAATTTTTTTTGGCAGTTTGCCTGGGATGTTTGCTTTGTTTCTTTAGAGTGGATAAACCTGGTAGATTACAAATTTGACAGATTGTTAAGACCTTTACAGTTCAACATATTAAGAGGCTGGCCAGAAGAGACTGGAGGGATCGGAGAAACTGCGGAGGAAGTGGCTGGGAAGGTATTGAGTAAAGTTAAAACTTTATGAAGTACTAGCTTTTTGTTACCCAGCATTGCCCAGGTAACAAAATGATCCTCCAGACTTTGACTTTTGCACCCCTTCTCCGTTGCACCCAACGGGGGCTGAACCCGGACTCCAACTGCATCGGGAGTGTCACTGCTCGCCTTGGCAACCCCGGAAACTATGGATTTGATGCCGATTTTGGCCGTTTTCGATCGTGTTCATGTGGGGCCCCCTGCGCACCCCTACTCCCGGGGGCACGGAGGGGCCTGACCCCCGCAGTGTTTGTTGCCAGGCCACAAGGCACGCGTGTGCCAGGTTTGGTGCGCATTGCTCCAGGCGTTCCAGCACAGCATGGCGGACATTTTGATACGCACCCCTTCTTGCCCCCCACGCCGAGAGGGCCCCGAACCGAGACTCCAACTGTGTCGGGAGCGTTGCCGCTCGTCTCGGTGACTCTGGAAACTACGGACTCGACTCAGATTTCGGCCTTTTTTGGCCGTCTTCACTTGGGGCACTCTGCGCACCCCCACCCTCGGGGGCACTGGGGGGGCCTGACCCCCGCAGTGTTTGTTGCCAGGCCGCAAGGCACGTGCGTGCCAGGTTTGGTGCGCGTTGCTCCAGGCGTTCCAGCAGGGCATGGCGGATGTTTTGTTTCGCACCCTTTCTCACCCCCCATGCTGAGAGGGGCCCGAACCCGGATTCCAACTGTGTCGGGAGCGTCGCCGCTCGTCTCGGCAACCCCGGAAACTACGGACTTGATGCCAATTTCAGCCATTTTAGGCCATCTTCACTTGGGGCCCCCGCACACCCCCACCCCCAGGGGCACTAGGGGGGCCTGCCCACCCACAGTGTTTGTCGCCAGGCCACAAGGCATGCACGTGCCGAGTCTGGCGCCAATCGCTCCAGGCGTCGTAGCAGGGCATGGCGGACATCTTGTATCGTACCCCTTCCCACCCCCCATGTTGAGGAGGGCCGAACCCGAACTCCCACAGCGTCGGGAGTGTCACCGCTCACCCTGGCGACCCCAGAAACTACGGATTTGATGCCGATTTCGGCCGTTTTTGACCATTTTCACGCGGGGACCCCCACGTACCCCCACTCCTGGGGGTGCTAGGGGGGTCTGACCCCCGCAGTGTTTGTCGCCAGGCCACAAGGTGTATGTGTGCCAAGTTTCGTGTCAATCGGTCCAGGCGTTCCAGCAGGGGATGGCGGACGTTGTGTTTCGCACCCCTTCTTGCCCCCCATGCCAAGGGGGGTGAACCCATACTCCAACGGCGTCGGGAGCGTTGCTGCTCTCCCCGGCGACCCCGGAAACTATAGATTTGACGCCTATTTCGGCCGTTTTAGACCATTTTCATGTGGGGACCCCTGCGTACCCCCACCCCCGGGGGCTCTAGGGGGGTCTGACCCCCGCAGTGTTTGTTGCTAGGCCGCAAGGTGTATGCGTGCCAAGTTTCGTGTCAATCGCTCCAGGCGTTGCGGAGCCTATTCAGAACATACACACACACATCCTTTTTTGTATATATAGACTAGCTTTTATGTACCCGGCTTCGCCCGGGTGTTTATAGGTGCCATCCCTGACCCCCCCCCACTCACCAGGCATACAGATGGCCCGTTTATATGTTCCATCCCTGCCCCCCCTCACATGTGTTCCCGGTTGATTATATGTCCCATCCCTGACCCCCCCCACTCACATGTGTGTCCGGGTGTTTATATGTCCCATCCCTGACCCCCCCACTCACGTGTGTGCCCGGGTGTTTATATGTCCCATCCCTGACCCCTCCCCCCACTCACATGTGTGCCTGGGTGTTTATATGTCCCATCCCTGACCCCCCCCCACTCACACGTGTGCCCGGGTGTTTATATGTCCCATCCCTGACCCCTCCCCCCACTCACATGTGTGCCCGGGTGTTTATATGTCCCATTCCTGCTGCTGTACTGTTTCTGTTGCTCTAGATGTAGCAGCTCTCTCTCTTATCATGTACTCTTTTGTCACGCTGCTGTACTGTTTCTGTTGCTCTAGATGTAGCAGCTCTGTGACGTAGCATTGCAAGTCATTTTTTTCCCCTCAGGTGTTCCCTGTGTACGCTGTTGTTTCATCTTTGTAGCCTTTGGTTGCACCTGCCCAATTGCCTTACGTTACACAGTGAAAGTAACCTTTCAGAGAGAGAGCAACAGCCACAGCACCTTGTGCCAACTGTCCACTGCCAAGCAGGGACCGCCCACATGTCCACAGAACACATTTCCCTGGCCCTGTATCGGTTTGCCTGCGGGAAATCTGTTTGCTGCTGTTTGTCTTCAACTGTAAAGAGTTCAGTTGCTGCCTGAAGATTCCGCATGTCATTTGCATGTACTTTGCATCTCATCATGACATCATCAGAGCCTCGGAATGCTGCGGCTCAGCCCATAGCCACCCATAGAGAACCACAAATTCGCTTGTACCCGTGCCCGTGGGGGCGCGATCTGTTCCAAAACTGCGCAGTGATGGTCTCGGGGGGCCAAGGCACCCGCGTGCCAAGTTTGGCGCGAATCGGTCCAAACATAGACCTCCGCGTTGCGGAGCCTATGTGGAACATACATACATACATACATACATACATACACACACACACACACACACACACACACATATGCTCTTCTTTATATATATAGATTGGTGAAGGGAATGAGTGGAAATTTTATGTGGATTTAACTGCTTTGCACAGAACCTGATTGGGAACTGCTGCAGGAGAAGATGGCAAATTAGTGAATGACCTTGACTGAAATCAGAGCAGAGAACAAAGGAACAGTAAATACTTTTGCTTTTGACTTTCGTTTTCAGGCAGAGCTGTTAATACAGTGAATCAAATAGCAGCGTGTGCTTTAGCACATTTGATATACAGTACATATATGGATATTAATTAGGGGTGTGAATTTTTGATGTTATATTTGATGCCTGATGTTTTTTGATTGATGTTTAATGTGGTTTGAAGAGCTAATGGGTGCAATAAACATATAATGAATTAGGAGATATTTTTAAGAATTGTGGATAAGAGACAGCCTTTCAGAATATTTGTGACTTGTACATTTGATTATTAACTAAGTTTGGATACAAAGGAATAAATATTAAGCAAAATGACATCTAAAATTGGGAAACCAGCAGGGAAGACATCACCCCATGTGATGTCACAATTAGTGATGCTAAGCCAAGAAACTCGGAGGCAAGAAAGGAGAGATAGTCAGGATTTTTTGATGCAGATTTTGAGAGAGATCAAATATGATATTAAGGACATTAAGAGAACAGAGGCTAAAGTTTCAAAAGATGTGGAACATCTGTTCGGTGAAGTCAAGCAAGTGAATAAGACAATGACAAAAATACAAGATCGGGTGAGCAAAACTAAAAAAGATGTAAAGGAAATTTAAAAAGAAGGAAAGAAAACAGAGGAGAAATTAGGGGCAATGGAGGAACAGATTGTGGAGCTCCAGAAGGCAAACCTGGAAATGAGTGTAATGCAACAGGAACTAGAACAATCGATGTTTATGATTAGAATCCAGAATTTTCCTGAGAAAAAGGGAGAAGAAATTAGAACGGTGGTAGAAAAATGGCTAGCAGCAGAGGTGGATGTGGAAGAAGAGTTTATAAGCGAAGGAGGAGATGCAATCTACAGAGTCAACTTGAGCTATGCCAGAATTCATAAATTGCCCAGAGAAATCATAATCAGATTTAATGGAAGGAAAATCAGAGACTTGGTTTTGAACAGGCTGGACGGGAAAGCTATTGCCGCCTTGGGTGCCTTCAGGCAGAAAGGCGGGATAGAAATCCAATTAATAATAATAATAATAATAATAATAATAATAATAATAATAATAATAATAATAAT
>JAJKFI010000007.1:25730195-25755011 GCA_029204185.1 Lerista edwardsae
ATAATAATAATAATAATAATAATAATAATAATAATAATAATAATAATGTGGTGGAGGATAATTCAATAAGACTTCTATGCGAGATTCCTTGGAAGGTGAGGCAGAGAAGATTAATTTACAAGAAATTTACAGGAATCTTAAGAAGACATGGACTAAGATACTGATGGCTACTCCCTGAAGGTTTGTTCTTTATAAAGGGAAGAGATTTAATATTACCTCTTGGATGAAATCTCAAGAATTTTTGGAGAAATATGGAGAAGAATTGGGCGAAGCCAATACCATTTTAGAGGAGAGAAGATTATTAATGGAGAGGACATCAGTATCAGCTTCCAAAGGTGAAGAGAAGTCAGAGCAAGAAGAAGAAGAGGAAGAAAAAGAACAAAAAGGAGGAGGAGAATCGACAGAGGAAAGTAAAGCTCAAGAAGAAGAAGGAGATGAAGAAGATGATCAGGACTAGGATGGAGAAAATCTTACAAGGGGCGGCTACAAGGATACAAGGGGCGGCTGTCCTGCAACCTCAAAGACCAAAAACCAGGAAACAGACTGAGAGAGAAAAACTATTGATCTAAAGAAAAGAAATAAAGATGGAGTCACAAATAAAAATAATCTCAGTGAACGTGAACAGTTTGAATTCCCCCTAGAAAAGAATCTTTCATCAATTAGAAAAATTAAAATTGGATGTGATCTGCCTTCAAGAGACCCACATAAAAATATTTTTTTGGGAAATATTTAAGAAATGGGAAGCAAAGGAAAGTATATTATGCATTGGAACAGAAAAAAAAGAGAAAAAAGGTGTGGCCACATATGTATAATCTAATATAGGCTTGAAATTGAGATGGACTTAGGAGGATGGAAAAATACTTATAGTGGAAATTATAATAGGTACCAAAAAGATGTTGATAGTGAATATCTTTGCACCAAACACACACAAAAAATGAGAAAAGTTCTCTGAAGAACTGCACTAGCTGTTGTTAGAGGAAGAAAATACAGATGTGGTCCATATTGGTAGACTTCAATGCAGTTTATGACAGCAGGTTGGACAGATTAATAACTAGAAGGAGAAGAAGAAAGGGAGGAATTTTACCAACCTCATTTTTGGAAATGGCAGAAGAGCTAAATTTGATAGATTGTTGGAGAACGCAGAATCTGAAGAAGAAAGAATTTCTGTATTTTTCAAGTAGACATAATGTGTGGTCAAGAATTGATATTTATTTTATTTATTTATTTATTTATTTATTGAATTTTTACCCCGCCTTTCCGCCCGAAGGCGTTCAAGGCGGCATTACAAAAACAGAATAAAACATAGTTAAAAACAGCAATTAAAAACAATATAAAATACAATATAAAAAGTATAGACAGTCATCCCACGGGTCATAAAAGTACAGAATATCAAAAAATACAATACAAAGACCAGCCAGCCTGTCAGCAACTAAAAGCCTGCTGGGAAAAAAAGGTCTTCAGCCCCCGCCGAAATACTGCCAAATAGGGAGCAGTTCTTAACTCTAAGGGGAGGGTATTCCAAAGTTGGGGTGCCACCACCGAGAAGGCCCTATTCCTGGCTGCCACCCCTCTCACCTCTCCTGGTGGTGGCACAGTCAAAAGAGCCCCCCCAGATGACCTCAGAGCACGGGTAGGATTATATGGGAGGAGGCGGTCCCTCAAATACCCTGGGCCCGAGCCGTGTAGGGCTTTAAAGGTCAAAACCAGCACCTTGAATTGGGCCCGGAACAGAACCGGCAGCCAGTGTAGTCGCTGAAGCAACGGCCCGACAGAGTCAAACCGACGTGCCCCAGCAACCACACGAGCAGCCGCGTTCTGTACTAGTTGTAATTTCTGGACCGTCTTCAAAGGCAGCCCCACGTAGAGCGCATTGCAATAGTCTAATCTTGATGTCACTAGGGCATGGGTCACTTTGGCCAGGTCCGTACAGCTCAGGTACGGTCGCAGCTGGCGGATCAGCCGAAGCTGAGCAAAGGCTCCCCTGGCCACCGCCGACACCTGGGACTCCAGGTGCAGCTGTGAATCCAGGAGAACCCCCAAGCTGCGAACCTGCTCCTTCAGAGGGAGTGCGACCCCATTCAGAGCAGGGCGATAGTCCAATACCCGAGCTGTGGATTTCCGGATCAATAGCACCTCTGTCTTATCCGGATTTAATTTCAGCTTGTTCGCCCACATCCAGCCCCCAACTGCCTCCAGACAACGATTCAGGACCTCAACCGCCTCCTCAGAATCAGGGGGAAAGGAGAGATAAAGTTGGGTGTCATCAGCATATTAATGGCACCCCACCCCAAACCCCCGGATGACCTCTCCCAGCGGCTTCATGTAGATGTTAAATAGCATGGGGGACAAGATAGACCCTTGTGGCACCCCAAACCTAAGAGGTCGGGGTGCCGAACAAGCGTTCCCCAGCACCACCTTCTGGGATCTGTCAGTCAGGAAGGAGCGGAACCACTGTAAAACAGTGCCTCCAAGCCCCAACCCAGCCAGCCGACCCAGAAGGACACCATGGTCGATGGTGTCGAAGGCCGCTGAGAGGTCCAGCAGGACTAACAGGGACGCACTCCCCCTGTCCATTCCTCGGCGTAGGTCATCCACCAAGGCGACCAAGGCAGTCTCCGTCCCAAACCCCGGCCTGAAGCCAGATTGGAATGGGTCCAGATAATCCGTTTCCTCCAGTACCTCCAGTGATATGGGATGGATATCAGCATTGGGAATTGAAGGAGCCTTTGAATGCGAGATTTTACCAAATACGTTTGCAGATCACAATCCATTGATAATCATAAATAAAAAATTGAGAAGCGGGAATTGGAGATTAAATATGAATCAGCTAAAGGAACAATGGTTTCTAGAATATGTTAAGAAAGAAATGGAGTGGTTTTAAAAATAAATTTGCAACCAGAAACAGGAATCCAAATTGTATGGGATACCAGTAAAGCTTATTTCAGACGATTAGTAATGAAGAATGCGGCCAAAATCAGAAAGAGAAGAGAAAGAGAAATGGATGAAATAATAAAGAAATTGATAAGAGAAGAAAGTGCAGATGTTCAGGAGATAAAAGAATACAAGAAAAAATTAGGAAATTGCAACATCAAATTAGGATAAAGCAAACAGAAGAGACAGAGAAGAAATTGAAAACAGCCAAGCAAACTTTTTTTGAAAATGCAAATCAATCAGGGAGATGGCTGGCATACAGACTTAAGAAAGAACAACAACAAAATCACATAGATGTGTTGAAGGATGGGAAAGGAGAGGAAAAGGCCAGATTGGGAGACATGAAGAAGATAGTTGACGCCTTCTATCAAGGATTATATAGTGAAGAGAAGGTTGATTTGGAAAAATTAAAGAAATACTTGGAACTAAATAATAAACTGAAATTATCGGAGGAGCAAAGGAATAAATTAGAGGAGAAAATAACTATGGAAGAAATAGTGGAAGCAATAAAGAAACGGAAAAGGCAGAAAGCGCCAGGCCCAGATGGATTGCCAGCAGAATATTATCAGAGATTAAATGATGCAATACTGATACCCTTTAAAAAATTAGTGGAAGAAATATGGGAGACAGGACGAATTCACGAAACATGGTGTTCTGCCAGAAACTCCTGCTGGGCCTCTCTGAGGGCCCTGATGCCCACACTAGGCTGAATGGTTTCCCCTTTAAGCAGCCCTGGTGCAGTAATGGAGGGAACACGACCGGGCCTTACCTCTTTAAGCACAGCAGCTGCACCACTCAGCATCAGTCCCGAGCCAGGAAGTCCAGGTCCAGGTTGTGCCAAGCCAAATCAGAATCCAAGCTTGTAGTCAGTAGTCCATTCACATGGGTCAGACACAGGTTTGTCAGTCCAGTCTCTGCACTTCTACCAAACTTTGCTCCTACCACACCCCACACCGCTATGCTGCTCCTGCCTCTACATTTATACATCTGCAGGCCTATCAGAGACTGTTGCTAGGCAGACTATAGCTAATCAGCCACACCCATCTGCACCTGTGCTTCAGTCACTCAGTGTGCAATTAGTTAGCACCTGCTGAGTGACTCAGCACTTCTGCCTCTAACCAGCCCTCATTAGCCTGCCTAGGCTATAGCTGTGCTCTGGAAGCCAGCAGGAGTTCTGGAGTTAACCCTGTGTGCTCTGGAATCAGCAGGGAGGGCACTGCTGACACCACAAGCTATGTCCATTACACATGGAAGGAAGCGACAATAACATTGATACATAAACCAGGATCAGAAAGAAATGATATTAAAAACTACAGACCGATTTCATTGTTGAATGCAGATTATAAGATACTTATCTCCACATTAGTGGAAAGGCTGAAAAAGCTGTTGATTACAATAATTCATCAAGACCAAGCAGGATTCTTACCAAGGAGACAACTGAAGAATAATGTAAGAGTTTTCATTGATGTTTTAGAATATTTTGAGGCGCACCCCGGGACAAAAGTAGGACGAGTATTTCTCGACACTCAAAAAGCATTTGACAATGTCAATTGGGACTTTATGATCACTCAAATGGAACAAATACAGTTTGGAGAAAAGTTTCTCGGAGTGATTAGAAATATTTATGTTAAACAGAAGGCGAAAGTAAGAATAAATGGAGAATTTACAAAAGATTCTCAATACAGCAGGGGACGAGACAAGGATGTCCATTATCACTGCTGTTGTTCAGTCTGACTTTAGAGACTTTGAATAATGGTAGTGAGAAATGATGAGAGAATAAAAGGGCTGAAAATGAAAGATGAGAAGTACAAGATACAAGCTTTTGCAGACAATTAACTTTTTTTTTTTTGGAGAATCCACTGGTCTCATTGGAGTTTTTGATGGATAGATTAGAAGAGTATGGAGAAGTAGCAGAATTTAAGATAAACTATAATAAAACTGAACTTCTGACAAAGAATGTAAAGCCATCAGAAATAGAACAACTGAAAAAAGTGGATTACAAGTAGACTCAAAAGCTAAATATCTTGGCATAACTGTTTCAAAGAAGACAAGTACTTTAATAGAAGACAATTATCTAAGGCTTTTAAGAGATATTCAACAAGATTTAAAGAAATGGGATAAACTACAACTTTCACTTATGGGAAGAGTGTCCACCATTAAAATGAATATCCTGCTTAAGGTATTTTTATTTCAGACAATTCCGATTATAATGAAGAAATTTTTTTTGTGGAATTAAATAAGATGACTACAAGATTTATCTGGAAAGGAAAGAAGCCAAGGATAAGACTTAAATTATTACAAGAGGATAAAAGAAGAGCTAGCCTGGGTATGCCAGATTGGGAACTATACTACCAGGCGGCGACTTTGGACTGGATTAAAGAATGGATTAGTTTACAAAATGAGAGACTCATAGTCTAATAGACTAATAGACTAATATAGAGGCACATGACGTGCAGATTGGATGGCATGCCTTTTTGATGCACGATAAAGCTAAACACTATGGACATTTTAAATGACGTGCTTTGAAAAGATTTTTACTGTGATCATGGGATCAATTAAGATACAAGATCTATACTAAACTTCCAAGATGGATTAAACCTCTAGAAGTAGCAGTAAAACCAGATTGGATAAGAAAAGATCAAAACAGAAGTTATTTTGAACAATTAAATGAGAAAGGTGAGCTGTTACAAGAAGAGGAACTGGAGAGTAAAGGAACAGACTGGTGGTCGAAGTTACAAGTCAAATTGAAAATAAAAGAAAATGTAAAAACAGGATTTTATGACAAAGAAACAGACTTTGATAAGTTATTGCTGAATGATAATGGCAAATATATAAATAGGATGTGTTAATTTCTTCTGAAAACGAAAATGGAAGATGAATGTAAAGGCGGTTGTGATACAGTGGACTAGAAACTTTGGGTACAATATTGCTTTAGATGACGGAGCAGATGTGTACAAACAATATTAAACTAACAAAATCAACAAATTTTAAAGATAATTTGTACAAGATTTTTTATTGATGGTGGTTTTATAGATGGTTTTATAGATTTTTATATGTGGTGGACTTGCGGGAAAACAAAAAAAAATTGGAGTAAGACACAAAATATGTTACAAGAAATATTGAAATGTGTGATTCCAGTTAGGCCAGAATTGTTTCTCCTTAATATTGTGACAAGTGTGCAAGATAAGGAGAAGAAATATGTGATTATGCCTGTAAATACAGCGGTTAGATTATTGTTTGCACAAAGGTGGAAAAATGAAGAGATACCAGCAGTTGATCAAGTGATTGAAAAAATAATGGCAGTAATAGAAATGGATGTGTTAACAGAAATGTGCAGAAAATTCAAAAATATTGGAAACCTTTTTATGATTGGTTAGAAGAGAGGATGCAGAGATGAATTTAAATGGTAAATTAGTAATGATTATATTGAAAATTCAGCTGAATAGGTTGTAAACCCTATAAATAAGGCATAAAATAAGAGAAGGAAGATAATTAAGTTTTGTATATGTAATTAGAGTATTATATGAGACTTGAGATGTTATTTAGAACATATACAAATAGTGACTATTTGTATATAGTCAGTGGTGGGATTCAGCCAGTTCTCATCTATTCTGCAGAACCGGTTGCTAATTTTAGGTTGGGAGAGGGAAGAAAGGCAGCGGCCGCCCTGAAGGCTGCCCTGAAGGACATAGAACCGGTTGTTAATTTATTTGAATCCCACCACTGGCTGCAATCAATGTGTACCTATTGTGAGGACCTAAGTTTTATACCCACCTATGTATTTCCCACTTACCCTTACCCAGCGGTGTCATGCTGCCGGAACGCTGCCAGAACGCGGGGGCGAGGAAGATGGCGAAACGGAGCGTGAAGCAACGGGCGGGCTGCCGCTCTCCCATTCGTCCCTCCCAGCATTCCGGCAGCATGACACCGCTGCCCTTACCTGTGTCTAATAAAAAAATAAAAACTTTTGTAAAAAAAAAGGAAAGAAAAAGAATGACAGCATGGACCCCTTAAACATGGCAGTCGCTTCTGCCAGCCATTTAAAGGTGTCAGTGCTAGTCACAGGTGCCATTCTGACGGTCCCTGCATGATGAAGGAAGGAATATTTGGACCACTCTCGGAGTCAGAAGGGCCATCATGCAGACGTGCGCCATCCTCCCTGACTCTGAGAGTATTCTAAAGGTGGTTTACGGTGGCCCTTCTACTGGCCAAATTTTGCTGACCTAACTGTGCCCGCCTAACTCCAGGTTAGGATGACGCCCGCATTGTCCTAAGTCACAGAGCATGTATATACATATTGGATTGCAGTAGTCCTTTTGTATAAACAGCACCTTTTATTTTCTCTAAAAATAGTAGAGGTAGGCAGGCTGAAGTAATTCACTTCTTTTTATCTTTGATGGGATAACAAGAAGCAGCCATTAGTGACATACCAGTAGTCTGATGGATCAAAGAGCAACAAGCACTTTATTCCAAATGGACAATCCAGTATTAACTGCCGAAGATAATCGGGGGGGGGGCACACCGAAATTCAGATTTCTACAGGGGAGCAACCCATCCTACATGGTCCCACTAACAACACCAACGCTCCTGAAAGAGGAAATGAGCTTTCAAACCAGCTTGGAAACAAGGAACACTGTCGACAGAGATAAAAATCAGATTCCCACTCTCTACAAGCCCATATTTATCTCCCATCAAGTTTCTTTTCACATTGTTAGTTCACTGGGGGATCCTATACAGAGCTGTTGCGGGCTCTGATGGCACCTAGGGCATGGCAATAATGTGGCAGGTCACTGTGTCCCATGCCTCTGCCTCGCCTCATGTGTCACCTCGCCAACCCGACCCGTTTCACATTTTGGAGTGAAACAGAGAGAGGCGGGCAGGCGTTTTCTGCCCTCCAGCGCTTCCATCCTCTCCTCTGCAGGAGCGCCCACCCCTCTGACAGCGCCCATGGCAGGCTCGACACCAGGCCGCATGTATGCTCCGCCTCTGATCTTTTAATTTACATGACTATTTCCTGCTGAAGAAATCCTGCCCCCTGCTGAACAAAGGTTGACAAACTTCTGTCAAAATTACCAGAGCTGTTTTTTCCAATTGGAAAGGTAAAACTTTCTATTCTGTAACTCAAATTGTATGGTCACTATAACAGATTGCAGCCCTATTGAAGGCCTTGGGTAGCAGCAGAGGCATACAAGGGCATAACCGCGCCCATGGCACGCAACGTCATGACGTCACAACGCTGTGACATCATGACGTGGGGTGTGGTTTCTCTCTGCCATGGTTTGGCCCATGGTTTGGCTTGTTTGTCCCAGTGGCAGCGGAAGAAGACATGCACCTTCCTGGCTTGGGCCCAGCAAGCTGGGGAAGCGCGCAGTTTCTCCCTGCTGTCGCTCGTCAGTTTTGCGTCAGCAGCAGCGGGGAGGAGTCGTACCACCGCATCTGCTCCTTTTTGCAACCCACCTGATCTCCTGCTGCTCAGGGTTGCAGCGGTAAACACAGCCTTTTTCCGGGTTTCCCAAGCACCCGCCCAGGAACATTCCACTGGCCATACCCCGCCTGTTCATCTGCATACGTCTAATTTGCATGCCTCATCTCTCGGAAGCCTATAGAACTCAGGGGTGGGCGCATGCTAATCCTGTTTCCAAATCTCGCAAAACGGAGGGGACCTCCTTGCTGGACCCATGCAAATTGGGAGCGTTGCATGATGGTCTCTGCTCACATGTGGCAATTCCTCCTTGCTTTTTTTCAGCCTCACATTGCTGATTGTGGAGACACAGGTACTTCAGACTGTATTCAGCAAAGGGAAAGAGCTGACTATGAAAAACTTAAGGCTGAGCTCACCATGATCTGATAGGAATCCAATACTTGAAGTTTACATATTTGGCTTTTGGGACATTTTAAAGATGGGCTGGGGAGGGGGGAAGCGTACCACTTCTCACCGCCACCCAGGCAGTTTTGGGGGGGGCGCAGCTTCCCCCTCCGGCGTCTTCCTGGGCACTGTGCTGGGGGCGCTGAGGGCAATCGGTGCCCCCTTGGAAATGGCGCCCATTGCTCTTGCCAACCCACACAATACCCTAAATACACCTCTGGGTGGCAGCAGATCCCCCATAAGTCCTCTAATGGCTGGACAACCTTTGCACGGCTGCCATGCATATCATGCACAGCCACCAATGGAAATGGCCAGAGGCTCCATGTGCTCGCCACATACAGACCTGGCCTGAATTGCAGCTGGTAAAGTGCTGGCAGGGCAGGTTTTGGGTGATTGGGGCCAAGAAACAGTGAAGGGCAAGGGGGCGGCTTGGTGGTGGATCCCGGTGACAGGAAGGGGTGCTGGAATGTTCTTTTTTACTTCCTTTGTTCCTGCAGATGGAAAACTTAAAAAAAAAACTCAAAGAAAGTCAACAGGAAGTGAAACGAGCGCTTCCTGTTCATCTCCTTCAGTTTTTTCCAAATGTGCTAGCTGCGAGGAGGCGGCTTGCCAAGTGCGGTAAGCCTCTAAACATTTTAGACCAGGACCCACTTTTTAGAATGGCACTCATGACGTTGGAAGTGATGTCATTAACTGGAAGTGTCATTAACTGAAATGATTTAGCCGGAAATGACATCATCAAACAGTAAATGCTGTCATTGTGACGTAATCAAATGACACTCTTGGAATGCAAACCGGCGTTCTTGGAGTGCAGCAATTGCACAACCAGGAAACATCCCTGACAGAAAGCAAGAGGAGGACAAAAGATTGTGTAAAAGCACTGAACAAAAAACAAAGTACAATAAACCCTCATTTGAAAATTCAAACTGTTAATACTCACAAAAGAAATCTAGCAAGAGTAAGGTGTGCTGCTTCCAAGATGGCTGCTCCCAGCTCTCCGCGACCCACCTGACATCAGATAGAGACTCACTAAGTGGGTCCTGTCCCACAGTCTGAGAAACATTGCGTTTCTCAAAGAAGAAACAAGACTTATAGCGTCCAGTTTAAGGACGATTTTCTTCACCCAGTAAGAATTTAAACAACATAAATGGGCATGGAGAGGGTCTCCATATCCACTGTTTCTGGTCTCCATGGGGGGAGAAGAGGAATACATCCCTGCTGAATACACCATGGCACACCTGCATTCATTATAAAAAATCCTTAATATAAACACTGGCCCTTTTAATGAGTGTTTTCTAGTGTATAATCCCAAACCAAGATTTAATTTTTCTGTTCTACATCCCACAAAATGTGTGGATATTCACATTTTCCACTCAGTTGCAGAAGTCTTTCCGACACCATCAAATCAACTCTTGTACATTGTACAGACCTCTTTGTACTAGAGCTTTGCCCAACAGAAAAAAATGCATCTCACAGTCTCCATACATAGTCTGTAATTTATTGCATGTATATAGTTAAAATTTCAAGAGCCTGCCAAAATTTCCCTGGACTACATACAAAGCAATATTTTATACCAATACACATTATTGTTTCCTTCAGTTTGGGATTTTCCCCCACCTGTTACTTCTTTGTCGTCGTCCCCCACAATAGGCGGAGTCAATAATCTCCCAATTTCAATGCTTTCTTTTTGCATCTTTGAGCGATTTTATAGTTTTTGCAATCATATTCCTTACCAAAGCTTCAGGAACTGTTTATCTAGTAAAGGACCAGAGTGGCAGAAAGGAAAAAAGGACTAGTATATTGCAGATAGTAATTCAAATACAGGTGGGGCCATTTTATCCGTGAGCATTTTCGTCCCGGAACCCTTGTGGGGAAAAAATCCATGGGTATTTAAATCTGCCCTTTCATGGATCACTGCCTTGTCGTGGCTATGGGCTTGAGTAGCTCAGTGAAGCTGTGAGCTATGCCATGTAGGGTTACCCAAGATGGACAGGTCATAGTAGAGAGTTCTGACTAAACATGATCCGCTGGAGAAGGAAATGACAACCCACTCCAGTACTCTTGCCAAGAAAACCCCATGGATTACAAAACTAAAAGGCTAAACGATATGACACTGGAAGATGAGCCCCTCAGGTCAGAAGGTGTCCATTAAGCTACTGGGGAAGAGCAGAACACGAGTACTAGTAGCTCCAGAAAGAGTGAAGTAGCTGGGCCAAAACCGGAAGGAAGCTCAGCTGTGGATGTGTCTGGAAGTGAAAGGAAAGTGCGATGCTGCAAAGAACATTAAGCAATGAACATGAAATTGGGCAAACTCAAGAAGGTAGTGGAGGACAGGGAGGCCTGGCGTGCTGTGGTCCAGGGGGTCGCAAAGAGTCGGACATGACTTAGCGACTGAACAACAACAACAACAATTTAAATCTGTGGATTTTTACCCCTACCCTCTGAACCCAACTGAAGCACTACTCCAATCGGGTTCAGAGGGCTTTCTCATGCCTACCGAGGCTGCGCAAGACCACACACGGCCTCAGAAGAGGCTCCAGATGCAACCGAAGCAAAGCTCCAGTTGCCCTTGGAGGCTTGAGGTTGAGCCAAATTTGGCTCAACCCAGGGCGCAATCCTAACCAATTTTCCAGCACTGACTTAGCTGTGCCAGTGGGGCATGTGCTGCATCCTGCAGTGGAAAAGCAGTCACGGAGGCCTCCTCAAGGTAAGGGAATGTTTCAGTGGTGTCATCTACTCTCGCGGGGATGGAACGCTGGGCGGGACTTACGTTTGATTGGCTGCCTGCCCGTTCGCTTCCACCGTCCTTCCTGCTCGCCCAGGCGGCCAGCGCGCCCCCCACCCGTCCCCCCCGCGTCCATCACGGAGCTGGGCAAACAGCGGTGGGGTGCGGCAACCGAGGGCAGCCCGGGTGGCAGGGGGAAGGCGGCGGAACCGCACGGACTAGGCTGCCAATCAAACGTACGTCCCGCCCAGCGTTACGTCTCCGCGAGAGTAGATGACACCACTGGAATGTTTGTTGCCTTGGAGCTGCATTGCCCTTACCCCGGTGCTGGAAAGTTGGTTAGGTTTGTGCCCACAGTTAGGGCGCCCGCGTTGAGTCAAATCTGCAGTTAAAAATCAGCAGATAATTAGGCTCAACCTGTACACCTTTCATTCTGATGCTGTAGTTTCAACATCTGGCTTACTAGACACTGCAGCTCCAGAATCAAAATGATGCAGCATAAAAATGCTTGCACGGTCAGCCAGGAAAGTTAACAGGAGACTGTCCTTTTGATGGCACCAACAACCTATTGCCGGGAAAAATGGCAAATGAAAGAGAAAAAAAATGTCAAGGAAGAAAGGAAAAGCCTTTGTGCTTTGGGCTGTTCTAAATGCACTCACAAGACATCCAATCACACAGAATCTGTGAAGGTTATCAAGCAATGGTCAGGAGCTGTAGTTCTCTCAGCGTCGCTTGGCAGCCTCTGAACATTTGAACTCTGTTTGAGTCTATGTGGACTTGGGACACTGGAGACATAGTTAAGGTTACCAGATACAAACTGGAACAGAGTGCCTATAAGAACATGAGAAGAGCCCTGCTGGATCAGGCCAAAGGCCCATCTAGTCCAGTTTCCTTATCTCACAGTGGCCCACCAGGTGCCTAAGGGAGCTCAGTAGACAACAAGATGCTTGCATCCTGTGGCCAATCCCTTGCATCTGGCATTCTGAAGTAGCCTACTATTAATGTAAGGAGGTTGACCACCCATCATGGCATATAGGCCACGATGGACTTTTCCTCCAGAAATCTGCCCAGTCCCCTTTTAAAGGCATCTAGGCCAGATGCCATCACCACCTCCTGTGGCAAGGAATTCCATAGCTTAATTACCCGCTGGGTAAAAAGGTATTTCCTTGTACATGTTGTAACTCTCCCAACACTCAATTTCAGTGGATGCCCCCTGGTTCTGGTATTGTGAGAGGGAAAAGAACATCCCTCTATCCCTCCTGTGCATGATTTTGTATGTCTCAATCAAGCCCCCCCCCCGGCACCTTTTTTCCAGACTGAAGAGCCCCAAACGCTGCAGTCTTTCTTCATAAGGGAGGTGCCCCAGTCCGGTAATCATTTTTGTCGCTCTCTTCAGCACCTTTTCCAGCTCCACTATTATACGTCCTTTTTGAGATGTGGTGACCAGAACTGTAGCAATACTCTAGATGTGGCCTTACCATCGATTTATAACTTTAACTATTGCAGAGAAGAGGGAATTTGGGCAGGTGCAGCTTTTGAAACCCATAATGAGGTGCACGCGCCCAAATTCCTTCTTTACTACAATGGTTAAAGGTATAGCCATTCTTCCCAGTTTGTAACTGGTAACCCTAGACATTGTGCTTCCCCACCCCACTCTCCTCCCAGTCCTGAGGAATTTGCTTAGACCCTCCTGGAAAAGATGCCGTCACCTGGCAGGTAACACCTGCTTTTTCTCCCTCATTCTCTTCCAGATTGGGAGTGACTGGGAAAAATGATACTGTAGATTCTGTGGTCACCACTCAAGACTAATGAAGATGCCCAGACAAGAAATCTCTTTCCCCGGTTAGAAAACAGGAATTGTTGTTGTTGTTGTTGTTGTTGTTGTTGTTCAGTCGCTAAGTCGTGTCCAACTCTTCGCGACCCCCTGGATGACAGCACGCCAGGCCTCCCTGTCCTCCACTAGCTTCCGGAGTTCGCCCAATTTCATGTTCATCGCTTCGGCGACACTATCTAACCATCTCAGCCTCTGCCGCCCCCTTCTCCTTTTGCCTTCAATCTTTCCCAGCATGAGGGTCTTTTCTCAAGAGTCCTCTCTTCTCAGGAGGTGGCCAAAGTATTGGCCCAAACCCCATGGATTACAAAACTAAAAGAAAACAGGAATGCCTGGTGGGAAATCCCACTTTGAAAATGATAGCAAGGACTGAGCAATCTGGGAAACGTGACAACCTTCTCGCTCTCCCTAGTAACTGCTACAACTGCTCAGCTGGTCAGTCAACGAAGTCTCATCTGAAAACACATAGGGTACTGCCATAACTTAACATCTTCCTCTCAGTACATGCATGCCCCGTTCCGGACCCCCCACCAATGGATTCCAGAAACCGTGGATACTGGGAACATCTTTTTAAAGATAGGGAAACATCAATGATTTTGTGCAACAGGGTGAAAAAAAGCGATTTGTTCAATGTTCCCCTATCTTTTTAATAGGTGTCCCAGTATCTGTGGATAACTGAAACAGTGGATACTGAATCAATGGTTACTGGGGCACGCCTGTACCCAGAATGCAAATGTTAAACTCTCAAAAAAAGCTTCCTCCTTTCTGACTGGCATCAGGAACATGAGTTTAATGTTTGGTTTATGTATACTCATGAACATGAGATCAGGCTCATAAGAACATAAGAAGAGCCCCACTGGATCAGGCCAAAGGCCCATCTAGTCCAGCTTCCTGTATCTCACAGCAGCCCACCAGGTGCCCCAGGGAGGCATGAGACAACAAGATGCTTGCATCCTGTTGCCACTCCCTTGCACCCGGTACACTGAAGTAGCCCACCACCAATGCAAGGAGGTTGCACAATCCATCATTGCCTATAGCCCACGATGGACCTTTCCTCCAGAAATCTGTCCAATCCCCTCTTAAAGGCATCTAGACCAGATGTCATCACCACCTCCTGTGGCAAAGAGTTCCACAGATTAACTACCTGCTGGGTAAAAAAGTACTTTCTTTTATCTGTTTAACTCTCCCAACCCTCAGTTTTAGTGGATGCCCCCTGGTTCTATCGAAAAGAACATCCCTCTATCGACTCTATCCCTTCCGTGCATAATTTTGTATGTCTCAATCATGTCCCCCCTCAGGCTCTTAATGTGTGCAATCAGTGCCACTTCAGTCAAAGGCAAAGTTTTGCAAAAGATGTGCTTGATGAGGACCGGCCCTGGATGACTTTTTGGCTTCCAAATTCAGGTCATGGATATTCTATTAAAAATAGTCTCTGAATATTTATACTTGCTTTCACGCTTCTTTTTTCCACTCTGGTGCAGATGATTAAAATGACACTACACAAAACTGCACAGCAATAGGAATAGAAAATACGGGAAGACTGTAAATAATCAAGTCCTCAATTGTTTTGTTCTTTTAAGGAGTTATAGCAACTCTTCAAAGGAAATCCTGCCAACAGCAAATAAATTGTTGTTAACACAGGGCTTTGATTTGTAACACTAACAGCTTGGACATAATTCCATTA
The DNA here is from genome assembly GCA_029204185.1 of Lerista edwardsae. Classification (NCBI taxonomy): domain Eukaryota; kingdom Metazoa; phylum Chordata; class Lepidosauria; order Squamata; family Scincidae; genus Lerista; species Lerista edwardsae. Next base: position 25,745,233 of record JAJKFI010000007.1, read on the forward strand.
CACTCTTGCAAAATGCATTTGGCTTCTGCTTGGCCATTAACACACAGTGCACCATCTGCTGACTGAAGTGTATAAATACTCTTATCAGGATGCCTAGAACTTACGTCCTGCACTCAACAGCCACCTAATGTCTAAGCAAGGAACAGCAAAGGATTTGTCATGGTAGTCTGCTGGAAGTTATCTTTATAACAAAGCTCCTACCTGTATCATCAACAATGACTGAGAGCGCAATCCTAACCTTGAGTTTGGCTGGCACAGTTAAGCCAGCAAAGTTTGGCCAGCACAAGGGCCACTGTAAAGCATATTTGGATGACTCTCGGAGTCAGGGAAGATGGTGCACGTCTGTGTGCTGGCCTCTCTGACTTCGAGAGTGGTCCAAATATACTTTACGGTGCCCCTTGTGTTGGCCAAATTTTGCTGGCTTAACTGTGCCGGCCTAACTCCACCTTAGGATTGTTGTACAAACTAGAGATAGCCAAAATGGTGTGTAGAGGTTAGGGTGCTGAACTTAACAGGGAAGGTAAAGGTGAAGGCTTCCCCACGACTGAATGGTCTAGTCGTGACCGACTGTAGGGGGCGGTGCTCATCTCCGTTTCAAAGCCTGTAGAGCCAGCGTTTTGTCCGAGGACAAGCTTCCATGGTCATGTGGCCGGCATGACTCTATGCCATAGCGCACGGAACGCCGTTACCTTCCCACCTAAGTGGTCCCTATTTATCTACTTGCATTTTTAGGTGCGTTCAAACTGCTAGGTTGGCAGGAGTTGGGACAAGCAATGGGAGCTCACTCCGTCACGCAGTCTTGAACTCCCAACCTTCCGGTTGGAAAGCCCAGCAACAGCGAATTAACCCGCTGTGCCACCACGTCCCTATTAGACAGGGAAGACTGGAGTTCAAATACCCGCTCAGCCAAGAAGTTTTCTGAGCGATACTGGGCCAGTCAGAATGGTTTAAGATTAAAAAGTCCCAATATGCCAGCGTTTCTCAAACTGTGGTAGCGATCTGATGTCAAGTGGGTCATGGAAAGCTGGGAGCAGCCATCTTGAAAGCTGCAGACCTTACAAAAAGAGCTTACAACACAAACAAAAATGGTTTATACAGTGCTTTTCCATAATATTTTGTCCTAACCTTGCATTATGTCAGGGGTGTTTCATGATTGTGCAATTGCTGCTGTCCAAGAATGCTAATTTGCATTTCAGGAGTGTCATTTTATTATGTCACAATGAAGGCACTTCCTGCTGGAAGATGGCACTTCTGGTTATGACATCACTTCCAGGTTAATGACATCATTTCTGGTGGGCCCCAATACAAGCGCCATTCTAAAAAAGGGGTCCCAGTCTAAAACATTTGAGAACCACTGCTATACACCCTCCTAAGATCACTGGAGAAAGGGTGGGATCCAAATGATTAGTATTATTCTACGCTTGTTTACTCAGATGTAAGCTCCACTATTTGCAGTAAGCATGCGTAGAATCACAGCTCTTATGTCTTATTAGTTTGCATTAAAGGAAGAGGTATTCTTTCATTCTTTGTTTACCAATTAAGGCTGCAATCCTACGCACACTTTCCTGGGAGGAACTCTCACTGAATTCAATGAGACTTGCTTCCGAGTAGACATGCATAATATTGCATTGTAGGTGGGGAATTTTTCCCAATTCATCTGATATTTGGATGACACACTCAGAGCGCAATCCTAAACTGGAGTTAGGATGGCATAAACTAAGCCAGCAAAGTTTGGCCAGCACAAGGGCCACCGTAAAGCGTGTTTGGACTACTTTAGGAGTCAGGGAGGATGACGCACATCTGTGTACTGGCCTCTCTGACTTCGAGAGTGGTCCAAACTTGCTTTACGGTGTCCCTTGTGCTGGCCAAACCTTGCTGGCTTAGTTTATGCTGGCCTAACTCAGTTTAGGATTGCACCCACAGAATTTTTCCAAGGACACAGGCATGATTCAGATTCTACTGTATATAAGATGCAAGACAAGTGTGATAAATAATAGGCATTCACCTACAATCATTCTACAGTGATCATTCTACAGTTCACATGATCATTCTACAGTGAGGCTTTTTATCATTCTGCCAAAGAAGCTGTGTTTATTGCAAAACTGAAAGAGACCTCTGCCACAGAAGCCCCCCTCCTGGACTGATGCACCCCCCCCATGGCTGCCCCCCCATGCGCCAGGCATACCTGATCTGTTGGACCTCCAGACATCCATCGCTTTATGGTGTTTTTGCAACCGCGTCTACCAGCAGAGTGTGTAATCCACTGGCTTAGTGGGTGGATAGGATTGGGCCATTGCTGCCCAGAATAGCTCTGATGGCAAGTAGGAGGGGCCACTTACACTGTGCATTGCAGCGCTTGCAGTACTTATCGCACTGTGCCCCCCTCTGGCCGCCCTACTGACTTTAGGACAGTATGAAAAGTAGCTTGGGACTAACTCAGGCACGAGGTGTGGACTGATGGTTGAGCTGCTGGTACTGTTTGAAGCTAAGCAGGAGAATCTGTGGTCATGTTTTTGGATGGGAGATGGACTATCAGGTTGTGAACAATCAGACCTGTTGGGGCAGGAGGAAGTCACTGATGAGCTAATTAGTCGAACGGAAAGAATAAGCTTGTAAGTTGCAACCACACATGACGCTGCTTAAGCTTAAAAGCTTCTTTCCTCCCTTCAACTTAACCAGGCTGGTGTAGCCTCAACCAATCTGGATGCTGCTTAAACTACAACAACCTCAGAAAGTCAAAGGGAGGGAATAAAGTTATAAACCTGCATGTAATGGAACTTCCAGTGGCATAGCCCTGGTGGAGTTGCCTCCATGGAGGCAATAACCTCCCCCAAACTCAACTTATCCATGGGTCATAGGAAATATCTGGATTTTTGGCTCCATGTTTGCCCTCGACTTAGCTATGAGATCGACTTATACCCGAATGTACAGAGTATGCTAGAACAGGATGTAGGATTGGTTTGACATGTCAGCCTTAGGACTGCCTCTGTGCGGCTGTGTGACTGCAGACAAGTCCGAGTCACAGAAACTGGAATACGAATGAAATATCAAAATGCAACCCTGCTATCATATCTGTCAATCCTGAAATGGGTTTTCTGCTGTATAAAGAAAACAAAGGTACCTTCTTCTTGTTTAACAGAGAATGATAATGGAGGTGGGTAACTTCTGAGGTAACAGAAAGCACTAGCCAAAACTCTTCACAGTATAACTCCCATTCATAGCAAAATGTGTAGGTGCCCCATGGAAATTAAGACATTTTCTCAAAAATGCAGGAGGTGTGGACTGATGGTTGAGCTGCAGGTACTGCCTAAAGGTAAGCAGGAGAATCTGTGGTGGGTTTTTGGATGGGAGACAGAATGCCAGGCTGCGATAAGCTGCAGGACCTGTTGTGGCAGAACGGAGTCACTGTGGAGCTGATTAGCCAGTGTGGGAATGTAATGAGAAGGCCAGCCGGCAAAAGAACGGAGTCCAACCTTGAGGACCTGTCCAGGCTGGGCTGACGATCACCTGCTGAAGCTCGATGTCACACGGCCAGAGGAGAGAACCACACTGTGAGGGCTATATCTGGGACTGAGGATTCGGGGAATGGCAGAATACTGTATATTTGTAAAAAAAAAACCATTGCAAAAATGGTTGTTTTTACTAGCCTGCCCATGTATGCCGCCTTGGGCACTTGCTTCGGCATGGGAAAGATGGGGTATAAATTCTTCAGAATAAAATAAAATAAACAATAAACTCAAAACATTATAGCTGCCGCATGAAGGCCAATGGAAATGATTCCATGTACCAATAGCTCAGTTCAGCAGCCATAATAAATGAGAGCTACTCACAGAGACCATCCAAACTGTATGGAGAAACTCTATGTTGGCAAGTGCCAAGAATGAAGACTCACTACACAATCAAATGGCCATGCGGAGCTGCTGGCATACAGAAGCATTTCCATGTGCCTTCACTACCTGGTGAATCCAATGCTCTTCGAATTAGCCCACAGCCTGAACTAGAGAGGCAGAAAAATATGCCCACAATTGCAGATACTTTGTGTTTCTAAGCATGCTTACTCAGAAATAAGCCCCACTGAAGTTCCATGGGACTGAGGGCGCAATCCTAACCTGGAGTTAGGCCAGCAAAGTTTGGCGCATTTGGACCAGTCTCGGAGTCAGGGAGGATGGCGCACGATTGTGTGCTGGCCTCTCGGAATCAGAGACTGGTCCAAACATACTTTACGGTGGCCCTTGTGCCGGCCAATCTGTGCTGGCCTAACTGTGCTGGTCTAACTCCAGGTTAGGATTGCACCCTGAAAGTTTGCCTAGGGCTTTAGTATCGAACCAGGAACATTTGCATTTAAGTACATCTTGCAAAGGGCATCCAACACCAATTTGCAGAAAATCTGGTTTGCATCCGTACCCGAGGAACAGCAAATGAATTAAATTAAGTTGTATAAATGTAATAATGGCAAGAGTAACTATTCACCTTCAATGTTCTGTGGACCTACAAGATTCATCGCTTGGTGCGCCGGATACTCCACTCTGGGCCTGGCAATGCCCAGTTGCTCCATCACTCCATGCAGCAGTCTTTGGATCTCTGCTTCAGAAACTCTGTCGGGGGTCCTGGGATTGTGACTGAAAGCCAAGGAGAGTCGAACGGCCAGCAGAAGCAACAGGTTGCAAAGCAAGGTCATGGTGCCGTCAGTTTGTAGTTTACACCCCTGGGCCAATATAAGCAAAGAAGTCAACAGATGAAAGCTAGAACTCCCACATGCCCAGTGGTGTCTACAAATAAGGAACGGGAACGCTGGGCGGGACTTACGTGGGACTTCCGCGTGATTGGCTGCCCACCCATCCCGTTCCACAGCTGCCCTGGCCTCAGGGGGGGGGGGTGCCTGCTCGCTGGGGGAGATGGGTAGGGGGCACGCCGGAGCCTGGGCGAGCAGCGGTGGGGCGTGCAAACGAGGCCAGGGGAGCCATGGAACGAAACGGGCAGGCTGCCAATCACGCGGAAGTCCCGCCCAAGTCCCGCCCAGCATTCCCGTTCCTTGTTTGTAGATGACACCACTGCACATGCCCCTGCTAACTGGGCAAGAGGCACTTTTTCAATGGTGCTCCTCTTAGATTTAGCAGGGGGAGAGTAATTGTCCCTTTTCACCCCTGCGAAATGTCTTTTCTAGTGGCTGCTGCTGCTGCTGGTTCTTGTTTAGATTGTGAGCCCTTTAGAGACAGGGAGCCATTTAACTTTATTTTTTGCCTGCAAACCGCTTTGTGAACTTCTTGTTGAAAAGTGGTGTATAAATACTCTTTGATTGATTGATTTTTGGAAAATTGGAACAGTCGAGCTTCTATAGGAAGGGGTTTAGGACCACTTCCATATACTGGACATCAATATAGTACAGGCATGTCCTGGCATCCACAGGGGTTCTGTTCCAGACCACTACCACCACATGGGTACCTGAAACCATGGAAATTGGGGACACCTTTATAAAAACAGGGGAACATCAGTGGTTTTGCTACAAAAAGTAAAACAACAGAGATTTGTCTCACATTCTTCCATCTTTTTAACAAGCATCCCAGTAACCATGGTACCTGTGGATAACTGAAACCGTAGATACCAGGGCATGCTTGTACACACAATAGAACACTGTGGGTTGGGCCCCACCAGGTGGGTCGCGAGCCAATTTCAGGTGGGTCACATAGCACCTAGGGCAGCCATTGCTGAAAATATGGGAAGATGGAAAAGGGGAGGGCCGTGTGATTATTTTGCTTGTGTCGAGGTTGTAAGCAATCTTTTTATTTCCCTTTCTGATTCCCTTTTGCTATTGGAAAATGGCTGAGAAATAACCCAACTGATTGCTGGGAAAGCAGCAGGCTCTGGCATCACAATGACGGCACTTCTGGCCGTGACATCATTGCCAGTGGTTGTCATTCAAAAAAGTGGGCCTTAGTGCTAAAACCTTTGAGAACTACTGCATAGAAAATACTTGCTTGCTGCATGCACACCATACACTGTGTCTATGATAAAAATGCAAGATATGATGTGGCCTTCAAAAACAAAACAAAACAAAGCCCAAACCCTTTGAGCCAGTGTTGGGGTGCCCTGGAACAAAAACACTTATGTTTTTGTGAGGGCCCACATGATGGCTTTCCCCACACTTTTGAAAGCATGTGTGCATACTAATTACCCCCTTCCCCATGTGCTTGGAAAATGGGCAGTGGACAGAAAAGTCTGTTTTCATTGCCACCAGGTGGCAGAATGATGGACGATACATATCTGCTGCTACCTTCATTATGAGGGGTGATATTTTTTCCAAAATTTCTTGATTAAAAAAGCAAATTGCAGTGTTATGTGTTTTTATTCTACATTCTCAATCCAAGTTTTTATTTTTATTAATTTTGAATGCTTTAAAAGTGTACTAGATAGATGAAACAGATGGATGTAGTGTCAGCAGATTTCGCCACAGTATTATTTCTGATTGGAAAAGTAGTCTATTTTAATTTCTGGAAAATATCTTGCACACCAAAATGTGTTGTTTTGATTCAGATATTTTAACCGCCAAAAGGAAGTTGCTAACACCCAAAAAGCCGTTTTCAACAACAAAACAAAACCAAACCATCCTTACTCATTACCCACTACCTCCCCAGAAGACTCCCAATTGATATCTGGCTTATCAGGCTACAGTGGGAAGTAGCAGAAGGATTTGTAAAATGGCACCGGGGCGGGGGGGGGGGAATAAGACCGTCCACAGCTCCTCCAAAATCCCCTACATCCGTGGTTCTCAAACTTCTTAACCGCCACACAATCCATCTCGTCAGCCACAGCAGTTGCATCGCACTTCAGAATGCCTTGGAGCTTCCGGGTCGTGCCCCAGAATGCAAGGTCACATGGCATTCTGGGGCCCAACACAGCTTCCAGATCACATCAGCCTCACAAGCCACAGTTTGAGAACCTCTGCCCAGACAGTGTTCCTAGGGACCCTGGTTTGTAAGTAGTAGAGACCAGTGGCGGCAATGGATCTTCATTACTTCAAAGGTTGGCCAAACCCAGGTGTGGGCCACAAATGCATGCCCCACCTTTGTGTGGAACAGATTCTGATTCATTTCTACCCAGGTGGGCAAAGGTAGGCTACACTCTCTCCGCTTCTGCAGTGTCGCTTCTCCCACTAAGCTATTGCAGTATTTCTCAAACTGTGTTGCAGAAAGCTGGGAGCTGCCATCTTGGAAGCTGCAGACTTTACTTTTGCTGTATTCAGTGGTGCTATCTAAAGCGGGAGGAACCGGAACGCTGGGCGGGACGTACGGTTGATTGGCAGCCCGTCCATTCCGTTCCGCCACCTGCCCGCCCGCCATGCGGGCCGCCCCCGGTTGGCGCACCCCACAGCTGCTCGCCCAGGCACCCGGCGTGCCCCCCCACCCACCCACCCCCGGCGAGCAGGCGCCCCCTCCGAGGCCAGGGCAGCCCGCACGCGGCGGAACCGAACGGACGGGCAGCCAATCACACGTAAGTCCCACCCAGCGTACCGGTTCCTCCCGCTTTAGATACCACCACTGGCTGTATTCCTTTTGTGAGCATTACCTTTTGAATTTTCAAGTGAGGGTTTTTAAAATTTTGCTTTTAGTTCAGTGCTTTTACATCATATTTTGTCCTCATCTTGCTTTCTGTCAGGGATGTTTCTTGGTCGTGCAAATGCCGCAGTCCAACAATGGCAAGTTTGCATTCCAGGAGTGTCATTTGATTACGTCAAATTGGCAGCATTCCCTGCTTGATAATGACACTTGCAGCTATGACATCACCTCCCGGTTAATGACATCACTTCTTGTATAGGTCTCTATACAAGCGCCTTTCTAAAAAGTGGGTCCCAGTCTAAAAAGTTTGAGAACCGCTGCATAGAACTGGTTGCACAATGTATCCAGTATGCACAATGGGATTGCAGGTCAAAAGTCTGAAAAATCAGGTTGCCCCAGGATTCAGTTGATTGTGGATCTCAGGTATGGGAATAGTAGTCGTGGTTATCATCTTGTTGGGAAAGAAATGACGGGACCAGTGGCGTTCCACTAGGGGGGGCAAAACACTAAGTGTTGCAGGCGCCTGAGCTCCAGCCTAACACGGTCCCTCCCTCTCATTTTCAGACCTATTCATGGCTTGGAGGCTTTGCTCTCTGAGCCATGAAAGGTCCTAGAAGCGAGGGGGAGGGACCGCGTTACACAAGAGCTCAGGCTCCTGCAACACTTAGCGTTTCCCCACCCCCAACCCGTAGGAATGCCAGAGGACGGAACAAATATCTGACATTATACAGACCTTATACAGAAACTGCCTTATACAGACCATTGGTCCACCTGGCTCAGCGATGGCTACAACAATTGGCATCAGCTCTGCGGGGTTTCCAAGTGGAGTCCCTCTGAGCCTTACCTGGAAATGCCAGGGGCAAACCTGGGCCTGCTTCATGCAGAACACACACTGCAGCTTGGGGAGCAGCAGAGAACTTCTCCAAAAACCCAGTCTGGAATTCAACTCCAGGTTTTGGGATCAACACTGCTACAACGGAAGGGGAAGTGGGCTACTTCAGTGGCAGGCCGTGGCTCAGTTCTCAGGGGCAGCGTGGCAAAAAAACAAACCCCAGCACTCCCCCAATGGATGGTCCCAAGAGGAGGGAAGGTGGACAGACACCAGGCTGGTTCTTCTTCCTCTTTCCCAATAAGAAGGAAGGAAAGGGGAGACATTTGAAAGAAAGGGTGGTATTTGGGGTATGATTTAACATAAAATTAGGCAAAAGGCAAGGAACACCAGTGCCACTTAGAGTTCTGCTTCATGAATCAGTAGCATAGCTGGGGGTGAACGGCGTGGGAACTACAGCGGGTGCCATATAAGCAGCCCCGCCCATTTGCCGTCGGAGCCATTCTGGGCAAGTATAGTTTGCTGTCGCTGTCCAGAATGGCTCTGACGGCAATTCAGAGGGGCCACTTATGCAGCACTTGCTGAACTTACCATGCTGCTTCCCCCCCCCCCCCACACCACCACCACCCACATTACTGTCAGGAATCAAAATGTCACGGGCTGGCACTGGGCACAAAACCTTTATTCTGCACTCATAAAATTGCACTGGTTTGCTCTACCAAATTGGGCCTTTAGTCCACTTTATGGGTTTTGAACCCACAAGCTTTTGAATATCTTTAGAATGAAATTGCAGGATGATGCTGCGCTGCACCCCGTCGCTACGGAATTGATTGGGAAAAGGGCAAAGTGGTCACGACCGAGAGTCGGCCTTGTCTGGAACAAAACAATCCCATTTACAAGAGACGAGGCGATTTCACTCCGAAACCAGTTGCCCTTTGCACTTTAAGAGAAGCGTGCACACTCGTTTTCTTCGCCACTTACCCCAGTATAACCAGTCAAGACCCATCACGTGTTTCCAAAGATCGAGCACCCAAAACCCAACAGCCTTCCGCTGCTCTTCCGCCGAAACACAAGACAACATCCATGTCGTGCTTCCCTTTGAAAAATTCTTCCAGCCCAATGCTACGCGTTTTTACGCTGAGCAAGGCTACAAGCCTATGCACACCTACCTGGGAGTAAGCCCCGTTGGTCACAATGGGGCTTACTCCTGAGAAGACGTGCCGAGGGCTTGTGCTGTAAATCTCAGAGCAAGTCAATGGAGTCTGGTCCCAAAGGAGCAGGCACAGAATTCTAGCCCTGATTTCAGTTTTGTCACAGCGGCATGCTGAGAAGACTGGGTTTAGCATAAACATTATTATTATTATTATTATTATTATTATTATTATTATTATTATTAT